>OZ004350.1:13153070-13773684 GCA_963924445.1 Philereme transversata | reverse complement strand
TAGTTGAAAAAGTAATAGCAGTTCCTGTCAAGCCTTTTGTTTGGCTTGTGCGTAAGCGCTGAATCAAAACCTTGCACTTATCACGTCGAAGTAACGGGAAACACCTGTCAATGACCTACACGATGGTCTTTCAGGGCCGAACTTGATTCATTTTCGAAGAATATGCGGACAATGCTACACTTTGTATTGGCGATGTAGTAAGGTATGATTGATGCGAATGCGTTGCTAATGAATGCCAAATAAGAGAGTAGAGTAATTTGCAGGTTACGAGTTTTTTTTATACCACCTGGAAATGGGTCAAGCCTATGGCCCACCTGATGTTAAGTGGTAACCATTGCCTATAACAAAGTATTGCCTCATAGGTCACGCACCTTAGAAACATGCCCTACGATGCACTGCCCTGTGCCCATCAACTTGAGGCTTTACACCTGTAATTTTACCGGCAATGTACATGTAAAATGCTGTAATGTTGGGTTCTAGTTTTTATGCTTCGGAGAATATCAATTTCAGACTTCAGTATTATTTATGTGAGTATAATTCAATATCGGTTACGCATTAATATCATTTTTAATCGTAACAATTGAACATCAATCTTCATCCAATGACGTACCTTATTTTGATTTGCATACCGCAGTTCTATTGCGTAACACACAACCTTCGTTTTTATGGTTTAACATACTTTTGTACCTATGAGTATCTATTCATCCACGCGTAGCAAAAAATGCGCAATAAGTCCACATGTGTAGCATAATACCATAATACACAGAGGGTCGATTATCAATAGTTAAGCTATTACATGCAAGCCATGCGGGCATTTAATAGCAGTCTAGAATTATTGCGCTGATGCATTGCTCACCATCATTGTTGAATAACTGAGATTGGCACGTTTACCTGGAAATTATATCTGATTTTGCCATCTGATCATACTTAAATCGCTGTATAATAGTTTTATCGTAAAAGATGAATAAGAATAGATTAAAATAAACATTTATTTGGTACACACAAAATGACACATTAAACAATTATAAATAATAATAAATTAATTAATATTGCTGGACATTTCACACAGCGCTATCTAACCCCACACTAAGCAGAGCTTGTACTATGGGAACCAGATAACTGATAGAATACTTATATAATAATAATAATAATAATAAAGCCTTTTATTCGGACAAAGTTATACAATTGGTTCTTAAACTATTGCACTTTTAGATAATTATTTTTAATGACTAATTGAGATTACTCGCATATTTGGTGCTTCTTAATTTTATGTAAGTCCGTTTGCCAGTTGGCAAAGGCCTCCTCCAACTATTTTAAGGTTTTCCTCGCTTTTCAATATAAGTACATTGAGGGCTGCAACATAAATTTTTTATTTTCTGTAACTGTTTTCGTAATTCTTTTCCTGTGTTGTTGGAGGGTTGTGGTCTCTATCCCCCACGAGGACCAGTCGGCTTGGGGGAGATTGTGTTATTTTTCTTGTTTGGTTTTCGTAGTTTGGTTGGATTATCCGTTTGCCGGTTGTTATTTACTATTGGTTTTTATGTGTGAGGATCTCAGTGAGTGAGTTTGATCGGTTTCTCATCAAATCGAATGCGTTTGTCCTGTTAATTTTAATAGAACTTATTGTTTGTTGCTTTTTAGGTTTAGTGAATGACGTCGACTGTGGTGAGGTAGATAGTTCTCTTTTCCTTTTGTCGGTGTTGGGTTCTTTAACTAGAGAATACTTATATACTTTTTTATTAAATACATATTTATAATATATAGAAAAACACCCCGACACGGAACAAATATCTGTAGATCATGCAAACATTTGTTCCGTGGCGGGAATCGAACCCGCTACCTCGTGCGTCTCAGTCGGCTATACGCCCACTGCGCCACGGAGGTCGTCAAGTACAGTATAAAGAACAATACGTACAAATGAATTTATTTAGACAATTCGACTCATGTGTCTGCGTACCAAAATTCAAGCAAAATTCAGCTCAGCATAATGTTGGAAATTATGCACACAACGCTGAAATTTTCAGATGAAAAAACCTAAAGCTGTTGAAAGACAGTATAAGATGAACTGAGTACTAAAGTATTATTTCAGTAGCAGTACCTGTGCTCTTATCATTCAACATTCAACTGAGGAGTGGGCATATCAGTGGAGTACATAATAAGTACTGAAGTATGATTGCAGGGATGTCACGCTAGCTTCTAGGAAGTGCATCTGTTCTCGATCACTGATATGCCTTACTAGAACCAATCTCGTGCAGGTATTTGTAAACATATCTTAAAATTTGATTGTTTATATCAAGGAAGGTTTATATAATTAATAGATTTAGTTCTATTTAGTTCAAATTTGACATAAATAAATATTGCTGGACATTTCACACAGCGCTATCTAGCCCCAAACTAAGCAAAGCTTGTACTATGGGAACCAGATAACTGATAGAATACTTATATACATTTTTTTTTGTAAATACATACTTATAATATATAGAGAAACAACCAGACCCAGAACAAACATCTGTAGATCATGCAAACATTTGTTCCGCGGCGGGAATCGAACCCGCTACCTCCTGCGTCTCAGCCGGCTATTCGCCCACTGCACCACGGAGATCGTCAAAAGCAAAAGATCAAATAATTATACCGAGCTTTAATATTGGTACTTAATATTTTTTTATTTGTTTGCTCTACCTTTCTGGAATACTCTATCTTTTAAGAACTCTTCAAGTTAAAAGTTTCAGAGCATGGTGTCCCGCCCACTACCACTTCAGCATTCAAATCTTCTTAGCTACTTCTGTCACCTAGGTTTGTCTACTCCTATTATATATATATACTCCTATTATACTCCTATATGTATACTCCTATTATTTCGGAAATATCAGGAAATATTTTATTTCCTATGCTAAGACAGTGAACTAATAGTTCTGAGAAACTATAGTAGTTAAGTAGGTAATAAGTTATGGACGCACTAAGCTAGACGAGTACAATGCTAACGATCCGCACTTACACGCGACTGTTGCAACTCCATAGTATCTGCTAATGTTGCTGTCAATTGTACGTGATGATCTAGGGATGACGGAAGTAATCTAGCCTCTACCTTCCAAATCATAAAGCTCTATTTTATCTACACTATTAGTTCGCCCCGAACTGAGATCTCGCGAATCTCCCAAAATAAATATTATTCTTAGGACGACTTGCACAACGAAGCCTAAACGTATTTAGTGGCTAAATATGATTTAAGGAGTTGTCAAATCATACAAATACTTCAAATTTAAACATGTTTAGTCGATAAATACGTTTAGTGATCTTAGGCATGCCGGCTTTAATCTTTGACTAATTAATTGTTGCCACGAAATGCATAACCAAACTACTTGACCTATAGTTTCATTCAAATTAGATGTAACGGGGGTTCTTGTTATTTGGTTATATTTTTTGGGGTACAAATGGCAGTTATTCTGGATTTCAGACTTTTGCCTATATTTGTGCTACTAAAGCTACAAGAATACCAAATTTCAGCATTGTGGGGTCACTGGTGTACCTTGTGAATTTTGTCAAAGTTTTGTTTTTATTATGGCTAATAACCCAAAAACTACAAAAATTGAACTAAAAATAAAAACGGAGTTCAAATGTACTAATGAAGAACTTTCATTTGACGTCCCACTTGACCTAATAATCTCATTTTCATATTTTTTATCCTTCTTGAACCCCAATATCTCAACAACCCCGCAATATTTTTAGCTCACTGAGTCACACCAAAATTGTGCTATCACTACCTACCTATATACCAAATTTCATGATGATCGGATAAACGCTACAAAAGTTATCCTCGGACAAACAAACATACATACATACATCATACATACATACAACGCCGATTTGCCCAAGTTGATTTGGAAATCTTGCTTCGCTCGATCAATAAAGAAGATAATAATAAATAAATAAATATTGCTGGACATTTCATACAGCGCTATCTAGCCCCAAACTAAGCAGAGCTTGTACTATGGGAACCAGATAACTCTGATAGAACACTTATATACATTTTTTTGTTTGTAAACACATACGTATAATATATAGAGAAACAACCAGACCCGGTACAAATATCTGTAGATGATGCAAACATTTGTTCCGCGGCGGGAATCGAACCCGCTACCTCCTGCGTCTCAGCCGGCTATACACCCATTGCACCACGGAGGTCGTCGGACGAAGATACTACTATACATTTGCTATACATATTTTAAGCATCTAGTGCTATTAATGATTTTATTCTAGTAATCCAAATTTAAGGTGCCATGATGCCTGATAACAGTGATGCCAAACTAATGATAAAAAAGTTTCAAGGACGTTATTAGCCCACTGATGTGATTTATTTATTTCACGTCCGGTTATGGCGACATCTGGATTCGCCATTGTGTAACGTTGAATATAATTAAATTAAAGCATGTATTATTGCTGATGGTATATCACGCAGCTGCATAGAACACTAAAAATTATAACCACGTTTGAGCACGCAGGTACATACCTAAGAGATGACTCGATAGATATGTAATAGTTGCATTTCGCTGCGCCACTCACAGCTCGTGGACTAGATTACGATTTAACAAAGTGTTTATTTAATGTAATTAGAACATATCAATGGTTATTTACAACTGTTGGTTATTTACCTACATGGGAATCGTGCTGTTGTACTGCGCACATCAAAAACTTAATTGGTTCATTGATTATTCATAGAACGTGGATTTTATATAAACGAGATCAACGTTTTTTCGTGAACATTGCACTATTCACTTTCCTGTTTATGTCCTAATATAGGGTGTTTGATAATATACACACAAAAATGAAAGGGCATAATAAATAAATTAGTGAAACTTTTACCACAGTGATGTGAAATTTATTTCAACATGTAAAAAGAAACACTTTATTAATCTTATGTTATGCTATTGCATAATGCTTGCCATCTAACCACAGATACTGTATTGGCTACGTCGCGAGATATCTCTTGTTGTCCCTTTCTAACCATAAACCCGTAGCTATTTCCGAAAGAGATATCAAATCGGTCTTTATTTTTGGATGTCGATTGCAAGAGTAGGCAGTAATTAATCACCTAATCTTAGTAGATTTTCTTTAAATTTTGATAATCTAGTAGTTTTTTTTTTGAGAAGTCTTTTTAATAGTTTGAGAAACCGTCACTTGAATATAATTAGTATATTACCAAACACCCTGTATAATCAGTTGTAATTTTATTGTTTTTGTAAACCCCTTCCTATCTATGCTTTGATTCTCTAGTATTATTAAAAGTGGAATATACATAATGCAACAAAATTGAGAGTGACGTTTTAGACACATCAATGTGTCAATGATTTATTATTATTCTGATCAATCGTATGGTGTTGTTTTTTAAGGCACGTGTTCATCCTCGAACGCGTAACATTATGTAAAAACTGTTATTGTCGTATGTATGAGCACGTTAATAGGGCGGCGATATTTATCCCCGTGTCGTCGCTATATTAATTACATAAATGTTTATTTACCTCGGAACGTGACACGTTTCAGGAAAGTAATGCCGCACGTCATAAAGACGACTTTATGCATTTTTATTAAAAACTAGCTGACATGTCCCAGCTTCGCACTCATTTCTAAATTAAATATATCATAAATGGTCTTGGGTTCATACAAAAATCCCATAGAAAAAAGTACTTTCAGTTTTTTCAGAATTTCCTAATTTTTGGGGCAACTTTTATTTCCCTAAAAACCTTACTAGGGTAACGAATACTTAAGAAAATAGCCAAATCGGTCCAGCCCTTTTCAAATGGTAAGCGCCAACGAACAGTTTTTTTGAGGTGAAAACTTCTAATGCGACTTCCAACAAGGTTGCGTTAAACGTTTAACGCTACCATGGAGGGCGTGTGAAAGCACTGTTGCATTAAACGTTCAACGCTCCTGGGGAGGGGGAATAGAAAGAGACAGAACGAGAGTGAATGCGTGGCACTCGAACGCATGCGCTTAGTATACCTGTTACAGGCCAGCGCGAGCGTTAGCAACGAGTAGCGTCCAATATTCCAACGCAAGAGGGAGAGAGAAAGAAAGATACACAAAGGTAGAAAGTAGGAGAGAGAAAGAGAGTGAGTCGGTAGATCCCAAGCACATGCGCGTGGTATTTGAAGGTTTCACTTCTACCACGTGTAAATTGCACACATGCTTTTTTTAAGTGAAAACTTCTTTAGGCGCGTTGGGCATTTTTTGAGATGGGAATAACCCATTAAACTCGCGACACTGTTACCGTTACCTTTACCGACACCTCTGTATATAAGTGGTGAAAACTTATTTAGGCACGTTGGGCATTTTTTTAATATACTTCTACGATTTACATGAATTCCTAAAAATTTCCTGGTCAGATTTGGCACAGGATCGAGATGTCTGGAAAGAATGGTGGGAGGCCTTTGCCCAGCAGTGGGACAGAAGTGGCTAATAGGTAATAATAATAATAATACTTATATAAACCCCATTTACTGCTGCAATATTATAAAATCAACCTGGTCTTATTTTGCTTTTAGAGTTGATACGGCTTGTTCTTCTTTCCTTTTTATCTCATATAATGAAGCTACGAGAACCGACAGAGATATCGATATTAATCTACATCGAAGCTAAACCACGCTTATAAATAGACGGTAAATTTATATAATAGCATCAACATGTTTGTCTGTCCGATGCCATCCTTCAATGCTAATATACTCCATTGGAATGCAATCTTGCAGTTTTTATTAATTTGCGAATTTTAAACACGAATAATCTCCATTTTGATTCGCATTTTTCAAGCATGGATCATTGGTGTACTACTCAATATTGTGATTTGTACCTTTGGATTCAATAAATCTTGACGGTAAGGATAAGTGTTATCCGCCGCGAGACGGCGGGCGTTGGCGGAGGATGACGGACTCGCGGGCAATGGGATAATTGCTCCCGTAATTAGTTTCAATTATGTTGTGATTGTCAAAAGATTAAAATAGAACCTATCGCGTGTGAAACACCACTTTTCCGCGGTAGAATGTAGAAAATGTTTTTTGCAGTATCTAGAGTGTAGCCGGCCCTTTGTCAGTCACTCACGTTTGTCACGTGGACTACAGCACATTGTTTCAACTTTCTGATATAATCGACTTTGACCTGCTGATTGCTTGCCAATCATCTATGGATCTACAATCTACACGTGTAACGAGCTGTGGAGATAAATAATCAATGATTATTTATCGCTGGTGCGTAACGAAGATATAATAAAGATGTCTCGACAGTGACGGAAAAGACAAACATCTCAGATCTTAGACAAACAACAGCGTTTCTATAATACAACAGATTTAAATCCCGAATTCAACTATGCTGATTGAATTACATTTATGTTGTCAATTTAGGCCATAAAATACTCGATAGAATTAAATATTCCAAAAAAAAACTTACCTAGCAAACTTTTAGGGAAATTATAATATACTAGCTGACCCGTCCGCGGCTTCGTACACGTGGTTTGTGAATAAAACATTACCCTCCTTCTGTGCAATCGCGTAAAGTGTATCCTGTGTCTCAAGTCCATTCATAATCTATTTAGGTATATAGGTACCAAATTCCATCGAAATCGGTGGAGCCGTTAAGTCGTGAAAAGGAAAACAGACAGAGAGACAGAGTTACTTTCAAATCGGTATGTACGTAGATTATAACCTGGATTAACACATAGGCTACTTTTTGTTGAAAAACAACGCGTGCAAAGCCGCTGGCGAAAGCTAGTTATACACATTAATTTTCCTCTTGAATCACTATCTATTGCTGAAAACTGCATTAAAATCCGTTGAGTAGTTTAAAAGATCTAAGGTAACAGACAGCGGCAGCAAGCGACTTCATTTTATACTATATAAAGATAAAAAACACCAAAGACAAAACTAAACGCACCCATTTTTGCACGTACTAAGTTAGAATCCTTTGCTTTGGGAGTTAAAATGAGGTGTACTGCAATTATAAGCTGAAATGAAAGAGTATAATCGTTGGACAGTGGAGATGTCCCAATGTATGGTTTGGCTCCAACATATGATCGAGTCGATGTGGTGAACAATGAGCAATGGCGATCAGCAGAGGACGGTGGCCGTGGCGCGCGTGTTGAAGGTCGCAAGCGCTTCCTGCGTGCGTGACGTGCATGCGACGCTCGGTGAACTGCCTCTCGAGTTTCGATCCACCGCCACACCATACCTCGACGTGGGAACAATCTGACAATCTACATAGTTTACATAATATTCAATTACTTTATACTTTAATTCCAAGTATTGGTAATCTCTATAAATATTACTACAGGCGATGCGCGATGGTTATCACTTAACATCAGGTAGGCCATATGCTAGTTCCATAATTGATTGCGTTGTATTTTCATCGGACAACCAGACGCTCCGCGATGCGCCACATCCCCATAGTAAATATACCTCCCATACGCACAAAGCGGCTTCCACCTTTATTATGCGCCCCGCCAAGAAGTGGAACGCCTTGCCTGAGTCTGTGTTTCCTGATAACTACAACCTAGGGGTCTTCAAGTCGCGAGTGAATAGATTTCTTCTAGGCAAGCGTGTACCATCGTAGACTGCATCATCGCTTACCATCAGGCAAGATCGTGGTCAAACGCTCGCCTATAAGTTATAAAAAAAAAGCATTGTTTTATTACAGATCATGACCCCAATTTGAGTTTGGCCTTTTAGTTCAAGTGGAAACGAATAAGTAAGTTATTATATGACTACTAGAAGTTATTACTATTCGTAGTCCGTATATTTCTTAGAATTAATTTAACTACATATACTAGTAATTGTAAACACGAGTCACTGTATCTTTGCGGTGATACAATCAAAAGTACGTCTACTCCTTGGACTTGGCATTTTATATCTTGTCCGCATTATTTCCCGGGATCGCAAATCGTGACTAGGGTAAAGGACCCGGGCTCGGTGGCATTGTTCGCTAAAATATTTGGTTTGTCATCGCGTCCATCTTAAGGTCTCGGCACGTTGCAGCTATCAAGATATACCAGTTTCCTAAAACGCAACAACACAGTTAACACCTTGTTGACAGTTATGAAAGCAAGTACTCACACCTCAAATATGTATGATGACGCGACATTTACAAAATGTTAATAACCTTTGGTTTTGATAAAACTCGGGCAACAATCCAATGTCCTCAGTTATTTATTTGGAGCTCATTTAATTGCAGGTGTCCTACAGGTTGAATAACCCTGGGGAGTACATCCCCAGGTTCATTGTTCTATTCAGTCAGTGGAAATTTTAGAAGAGATTTGATGACGATGTATGGGACATGCGACGAATTTTTATATCTTATTAGCGATACAGGTAGGAATAAAGAAAACAAAGAAGTTATTGGCGATTTCTGTCTGCCTATTGTTCTTCGTTCATATATTTGCGAGGAGAATGACCCCCTATTTAAGGGCTCGTTACATCATAACAGTACCTGTTTAAATGCAGGAAATGCCTGGCCGGTGACAGTATCTTGTAATGTTTGTCATATAACAAATAGGTACATTGACCCACAAATAAATATGTATCAACAAACTTGTTTTATGCATGCCCCGTGCCGTTGCAAGCTCAAAATGTGATTTCATGACGGTAACCAATGCGCTTCGCACGGCAATCGTCTTCGTAAGGCGTAACCTAGTAACGATTTCAGCATTTCAATACTTTGGTAGTATTTTACGATAGGCTTCATTTTAGGAATTGATTTGCTTGCCTATCTTTGTTTAATCAAACTAACAGTACCGTTTCTAAATAAATCAAATCGACATTACAAATGGAGCTTATTTTTACTACATTTCTTCTAAGATATCTAAGGTTTTTCCATATAATGTATTGTCATTCTCTGTCAATTAATTCTTGTCACCATCATTTCCTAATCACAGGTTTTGAACCGGTCTTCACCATTGATGATAAACCCAAGCCGACTGGTTTTTGCTTCTGCGAGGTTTTTATCTATCATCATCTATTATTAGGATAAATATAGGTAATAAATACTAAGTTCAATATAAAATGGACTACATTCTGACAACTTTATTGAACAGGATAATCTATTAGTACGAAGGATTACCTATTACTGCAAGATTGGTAATATAGGTTTGTGTTTCTTTACCTATTTTCAAAAGTGAGGTCTACAAACTGTACTTAGCAGCTTAGAGTAAAGACTGTATTTCCTTTCGATATATATTGTTAACGTATATATATACATATATATATATATATATATATATATATATATACATATATATATATGTATTTTTAACTTATTTATGTAAGTACATAAATAAATAGTTAGGGTTAGTTAGTTAGTTAGTTAGGGTGCTGACTGAGTGGTGGCCCCGAGATGGAACTAGGAACGCAGGTCGTCCACCGGCAAGATGGGTCGACGACATTATAAAAATCGCAGGTCGTATGTGGGTTAGAACAGCGCAGGACAGAGGTGAATGGCGACAACGAAGAGAGGCCTATGCCCAGCAGTGGGATGAGAAAGGCTGACAATGATGATGATGAAGTGCATAATATATGTAGGTATATTTTAGGTTTAGGTATTTATTTATTTTTATCCTACATAAATAGGTGTTTATTGTAACACCGCCTCTTCACACGTTTTTGCAATCCAACCCATCCAAAGGTTGCCTGGAAGAGATCGCTTTCAGCGATAAGGACGCTCATTCTACAACCTTGCATTAGTATTTAAGTTTAAGTATTGTAATTTGGAGTAACAATAAAGAATTATCTATCTAATGTAGATTTGATTGATTGGTCGCAAAAAAAATTATAAATCGGTCACTTGACTCTAAAACCTTGACATGCAATTTGATTGCTACTGATTACTTTTTATACCGACCTCATTCATTGTATGGATAACTACAGTACACATCAACCTAAAATTTAAAAGAATTTATCAAATAGAATATGTATTATTAAATAGGATAGAATAGAATATGATTTTTTTCCAGTAACAAATCTTCACAGGAGTCAAGACTCGTGAAATTCGTTCGTTTAATTAGCGTTCACCTTACATTAGATTAATGCATGAGTTACCGTTCTACGGAGGCGCCTTTGCTCTATGACCTAGAACTTGACGGCAAGCGAGCTACCAAGTCTGCCAACTGGTTTGTGAATCACCGCGGGATTCCAAGAAACGGTTTGATTTCATTGCTTATGCTTCCTCACAAAACCCTCTCGGAGACAATTTGTGTGACTCATACGTCACACAAGGTCCGGGGATTCGAAGCCTGTGCGTGGGTAACACATATGTTTTTAACATCGGCAATGTCTATAACGTATGCGTATAATTTTTAATTAGTTACTACATATATGATTTTATGTAGCAAGTAATTAATTACACTGAATCATCATATCGTCTATAAAGTATTGTAGGTATTCAATAAATACTACACAAATGACGTAACACTCATTGAAACAGCCTAATGACCAATATTGTACTCACCTACTCTGCAAACATGTGTTCATTAAAGGTGATTCATGTGCTACGCAATCTAAACGAGAAGGCAAACAAAATGCTCTTGTGTTGTTGCGAAAAGAGTGTTACTTATCTCGGTTGGATATAAAGTGGGTTTATGAATGAGCGATACTGTCGCACCTTTATGCCGGTTTACTACTTTGCACAGATACGATCGTATTTGGTTCCGTTCTACGCCCGGTGAGCGGTTCTCAGAAATATTGACTCAGCTTGACTATTACTACGCGAACAAGTCATATCCGACTCTTAGGATGGTGTTAATCAAACAGATTGCTGATAAAACGTATCATTTGTTGCAGAGACACAGCTAAGAAACCCATGGGACGAGGACAAATCCATCTCAAAGGCGCATTTGAAGTGTAGAGTTCATACACTCGTTGGGTTAATCTTTTTATGATTTATATCATACTATCATACATAGTAATAGATAAAGTGCACTCACCATTGCTTTATCGGTGCCACCAAACGCTGGCGCGGCACTGCTCCTCGTCAGCAGAACTAGAGCAGCCACCGCCGTCCATAATATCCTTAACGTACTTCTAAAACTAACGAACGCCATGCTTCTTGATGCTAATACTGTTCTTCTTACTAAGCTCATTGATGTTCCCAAATTCCCAAATATTTATATCAAAAATATCTTAAGGAATAACCATTACTATAAAGCTTAGTCTAGTGTTTCTCTCCAAGTCTGATGCAGTCTTGGTGAATAAACATTGATTTCTTTGATATGTTCGAGCACAACCCACGAAGATACAGAATCTGAAACAATATACGTAAAATTAACACCAAATAAAAATCACATCAATTGAAAATTTTGTTAGTTATAAGTTACATAAGCTGAGTAATTGATATTAGACTTAAATATGACATTGAGTTAAGATAATGTCCATTAAAGTTTTTATCGTCAAGCGAAGGATAACGCGCGGTCCACGTACATTGTCGATTAGCTTATAAAATGTGAGGGGTCAGCTCGACACGTCATCTTGTATCCGCAATATCTTTATTTTGATGATTCATCCGCAGATTCTTCTGCTGCAATTCGATTGAGATTCCGGCTTCCTACATAATTTAAATAACATGAGTATAATCTTGTAGTATTTTAATCCATTGGATATGAATTTTATTTAATACAGTAAAATTAAAAGCTGAGTCAAAAATAAAATAAAGTTTTTAGTACTATAATAGTACTGAAGTCAATAAATATAATTACGTACTACAAAGATGTTGTAAAAATCACCTATTCACAGCATGTTGTTTTTCTTTTGCATAATGAGATACTTTTATAAATAATAAAATAAATATTGCTGGACATTTCACACAGCGCTAAGTAGCCCCAAACTAAGCTTAGCTTGTACTTTGGGAACGAGATAACTGATAGAATACCTATATACTTTTTTTGTAAATACATGCTTATATAGAAAAACATCCAGACCCAGAACAAATATCTGTAGAGATTGAAAATAGAAAGTAAAGTTCAAAATTGGTTTATCGTAATTAGATCTCCACGATACAGGGCCCGTAGTCAAATTACATTCGCCACGAATCTATTCGATTTCTACATACATTTGTTGTGGCTGAATCACGTGGTATTTCTATAGCATGTGTCAAATCCCATACATTTTCGGACGTATCGACTAGCGTCATCGCGTATCGACTGTAACTTGGCTAAGCCCTCAGGCGTGCTTAGTGTGGAGATCACTAAATATTTTTAGTTTAAATGGATATTAACCTACTCTGTCTAACACACTGGTATATCCAACTGAGTTATTTGTTTTAATGTGTGATAAACAGCAAATAAATATATTTTTCATTTTCGTTTTTCACCATGCAAACATTTGTTCCGCGGCGGGAATCGAACCTGCGTCTCAGCTGGCTATTCGCCCACTGCACCACGGAGGTCGTCAATTCGGTTTTATTGATGTGATGCGTACCAGTAACCTATTTATATTTTAGAATTGTCTTTTACGAGGCAGTATTCAGATATGAGTGAGTAGTGACCTACATATTTGCTAAGTGAGGTATGCGTTGTCAATAGTCACTATCTCTAAATGATAAATAGTTTCTAACAATCTAAACAAAACATCGATAAAGAACGAACGTCTATTTTTTGTGTGTAAATTAGCTGTTCTTTTGAAAAATTATAAACAGGAAAGCAGTTTCACTAGAGTACAAATAAGTTTTACTAAGTTAATAGTTAATAAATTAGTTAATAAGTTAACTGCCTCCGTGACGCAGTGGGCGTATAGCCGGCTGAGACGCAGGAGGTAGCGGGTTCTATTACCGCCGCGGAACAAATGTTTGCATGATCTACAAATATTTGTTTCGGTCTGGGTGTTTTTCTATATATTATAATATTATAAGTATGTATTTTCAAAAAAAAGTATATAAGTATTCTATCAGTTATCTGGTTCCCATAGTACAAGCTTTGCTTAGTTTGGGGCTGGATAGCGCTGTGTGAAATATCCAGCAATATTTAGTATTTATTTATTTATTTCGTTTTTTTGTTAAAAAATTACTTTTTCGAAACAAACTTTATAATATTCATAATCGGAACCGCAAGCAGATTCAAATGAGCCCAAACACTAGTAGCCTACTATAATCCATTCAGAAGTTCCGTTGTCTAGCATCCGTCTCCATCATGAGACCACCTCCATGGTACCATATTATTGCATTGTCACCGAAATTACATATGTATTCCCAATTTCAGCTCAATCGGTTGAGGGGAACGGGTTTAAAATTCAGTTGCAAGATTCCACCCGGACAAACATACATACATATATTGCAAGTTAATAAAAAGTTTGTAAAAAATAACACGTACACAATCTCCAGATTAATGTTTTAAAAATATTTTGTATTAACTTTGTCTCTATTGGTAAGGACCAGTTGCTTTTTATTTTTTATGTAGGTATGTACTTAGCTTTCAATAAAACAATTCTATGTGACCCGTAATTTTTGTTTTTGGCCTTGAATTTGCAGTAAGTATTTTCTGCTTGTTCTCTGAATTGTAAATTTTGTCGTAAAAAGGTGCTTACAAAAGTCAAAAGTGCAAGTCAAACAAACTGCGACCAGCAATTTTACGCTCTCTGAAGCGTCACGAGTCTCGCTCAGATAAATACCAAATTAGTTTCAGTGGTACCTACATATTCACTACCAGTTCTGCATCAGTAAATTTTTCCATCAATGCTATAAATTAATTTACTTTATTACTATGTAAACAAAGGATAGAATATTTAATCGAAATCGGACCTTAAGCAAGACTCTATCGACTATGGTGTAAAACTTTGCAACATTGTACCATCAATTAATTAGAATATAGAAATCATCTATCGAATACTAGAGAAAATCTGATTAGTATTACTAATTTTTGTAATCGCCCTTGGGGCTTAGGCAAAAAGCATACGCTTCGAATCGATTCGTTTTCTACTTAAGTTTGTTGTCTTAAGTGATATTTCCATAGCATGTGTCACTCCCATACATTTTCGAACTTATCGACTAGCGTCATCGGTAATCGAATGTTGGCTAAGCCCTCTTGAAATTCGGTAGAAAGTTATAATTTCCTTAGCGTTTTTAGATCTTAACATTTTACATTGCATTATTAACATGAAGATTTCATTCTTCGGTTTTGTTTTCTTGCCATTACCCTATAAGTTTGGGTGGACCCAATACTACAAGCAGATTATTACCAAATTTGTGTGATGCAAACGAGTTTCATAGTTCTGGTGTCAGAACAATATGGTAACAATGAGCTGACCTGATGATGGAAGCAGCAGGGCAGCATTGAATAGTTGAGTGATTGGAAGACAATGTTTTTTGCACAAATGCTTACGATCTTACAATTTGTTTGACTTAAAATAAACTATATTTATTACAGACTAGCTGTTGCCCGCGACTTCATACGCGTTACACTACTAAATGTGTAGGTAACCTAGAAATAAAGCTAAACTCGCGGTTGCAACTTTTTATGGGATAAAAAGTAGCCTATGTGTTAATCCAGGTTATAATCTACGTATATATACTTACTAAACAAACAAACAAACAACCAAACTTTCGCATTTATAATATTAGTGTGATTTTTGTTTTATAAATTAAATTATTACATAAGGACATAGATGCCCTTAAACTTTGCGATTGACATCATACATTGATTGTCCATGCTATTGTCGAGCTGAGGAACGAGACGCATCCAAATGAAGCGTCTGCTCTCGCGAGGGTTACGTGTGCAGACTGTTTCGCACCCAGTGACCCTGGACTGCCTTCCTGCTTCCGGATCCGCGGGAGCAATACTAATCAACAACTTGTCTACCACATAATGACCATTCGGTGTGCGTCTTTACATATTGATTTCGCTAACTTATACGATTATTTCCATTAATTTTACGGTGAGCTACGTTAGGTTAGAGATGGACTGAGCTATGAATGAATTTATTTTTGAACGTTTGCCACATTCATATTTAATTTAGATGGTGAAGTTGTCAGGAACCGAAGCAAATCTATAAATCAGCGAGCATTCATATGATTCCGATACCTGCTCTGAAGGTTGCGACCGACTGACATTGAATTCTTGTTCAAACGTAACATTCGGGGCGAGCTTTTGGGTTCCACTTGCTAAAACAGCATTGAGCGGGTCACTTCAGCTATCATTATTGAAATGTTCACTTTCAACGTATTAAATGTTACAAGTCAGTCGCTACCACTATATATACATACATGTTACAGTATTCATAGCCGTGGCCGTATAGGCTCAAACAATGGTTCAAAGTAAAGTCAAGTTCGGGCTACGCGTTCCGCTACGGCACATCGATGACTCACACAACTTAGTGGTCAAATCACACTTCTGTTTGTTTATGTTATTACTTATAACATGACAACCAATATTTGCATTACAAATCATCTAATAAAGATCTACATACGATTACGCCTACCTTGAAGAAGTGTACGGCCACGGTATTTTATCGACGATCTTTTTCCATTATTTCCTTTAAAACCTCGGCTTCAAAACGGGTTTCCTCACAATTTATTTCAAAATACGTAGTAGGCATCAATTATTATCCAAACTTTATTAATATTAGCCAAACTTGTTTTGATGCTCTACGATGGAGATGTTAAATTCAAAATAATATATATGTGTCAAAGATCTCTACAAAATACTGTTTTATTTACAAGTTTTAATTGCACGTAAAATACCATTGTTAATATGGATGAATTTACAAAGAATGAGTTCACATAGATCAGTTGTTATCATTGAGATAATGCTCTTATCCAACTTTATCTGATAACGAGGTACGACGCGTTGCCATCGCTTTTCTTTTGCAATATAATACTTTAATATTGCTTTTTTTTTCTAAATTAGACTCTAATCTGTTTCTGTGAGAATAATACCCGAAGTATACGACCCTATATCCGAATATTTGAATTACGACCTGCGTACAGTTTTGGTATAGTGTACTCTAAGCCCAAACAGTACGCGGAATTATTCTACCGTAGCAGGTTACGACAATGTCAGAACACGGTGACCATGACACCAAACCGGCAATGAGCTGGACAGATTTCGATTATTGCAAACATTTTCCAATGTAATTAAATTTATTCCGGTAAATTATCGCTGGATATTAGTTTACACAACTTCAAAGTAAATTATAATAAGATTTCAATTGACAGATGAAAGCAATTATACCATAATTGGGGAGATATCATAGAACTGCATTATTATAAGGTGTTTGTTTTTGTTAAGACGTTAATACAAATGTGGTAGTACATAAATTTAATTATTTTCCTGTATCAGTAGACAATGAAGGAAAATCTTCGCAACAATCAATGAAAATAAATTGTGTTTAATGTCACATTTTATCTGAAGTAATTGATTTTCCTTATTTATGTAATTGATGCAATAACCATGAGAGCAAAATAAACAAACTCTGTTTTTGTCTTATCAGAATCACGAGTAATATTTGTCACGAGTTGATGATACTTGTTGATTTTCATTTTCTATGCAAAGAGATGGAAAACTGTAACGTAGATTCTTGCAGTAGTAGAATATGTGTTGTCTTTTGTCTCACTCACCTGTTGGAGTATCCCAGTTCTCAATTTCCGCAATCCTCACTACTTGAAACGCCGTTTACGCCTCACTAGTGGAACACGATGAGGATCTATAACTACCGAAATTTTTTGTATCGACAAAATATAGAGTCCCATGTGTGAAAGATTGGTAAATCACAGACACTTTCAGTCACCGATTGACCCGCGTTTTCACTTTTCTTTGCAATTACGCGAAATTTCAAAGAAAATGTGTAGATCGCGTAGCGGGAAGGAACTGCGATCGTTGCGCCCTCAAGTGGCGCGACCTATCGCAGTGCGCGTGTTTGGCTGAGTGTGCGCCGCGCCACCGACCGCCGCTTATAATGTGTGTGCCCCCTCCGGCGCCCACCGGCAGGGGTGTACGATCCAAGAAGCCTCCGCCCGCCCGGCGCACGCACTTTTCACGCAAAACTATAGAGGCTTTTGCGAACTTAGATCTGAAAATTAAAAATGATATAACACTATTGTTTGATTAATAGCTAGTTATACCCCGTGTTATTATTAGGTTCATACTAAGTTGCTCATAATGTAGAATTTCGCATAATATTTTTTTTTGTTTCCGGTGTTTCCATTAAGCTAAGTTTATTTAGTTACTAACAAAAATATTGGGATTTTGTTATCACTTTCATAGGTAATTAAACCAATGGATGTATTATATCTCTACCATACCCACCGAGAGTCGTGGTGGCGTAGTTGGATGTAGTACCCTGACTTCCTAGATCCTTTCGACGCATAATGCCGAATACGCAAAATGCTAAAATCAAAAGATTTAGCGTTTTGAGATAGTGAAACAATTCTTACGAAAAATGCCAAACGCGCTGGGCAACAAACATGAACAATGCAATGAACATGGTTTTTTGAGGGTTATGTATATATTCCAAAACGGTAAGGGCCCATGCACATTGCGTATTTTAAACGCGCAGACGACCGACGCGACATGCAGATGCTCTAACGCGCTGCAAACGCGATTTTTATCTTATTATCTATGATTTTTTGAAAATTTACGGCGCCGTAAACGCGTGTTCGTAGAAACGCGTCGTTTGCACGTTCAAAATACTCCATGTACATAGATTCTTATAGACCCTAAGCCTAAACTCATAGACACACATGACAAAGATTTATCTACGCAAATGAGATTTGTTCAGATTTGTATAACGCCGTGCCGGCATATATTATAAAAAATACTACATTCGATACATATCGTATCAAAAACTTTTTATATTATCATCGCAAGATCTCAGTTTGAGGCGAACTACTAGTAACATAATTACATAAATGGACCTAGCTTTTGATTAGGTAGTGAGTACATTCAGTAGCGGAAAATATTTGATTGATCTACTCAGGAAATTCCATTACAAAGTTCTGTGAAACTCAATATGACGAACAAGGAACCTATTGGCAATGGGCGCCGTCTAAATTGCATCTAATGATATTCTGAAAATCTTATTGCGTTGCATAACTTTAAATGATCTTGTCGAACCCATTATTAAGCTATGTAAGAAGGCAGTTCTCTACGTTAGGTACCTACGTAGTTATTTTATACCCGTGAATGATGCTGGCAACTGCTTCTTCGCAGTAGGTATATAATAAAAAATAAATAATTTCCTCAAGCGAATATTTCATTCTAATCGAACTACATAGATGTGAGGTCGAAAGAACATGTGATTCGTTAGAAGTGATTTTATCAAAATAAAATTAGCCTATAGGCTCTGAGTGCCTCAGCACTCAGAGATATTGCAGCTATTATGATTACCCATTACATCCAAACAAACAAACTCACTTTACCTCTTTATAATACTAGTGGTTCGGCCCGAACTGCGATCTCGCGAGTCTACCCTAAAAACAAAAAAAAATATTATTCGTAATCTTTGACTATCAAAATATGTAGTGCCATGAAATAAAAACCAACTCACTTGACCTACAGTTTCATTCAAATTATAGGTAACGGGAGTTCATATAAATTGGTTGCTCTTTTTGGGATACAAATTGCAGTTATTCTAGATTTCAGACTTTTGCCTATGTTTGTGATACTTAAGCTACACGCATACCAAATTACAGCACTGTGGGGTCATTGGTTTACCGTGTGAATTTAGTCAAAGTTTAGTTTTTATTATGGCTAATAACTCAAAAATTACAAAAACTTTACTAAAAGTAAAAACGGGGTCGAAATGTACCGATCTTTTGTTTGACGTCTCATTTGATCTAATAGACTCATTTTCATTTTTTTTTACCCTTCTTGAACCCCAATATCTCAACAACCCCCCAACATTTTTATCTCTTTTAGTCACACTAAAATTCTGCCGTCACTACCTACTTATGTATTAAATTTCACGATGATCGGATCATCGCTTCGAAAGTTATCCTCGGACTAACAAACATACATACATACATACATACAGACAGCGCCGATTAGCCCAAGTTGATTTGGAGGTCTCGCTTTGCTCGATCAATTAGTATAGATAAAGACTATAAAGTTTAGGTTTACTTAAGTACAACTTTAACAAAACTAAACTAAACTACTTAACTAAGTAAACTAGCGATTTTGTGAACTAAAATCTACAGTCTATTTTATATATGGGTACATATCGCTGTTCTTGAAAATATTGTTTCATCATAAATTACCAACATAATTAGCTGGCTGTTGTAAATCTAACTAATATAAACTAAAGAAGCAAACCTAAATAAATGAAGACGAAGTCACAATTAAAATGGGCGGTCTTATCGCTAAGAAGCGGTTTCTTCCAGAGAACCTTTGGATGGAGATGATTTTTGTAATGTTGAAGTAATCTTCTGGGGGTGCACATTAAAAACTACAATAATAATATAGTAGGTAGGTAAGTATATAAATACAGGCAGTAAAAAACTTTTTCATCACTCATGCTCTGAAAGTTGGTAATTGTAAACTCGATATCGGCTCCGTAAATGCGATTTACGGCCGTAAGTAATTTTAAAATAGAATAAGGTTCATTGCATTCGTATTAAGCATAAACGAAATACAATCTCTATGACAAACCCTTATTTCTATTTAAGAATAAAAGAGGTTACATTAATTAAATGCTAAATTTAAATACAACCTCCATGCCAGATCATTATTTCTATTATATGAAATATCCTTATTCTTTGTTGGTACAAAGAATATTTGCGTTTCCGGTATCCATTGTTTTTGTCATTACTAGACTATGGCCTATTTCTATTAAATGAAAGAGGCCATAGTCTAATTGTGATAAACAAACAAATGGATACTGGGAAGGCAAATTTTCTTTGTAGCAACAAACCAAAATACTTTTTAATTTTCCTCGCATTCGTGTTGAAAAGTTATGTGTTATACTCGGGTGTAAGCGATCAATAACACCCTCGATCACGGGTGTCCAATAGATCGCTTACAGCCCTTGCACAACAATGTACTATTACATCTAAGTATAAGGATATTTCCATGGGTTTTAACTAAATACTAAACAACAAAAAACCCAGGTTCCTTTTTTCCGAAATCAGTCATCGATCAAGCATACATTTAACTGTTTACAGGTCATGTGGTTGGTACCTACTGTCATTGTGAGCCGAACATGTTTTAACCTTCGTAGAAACAAGTGACAAAGCCATTGTCTGACTGTGGTTCAGGTGACTAAAGCTCGGGGTGGCTTTTCTGACTTGCCGAACACTGCAGTCGCTCGTTCTTTCCAACTATATCTAGTTTTTGTAGCTAAAATAGACATAATTAAAAAATAGACTCTTTTCAGGTTCTCTTTTGTGCAATTTATGTTGGATAATAATTATTTTGTTATATTATTCTCTTAATAAAAAATGTAATATTGGGATATTCACAAATCATGGTTATTGTGTAATGTTGCTGTTTCAAAAGTTATAACATTTTCAGACATTTTGTACAAATGTTTGAAACTAACACGGGCCATAAACCTCATAGATTTCCAGAGCGACCAGAGATAATTATTACTGCGATCAAACAGTATTAATTAGCAAACTATCAATCATATATCTGTTATTTTTTTCTATTGATGATAGCCAAGCACTTGACCACTACCTCACCTGATGTTAAGTGAAGGTGTGATCGAAGATAGAGCACGCTTGCCTAGAAAGAACCTATTCACTCTGGACTTAGACTCCAATATTATACTGGTTCGGAAAAACATACACCGGAAGTGAGTTCCATTCCTTACTTGTGCTAACTAGAAAGTTAAAGCAAATCATTTGGTACGGCAAGGTGGGTATGGTATGGGTATACTTCTCGGTGCGTCTGCTTGTCCGGTGATAGAAGGGTGAAGGAGGGATAAGATCATGAAAATCTTGCGTGCATTCACCAAAATTAATCTTGTAAAAAACTGAAAGTCTAGCTACTCAGCGTCTGTGCTCTAGACTTTGTAAATTGGCTTCCACTAGGGAGTCATCGCCAATGAGTCTAGCAGCACGTCGCACAATCAAATCAAAGGCTTCAAGCCATCCCAGAGATGGCAGCAGTACTTCATACATGAGCGGACTTGTACTTTGTAGAGACTGAGCAGCTGTCCCGGTGAGTACCGCCTAGCCTTAGCTTCGTAGGAGTGGGGTATCACAAAGGGTTGCAATAGGATGAAAGGGAGACCGTATTGCGGAAAACACACACGCATGAGTTTTAGTGGCAGTTATGCTCTTTAAACAAGTGGCTAGATCTAGCTAAAAAGCAGGTAGAGTTGGTAACAATGGTGGGCTGGGCTGGTGGTGGGCTGGCGCGAGCTGGTGGCAGTGAGGTCACTACGAGGTCGAGGTCAGCTGTATTATGTATGAGTCGTCTGCCCTTCGGCGGCCATGTGCTAACTTGATGGCATGCCAACTTTCTTGGCCGTCGCATGCTTTATGAAGATAAAGACTTCCGTTTAAACAGAACTTTGTTAGTAAGGAAGTTGTAAAAAGTTAGTAAGAAAATATTCAATCGTCCAAATTTTTTTTATAATTATATACAGGATGTTTGGTAATATACTAACGATATTCAAGTGACGGTTTCTCAAACCATAAAAAAAGACTTCTCGAAAAAAAAAACTACTAGTTATATTATCAAATTTTAAATCGACGATTTAAAACTTACTGCCTACTCTTGCAATGGACATCCACAAATAAAGGCCGATTTGATATCCCTTTCTGAAATTGCAGAGAGTTTTGGGTTAGAAAGGGACCACAAAAGATATCTCGAGACGTCACCAATACAGTACCTGTGGTTAGATGGCAAGCAATATGCAATAGCATAACATAAGTTTAATAAAGAGTTTGTTTGTACATGCCAAAATAAATTTCACATTACTATGGTAAACATTTCACAAATTTGTTTATTATGCTCATCAAAATGACCCCTTTCATTTTTGTGCGTATATTATCAAACACCCTATATTGTATACATTTTTAATTTGTTTGAATACTAAAGTAGGAAGTGTCGCGTTTCTTGTAAAATAAAACTTTCCCAGTCTGACTGGTATTTACTAATTTATCTACATACCTACCAAAAGTTAGATACCTAACCTACCCTGTGTAAACCTGTTACGAACATTCTAATAATTCAGTTCCGTTTTTACCATTTTCGTCCAGAACTATAAAAATAAATAGAGATAGATTTTGATTTTGAGTAAGACTATACATAACTATACCTCAGTAAATAGATAATAAACTGATAAACATAAAATATGTCTTTGCAGTCAAAACAATACTAGACATAGGTAATGTTATGTACCTACCTGATTGCTATCAAATTCTAGAGTACTTATTAAACCGTGAGTAATAATCATGAATCCGTGAAAACATTTACAATAAGTTGATTTCGTAGTAATTTTTTCTCCGAAACCCGTTGCCTGGGAAATGGCACTAACATCGACCTGCCTTGTAGGTGAAGGTCGGTGATTCAATTCACCCCCTACCCTGTATTACACATACTTTCCTATTGAATGATTACTCAGAAAAAGCTCGATAAAAACTATGTGATTATATCAAGTTCGAAAATAATTAAAATAAGTGAAAACGAAAACACAAATCGGGAGTTCCATCTGTATCTGCCGTTAAGTAATGGCCTAAGTGGCCTAACCTAATATGATGATGATAACCTGAACTGATCGCTGATTTTTACGGCAGATTCTTTAGAATCGTAACGATTATGCAATCACCACAGCCGATAGAGAGCCCAAAAGACCGTGTCATATCGCCGGTTGCTATAAACATTGGTTGCCGCGCAATGACTCATTGCTCTCTAAAAAAGTGTCAAATATATGCATAGTATAAGATCGATTGGAGTGATGTTTTAACGAGAAGGCTTAGAAGGCCCAGCAGTGAGCTATATACATTATTTGTGATGCCAATGATGATAAATAAAGGATATAGAAATAAGCTGATAATCTACTGTGTTTACCAATCATAAGTTAATAACAGTGTCCTACAACTGACAAATAGCGTGTCACTTGTCCAGACACATCCTTCGATCATAGAAAACCTCTTTCTTCTAACTTTGTTGCGCAAAGATGTGGGATAATTGCAGTTATAATTGAATTAAAATACATCTTACCCGCCTACTGATTTTATTACAAGATTCGAATTAAATCAAACGTTTATAGTAATTGCTAACATTATTACCATATACATATAACATTAAACCGGAAGACATCCTGAAGCTGTTATTGTCTGTAAGCTGTCCTGTAATAATATCATTAATAACACATTTATAAAACTTATTCAAAGGTACTTAATGCATTTTTAAAAGTTTTTGATCATACTGTTTAAAAACACGCCACACCAACGACCAACGCAACGCTTCGAAAGTTATCCTCGGATAAACATACATACATACAAACGCCAATTCGTCCAAGTTGATTTGGAGCTCACTCATCAGTAATTTATTCATTTCAATTCATTTTTAAATATTCTTTATTAAATAATCGGCAATTCCAGTGTTAATTTAATCCTAGAATGAACACTCATATATTTTATACCGTTATATAATTATGTTAACACATTGGAAAACCCCCAAGAGATGCCTAAAACTGAATTGTGGTAGATTTTTGTTTTAGCTAACGTAATCCAAAGTTATTCATTTTTGGGTTCCCCTGAACTAATTACCTATGAAGATAGTAGAGTAAAAAGATAAGTATTTAATAGGTACTATTTTTGTTTTTATAATTATTTATTCCCGCGTTATCTAACATGGGTAACCCCGAACTAAGTAAATACTTACGTAGATAGAGTTGCAGACGGATATACTATTAGCTGATCCGTCACGGCTTCGCACGCGTTGTTTGTCAAAACATTAACCTGCGGAGACACGTAAAAAGTAGTATATGCCCCAATCCCGGTCATAATCTATTTATGTACCAAATTTCATCGAAATCGGTCCAACCGTTTAGTCATGAAAACGTAACAAACAGACAGAGAGACGGAGTTACTTTTGAACTTATAATATTAGTATGGATATGGATAGATATAAGACGTATAGAGTCCCTGCAGGACTAACATAACATGCGCATCGTGACAAAATTTTCTCGTTTATGCATGCAAAATAATATTTTTTTAGACCACTAAAGTAGCAAACAAGGTTACGGACCACATGATGGTAAGCAGTTACCGTAGCCTAAAGACTTTTGTAACACAAACAGTATCAACGCAACGTGCGTCCAACCGACCCTTTAAAATTTTTAAAACGCCCTTTTTTCTCTTAGGGCCTCTTTCACCATCCGCAAGTAAAGTCCCAAGTACGCTACTCGCCGGTTAAAGTAACAAGTAACTAATTTTCAAGTTTCATAAAGTCCGAGTAGTGCTTACCATCACTTAAACTGGTCTGTAACTTACTTGTCACTTCATCTGTCGACTAGCAGGCTTAATCGACGTTTAATTGTCAGTCACAAACTTATACCTAGGTAGGTCTACTACTAGGTACCTACTTAGATATTATTTAAAACAGAACACCAAAAAAAAAACGAGCCGTAGTCGCTAATGATTTGTAACATCTGATCACCGCGCGCGCGCATTGGTCAAATCAAATAGCGCGTGCTTCCCCGGTTTCCTGTTACACATTTCCGTCCCTTTTGCCAAAATCACTCCCACAAACCGAGAGAAAAGTTAATACACATCAAAAATAAATGCACAAACTTCCGCTATTTCTACGTTTGACATTTATGACAGTTAAATTTGAAAGAACATTGAATGATTTCCTACATTAATTCGGCTAACCGGCGAGTTGATACTCGGAGCTTTGTTTTCGTTTGTGAAACTGTCAAAAGTTACCTACTTTTACTTGCCAATTAGCACTAACCGGAGTAGCTAATCAACACTTTACTTGAAGTTGGTGAAAAGAGGCATTTAGTTATTTCACCATCACTGAGTAACGCTATCCAATGGATAAAAAATATATACATCTTTTGTTTTCATATGAAATCAAATAAAGACAACATAATATCTATCCGCCATTTAAAGTTACTCGTGAAATATTAGTCTCTTTACGAGTATGTCTACCTGTGCTAACATGCTAGATTTAACCTGGATTCTTGAGTTCTTATATTTTTTGGGAAATAGAAATTTTCAGGATATTTAGGAGAAAATATTTTAACAGTATGTTGAAACTACTTAACTTGAACGAAAAATTTATCGATATCGACAAAATTTCTCGTGTCACGCGTGATGTATCTCACGGCGTGCATGTTAGCTCAGCTAGGCACAAGTCTATCGGCACAAGTATGTGTGGTTAAGCAACTTCACATACATTAAGGTATTTTTATAAGTTCGTTAGTGTGAGTGCCATAGGCTGATGATGATGATAACTTTCTCACGCGCAGAAACATTCCGCGGGAGCAAGAGTTGTAAACGCAACGGTGTACGTTATGAATTATAAACGGATTGATCGTGAATTCTTCAAATAATGGGATTTTAATATATGTACCTATATATTAATATAAATACCTATAAATTATATCTGTGCTCGTTTACTAGGTTATGCAGTTATGAGTGTCCGTGTCAATCAAAAGGATGAATAGTCCTCTTGTCGATTGATTACATCGACTCTTTACAACCAACGAGTTAACATAAATTATGTTATGTACTTCAAAGAGTTAAAATGGTTGGGGGTAGTTAGAATCACAATAAATCCTGATGCGAGACGTCAGTCGCGTCGCGTCAGTGTACATTATATTCCCCGCACCTTAGAATTAGAAATTAAACGTTTCATTTGCCTACTCGGATACGCGTGGATATTACAAATCCACGTTCAATAAAAAGATATAAATACCTACGAACGTGTAGATGTGTCAACTAATGTGTTGTTTACAAATAAAACAATCACTCCTTTTTTTTACTCCACGTGTGTGACTATCCACTTATCAAGACCCGCTAAGTAGGTACATGTTTAAAGTGAATCATGAATTGTTTAAACGTTTTTTTTATAATTATAAGGAACTAGCTTCCGCCCGAGGCTTCGCACACTTGGTTATTCAATTACAAATATGTAGTCTTTGTCTTAATCCAGGTCATAAGCCGTTTAGTCAACAACGTTACAAATAAATAAATAAATATTGCTCGACATTTCACACAGCGCTATCCAGCTCCAAACTAAGTAGAGCTTGTACTATGGGAACCAGATAACTGATAGAATACGTATATACGTTGATTTTGTAAATACATAGGTACTTATAATATATAGAAGAACAACCAGAGCCGGAACAAATATCTGTAGATCGTGCAAACATTTGTTCCGCAGCGGGAATCGAACCCGCAACCTTCTGCGTCTCAGCCGGCTATTCGCCCACTGCGCCACGGAGGTCGTCCAACATACAGACAGAGGGACAGAGAGACAGAATCATCTTCGAATTTATAATATTAGTGTAGATTTGAATTACTCCTGTTGTACAGGATAGCGGGGTATTCGGATTCAGAATACAGAGACCACAGATACACAATCCTCCTTTTTGCCATCATCTTACCTTCTTGCTAATCTCATGTAAGCACGTGATTTTTCAGTTTCAATTCATAATGTAGGTAGTGTGCTGTTTTTTGTGATGTTTTTATGCACTTGTAACAATGGAACTCGTGCTTACGCTTCGAATAGTAAATTTTGTAACAGTCGCATTACATAAATCAACGAATAATAGTAGGTCGCTCGGTGAATCACGTCAGGCCGTAATGGAAACACCTACAGCAAATTCGTTGGTATTAAGAGAAAGTCAATCGATAGTACTTGCTGAATAGAAAGAAATGCTCGCTTCAGTGACTAATCGAAAATACCTTTTTGCTGTTTATACTGAAGCTAGAGTTAGGCGTATCCTTCTCGAATATTAAGGAAACCTTGAAACTTACAAGTGGAATAACCAAAGCTAAATGGTATTGTTAGAGAGAAAAGTGTTTCTATTGATTCATAATAGGTACCCAAGTATTTCCTTGTTTTTAATCTTCTGAGCAAAACAAGTCTTCCTTCCGAGTTTGACAGATTTGATCAAGACGTCACGGTAAAACCTGCCATGGCACCGTCATCACACCCACTCCATAGGAAATACCTACTTGATCTATGAATTTGCATAACTTAATTCCACAACTTTTTCAACTCATTCCGTTCACTTCTGAATCAAACCACGCGACTATTACTAATAACCAATTAGGTTATCAATTCTCAGCTACTTATCTTTCCATCTCACCTCAAATCATTTCTCAATATTTCTCTCAAATTCCTCAAATAAAAGTTCTGAAAGAAAGCTTTATAATTACACTGAATGTAATTGTAAAGTGAGGGGATCACTGAACAGTACAATTGATTTGAATAATGCATTAGGTGATACTGTTAGAGCCCTATTTCTGAATGTCATTTTTTTCTGAAACATCTTAAAATGTGAAGATATGTATCTAAATATATTATATGCTTCTCGGTCTCAAAGTCCTACGTCCTATGTCGTAGGACGCATCTTTTGTGAAATGAACATGTCACTACATCAAGTACCTAAGTGAGGTTTTCCTCAAAAGCTCGTCTTTGGAAAACATCACAAGGAAACAATGTGTTCAAGAAATTCAGAACTTGATACTTAGGTATCTGATGACACAATTTGCAAAATAATTTTGTCACTAGACACGTAGGTAATATAAATCTGGACATCGTTTACACCAAACTCTGATGCGTTCGAAATCCTAGTGTATTCTCGTGCATATAATTATTGATTAAAACGGGTGTTTATCGCGTATGTACCTTTTTATTTGTTATCCCGACGTTTCGGCTGTGTTGCAACCAAGACTGGTGTACTTGAAGCTACCGTAGAAAACTGATGGCAGCTGCGGCAACTACCCTCACTTGGTCTTCAGAATTAGAAATGTCCTCGTTCATATTACGACACACTACACTAATCGTATTTACGCACTGAGACGACCGATCACGACGTGCACATCTAGCAATCACCGGGTTCCAGGACGCTGAGAGTCTATAACCATCTTCCCGATTGAAATTTAGAAATTTCTTGATTTCAATCGCTTCACGAACCATTCTCTTGTAATAATGGCGTTCACTAGAGAGAACCTTAGGATCATGAAGTTCAATCTAATGATTCGGTCGCGAGTCTACCAGATGCTCTGCTACCGCTGACTTGTTTACCTGACGATTTTTGACAGCTGCGATATGCTCTTTTTTTCTTTTTTTTTTCTCGTCATAGTTTTCATATTGCTTTTCCTAAATAAGGATGTGATATTTGGGTAAGGATTAAGAAAAACTTTCATCTATTTTGCTACAACTGACGCAACGAAAGGGGTGTTGTATTATTGGAGTGTTGACACGGTTTCAAAATAGTTATTAAACTATTGTTATAGCAGCAAATATGGGTTAACATGAGTCGTCTCAACCACAAGCGTTTGCCTCCACATGTTCCCTCCATCCAATTGTTTTAAGAGTGATTCACGAGCTGCCCTAAATGTTGAGTGACACAGTTTAGTTTCCTGTAACTAATCCAGAGCTCGTTCACCAGCAGCTTATTTTTATTGTTTCATTCGTGGTTTGCTTTCTGCAGTATAGAAGCATGTTTTTTACGGCCTTTTATCTGCTATTAGTCATAATAAAATCTGAAAACAACTAAATCGGATAGAGTATTTTTGATGCCTGGCTTGAGAAGTATCCTGTAAAACAAGTGGTTCGCCCCGAACGGAGATCTTGCGAGTCTCCGATTATAGTAAAAAATATTATTTGTAATCTTTGACTATCAAAATAGTGGCACGAAATACTAATCAAATAACTTGACCTACAGTTTGATTCAAATTACTGGTAACGGGAGTTCGTGTAATGTGGTTTCTTTTTTGTGGTACAAATTGCAGTTACTCTGGATTTCAGACTTTTGCTTATATTTGCTATAGGCATACCAAATTACAGCACTGTGGTATCACTTGTGTACCCTGTCAATTTGGTCAAAGTTCAGTTTTTATTATGGCTAATAACTCAAAAACTATAAAGACTTTACTAACTAAAAATAAATACGGAATCTAAATGTACTATTTAATACCTTTCATTTGACGTCCTATTTGACATAAGTCTCATTTTCATTTTTTTTACCTCTCTTGAACCCTAATATCTCAACAACCCCCCACATCAAAATTGTGCCATCACTACCTACCTATTTATCAAATTTCATGATGATCGGATAAACGCTTCGAAGGTTATCCTCGGACAAGTAAACATACATACATACAACGCCGATTTGCCCAAGTTGATTTAGAAATCTTGCTTCGCTCGATCAAATATTAGATACAGAGAATACTTACAAGTCTAAAAGAATAGATAGGTATTATTATAGCGAAAATGAGTCATCCAACTCTTCCTATTAAACTCTCACGATGAGTCACGGCCATTCTTCTTGTCAGGATCTTATCAAAGTGCCTATTCCTGGAGCTCCAAATTGGGCAGATTGTATCCGCTGCAGCCGAGAAAACAGGCACCGGAATATTAGTCACGAAGAGGTCTTACACTTGTAATGTAAATATGATATAACATATACTATTTTATGATTCCTTTGTCAATCAGAATTGGGAACGTCTGTCGTCTAGACTTATCAATGCACCCTAGTTATACTCGTATGTATGTATATGAATGAAATCGTTAACGAAACCAGTAAGGTTTGTGTTAAGTATGCGAATGGTTTGACGTTTTAACATTACGCATACGAAATCAATAAGTCTAAGTACTCAAAAACAACCCTTATATTGCTGCCACAGTAATGAATATTGAGGAAAATATAAACTTAGTAGTGAAACGCTTTACTTAATTATTATGATTTATAAATGTGTATTAATTGTATTTATGTATTGTGGTTTTAAGCCGAAGCAGTGGATGACGGGTGATGTGGCTCAAAATTTACTAAACAGCAATACCACATAACAATTAAAACCATACAAGATTGCGCACTTGCGTCAAACAGAATGAAAGTATCGAAAATGATTCAGAGTAATTTATTGAACTATATAATAGTGAATCATGCTAGTCAATAGGTAGCTAATTCAAAATCTTCCTTCCTACGTATAACGCATTTAGACTTGCCGTAAAAGTCGTTTCGTAAATACAGTCAGCTTAGATAGATAGATAATTATTTATTGCAAACCATTAAAAAAAATCCTATCATTAATAATTACAATTAAAGATTACTTAAAAATATACCCACTTGCCGTACTTAATGGGTGATATTAGAAATTTTAGACACATTTTAACAGTAAAACGAGTAGAATTCTGTCCTGGGGTCAAATGGTCAAACAAAGAATCATACAAGTATGTTCCAAAAAATACTTTTATAAATTTCGGTAAGTATAAGTACCTAAGCAGGTAGAGGTGCTACTTAGTCTAGTGTAGATCTCTAGTGTAAATCTACATTACGTACGAGTATCTTGATCTCATGGCTAGACTAGACGTTAGACTAAGGGCCTATGCACACGACGTATTGTAAACGCAGCGCAGACGTTTTATTGACGCGCAGACGATGCGCGTTTTTGGCGCCGCCGCCTGCAGGCCCAAAAAGCAGATTTAAGCATTTGTATTGATTTAAACGCGCGTTTAAATCGATACAAATGTATTGTAATATCTTCGTTACATATTCACGTTTCTCTTTGGACATTTTATGTGATAGTTTTTATGTAAAACCTCTGCTATGTCTTCATAAAAATCTTCGGAAGGTTATACATATACATAAGTTTGCTGGCCACTTACAATACTAATTTATTATTTGTATTTTTTAGTGAAAAGAACGAATGAAAACAGAATATGTAACGAAACTAACGAAGATATTACATTAGGTCTTTAAATAACTTGGATTACAGCTCCCTTCCTATAAACAAGAGAGTTGTAACGCTACAGTATGTGTCTGATGTAGTGTCTCACTGCACGGTGAAGGCCTTTCATCACTGTTTGGGTTGTTGAGGACCTAAGATTAAGCATAAATTCAGCATTGCGACGAGGTCGTTTCCTGATAAAAGGCGTCCACTCTGTGGTGGCCTTAGCCCATAACGCGTCTGGCATGCGACAGATGAGGCCCACCCAATCTACTTAAATTTTGTAGAGACAGGAATCAGTCAGGATTAATATTCTTTACATTTCTTTGAAATCCAGGGATGATGAGTCTACAAAAATAAGCAATCGTTGCCCCTAATGGGTTACCAAATAAATTATGGTCAAACATTATTGAAATTGATTTCCATTTTCAGATTAATTTCCATGACGCATCTTTATATCCATAAGTTGATAGGGATTTTAATGAGATGCTTTGGCAAAACAAAGCTTAGGAGCTACCTTAGGACCTTCACATATTGGCAAGGGCAGTTGGAAGTAACGGTATGTACCTGGTATGTACCTACTTTATTATAATTATTGTTATTTCCGCAGCCTGCGGCGCATCAGCAATTGTATAAATTGTTCGGATGATTACAAATTACCTACTGGATGGTCAGTTGTTAACAGACTTATACAAATACAATTACCAACAAAATAAGACCGGTCAAGTGCGAGTGAAACTCGCGCGCCTTGGGTTCCGAATCTACCTACATTTTATGATAATGTAGCAGCATCGCCATCTATACTCGGCGCGGCGAACCTTGATCCCTATGACACTGACAGCTAATGTCACCATATATCATTGTAGTGGCGTCACTATTAAATTGGGATCATATTGGGGGCGTCTAAAAATGCCATTTATACATTTTACGTAGCTTTATACCATTAGTAATGATATTCCGTTGATATTTTTAACAACTCTTAACATTTACAAGAAGTTATCTCAATCTGAATTTATGTTTACGTCCTGCAAAACTTACGTCGTGTGACGTTTATCGACTAGGGCGGCCAGTAAAATGTCAAAAATGTAAAATAAAATATGTAAAATGTATAAAAAATGTCGGTAATGGAAACGAGTGCACTTTTTCAGACAAAATAAATAAATGGGGAACATTCATTTTCATGATAAAATATATACTTATATAGCAGAAACGTGTTTACCGGGTTAAACATTATTAGAAAATAACAAGGTTGGAAACTTTCGTTTTACTTACCTACTTAATTTATGCCAAAAATCTTAAATTAATACAACAACAACATAATGGACATTAAAAATGCACATTATAATATTTTTTAAAACATGTTTACCAACGTGGCTGAATGCAAGCCACGCCTTTGTCTAAAAAAAAAAAATTATCGACACGACCAAAGACACAACCCATCACTAACACGAACTGTCATAGGGATCAAGGTTCGCTGCGCCGAGTATAGTTATGTGAACAGTCAACTCAGAAAACTTTGAAGGCTGATTTCAAAAAACGATTATAGATGGAGACTAATTTTTCAGTGTAGTCTTAGAAATACTAACTAAGCTCTTTGAGGTAGAAAACTTGTATCGTGGAAAACACTTGGTCAGGCCAAGAGAGGGGCCAAAAGTTATCGCTACAACTGCCTGCCTTTTTATACTACCTGAGATGGAACTAGCATATGGCCCACCTGATGCACACGATTCACACTGCCCTGCGTTCAACAACTTGAGGCATACAGGTGTAAAGCCTCATGTGCCTGTAATTTCGACGGAAACCACTGGCAGCAGGAATAGGACTTTGGTTATTTTTGTTCCAAGTTTGTACTTCCGGTGACAACAGAAAGAAAGAAAGAAAAAAGAAAAGAAAATACATTTATTTGAACCCACATGATATCACACACAATAACAACAAAGGAAAAGACATAAAAACACAGTAAAAATAAGTTTCACACTGACAGAAAATGATGGTGTTGCGTGGGGACAAAATGGTCCCTGTCTCAGCATAAGCTGTTTCGTACCACGGTGGATACGATGCAGCGCTGGTTTTCTGACAGGGCCTAGGTGACGACGCGATCATTTGAGAAGATAATACTAATAGAACGTTTAAAATAAAAATAACATGTAGACAAAATAAACGAGAAAATACCCAATACATAAAATACACGGATCGCAGAATAAATAGCTACGAACATTACATGAATACATTGAAAAACAAATAACAAGAAGATAAGAAACAAAATAAATAAATAATTAAAATATCTAGATATTATTTAAATATATTAATATTATATAACATTATTATTTAAATATTTAAAAAACCTTCGTAAGTGGAAAGAGAGTGTCTGTGTGAGTTTTAATTGCATTGGCTCAATTGCTCAGTAAATAAATGTTTTTTGAGCGCTTTTCGGAAGACATTAACTGTTTTCAGAGCACGCAGAGGCGGAGGTAGATCATTCCAACACCGAGTTGCAGCGAATTTGAAAGAGCCACGGAATGCCATTGATCTGTGCCTCGGTGTGACAAAGATAAAGTTACACGTTCGGCTTGGATATCTGGATTGGGCTTGTGCCTACACAAACTTATCAAAGAGATATTTAGGATGCCTAAGATTGATGACTCCAAAAAGCAAGATCGCTAGATGAAGCTTTCTGCGCGCTGTCATTTTTAGTAGATTTGACGAGTCCAAGAAAGGCGTGATATGAGCTCGCGGTGGAACGTGAAAACAAAAGCGAGCACATGCGTTTTGGACGCGTTGGATAAGATTCACAGTCCTATTCAACAGACATGGCCCGTAGACTACGTCGCAGTAGTTCAGCTTAGTAAGTATGAGGGAGTCACATAGGTTGATCCTCACTGCTTCGCTTAAGAATGGCCGAATCTTATAAAGAAGCTTCAGCCTGTAAAAACAGTTACGCACACTCTCGGCAATATGCTTCTCAAAGTGCAAGTTGCTGTCCATTATCAGACCAAGATTTTTTGTTTCTGAGACATGCTCCACCAATTCCCCATCAACCAATATACTAATAGAATTGTTTAGAAGTTCTTGCACTTTTTGCCTAGTACCAACAAGCATAAATTTAGATTTCTTTGGGTTGATCATGAGAGAGTTATATTTGGACCAACTTGAGATATGGGCTAAGTCTGTATTTATTTTGTTTACAGAATTATCAAGATCTGAAGGTGGGAAAGCTAGGTAAAGTTGCAGATCATCCGCGTAAAGATGATACCTACAGTGAGTTATTGCCTTTATAATATCCGCGCTATACAATACAAACAAAAGTGGTCCCAAGATAGACCCTTGAGGCACACCCCTGGGCACTAGCTGGAGAGAGGACTGTAACCTACCACCATCTGGCATTGCTAGTTCCACTAACTGTTGTCTGCGACAGCATACCTACACACAGTATACCTATCTTCAGTTTCACGACTCCTCACCATGGCAAAACAAACATAACCTGATTAATAAAACTTTAGTGTAGATATCAGTCTATTTTAGTATGCAAATACCTAACAATCTCAATACTGGCATCGGTCTTCACAGTTTTTATGTCTGGGCTTAGAAAAACTTGTACGATATCAGCCCACTAATAAATAAATAAATATTACTGGACATTTCACACAACGCTATCTAGCCCCAAACTAAGCAGAGCTTGTACTATGGGAACCAGATAACTGATAGAATACTTTTTTTTTGTAAATATTTACATACTTATAATAAATAGAAAAACATCCAGACACGGAACAAATATCTTTAGATCATGCAAACATTTGTTCCGCAGTGGGAATTGAACCCGCTACCTCCTGCGTCAATAATAATAAAAATAATATAATATAAATAAGGAATTTATCACGTACCGATTTATCGGTGTTTCGATCGACAATTTTTCGGTTCAATGAATGGCAATGAGTACGAGGCGAGAGCGGAGCGGATCGCACTCACCCTGATAAAGGTTCACGAATTGAGTCGAATCATTGTCAGTCGAAACACCGATAAAACGGTACGTGATAAATCCCGTATTTATCATCAAGATTAAAAATACCTATGTAGACAATTACGTACTGAGGCAACAAGAGAGAGTAAGAGACTATTGCCAATCCTTATCCATTTGCCTAGCGCTTCCGATGTGTTCATGGCACACGAGGCAGTTCCTTCAGGAAGTGAACCTTTGATTTATCAAACCATTTTATGTGATTCAGGTAAGGTCATGTCGGCCATGAAGTGCCCTTGTTTTGCAGCTTTTTGCTGGCATATAACCGGTGGCGGCAGCAGAATACTGATGGGGTGTCGGCTTGTCGTGTATACCGGTGCGAAATGATTAGTTATTCTGAGCGAGCGTGCGGAATTAGCGACATCCGAGATGCTGCGTAGACGAGCCTACTAGTAGAAGTAAACGAGTCGTTTTGGTAAGCTACGGTATCTTGAATGAGGGGTAATAGTCAATTGTGATTGCAATGTATTGTTTGCAGAGGTAGCTCAACTGAGCACTCTTGTCAGTTGATATCTCAGGAGTACTTAACCTATTTTATTATAAACTAGTTGAACCACCCCGGCTTCGCACGGATTTCAACTAAAAGTATAACCTAATGGGTTGAGTTCATACAAAAACCCATCGAAAAAGACACTTACCGGTTTTCCAGAATTTTCAATATTTTCTTTCATACAAACCTTATCCTGAAAATTACGAACACAACAGGGGCGTTGGCAGTTAGCTGATTTTTGCAAAACCGGTCGAGTCGTTCTCAAGTGATGATCTTTCATACATGCGACAATTGATTTATTTATAATGCATGCATTTGTCTGGGTGCTGCAAAGTAAAGAGGCCAGTCGTTTACCAAACCTATCCACAACATAATGGTCTAAGAGCCGGTGAAGATCGACCTTCACCGATCTGATAACCAGATGAGACATATTTTTTATCAAATATAATTTATAAACAAATATGCCTATAATTACTTGCCTATCTAAAAGTGCTCTCTAAAAGTTTTTAGCTAGGCAACAGTACTATAAGTATGATTTTTTGCAGGCAATGATTTTGAAATATGACTGATTTTGTAATAAAGTTATCTAAATCTAAAATTTTATATAACTTGCGATAAGTTAGCAGAACGATGGAGTCACCTATATTGACTTACCTGTTCACATCGGCTTGCCAGGTAGCTATACACAGAAATGAGTACGCAAGCCTACTGAGGCATATTCTGTGTGTTAAAAACTAACAGTGAAATAAAATTAATTTGGTTATCAAAAGAATGAAAGTGATGAAAAAAAAATCGATTAAAGTTAATTTAATTAAAAATAGCCATAAGCACTTTTAGATGGGCAAGTAATTATAGGCATATTTGTTTATAAATTATATTTGATAAAAAATACGTCTCATCTGGTTATCAGAGCGGTGAAGGTCGATCTTCACCGGCTCTTGGACTACTAGTTAAACAGTTACCTATTCAGGTGTAAGTTAGGTGTGTGATTACCCACCATTAACTCACAGTGTTTATGTAGTAAATAAATATAAGTTTTTATTATATGTATTTAGGGCTAAGGTGTATCTTTATGGGCCGTAGAATAAGTTAATTATCCTGTAACTATATTACTGTTGCCTGAATTAAATGATTTATTATTATTAACAGTGGTCAAAAATAGCCTTTCCTCGACGGTCAATTAAAAATAGCCCTATATGTGAACCTTCTGATCGGAAGTTTAAGCGGAATATTAAAATGTGATGTCCTACCGATGAACAACCGAAGTGCATTGACATCTCGGCACGATGCACCGGCTCGCGATGCCGATGTGGTCATCCGTTCGCCTTTTTATGTATCGCACGTGTTTCATCAGTACTTCCTACTTCTTTGTATCTCCTGACCAAAGGTGCTAGGTGCGACTCTATTTTAAGGCTATCGTTATAAAATTGGTATTTCCCGCACGTTTTATGCCAATTGGCACATAATTTGACTTTGTAACCGACAATACGTACACAGATTTGCTTTATTTTTTAGGGTTCCGTACTCAAAGGGTAAACCGGCATCCTATTACTAAGGCTCTGCTGTCTGTCCGTCTGTCACCAGGCTGTATCTCATGAACCGTGATAGTTAGACAGTTGAAATTTTCACAGATGATGTATTTCTGTTGCCGCTATAACAACAAATACTAAATAAAATAAAAATAAATAAAATTCGTTTATTGCAGGCACAAAATATAAGACCCATATCACACAAACAAAAATAAAATACAATACAAAACAACAGAGTTGAGAACCTCGACCTTTTTTTGAAGTTGGTTAAAAAATACAGAAGATGCCACAGAGCAGATGCTTCGGTGTAGTCATTTTTTATTGACGGAAATCCAATATTTATAAATTCTATTTTTATATATCTGGTCAGAGACAGCCCTGAATACGCTATTGTTGGAGCGACTCAGCCTACTCCAAAAGGACGCTACGCGAGTTCGGATGAAAGTCGGGAACACCCGTCTCGGAGAACATACTCGACGCACTGCAGTACCTCGGCAACCTCATAAGAGCCCGATAGGCAAAAATATAATAAAATAAATATTTAAGGGGGCTCCCATACAACAAACGTGATTTTTTTGCTCGATTTAGCTCGATATTGATAACGCCAACAGGTAGACGCTTGAAATATTTACAGAATATTTAGTTATATATTCACTTTAAAAATAAATAATTAAATTAAAATAAAACAAATATTTAAGGGGGGCTCCCAAACAACAAACGTGATTTTTTTGCCGTTTTTATAGATAATGGTACGGAACCCTTCGTGCGTGAGTCCTACTCGCACTTGGCCGGTTTTTGTTTATAATTTTGACAATTCACACATTGTAAAACAGGACCGCGCGATGGTTAGAATTTATAAGTGTACAACAAGTAGTAGAGTCATTATGCCTAGTAAGCTAGTTGTGCTGAGTTACAGATTTTCAAGAAATACATGATCCAAAGTGCAGACATATTAAACATGTGAATGGGGTTATACAAGTACCATTTAATCTGTAGGTAGGTACTTCGAATAATTAAATTGGTGACGATTTGAGCGGAACTCGTTTTCCTGGTGGACTTTGTTTTTGATCTTCTGAATAAGCGGGGTCGTTGTCTTTTACCATATTTCGTGGAATAGTGCAACAATGCGCGTGCATAATATGGCGAGACATCGTCATCAGAAGTAGCTGAGCGTCTGAGGTGAACTGAGCACTAGAAAGTGTAAGCTAGTTCGGCTACATGGTGTTCTGTCTTGTCTGATTCTTCCTGCAGGTATAATATAGCAATATGTATTTTCTTTCACGAATAATAAATAGCGCTATCTAGCTCCAAACTAAGCAAAGCTTGGGAACCAGATAATTGATAGAATAATAATGTACATCAGGATGGAGGATTAACATTAAAATTTTCAAAGGAAAATCACATAATCATTTAGTAGCGTTTTAAATATTTTTGTAGGCCTAATATTGTAATTAGTAGCAATATTATTGAAAATTAGAAAGTGGCTCTCCTATCCAGATGTAGACATCAAGATGATACCTACTATAAAATACTTGAAATGTTGCTCTATTTTTGCCTTCCTATCATAAAACCTAACAAAACCTTTGCCTAATCCTATTTTTGTTGAATTTGTCGAATTCAAACTCGACAAGTTCTTTGACAATTTTTGTCAATTTGTCAATCAACAAGTTCCGTTCCGTATTGCACGTTTTCCGGTTAATAATAGATGTGAAGATGTTATTGACTCTTGGTTTACATGTCAGTTGGGTTGTTAACGTGTTTATGGTTATGTGTTGATGTATTTAGACTCAAATTACCAATCTACAATCTTGCGTCTATACAAATTCTAACTGTACCGAAGCACTAGTATTCGGTGAACATGGAGGTAGGTAATGCAGTCAGTGTACGAGGAAGCGCTGGATATTTGCCTATTATGTTCTACTCCTGGCCGCTGTCCAGATAATAAATACCTTGATAGGTATCTAGTCGTGGCTATCAGCATAGGTGACATCATCGACAGTAATTCTTATATCATTATTATCATCAACCGGTAGACGTACCTGCACTGATAACAATTAAAAGTACACATTAACGCGTAAAAAACACGTAAAACTGACATAGATAAGAACCACCCCCGTTAAACTAGCTTTCAATTAAAAAAACTTTTGTTCGAATCGGTCCATCCGTTTGAGAACTTCGATGCGACGACAGATTAAGAGTAGTAGAGTTTCTTGTGAAAGGGCTCCTCCAGGGAAGTACTAACACCTATTTCTGCCGCCAAGCAGCATCGCTGTGTTTCGGTTTGAAGGGTACGGTTGCCGGAGAAATTACAGGCACATGAGGTTTTACACCTGTATGCCTCTAGGTGATGGACGCAGGGCAGTGCATCGTAGGGCACGTTTCTAAGATGCGTCACTTAAAACTTTTTTATAGGCGATGGTTGCCACTTAACATCAGGTGGGCCATAAGCTTACTCCATTTCCAGGTGGTATAAAAAAATTACATACAGAGTCTTCAAACTAATAACACCCCTTTTGCGTCGGGGGTTAAAAAGTTAGTCTAGCAAATCAATATAAAGCAATCCGCTTCGAAACCCGCCATTAAATGTCTTGTTCACGGTCATTACTTAAATTGTATCACTTGAGCTATTGTTTTACGTATTATATTATATTGTTTCCGTCTTCGTTATGTACTTATAATAATCATTGTATATGTATAGGTTATTTGTATCGAGTATGTCTTATAATTAAGGCTAGTACATAAGCAGTTAGTCATAAATTATTTTTCTGCTCCTTTTTTTAGTTTTTGTATAAGCACGCCAACTTTTTTCAATCATCACAGATGACTGGTAGAAATTCTGTTTAACATAAATAAATAAATAATAATAAATATTGCTGGACATTTCACACAGCGCTATCTAGCCTCAAATTAAGCAGAGCTTGTACTATGAAAACCAGATAACTAATAGAATACTTATATACTTTTTTTTGTAAATACATACTTATAATATATAGAAAAACATCCAGACCCGAAACAAATATCTGTAGATCATGCAAACATTTGTTCCGCGGCGGGAATCGAACCCGCAACCTCCTGCGTCACGGCCTATTCGCCCACTGCGCCACCGAGGTCGTCCCTTTATCCTCCCTTTGTACATATTTTTCTTTATAGAATTAAATAAAGCAAGATCACACCGATTTTACCCACTTATAGGCCTCCTTAAGTTGTAGATAAGATTAAAGATTAGCGTATGCCAAACCTTGCCTTTTTTGCGTATACCGCCTTGTTAGCGTCTTACGCTTGCACCTGACTGTGCGATTGTCAACATTCGCTATAATACTTACATAGATAATACTTACATAGATCTCTTCCTATTTTTAATATATCATAGAGAAAATTAATTGTTAAGTCCTGTGCGTAGACCGCGCGAGTTTACTTATATTCGTAAGTATAAAATTTGTAATTTGCATTTGAAATTTTGTAAAATTGAAATTTTGCACACAAAACAAATACCGATCACGATAGCATAACTCGATAAAAAAAATATAAAAAAGATAACACTTTTGTAGTTAGCCAAACTAAAAAAAGAAAATAAATAATAGCTTAAAAAACTAAAAAAAACACGCTTTTGTATATAACCGAACTAAAAAGTAGAAAATAATTTTCAATAAATTTTAATTACGAATAGTGAGATTAACTAAAAATTTATTTTAATATAAAAAAGCGTGGGGTACCAATACCTGCCAATAAAATATTTATAACAATTGACATCAAGTACGTGGGGTGCTTGATGTCAATTGTTGCTTTTATAAAATAAAATATTTTGTTTTTGTTAATATCACTATCCTTAATTAAAATTTATTGAAAAATATTTTTTACTTTTTAGTTCGGTTATCTACGATAGCGTGTTTTTTAGTTTATTTAAATGTTTTTTTTGTATTATTATTACATAGAAAGAAGACAAAAACAATAAATTGATATATAGAGACTACATCATGGAAATCATCAACGGAAAATCATTTTCTATTGACAAAAATAATACCTTTTGTAGCTATGTATGTATTTTTTATTATATTTTGGTACCTTAAAATAAATAAGTACTTATTAATGATTTTTGACAATACTTTTATCATGTAACCTACTTAAGTTGTTGAATGGATTGGGTAAGTCTTGCGGAGGGAACGAAATCGTGTGAGTTAACTATGAATGTGGATGGCCAAGAAAGAGATGGATAGATTATGTTAAATAATATTGTATTTTTTTTATGAATGAATGAATGAAAATACTTTATTGTACACCACACAAGAAACAAACAAAAAATATAAAAATTCACAAAGCAACAAGTACAATGGGCGGTCTTATCGCTTAGAAGCGATTTTTTTAATATTGGTATTGGTAAGAAAGAATTGATTACTGATGTGACAGCTGATGAGTTTTGCCGACCCTAATTAATGTGGGAAGGGCCTAAAGACAATGATGAGTTATTGTGTTTCTCGCGTTCTGTCAAAATGTCATCTGCATGTTGGAAGACAGATATTCGACAACCAAAATAGGTTTACAAAGATATTATATAACCATCTATTTATTACTTATCATTAACAGTATTATTCCTATAAGCACATAAGATTTAGGAAGACATTCATTTTGTAATAATTACTTAACCAATTATGTTACAAAAGTGATAAATACCTGCATATTGAAGCTTACAATATTTATATATCATTCTGTCTGAACACACTACGACTATCGATTAAAATTGCCTATATATGTACTACATATTCGTATATATTCACGAGTAAAAATTCACTTAGTTTATGATTAATCCTATAAATAAACCATATTTTAATTGGCAGTCTATCATATTAAAGCATTTATTATGCAAGCATCGGTCACATTAATACTCATGGGAATTGTGATTTAACATTTAACACAAAAAGCACTATGTATTCATATGTAAGAAAAAATTGCGGTATCATAGAGTATTACACTCAGAGATTTAGAATAAATAACATAATAGATAATATCTATTATGTTATTTATTCTAAATCTATATTAATTCTATATCTAATTCTATATTATAATAGTGAAGGCTAATAATTGCGATAGCAATCCCATCCAATGCACTCAGAAGTAACATGTTATTTTTTTCATTATAAATCCATAGCCATTTACTTAAACCATATCAAAAAAAAACAAAGTAACTACATAAATATTTACTAATATCAATCAAATCAGAAAAAAATTAACGCACTTAGATTCCACTGATCATATAGTAAATTGAGTCGACGAGAACGAACACATCTTTGTTAAGGTTATCGCTTCTTTTTTAGCTCCAATGGTTATCCATCTTACCACAAACAAGATATCCGACTTCATACAAAGCACACTAAAAACACTGCCGCTAAAATCCGTCCATTTAAGTTGTCGCGAAAATATTCTGCTCTCGTCTTTGTGCTAAAGGATGCATAAAGTGCATTACTGCAATCATCTTTCCACAACAAAAATTACTGGCTTACACAAAGTTATCAATTAACATCAAACTCCCGCATATCAATCTTCAACACGTTTTCACAGACACCTTACGTCTTCTCTACCAAGGAGTGTACCGCGCGTATTATCTCCCCGCAAGAAAAATTACTGACTCCACAAAGTTAGCAATTAGAATTTACGAACCCAGGTACATCAATGAATCCTCGTTGAAACACGTCCAAGTTCGAGTTATCGCGCAGTCGTTCAGCCAAGGCTTTCTCCTGCGCTAAGGGATGCCACGATCCTAGTGTGCATGCTGCATCATCTCGATGGATGTAGTAGTGGCAGCGACGACTGGCGTGCGCTGACGGAACGTATTCGAATACTCGAACCCGTTTGCAGCGGTGAAGCGAGAACCATAGACCTGGTAATGAAAATTTGTAAATGCTGTTTGCCTGAATAAAGGATACCTACAAGTACTAAATCCATTCTTGGGCATATTATTACTAGTGGTTCGCCCCAAACTGCGATCTCGCGAGTCACCGATAAAAAAAAATTATTTGTAATCTTTGATTATCAAAATATGCCACGAAAAAAAACCACTTAACTTGACCTACAGTTTCATTCAATTTACAGGTAACGGGAGTTCATGTAAAGTGGTTACAGTTTTTTGCAGTGCAAATTGCAGTTATTCTGGATTTCAGACTTTTGCCTATATTTGTGTCACTTAAGCTACACGCATACCAAATTACAGCACTGTGGGGTCACTGGTGTACCCTGTGAATTTTGCCAAAGTTCAGTTTTTATTATGGCTAATAACTTAAAAACTACAAGGTTAAGCTAAAAGTAAAAACGAGGTCAAAATGTACTTACAAAGACCTTTTATTAGACGTGCGATTTGACCGGATTGTCCCATTTTGCTTTTTACCCCTCTTGAACCCCAATATCTCAACAACCCCCCCCCCCACACATATACGCTTCGAAAGTTATCCTCGGACAAACAAACATACATACTTACATACATACACACATACATACATACATACACACATACATACACACATACAACGCCGATTTGCCCCAATTCATTTAGAGATCTCGCTTCGCTCGATCAATAACACTGGGCGGTAAATAAAGTGAAAAATTACGATTTCTTCGATATACGATCCATGCCTGATACCTAGTACCAAGTAGGTACCTAGTACGAAAGATTGTTGATACAGAGCATTTTATGCACAAGAACGGAAATTCCACATTAAGTGATACAACCGCAATCGCTTTTGCGATTATCATGCGGTTGCGGAACCAAAGTTTTACCTAAAAAGCCTGATGATGGAGGGTTCTTTCGGAGTCGATAAGGCGACGTGTCTTGGAGAACAGCCCACAACCCCCATAGCACTTGGGGATTTAGTAAGTGCACATCTGCATTCGGCCTTTGCTCCAACAACCTGACAAAATAAAGTAATTTATTAAAATCATCATCATTACAGCTGGTCTATATATAGGCCTTCTCTTTGTTACGCCATTTTCTACATTCTCCCGCGAGTTTCGTCTATTGATATTGAGCCACGTTGACAATATCATCGACCATCGGGCCCTGTGTTCTATCTCTTAAAGATGTACTCGTACTCGATGATTAATTTCCAGAAACCATCTCTTGTCCTTGAAACACTATCGCATACAAAGCACTCATTTTTTTTTTGTTTGTTTTAACATTTCACATAGTGCAATTTAGCCCTAAATTAAGCAAAACATTTGTACTATGGGAACAACCAGTAGACGGATAGAATACAAATATACAATTTTTATTGTACATATACATATACTTATAACTTTGACATGCATTTTTTCTCAAAGTGTAAACTCTATCAAAAAAGATGTGTCTTAACGCCACGTCCAAAATGGTTTCCTTTATTAGTCAAAGGGGCGTTGTAGTGGATTTAAATCCATTACAAACTAAATGAGAAAGCGGGGTCCCCTTGCTGAGCTGATGACCCATTATGTACAATTGCTAACGCACTGATTTAAAAGTGTGACAAATTATGTGCAGTGTGTATGTGTGGCATAATTTTAGTAAACAGATTTAGTACATCGCCATTTGGTAAACATAAAACACTTTGCGTTCATCACTCAAGGCACGTAAGGCGGAAATTGTTTTATTTGTCAATTTGCGTTCCGGCACATGGGGTAAATAATTTACATCTTCATAGGTACTGAGACTTGTCAGTGGAGGTCTAGTAGGAGACACCACAACTTCTGACCGGGTTTGTAACCATATAACGTATCATTAAGGTCTAAATACTTGGGCTTAACCACGTGCTTTAACAAAACGGTAAAGGAAAACCTCGTACGAAAATCGGCATGTTGAAAATCCGAAAGCATGACACATGTGTAGTGTAAGTACCTTTACTACCAATGGTCATACCCATATCTCTCTTCGGAGCTCAATGCCTCAGCCGGCTTAATTGAAAAACATTGTGATGCTAGGCTAAATCTAGTGACCTTTTATAAACGGGAAACAATGGATAATCGGGGTGGTCAAACCAGTCTTCTAGAGTCGAGGAGAAGTTCGCCGGATCCCATATCAAAATGGATGCAGCTTCGTACAAGGGCTCCTCTAGAAACTTGAATTCAGGCTTCGTAACTACCTAAAACAAAAACGCTGTCAACTCAATATCGCTTTTTTTCTAATTCTTACTCTAAAGAAGTGTTTAAAGAAATGTGTACGTTAAGGCATATAAATACATATAAGAGCCTTAATTACCTGTGAATTAAGAATACGAATGGTAGTCTTAGATCCTACGTCCTCAGTGTAGTTTTCAGTGGGAGCGTTGTTAAACCTTAGCACCATATCGTGGGAATCTGTAAATAATCAGAAAGACATAAGAATATGAAAATTTTCTCGGACTCAAGTCTGTATCAGGTGTAAACCGAGTAACCATCCGCAAATCAAAGAACATCCTGTTCGTCATCAACCAGCCTGATGTATACAAGAACCCCCACTCCGACACTTATATTGTCTTCGGAGAGGCTAAGATCGAGGATTTGTCTCAGCAAGCCACCATGGCTGCCGCTGAGAGGTTCAAGGCACCTGAGACAGCAGCTGCTGGCAATGACGCCACTACTGCTGGCACGACGGTAGCACCCATAGCTGAGGAGGAAGACGAGGAAGCAGTAGACGAAACCGGAGTCGATGAGAAGGATTTGGAAATTGTAATGTCACAGGCGAACGTCTCGAGAGCGAGGGCTGTCAGAGCCCTCCGGAACAACCAGTCTGACATCGTCAATGCTATTATGGAACTGACAATGTAATCTCCACATAGCAACTTGAAGCGTTAAGTCTAAATTGCGACGGCTCATCCGAGCTAACCCAAAGCGAGGTGTCAGGGGTGTGTGTATATAGGATATTTCACAATTAAATACATTTATCGAATACATTTATCGAATTCGAATTTAAGTCTGTACATCTAGAAAAATATATTATAGAAATAAAGCATCGATTAAGTTTTTTTTTAGGTAGCTTCTCTATTATTGGTCAATCCGTAGGGAAGTTGCGTGTGCTGTCGAGAAGCAGAAACAGGAGTCAGATGACACGCATCCACTATTTGGCACCCAACTATCAAATCAGCGTCTTAAAAGTCATAGCTTTCTGAAGTCAACCTATGCTCTCACAAAACACCCAAAACTCTGGCTGGAAAAGATTGTCCCTCCTGAAAACTACATTAGAGCCTGCTGAAGAGCTGCCTACCGGAAAAAACCTTCCTTGGCCCACGTGGAAATTACTCAACCGTCTCAGGACACAAGTGGGTCGCAGCAGCCAAAATATGAGTAAACGGGGCTACATTGGAGAGTCGGCGACTAGCTGCCCATGCGGTACAGACCCTCAGACTATGGCACACTTACTAGGCTGCCTATTGTGTCCTTATTCTTGCACCCTGAGGGATACTTATTCCGCCACAGATAACGCTGTTGCAGTGGCCAAGTATTGAAAAACAATATTTAATATTTAAAATAATATGAACCATATCGACACGAAGAAGAAGAAGATTGGTCAATGTTCGGCTAACCGCTGAATAGCCGTTTAGTCCAGACCAAAAAAAATTAAGAAGGTAACGATCCAAATATTAGCTATTAAGCCAATATTTGGATAGCTATAATTCGTACAAGGCTCTTGCACCAGGCCTATCTGAAATAAAACTATGTAACTTTGAAACCACAATGTTTCCGCTCTATTTCGATAATATAGAAAAAAACCAAATCTGATTGTAGATACAAATTAATAGTATATATCACATTGTAATTCTAAAAGAACATAATATTGTAAGAAAGCGTAACTCCACGTAAAGTTGATCAACGAAACCACTCTCTTACAAACTTTGTTTCAATGCATATGCCACAGCGTAAGCCAACAGAAAGGAAACGTGTCATTGCTGGTTCAAGGCAACATGAGATAACACACCTGAGTCGATACAAACTGTAACTAATCCATACTCATATCATAAATTTGAAAGTAACTCTGTCCCTTTGTCTGTTTATTACGTTTTCACGACAAACGACTGGACTGATTTCGATGAAACTTGGTATATAAATAGATTATGGCTAGGATTGAAACAGGCTACTTTTTACCCAACTGCGCAGGAGGGTAATCTTTTTATTGACAAACTACGCGTCCGCGGGCGGGTCAGCTTGTAAAAGTATATATGTATAGGTATATATAAAATTTAAAAAACCCCTACACATACGAACCATCACAGTTAAACTAGCTTTCTATTTAAAAAACCGCTTCCGATTTAGTTCATCCGTTTGAGAACTACGATGATACAGACAAACACACAGATAGACATACCTAGGTGTCAAACTTATATCTTATAACACCCATCTTTTTGCGTCGGGGGTTATAAATAGGCTCACAGTATGTAATCACACTCCACAATAATATTATAAATGCGAAAGTTTCTGTTTGTTTGTTTGTTACTCAATCGTAACGGCTGAACCGATTTCCATGAAATTTGGTATGTACGTAGATTATGACTTGGGTTAACACATAGGCTGCTTTTAATTGACAACCCACGCGTGCGAAGCCACGGGCGGAAGCTAGTTAAGTATAAAGGTTAAATCAAAATATTTTTGGAACGAAGATTTTTCGATAAGAAATAATAAATAAATAAAATAAATAAATATTGGTGGACATTTCACACAGCGCTATCTAGCCCCAAACTAAGCAGAACTTGTACTATGGGAACCAGATAACTGATATAATACTTATATACTTTTTTTTTGTAAATACATACTTATAATATATAGAAAAACATCCAGACCCGGTACAAATATTTGTAGATCATGCAAACATTTGTCCCGCGGCGAGAATCGAACCCGCTATTTCCTGCGTCACAGCCGACTATACGCCCTTTGCGTCACCGAAATAATCAGCAAATAGCCATTCCAAGCAAAGTAAATGTCACGTGACAATTTAATGTGTAGGTACTATCCACGAACTGTAGACCGGCTAGCCAGCACATTGTAGGCAGGCGTTTTACACATTTCCCAGCCTCCTTTCATCAAATATCTACAGATTGCGAAACACGTTCCAGGAAAGTGAGAATATACAGGTGTTAATTTAATTACAGCGATTACTGTGACATAACGCTGATAATTAAGCCATCGAGTAGAAAAGGGCTGACTATAATCTTCCGCACGACTGTGATCCTCGTACCTACCTTAGTAATTATTAACTAATCTACAGGACGGGTAAGAAAGCAGAACAATGGCAGTCAACAACATGATTAACACATAAAAGCCTCGATAATTGCATCCATTCTTCTACTTATAGCCTAAGAGCCCACGACAGCCAGACCTTCGTTATTTAATAAAAGCTGAAAATTCTTCTGTGCGTGTCCCCTATACAGGTAAGAACGACCAGGGACTATAGAGTTTGGGTAGTGGTTACTTGGGCAGGTAACAGGTAGTAAAGGTGTATAAAATAGTACCTTAAATTCGTTAAAGTATAAAGTCAATCTTTTATATTTTATTAGGGATAACTTTAGAAATCTCGTCATCCATTGCCGGACACTTATGACAGTTGCTACCCCCTGCCAGACACCCCTAAATTTTAATAAATTATAATTATACTTTCGTTACAGTATAAAAGTCAAATTTTATATATGTTACTTGGGAACCTATAAAAAAATGTTACCTCAATAGCCGGACAGTTTTAATGGTTTTTACACCTTGCCAGACACATCGAAAGTCCGCTGTAGGTGCGAGCGCGAGGTAACGACTGTTCTAGCGTGCGAGTGAGATAGGGCGCTTAGTCGACTGCGATCTGTCACTGCGCATCATCTGTCTTTTAGTGATGTATTAAAGAATTATGTGTAGCTACAACCACGTTTTACCATTGATATTTGTGTCGTAAAGTTATCCCTAATAAAATATAAAAAAATTGAGCTTTATACTTTAACGAATTTAAGGTACTATTTTATACACCTTTACTACCTGTTACCTGCCCAAGTAACCACTACCCAAACTCTATAGTCCCTGGTCGTTCTTACCTGTATAGGGGACACGCACAGAAGAATTTTCAGCTTTTATTAAATAACGAAGGTCTGGCCGTCGTGGGCTCTTACTCTATTATTGTAGACGTTTAGTTTTTATATCCAAGTTTCGATTTATGGACCTGGGTTCGCAGATTTATCTTAATAATTATTGTAGATACCAGACCGCAAGTTGTGATGACTTGATAGAATTAGACTTTTTATGTGATTGTTTCGTAAAATACAACTTCTAAATATGCGTTGTGTTGCTACGGTACTTGAATCATATATTTTCCTCTAACGTTTAAAATAATCTGAATCTTATAAGATATTGGTCTCAGGCTAGATTAAATTCTCAACACGTTCTCGTAACTTTGGAACAGCAGAAAACAGAGTATTCTATAAAACTGTTTAATAATGTATGTTGAGCATTAATAGTGTGGATGCCCAGTTCTATTGTTTACGACTAACACGCAATTCAAATATAATTTCAAACAATTGGGTGTTTATTTAAACTCACTAACTGGTTTTAAGCTTATGAATAACTAGCTCGCATATAATACTCGTACAGGTAGTTTGCTCTACTTTTTATATAATATCAACAAAAGTCCCAAATAAAAAATTATAACCGCAACGAAGATATTAGAGGACCTTTACAAAACGACCATAACTTTAACACAACACTCTACCATCAGGCTCTAGCCCACTTTATAAGTAACGTTGAGTATAATGACTAGTGATAGTACTAGTAGATATGACTAGTGAGTAGTATAATGATATTCGGATGCATATTTACCTAAAGTTGATTTTTGGGTAAAAAATTATGAAGGCGGTTTCTTAGAATATTTTTATTAAAAATAAAATCCCGGGATCCCGGGATTGGATGCATATTAATTTAACGTAAAATATTAAGCAGGTAGAATTTGCCATCTCACTTGCACACTCACAAAATGCTTATATTCCCTGAGGTCTAATAGGCCCGATCTGACACTTGTTACAAGGTTGTTTTCGCTTCATCAAAAATTACTGACAGTAAAAGTAGGGAAAAGCAACCATATTACGTTGTAACAAGCCATTATGTATACCTATGTGCCAAAGTGTGCGTTTTTTCATAGAATGTGAATTTTTTTAGACTATATGAGGGATGAATGACATACCATAAAAACCTATGCAGCTTTAAGGGATGTTTAGGTTTAGTAGACAAATAAATAAATAAATAATAAGACGTGATAAATTTGTTAATCCCGGAATCACGGAACTTTTTCGATATAAAAATGCTGTCCATATACTAGCCAACTTTGAAGTTTAGGTAAATATGCATCCGAATATCCGATTCCTAATAATGACAAACAAACGTGACAGCAATAACAAAACTCACTACTTATTTCGGCGGAACTTATTTAAGCAAGTTTTGAGTAAGTAATAAGTATTTTTCCTGTTGTATCACACACATTCTACATGCCTCAAGAATTCCGCAAAAGCAAAATTTAGTAAGTGGGTATCACAATATTTGGTCGTGCTACAAGCTTCGCGTTGTAGCCGTTTCAATACGCACAATGGGACATGAATTATGCACGGAGCCCTTAGAAGCCGGTTGTTGACACTGCGCAGTCGCAGCCTGCGCGGCAAACAATACTCGACTCCTGCAGAACCTCTTTCAATTAGCATAAATATGTATTTATGTAGATACTTTTATTCTACACATCCCAACTTACCTATTCTCACGTTCGTGCGGTGAAGTATTTATATCTCAGCGCGAAAATGTTCATCTGTTATCCTTACCGTTGTTTTTAAGTGTAAAGATAGCTCGTTTTTGATTACCGCGAATTTTATGTCGCTTTATGATGTAGGGACATGTTTTTTTATGATGATAAACTTAAGTACTGACAGCTACGAGTTAAAAGCCTTCACACTAAAAAGGGAAGTGTAGAGAATGAGCATGTTTTATTAAGTTTTTGTGAATAGCTGTGTACCGTACGTTTTGGACTCAATAGACACTATACTGCCCAAAAAGTTTTGATTAAAATAAAAAATAAAAATACTTTGGTTTGTAATACGATAGGGGAGTAAATACGATACTTATTTTTCACAAAAGCATGTAACGGAAAGTCCCACCTAACTTATATCTTTGTGAAAAGTAGTAGGCAAATAAAAGGTGTCCTTACACTCCTCAGTCGGAAGCATGTGTCACGTCTGTTCCACGTCTGGGCTATAAAGTTCAGCATTTCGAGAAAGGACAAAGCCATGTCCTGCGGTTATAGAATGACTAACATACTCGTAGTAAGCAATATCATATTAATAATGATTGTTTTAAAATGAATCACGAGGATGAGTTTTTCAATATTAATAATTAATTAGGTTTCAAATGAATGGGCATTACCTCTGAAGTAGCGTACGGGCATATTAAATATTAACTAACCTCATACCTTATCCAATTTAGTTTCTTATCAATTCATGTAATACTTTATTGATTGGTAGCTTCTTATCTTCTATTATATAAAATTCTCGTGTCAGTGTTTGTAACAAAACTCCTCCGAAACGGCTTGACCGATTCTTATGAAATTTTTTGTGTAGGTATATTCGGTAGGTCTGAGAATAGGACGTAAACTATTTTTTACCCTCCTACCCCACCCTCTATTTTTTAATCGTGATTTTAGTATTTTTGTATGAACAATATCCATATAATTTAACCGTCGTTCATTGACGTGAAGTTATTTACATGAAAAGTGTCGCATTACTTTGACATTTCATTCTGTACTTGATTTCTTTGATAATTCATATGGCAGAACAATGTTTGCAGGGTCATCTAGTATAAAATAAATCCTTCTACTTTTAGCTACTTCTGTCAAGTAGTAACACTTCCATTGCATTTTTATCTAAAATCTTTCAATTTAATTCAGTTTAATTCAATAAAAATAGTGTACAACTTTACAGTACAAGACCAATACGTTATAACTAGGTACTACAAAATAAATATAAACAATTAAACATACAGTTAGCCTCATATTAACTCATATTGACTGCCTCCGTGGCGCAGTGGGCGTATAGCCGGCTGAGACGCAGGAGGTAGTGGGTTCGATTCCCGCCGCGGAACAAATGTTTGCACGATCTACAGATATTTGTTCCATGTCTGGCTGTTTTTCTATGTATTATAAGTATGTATTTACAAAAAAAAGTATATAAGTATTCTATAAGTTATCTGGTTCCCATAGCACAAGCTCTGCTTAGTTTGAGGCTAGATAGCGCTGTGTGAAATGTCCAGAAATATTTATTTATTTATTTATATATATAAAAACAAATAGAACACGAAAAAAGTTATACACACGGGAAAATACAGTAATAACATAAAAATTACCATTTAAAATACAATTAAGCACTAAATTACTCAATATATTTTACACAATACATATAACACAAATAAACATGAAATTGAGGTGGGTCTTTATCTTATCTTACATTATCTTATTTTTATCTAACTATGTATATTGAATTGTATTGAAATATAAGAAGACATTCAAACACTTAAAATTCACAGACAGATAAATGACAACTTATTTCAGTCATTATCATAGCATAGATAAACGCTTGAATTTTCCAGTAAGCACGAGCAAGTTTTATAGAGAAGTGCGCCGGCGCCACTGCATTTATCGTCGCATACGCAGGTACGTAGCTAGGAAAATCTTTAGTACTGGTGAAAACATACATTATAGAAAACTTTGGCCATTCTTCATCCAAGTAGTTATAACTCGCATTTTTCCACCACACCAAATTATACATATGCATTTTTTACAATTCTCTACAGAAAACTACCACTTCGGCGTTCGTATAGTCTCAAGTATTGTATGTTGAAATACTAGTTTCTAAAGAAATTCTAGAAGTGGCTTTTTTAGAATTTCGTCCAACTAAGCATAAAAGAAACCCCGACGCCAGGTCCTAGCTTCGGTTACTACGAGCCTGCTGCATATATCCTCGTTTATGCCCATTATCAGCATATCAAGACGTCAGTCGTCCGTCGCCGCGTTTCTGTGTAAATTGAGCTTTATTGAACTAGACATGAATTAATCAATTCAGTAGCACATGCCATGACAACACTTAATAATCTATATTATCTGTGAATGTTTTGTATTAGTAGGTATCTACATTCAGAATTAATATTTACGGCTGGTTAGGTTAGGTTAGCCTATTCAGCCTACTAATAAATTGTGAGTGATGTAAAATTTACTCTATATATGTTTTAGGGAAGTCCAAAAAGTTAATAATTCACAGAGTAATTAAATACCATGACATCCCACTGTCGCTTGATTCTGAGAAGGAATATAATAAATAGGTACTCCATGATTTTATGTATCACTAGCTGTTGCCCGCGACTTCGTACGGGTTACACTACTAAATGTGTAGGTAACCTAGAAATAAAGCTAAACTCGCTGTTGCAACTTGACTTGATACCCCCATTTTTATCCCATGGGAACTGATTTATGGGATAAAATTATAATCTACGTATATACCAAATTTAATCGAAATCTGTTCAGCCGTTACGACGTGATTGAGTAACAAACAAATAAATAAACAAACATCCAAACTTTCACATTTATAATATTAGTGTGATGGGGTTATTCATATGAAATTACTGTAGCGTCCGAGTAGTAACTCCACAGATATGATTTTCACTGTGATAAACTTTTCAGTGAGTAATGTAAAGTCCCGTCTATACTAAACAATTTCATACAATTCGCATACGATTTGGGCTTCGCCGAAGAGGGCAGCCCGCGCATGTCAATGCGTGCACAAAGCAGAGATCCGATGCGATAAGTGCCACAATACTCGGTCGATCACCCGCTTCCACCGCCCATAACTTCTTATTCTAAGTTACGACATATTCAAAACATTTTATTGCAATTGATGATCTAAAATAAAAGGTAACCATTTCCGTGTCGTTAGAGCTTTATTTTAAGGCATATTTATCCCCACCCTTGTTCCATACGTGATTAAAAAAGTTCAATAACATATGTATCATCTTAAAATGAACTGTAAAGGAAAGCCTATACCTGTTTGGTTAAACTTTGTAAAGGTGTTAATCTCGACAACAAATCTTCAATTGTTATTGAAAACTACTTTCGCCCACATCCTCCGACTAGGTTTCAGAAGCATGTCAGCAACGCACTCGTTACCGGTTGTTGGCCTGTGACACAAAACTGAACGAAAATAAATAATAAAGCTTGGTAACTAATAGCATTTAGAACGTTAACTGTAAAACAAGTAATGTAGGCAGTGGGTTCGCGGAATAATCGCGTGGAGTGCCAGCTCATATGCAAAGTGATTCACTATGCACTGATCGCGAAGACGGCTCCATTCTAATCATGTGGTTTTGAGAAGATAAAAAATTATATATTATTGACACGTACTGTTGTGATTGAAACAAAATGTTAGAATTATTATAATGTGGTAGATTTTGTTCTTTCGTTTGGCAAGCATATACTATTAACTGTAAACGAAAATTCAGCAGCTAACTAGTCCCAACATTGTGCACAATAAACATATATCAACCCAACAAACAATACCTACTTGAAACTTTCCCTAGGAACGTAACGCATAAAGGTATGATTCCGATCTCGGCAGCAAGCAGCAGTGCTGTTGCAGCAGTGCTGCCTGCCGCGCTGATTCCGAGCAAAGCGGCAGTGTTGCGCTGTTCGTGGTGATGCGCTCGTGATGATTGCTTTGAGTTGACAAGATGTCGATTGATGACCAACGTCACTACTGGTCTGCCGCAGCCGCAGGGCGACACTGCCGCGCAGCAGTGTTGCCGCTGCATTGCTGCCGAGCTCGGAATGTAATCTCATATAAACCTATAGAGAATGTATGGAGACCAGTAGTGCTGCGGCAGCACTGCTGCTTGCTGCCGAGATTGGAATCATACCTTTAAGGATTACCGGTGGCCGAGTGTAGTACGGTTACCATGCATGCACCTACGTTAAAAATAATGTAGTGTTCTCTAATAAATAGGTACACATCTGTTACAATACTATTAAGCTTACCAATAAATTCTCCAAGCCGCGACCCCAGCAGCGCTCCAGCACTGGTTACCACCGCACATGTATTGAAGACACGGCGTTCTTGCAAAGGTGCTTCTGGGATCTTAAAACCCAGCCTCTTAAATGGTTCATCATTGGCAGTCACAGTTTTAAACGGTACTTGATTGAGCGCACACATTAATTCTTCTTTAGAAGCATCAACTTTGTTACCGCTTTCGTATTGTACATCATAAATATTTTGAGAATCTAATCCCGAGCGGAAAACTTTGCTATCACCCATTAGTACTCTGTGAAACTCTTTTACCAGAATCTCTCTGAATTCGGTATTCTTCTCTTCACATTCTGTAGTCATAAAATCGTCGCAAACGTACTTCTCACTGTCAAATTCCAGCAGAGGCTTGTGTATGTTCGGGAACCGCGGGCCTCCTTGATTGTGTTTGACTATAACATTGGAAGAAGGCTGCATGGAATTGGAAGACTTACTGGATTGTCCTGAACCACTCCATACAGCACCAACAGCTGATCTCCGGTTTTTACGTATGAACAACGTAGAGTTGTAAGGAGATTTGGAATAGTCTTTTAAATTTGCTGACACGTGTAACGTTTCTGTAGGACTATTATTGAACAATCTCTGTTTTTCAATGTACATCCAGTATTGTGACCAGATTAGATAGAGGTAGCCGCACATACCGAAACATAGGAGGTTGATGAAAACCCAAACAGACATCGCAGCCGCTTTCATTGTGACGCTGACGGTATGAGCACTGTACTATATTAGGAACACGGTTTTCTTAGATATTTATCAATGAACTACGATGTAAAAATAACAACCGTAAAAAAGTTGGAAATATTGATATTTTCGAATAGAAGGGCGGAGTGCGATCAGCTGATGGGCAGCTCGCATTGCGCCTGCGCGAAAGATACTGCAAACCCACATCCCTTCGCGGTTAATTTTAATGTAAATTCAAAATGAAATAATGAAATCAAGCTTATTTGAGTACTGAAAAAAACTTTCGGCAGTTTACTATTATGATTTTGTTAGAAAAGTACCCAGTGTTCGTATATATTAAAAATATTTTGCGTTTTCCGGTGCACTCGAGAACAATGACCATCTTCAGAACTGGGAACTTGAGGAGAGGATTGTAAAAATATCTAGATCGTCAAATAAATTAATGCGTTTATTTTTATTCATTTTGTTATGGTATGTCACAACCACGTGTTTAATAAACAATTACTAGAACCTACATTACATAATAAATTACTAAAGATGGTTCTAAACGGCCCATGTTTTACGGAAATATTTCCACACTACGTTTTTTTTGTTCTCTCACTTTGAGGTGTATCCAGTTATGCCCTAAAGTGATAAAATAGATGTGGCCGGGCAATATTTCCGTAAATCATGCTTCGTTTAAAGCCCCTTTAGTTCAGGTTTCTTAATAGCAGTCAAGTTGCAGTCATAGCTAAGACGCAGGACAGACAGACGTACCTAAGTAAGGATAAGACGCGGCGAAGACGTGGCGGGCGCCCCTTTAATGTACTTTCATCCATACTAATATTATAAATTCGAAAGTAACTTTGTCTCTCTGTTTGTTACCTTTTCATTACTAAACGGCTGAACCGATTTCGATGAAATTTGGATAAATTATGACCTGGATTGAAACAGGCTACTTTTTATTAACAAACGACGCGTGTGAAGCTGTGGGCACAAGCAGTACACAAAGTATCGAGAAACGTCGTGCCTGAGTCCCATAATTTCTTTGTATGTTTTGGATCACAACGCTTCTACATATTTTGTTTGAAAGTACATTATCGGGCGACACGTCTTTGTCTCGTCCTCACACGGCCTAGGTCAGAAATAAGAGATGGCGAAAAGATGGCAGAAGAAAAGACGCAGCTACGCTTTAAGGGATCTACATACTAAAGCCGAGGGCCCAGTGGCACAACCCGCCGGGTAAACCCAGCATTTTTCATAAGCCGGAATAACTTTGCCGACGGCACGAGAGCCTTTGCCAGCGGCACGAGAGCAGAGGCATCTGCGATTTGTGTCGTTCGCAATTCTACTCGATGGAAGCCGGCGGATAACTGAGCGAAAGGATTAATCAAAAATAAGCGCATGACGAGAAACTCGACCCGGGACGAGTTGTGCCGGCGCCGACGGCTTTGGTGTGCAGAGCTCTTTACGGGTAAATTAATATGCAACGGTTCAACTATTTTGGCTGCAAAATGACTGCAAGAGTGGCCTCAATACAAACTCTTGCTAATTTCTACAACTAAGTATCTAAAAGTATTTGGTTCGTTTGTATACCTTGAAGTACATAATGGATATGATATTAACTATATTAATTTAATTTCTAATACGACGGTACATAGGAATAACTGTGCGTAATTTTCAGTCGGGTTGAGGATTCTTAGGTTATGTTAAACTTACTATTGAATTAATTGTTTTTTTTTAATATCGTTTAAACCTGTATAAAGGTTTCATTTGTAAACAGTCTTAATTTTAGGTACGGTTCTGCCCGTAATGTGAAATTGCTGCATTCATTTTATAGTGCGGTCTTTAGACAGTGTGATTAAGGAACAATGGATTTTTAACTTTAATAAACACAGATTAGTGATAAAAATTACGGGCATAGCCGTTCCCTAAAATTTGTTAGCTGTTGGCATATTCAACCTGTATTTTTTTAATAATTTCCATTTTATTTAAGTATATTAGATTTTATTTAGATTTTAATAACAAACTATTAAAATATCGAAAATAACGTTAATTGCTTTCGAATATTGCTTCGATAAATTAACTTTAATTAATTAGACCTTAACTTATTGACTAGATTACACTTTTTATTAAAACTACAAATGCAAATTCAGGCCTTTTTTTCAAATTCAAATTTGATTAATACTCCAGAAATAACTTACAGTTTACAAAAACCAAAGCGTTATTATGGCTATGGCTAGGGATGAAATTATACATTTTAGGTACTTCTAATAAGAATAATAAAACCCTTTCCATTTAGTTGGGAAGATCAACTGAGAGCCTGATTTTTCAATAAATAATATTACAATAGGAAATACACGCAATAGATGTGATAAAATTAATATACAACTGTTTTGTTATGTACGACATTAATTTAAAACACACATCCGTAATCTTATTAACTGATTTTAGAGGTGGGTTTAATATCGGTAGCTTGAATATTTATCTAGTAATCGATACATTTCCCAATAAACAATTTTTAACGTAAATAGGCGGAGCCTTTGCGACGATGCCGCTTAGTCAGTTTAACAGCTACCTATTTATCTAGTAATCGATACATTTCCCAATAAACAATTTTTAACGCAAATAGGCTGAGCCTTTGCGACGATGCCACTTAGTCAGTTTAACAGCTACCTACTTACACGATGAATTAATATGATTTGTTTACCTATTTATACAGACTGTTTCATTGATATTTTAGGACTTGATATTAAGATTGTTTGAAAATATAAAATTTTCTATTTGAAAACCCCCTATTTTACGATAATACTAGCCATTAGCCCTATCCTTGTTTTCATTTAATGTCGTACATAACAAAACAGGTAGTAAGTTTGATAATAGCGGCCGTTAATTTCTTCTGACTTGTCCTGTCCTTCAATCTGTACCTAAACACGACGGGATAAAACTCAGAACAAATTGTTCTAATACCGTAATTATTTCTCTCTATGCAAATCTACTGGCGTTCATTCCATAACGATTGTACATTCAGTACAGGAATTAACGTAAAAAAGTATTGCTTCGTAGAGCACGTTTCTAAGGTGCGTGTCCTACGAGGCAATTCTTTGTTGTAGGCGATGGTTACCACTCAACATCAGGTGGACCATACGCTTGTTCCATCTCCATCTTTACATCTTTACATCGTATAAAATGAAGTCGCTTCCACTGTCTGTTACCTTAGATCTTTTAAACTACTCAACGGATTTTAATGCAGTTTTCAGCAATAGAGTGATTCAAGAGGAAGGTTAATATGTATAACTATTTTCCGCCAGCGGATTCGCACGCGTTGTTTGTCAACAAAAAGTAGCCTATGTGTTAATCCAGGTTATAATCTACGTACATACTGATTTGAAAGTAACGCTGTCTCTCTGTCTGTTTGTTACTTTTTCACGACTTAACGGCTCGACCGATTTCGATGAAATTTGGTACCTATATACGCGACTGCACAGAAGGAGGGTAATGTTTATTGACAAACCTCGCGTACGAAGCCACGGGCGGGTTAGCTAGTGTAGTATAAAAAAGGGATAAGAGATTAAGATCACCTTAAGGGTCAAGGACTAGGTAGTATATCCACGTATAGTTCTCAGCGATCTCGGTTAGTCCATCTAGTATATGGCGGTGGGTCGGGCGAAGAATCTCGGCGGGTCAGGAGCGTCGAGTAGTGAAGTATGGGCAGCAACCCGATGCCGAGGACCAATGCGCCGAACGATGGTTTATGAACTAACCTGCAAGATATCAATCAATTTATAACCGACGACCTCCGTGCCGAGTGGCCGAATAGCCGGCTGAGGCGAAGGAGGTAGCGGAACAAATGGTTGCATGATCTACAGATATTTGATCCGGGTCTGGATGTTTTTCTATATATTATAAGTATGTATGTATGTATTTATAAGTATGCTATCAGTTATCTGGTTCTCATAGTACAAGCTCTACTTAGTTTAGGGCTAGATAGTACGTATATATTTTTATTAAAAATTAAGTGTTAGCTGAACTAACATCTGACTCAGCTAACATGGTCTACCGGTTCACATACGACCTGTTGAAGGAGGATATTTTGTAGTTATTTCTGTAGACAATTATGGAACTGACATCGTCTTTGAGAACGACGCAAGTTCCCTAAAAAATAGATTTAAAAAATAAATAAAAAAGTGATTAAGCGATTACAGGAATATTTTAAGACTTTTAAAAAATCATAAAAATAACAGGCCAGGCCGATCTTGAACCCGCAACTTTCTTCTTTATACGAGGAACAAATTTCCTTCAAGTTATTTTTATTTTTAAGTGATATCCGACTCTTACAGGAAAATATTATTTTACAGATTTTTAAATACATCGTAAAATTAAATAACTAGAAAGTAGCTGCCCCCCCCTCCCCCCATCACCAATATTAAGACCCAGGCTACTTTCTATTGAGTTCGCGTGCGTGCGAACGTAGAAGCTTGTGCTAAATATTTTCGTACTTACCATGGGATTGACATGATGAGCAATGTGTATGAAAATGCCAGTACAAAATTTACCCAAACTCTTGTGGATCTTCTAAAGCTGCTTGAAACCCATTGGAATTGAAGAACTGTAACAAATTATATTTAAAGAGGTTAGTATTCGAATTGATTGTGATTTAGTGATAATATATCTTTATAAGTAGAAAATTCTAATAAGTGTGTACCTACAAACTCCGCTGTATATGCTCTATACTGCGTGTCACTGCATTTACGACATTAATTTAAATCACGGACAGGGCTGATGGCTAGTATTGTTGTAAAATAGATTTTTTTCAAATTCATTATGATGATTTATTTTTAATTTTATTCTACCTTAATTTCAAAACCTAAAATATCAATGAAACAGCCTGTATAAAATAGGTATATAAATCATATTATTCATTCATCGTGTAAGTAGGTACCTGTTAAACTGACTAAGCGGCATCGGCGCAAAAGCGCCGCCGATTTGCGTTAAAAATTGTTTATTGGAAATGCACCGATTACTGGATAAATATTCAATCTACCGGTATTAAACCCATCTCTAAAATCAGTTAAACGATTCTGCATGTGATTTAAATGAATGTCGTGAATGCGGTGACAAACTGTATATTGTGTATATTCTCAAATAAGAGGTTGAAGCGTGTACCCTGCCGTAACACTCTCTCACTCTCTAGCACGGAGGGTACGGTTTTGAAACTATTCTATTTGTAAAAAACATCTTACTAAGTACCAAATAATTTCCAACATGTGAATATATGACAGGTTGCTAGTTGAAAAAATCTAAATATCGCGCCCTTGCGACAAGAACGTGTTATCTCCGAAAACCACTTTTTTCAGAAATCCGCCGTTTCTATATATTATATAAAACAAAGTCGGGTTAGTTACACCATTTATAACTCAAGAACGGCTGCTCCGATTTCTATGTAATTTAGCATATCGATAGATTATAATCGGGTTTGACACTTTCTACTTTTTACTCGACTGCGCAGAAGGAGCGTAATGTTTTTATTGACAAACCACACGATCAAAGCCGAGGTCGGGTCAGCTACGAAGTTACGAAGTTAAATTGTACTCATTCTTTTTGAAAATAAATTATCTTTTTACTTTAAATCACACTTATATTATAAATTCGAAAGTTTGGATGTTTATTTATTTGTTTGTTACTCAATCACGTCGTAACGGCTGAACCGATTTCGATGAAATTTAGTATGTACGTAGATTATAACCTGGATTAATACATGGACTACCTTTTTATCCCATAAATCAAGTCTCATGGAATAAAAATGGGATGTCAAGTAAAGTTGCAACAGCGAGTTTAGCTTTATTTCTAGGTTACCTACACATTTGGTAGTGTTACGCGTACGAAATCGCGGGCAACAGCTAGTTAAATATATTTTTGAACCAATCTAAATTGCATTGGTTACCCTCACTGCAAACAAACGGTATTATTTCATTTTTTATGAAGCATGTTGGAACTGAAGCAGAAATAAAAAAGTCGTAAAAATACCATTAGATATGTGGTTATAAACATACCCCAAACAAATATTTGTCCTGTAGCGGGGATCAAACCCGCAACGGCGTCACAATCAGCTACTCATAATTACTGATTTAAACGGGTATTTATCGCATATGTACCTTTTTAAATTGTTTTTTAGAGTTTATTTGTTGTTAGGGATATCAAATTTAAAAAGGTACATACGCGATAAATACCCGTTTAAATCAGTAATTATGTATAGTGATCGCGAAAGTTTTATAAATACAATCAGCTACTCGAGTAGGTCGTTTTCTGGTGTATATAATTAAAATGTTGTTTTTTATTTTAGGTATTTGAAAATAACTTACACAAATTAACCCATTCCGGATGCAAAGTCATGGCCGAAGCAAAAACTTGAATGAAACCAAGAAGTCTATACTTCCAAGTGTGTATATTAGCGTCATGTTTTTCCAATTCATACAGTTGTTTGAGACTGTACGATCCTTTGCGGAACAGACATATAGGATCGGCTGTGGGGAAGTATTGGGGAGTATACGACTGGAGTATGTCTGATTCAACTACGCCGATTGCTGTGTACTGAAAATATGCAAATAAGAACAGATTTTATTTTTGGTTTGTATATAGCACCTAAGTAAATCTAAAGAATATTTATTTGGCTTATCTCATAAAACGGCAGAATGTTTCTCTTTTTTTCTTTTTATGGTCAAAAGTAGACATAGAAATAGACAATCATTTATTCACTATCAGCACATAATTTATACAAATACATTTTGAAAAAGAGAAATAACTGTAAGATTCAATGAAATAGTAGCTTTTATGAAAAATAAAAGAGAACTAGGTAAATACTGTGCTACAGAAGTATATGGGCCTCGACTCACCATTATGCCTGCTATAATGGTTAGCGCCAAAAATACCTACCTAAATCATACAAACAACAAAGGCTAGCCTAAACTCTGAAAATCTAAAAATCCCACAATAGTCTAATCGCGAAAGTTTGTATAGATGTATGTGTGGATGTTTGTCACTCTTTCACATCGTTTCGATGAAATTTGGTATGTACGTAGATTATAACCAGGATTAACACATAGGCTACTTTTTGATGATAAACCACGCGTGCGAAGCCACTGGCGGAAGCTAGTACTTAATAAAATAGGGTACATGCATTGAGAAAAATTAAGAGCATTAAAAATCTACTTACAATGTCATCTTCTCTTCCTGCATACGAAAAATGAATCCGTAGATCCCCGACTTTGTGTTGAAGAGCACTTTCTCCATGATAGTAGAAACCAGAGTGCAATTTGATATCATTACGTTCTGGTCTTGAGTCTGACCATATTTCGTAATAGTCATTCACTTTACGCTTTACATCTAATCCTGAAAACACAGCTCATATTATAAAAGTGAACTAATATTAAGTACTAGCTGACCCGCCCGCACGTGTGGTTGTTTTGTCAATAAAACATTACACATCGGGTAAATAGTAGCCTATGTCCCATTACTGTTCATTACCTACCCAATTTCATTAACATTGGCCCAGCAGTTTACGTGAAAACATAACAGAGAGAATTACTTCCGAATTTATAATTACATATATTTAATTTTGATGTTTAATTTTATATGGTTTATCTGCAAGTTTTCATAAAACAGTAAAAATAATATAGCAAAAAAATATAAGAAAAGCAGTGTCTTCTATGTTAAAAGTTACCTAAATGCAACCATCCAATTTTGACACTCTCTGCAATATGTGTTTCACTGAACATAGGCATTGAGGTAGGATTCTGGTGTCCTGGCCTTATGTAGAACAGTGCAGAGTCTACCACATAATCTCTCCAGTCCTTATGGTACCAGTAGGTCTTCTGAGATTCTTCTGCAGGCTCAGATAAGTAGTTATCTTGTTCTCTGGTGAACACAACATGTAGCATGTTAATGATAGGTTGTGATGATAGAAAAGGTTTAACTAAACTGTCTAGTTATCTAAAACCAAGCCCTAAGCTTTTAAATACTGCACTGGATAATTAAAATACCAGAAAGACTGTCTGAAACAGAAAAAAATTGAATAGCTGACTCGTGTAAGTCATCTCTCCCCGCTCATTCAGGAAAGTGTACACTTGTGGAAATATATTGGTAAAAAGAAAGATGTATCTACTCATTGCTACCTACTCATCAAGAAAGGAATAATCATTATCATCTCAAGCCCCTAAAATAGTTTTTATTGATGTTACTTGTCCAGATACATCATCATCTTTCCAGCCAGATTTCATCCACTAGTGGGTTTGTGGAGTTCCTTTTCTACATTCAAACACTAATGTGACCCACTAGTACACCATTAATTGAATAAAGTTAATTAAAAGTATTTCTCCTAATACTTACGTAGTTTCTTCAATCCACTGGTACATCTGCACTCTTTTCCGTAGCTTTACTGCCTGCACATGGATATTGTAATCAGGTTCTGATATGGGTTCCATTATGCGCAAAGGTCCCACAATATGCACCACTTTGCCCTCGTATCTACCAGACCCATCACCACTGTGTACATCTATACTTTCTGCTGCTGATACTAATTCTTCTAACATCAAGTTGCTCTCAATAGTTTTACCCTGAAATTGTATATTATTTTATTGGAAAATTGACTTCTTAGACAACCAATTTAAGCTCCATACTTGGCCCGAAGTACACAGGCTTTAGCAGTATGATACCGGTTATAAATTCAATACTTACCTCAGCCCATAGGAGAAAATACGTGACGCCGGAAAACAGAATCAAACTAAGAAGTGTAGTCAGCCAAGTTTGTTTGAATTGATTTCTTACAGCCGCCCAATCCATCTGGAATATTCAACAACCAAGCTCAGAAGAAAAATGTACAACCAGGTTATATACCTACATATTTGAGAAGATTTAGATGAAAAAGCCGCCGCCGCAACTGACTCCGCCGGTTCCGGTCGGTCGGCCGAGGACGTCAACATAATAACAAAAGAACTTACTTTCAACGGTCGTTATGGATTAACGAGGATATTTTATTTATTGATTTTCTACTAGGTTTACAGTTATTTTGCATTTATTAAATTATGTAAATACAAAAACACACAAACATACTCAAAAAAGTACTAGAAAAACCGTAACCAAACCGAACCTTTTTCAGAATGTATGACAATGACAGTGATATTCATTCAGATTAACTCGGACAGACATGACATACAGATGACAGCAGATGACATATTATTTTTTGTTATTTGGTATCATCATGGATCTTCAACACTTCGACCAATTTGTTTGGAAAGTGCGGACGTTCGTTCTTAATCAACGTCAGAGACGATTAACTCTGTCAGAGAGTCGAGTCTGAGCACTTGCTCTGAGGGTGGTGCGCGCCCGGAGTGCCATCTTGGCTTGTTTTGCTACCATTCTTTTTCAAATAGGTTATAAGCTGTCTATGTTATAAGCTAACACAACAAACATGCACTTAGGGAGTTGATTGATATATTAAATTACCCATTGAATTTGTTGTAAAAAAACCCGGGACCTTTTTCTGTGTACTTTATTGATACATTCTCATACTGTCAACTGTCCAAAACTGAAAACTGTCAATCAGAAGTTGTTATTTGTTTTGTAGGCTATTTTAGGTTATGTTTACCTTTGGTAAATTGTTAATTCTTGTATGATATTGATAATTGTAATAATTATGACGAGAACTCTCGAAAATATGTGAAATCTTGACCATGGGAAGCATTTTCAAATCATTATTGTGGCTGAACAATGGCCATATTTATTCACCAGTGCTTACGGCGTACCGAAACTGTCATCACTTGCCTATTTTTGATTTCTACCATCAAACTACCGGTAATTAATTATATCTCTAGGCGATTTAACATAGATTTTCAGGGCCTCCTATTTTTTAAACACAAATGCTAAATACCTGCTTAATTTTGTTTTGTTTCCTACAACTACACCTTGCTACACTTTCCGTTTTCTTCGTATTCATGTATTTTATACCTACTTACAATGTTTTTCAGGTAACTGTATAAATCAGTGTTCGGAAAAAAGTACTGTTTCTAACTCCTATTTCGATGGTTCACTTATAAAAATATACTATATTTTTTCAGGCAAACGCATTTCTGAAAATGATTTCCCAGTACTGAAAAAGAAGCACCCCAACATTGAAAAAGTTGACTGGCACAGACTGGAATGTTCACTTCAGATTCTGCAAAAGTTTGGCATCACCCCGCTTGAAGCATGCAATAACCTCCATGTATTTAGCATGAACCCTATAACAGTGGATAACTATGGAGAAATACTAAAGGAATGTGGATTTATCTACATCATGCCAAAACACATTATAAAGTAAGTATGGCTACATTTGAATCACATTATACAAATTAATTTTGCCTCAGCTTTATGCTACTTTGCATTATACCATATACCCAAGTTTTCAGGTAGGGTGATTCATATGTAGATTCTGTATGCTGCAGTGCTACATACCTACTAACATAAATAAATAAATATTGTTGGACATTTCTCACAGCGCTATCTAGCCCCAAACTAAGCAGAGCTTGTACTATGGGAACCAGATAACTGATAGAATACTTATATACATTTTTTTTTGTAAATCCTTACTTATAATATATAGAGAAACAATCAGACCCGGAACAAATATCTGTAGATCATACAAACATTTGTTCCGCGGCGGGAACCGAACCCGCTACCTCTTGTGTCTCAGCCGGCTATCCACCCACTGCACCACGGAGGTCGTCATTGTATAAGTAGGATATTATTTCGAACCAGTGGCATATTTACCATATGGCTATTGGGGCCATGGCATATTGGGATAGCATGATGCGAAGAGTGGCAGAAGACAGTCCTGGTCAAAAGCTTTAGATACTATACACATTATGTAGGTTTACTCGTACGTAGCCACCAGATACAGCTAGTATATAATATTTGGTGTTTATTCTGTAGTATGCCCTTTTTCCATTACCTATTTAAAAAAACCATTCATTTTTGGTGGGAAACCTTATTAAACCCTTATTAACATTCTTGTAACATGTATTTTAGCAAATAAATGAATTTGATTTGTTTTGTTATAATTTACTAGCTTCTGGCCGCGGCTTCGCACGCGTGGATTTTCAATTATAAGTAGCCTATGTTTTAATCCAGATCATAATCTCTATAGTTACCAAATTTCGTCAAAATCGGTTTAGCCATTACGACATGATTGAGTAACAAACAAACATCCCAACTTTCACATTTATAATATTTGTGTGATAGTGTGATTGCAATTTGTTTCAGATACCACACTATTGCAAAAAATAGCACCATAGCTAGCTTAAAGAAGCAAGGCACTATGAGAGAGGATATTCAATTAGAGGAAGCTTTACTTGAACACTTCAGTGAATGGCCAGCTGAGAGTAAAGCACCCATTGGTTTTCCTGAATCAACATCATCTATGTGTAAGTAACTATTACTAGAAGGCTGTGGGATCGATTCCCGCAGTGGAACAAACGTTTGCATTGCATGGTCTACACATATTTATTCCGGGTGGTGTTTCTCTATACTAGGGCTTCCTAAACTGTGCATCGCGACGCCCTGGGGCATCGCAGCATTGTCCCAGGGGCGTCGTGTATCGATGCGACCGAGTCAAATGAGCTAATTTTGGAGCTCAGTTTCTCATGAATATCGTGCCATCAGCACTGCAGCATTAAAGGTTCTATTACCATTTGCGACTTCGTACTTGTGAGAAACAGGCTTTTCTGCAGTTGCAGTAATAAAGAACAAGTGCAGGTCAAAAATAAACCTAGTGAAAGAAATGAGGGTGGCAATTTCCAAACTAGAGCCCTGTCGTAAAAAAATTGAAAATTCTCAAGGGTGTCACAGTACTAATAAGTTTGGGAATCCCTACTTTATACAATATAAGCAAGTTGTATTTACAATAAAAAGTAATGTAAGTATTCTATTAGTTATTTGATTCTCATGGGCTAGGTAGCGCTATGTGAAATGTGCAGCATTTATTTTTATATTTTAAAATCAAAAGTAACTCTTTCGCTCTGTCTGTTAGTTACGTTTGTACAAATAAACGGTTGGACCGATTTCAATTAAATTTTATATATATCCATTTACAAAAAGATAGATTATGACAGGGATACAGACACAGGCTACTTTTTACCTAATTTCGCAGAAGGTGGGTAATGTTTTTATTGAGAAACCACGTGTGCGAAGCCGCGGGCGGCTAGTGTTTCTATAAAACAAAACTACTTCAAATGGCCATAGCAAATTAGGTTTTAATGATTTGGCAGGCTAGCCAATATTGAAACAAGAATTTATTTGGTTCAGTTAAGAAATAACATAGTAAAGCTAGCTAAGCTAATTTTTTTATTATAAGCACCCACTTCCTAAACAAATTATCAACAGAGTCCTTAATTCTATTATTTTCTACTACAGTGACCATTCGCACCAGCGTCTTAGAAAGATATCTGAAATGGAGACTGTCTATAACAACAGAAGATTTTGAAAAGTACTGCCGTAACTACCTACCCTTACGCCACAAACCAATGGAGGATATTAAAGAAGCATTGAACTTGGCTCAAGATGTTATTAAATTCGACATGAACGCCATAAGAAGAAATGGTTTTATTGTATCAGCAGATCCTATGAATACAAAGTTGATATTAGAAAATGTCAGTGAACTAGCTGGATTGGATATAAGGGAAGCAATAAGAGTAGAACCTGCATTATTGAAAAATAACTACAACGCTCTCATTGAAATAAGGAGTTTATTAGAGGTAAAGACTGGCTATTTATTATTTGCACTTGCTATTTGAATGGTTGTAGCTCCGGTTTACAGCCCCGGATTTAGGATGGGGGGGGGGGCAAACCTAGGCACCTCCCCAGGCGGTAGCTTTCCAGGGTCCCCGATGAATGGGCGCCAAATTCTTCAATAAAAAATATGTTCAAATAAAAACTTGTCTCAAAAAGCGCTTGGCATCCAGCTCACGTCGTACCTACTATCGATTATTCCACGTCCGTGGTCCATCTACTTAGTTCACCTGACTGTTTATTTGATTTGGAATGCTTTAAACTTTAACACCCCCTCCCCCCTCTCAAACACTGGAGGAGAGAGGGTGCCACATCAAGTTTCTGCCCCGGGTTAGGAAAAATTCTAGATCCAGGGTAGCCAGTTTATGCTCTAGATAGCTCAAACTTAACCGCCATGACGCGCGAAGCTGCCGTTAAGTATGTCGTTGGTTGGGAGATCATATAAGTAAACGATTATTAAAACTAGTTTTACTCTCTAGGGCAAGTTGGCGCGCGTTTATCAGAACCCAAGATTCTAAAATGACGAACCGTACGGGATTCGTTTCTAAGTTTTGGTTAGAAAATAAAGGCAATTTTTATTTGGTTTTATTTATTTACGGTCACTTTTTTTGTGATCGTCTTTCCGAAGGATCCGTAGCGTATTGCGTTAGCGATTCATTGTCGAATGAAAAAAAAATACAGGAAAAAAGTGAAGTGAGCTTTTTCCGTTTTTTTTTTTCAGTCCTGAGTAAGTTCGTTGCACTATACGCGCGTCGTACCACCATCTAAACTTAATTTTAAATATTCAATCTTTATTGCCTACAGGCAAAAAAAATACTGTACAACCTCTTTCCAGGAATATAGAATACCTAAGGAATTTCAAAGTCGCTGCCTACGAGTTTACTGTATGCGCCCAGGTACAGTGAAAGAGCGCCTGAATGAACTTATAAATATGAAGGAGTACCAAGTATTGTCTACTAACCCGAGGGTGAGTACACAAAATATCTATCTTAATTTATTCTTTACTAGTCGACCCGCCCACGGCTTCGCACAGGTGGTTTTTCAATAAAACATTACCCTCGTTTTGCGCAGTTGGCTAAAAAGTAGCCTATGTCTTTTCCCAGGATATAATCTATATCCTTGCAAAATTTCATTACGATCCGTTCAGCCGTTTAGTCGTGTAAAGGTAACAAACAAACAAACAGAGTTATGTATGTATTATACATGTAAACCTTCCTCTTGAATCACTCTATCTATTGCTGAAACCTGCATTAAAATACGTTGAGTAGATTAAAAGATCTAAGCGAATAGACAGCGGAAGTGACTTCATTTTATACTATGGAAAGACTACACAAAAAAAAAAAAAAAGTACAGAAATAGAGGTCATGTACAAAGGCGAGCCCTAAGAAGAGTTTTCTTCCAGCAAACCTTGAGGCTAGATGATGTTGACGAGAGAGATGTTTTTAGTTTTATAGTGTAGTTTAGTATTCATGATTTAAGTTTTTTTCTAACCTATCTTGTCCCACTGCTGGGCAAATGTAATATTCTGTGATTGTTGTTATGCACAATAATTAAATTAATCTATCTATCTGAGGATACTTAAAACTACAGAGTTTGTTCCGAAACTTATTGTATAAAATATATATTTTATGTTTATATTATATATTATAATTATGAATTTTATTTTATATTATCTATTTTTATTTATTAATTGTAATACGAGGCATGCCTTTTAAGTTTTGTCGTTTGAAGAAAAAAACACAACTAGAACCTTATAGTACTTTTTATTGTTTTTCAAAGTATTCACCGCGTAGCTTAATACACTTTTCCATTCGCTCAAACCAGTTATTATAACATTTATTCCACTCTAAAGTGGGGGTGTTCAAAATGGCTGACTTGAAAGCGTCGACTGCTTCTTCACCGGACTGAAACCTTTGACCACGAAGACTTTTCTTAATTTTAGGAAATGTAAAGAAATCGTTAGGGCTTAGGTCAGGACTGTATGAAGGATGGTCAAGAATTTCTACTTTTTCCTGCTTCAAATACTCAATCGTTTGACGAGCGCTGTGTGAGCTTGCGTTGTCGTGGTGCAGGATGATGCGTCGCTTTGAGTTAGATTTTCGAAGTTCGGCGATGACTTGTGGTAAACAAACTGTAGTATACCACTCTGCGTTAACCGTTCTACGATCTTCAAGTGCAATAGTCGCAACATGGCCGGTTTTTCCAACGAACGTGGCCACCATCTTCTTTGAAGTGCTTCGAGAACGAACAACTTTAGTCGGCTTTGGCTCGTCTTGAAAGACCCAGATTGTAGATTGTTGTTTGGAATCAGGATCGTAGGCATAGATCCAAGATTCGTCACCACTTATGATGTCGTAGACGTGATTTGACTCCCCTCGGTTGAACCTTTGCAGAGTTTTCTTACACCATCTGACGCGGGCCGCCTTGTGATCGTCGGAAAGCAGATGCGGTATCCAACGGCAAACTAGCTTTCTCACACCAAGCGCTTCATGCAAGATCTTCTGAATGGTTGTCCCTGAGATGCCTAATAGAGCCTCTATCTCTCGATACGTCACATGACGATCTTCGAGAATTAGTTGTCTCACAGCAATGATGTTATCTTCAGTGAAGGCGGATTTTGGGCGTCCTTCGCGAAATCTGTCACTAACACTAGTATGTCCACGCTGGAATTCTAAATACCAGCGTTCGACAGTCCGCAGACATGGGCCTACATCACTGAACACAGATGTTAGCTCTTCTAAACACTGAAGCCGTGTCAGGCCTCTTCTAAAGTTGTAGAAAATTATTGCACGAACATTTTCCTTAGAAAGATTCATTTTCGTACGTGACCTGACAGATTCAAATCGAAACTGTGACTAAACAATAGCATTAATCCTAATACTTTCAACTGTTTTGAGATTCAAAATGTAAACACATTCGAATATAGAACAGTTCCAAATTCAAAATTGCCGGAAAATATGGAAACGACAGAACTTAAAAGGCATGCCTCGTATATACTTGTTCTAATTATATCGGATTTACGCCGCCGTCATTTTTTGTTCACATAGATCCTGTCCATCGAAAGGTTGCCTCGAAGAGATCGCTTTTAGCGATAAGGCCGCCCGGTAAAATACCTATAATTTAAAAGTTTATTGTCTTTTATATGTTTATATTTAAAGGTGTGCAATAAAGAAATTATCTATCTATCTATCTTGTCATATCGCAACTCTTCTGTTTTAAAGTAAAGTAGAAAAATAATTAAAAAACATATATGTACTTCTAAAATATATATTTTTTTAGCTACAACAGCCTTACATTGCTCTTTAAAGTAGGTACATATATACTGCTTAAATTGAAACGAATATCTTGTCAATTGCCTCAAGGCTCAATCAAATATTAATGAAAACAAAATACCTACTATTTCGCAATCATAACGTATTTTGCGTATTACAGGTCCTATCATTAGTTGTTCATAAGAAGAAAATGATGAACAGAATAAATAAAATACAAACGGCGAAAAAACAGTGCTATAGTTTGAACCATCTCATTTCAGCAAGCAAGGTCTTTAACAAGTAAGTTATTACTACTGTCGTTGGTCAGGACATTATTATTGTCTAGTTCTTTCTTCAATTACCACTTGTTAATTCAGTGCATAAAGCTGACAGTTCCCGAGAACCCTATCTGTGGCGGCAGCAGCAATGTTTCTGCCAAGGCGAGGCTGATAACCAGCGTAGCTGAGCCCTCGACCTATTTACCACCACCTATATATCTAAGTGTTACCTACAATGATGTACTAATGTTTCTTAGAATTAGACCGTGATACTTATCTAGCTTTATTTACTGTAAATAAATGCCTTTTATTTATATATTTATTACACTTTAGACCTAGAACTTTTATGGTAGTTATTGATACAAGATGTTCTAATTTTGCGCGTCTCTGTGAGTAAGGTAGAGTAGTAGATTTCCTTGTGAAAGGACTCGCCCGGGAAAGTACTATCACCGTACCTATTTAATTGCGAAATCACACTAATATTATAAATGCGTAAGTTTGGATGTTTGTTTGTTTGTTACTCAATCACGCCGTAACGGCTGAACCGATTTCGATGAAATTTGGTATATACGTAGATTATAACCTTGATCACCACATAGGCTACCATTTATCACATAAATCAGGTCCCATGGGATAAAAATGGGGTATCAAAGTTTCTATTCGATAATGATTTTGGTCTTTGTCTTCACGCCAAAACCACTGAAGGGATTAGGCTCAAACTTTGCAGAAGTTTAGTTCTAGACCTGGAATAACATATAGGCTACTTTTTATCTCATAAATCAGTTCCCATGAAAAAAGAAAATATATACATATTGTTCTTTGTTACCCCTTCACGCCAAAACGACGTAGCGATCGCAGCCCACTCTCTTCATGTTAGATATAGGCGCAATGATGAGTAATAAAAAAATCAGCAGATAAGATATTTTCAAAATGACTTTACTTTTACCAGTACATATCTGGCAATAAAATATTTATAACAATTGACATCAAGCACCCCACGCTTTTTTACAACAAAATATATATTTTTTTGTTAATTGTTTGTTAATCACACTATTCATAATTTAAATTTATTTATAAATATTTTCTACTTTTTGATTCGGTATCTATAAAAGCGTGTTTGTTAGGTTTTTTTAAACTATTATTTATTATTGCTAAACTACGCGTGCGAAGCCACGGGCGGATGTTAGTACATTCATAAACAGATAATTAACAACATTATAACAATCCGCCAAGTAGCATTGCTGTATTTAGGTTTTAAGAGTATGGTTGCACAAGCACATGAGGCTCTACTCCTGTATGCCTCAAGTTGATGGACGCAGGGTAGTGCATCGTAGGGCACATTTCTAAAGTTCGTGACCTACGAGGCAATTCTTTATAGCCGATCGTTACCACTTAACATCAGGTGGGCCATAAGCTTGTCTCATCTCCATGTAGTATAAAAAAGGTACATACATCTAGTTTTATTTCAGCTACATCAGTAGTTTCGGAAGCAAAGTCTGCGGTCGAGACATTGGAATACTCATCAAGTCTTCACTGACCATAGAAGAACCCAATGGAGAGACAGCTTATAAAGCAATCCTAAAGCAGCTCAGAAAACACAAATATTGGCTCCACGTATCTCTGAATGCTGTTGATGAGAATATACAGTTTCTCAAACAATACTTTGATGATAAAGTTATTTTCAACAACACCCAACTGCTTTTATATCCAGTGTAAGTTAATAAAACGCCTACATCTTAGCGGAAAATGCAATTTAATATACAAATAATGACGGAGTATGTTTTTGAGACCATAAATAATATTATTAAATCAAACCAACTTTATTTTTGAGTTAATGTACCTAACATGTAGGTACTTACTGCCTTGCCGTACGCGTCGTACGCACCCTGTTGACCGATCGGCTTATTGACCGGGCGGGGTGGTTGAACGGCTCGTAGTAACTTTTTAGTAATCCGTAATACAATACGCTACTTCTCTAACATTTAGTTGAGCAGCATTTTATCGATTTTCTCAAAGATTTTGATATTATAACAAGAATTTTTCAACATGATAATACAACAAAAATATCCTGTTCAGCCAATGGTTGCCTGGAAAAGATCGCTTTTAGCGATAAAGCTGCCCATTATACCTATGCAATAGCGACATTATCTATCTTTTACGTTTTCACAAACGGCTTTACTGATTTCGATGGTATTCGACATTAAAGATTGATTATGAATGAGACAGGTTAATTTTTATTTACAAATCACGCGTAGGAAGCTGGGCGCGGAAGCTTGTATTTAATAAATAAAATTTGTTACAGCTCTGAAATCAAACACTACATAGACATGTTCCGTAAAATGCGCCACCAGCCCGACGCACGCGCCGACGTCATCTACCACAACTTGAACCACGAAGCCATCACCGACGACCAAATACTTAGCCTCGTTTTGTATCAAATAGAGAAAAAGTACCATTTTAGTGGAGACGGAATTTGGGCGCGAGTAGAAGGCAGCAAAGTTGATACTGATGAAACACTGGTTAGTAAGCTGGTTACTTAAATTAAAGTATAGTATTAAAAAGAAAAAACCATTCAATAACATTACGTATCTGATGAAGAATGCTGGGAGTCGGGATACATATTTTTCTCGTCCGACCCCCAAAAAGGTGTGTTGGGGGCATTAAATTAAAGAAACAAAAAATCAAACTATAAAATTCTGTTATATTGTATTAGTTTTCTCGTTACTTTTTGCCGAATAAAGATTTTATTTATTATTTATTTGAAGTTTAAAATTAATTATTTTAAAGGATCTACAACGCGCGATGCCTTATGCCTTTGGTGATCCCACACAGCAGCTATATAACATTTGTATAAGTCTAAGAGTTAAAATGTTATATAATGATACAGTTTTGTACGAAACATGATATACAACGTTATCTGCTGCGTGGGAGCACCATTTGGTGTTACAAACGTCTATTGGCTAGGTACCTACTGTAACACGCTTATCTTATCAACCGCATCAGGTGGGTCGTATTCATGTTTGCCATTTTAAGGGCATAAAAATAAAGTTTGCTCAAAGTGATCTTTAAATTTGGATGTGTCCTAAGAACGTGATGTGGCGCGCGCAATTTACGACTAAAAGTTTTATATTGTTACTAGCTGACCCGCCCAAGGCTCCGCACGCGTTATTTGTCAGCAAACCCCCTCCTTTTGCGCAGTTGGGTATAAAGTAGCTTATGTCCCAATACCAGTTATAAACTATCTATATAGGTTCCGAATTTCATCGAAATCCGTCCAGCCGTTTACTCGTGAAAACGTAACGAACAGAGACAGAGTTACTTTCGAGTTTATAATATGTTTTCATCATCATCATCGTCATCAACCTATAGCAGTCCACTGCTGGACGTAGGTCTCTCCCAGGGTGCGCCATTGAGCCCGATCCTCAGCTTTTCTCATCCAATCCTTGCCAGCCACAGCGCGCAAATCGTCCCTCCATCTAGCCGGAGGGCGTCCTACACTTCGCTTGCCTAGACGTGGTCTCCACTCCAGAACACATTTACCCCAACGGTTATCGGTTCTGCGGCAGATATGACCGGCCCACTGCCACTTCAGCTTGCTGACCCTCTGAGCTATGTCGATCACCTTGGTTCTCTGTCGGATAACCTCGTTTCTGATTCTATCCTTCAGAGAAATTCCGAGCATAGCCCTTTCCATAGCTCGCTGAGCGACTTTCAGTTTGCGGACCAGTCCCACCGTAAGTGTCCACGTTTCGGCTGCGTAAGTCATCATCTATTATTATATATGTTTTGGTGGACTGATAATCACATTGATTTAATATTGTAAGTGTTACTATAGTAACCAAAAATAGTATGTGATGTCCGTTGCCCTTCAAACAATGTCGTAAAAAAGTATATATGTATTCTATCAGTTATCTGGTTCTCATAGTACAAGCCATGCTTAGTTTGGGGCTAGATAGCGCTATGTGTTAATGTAATTGATTTATTTATTGTTTGACCATGAAAATGTAAGCATAGAATCTTCATAGAAACTAAATATGTCAGGACCAACAGACAGTAGACTAGTAGAGATAAAATTAAATATGATTCGCTATTGATTTAGAAATATATTGTAAAGTAATATACGCGTACAGTACTAAAGTAAGACGCCTCGGCAAATTTCGTCTATCATCGGAAATACGGAATCTATACAATTCCAAACACTAGAACCGCACGTGCTAGCCTGTGAAGCTCGCTGGTGACTGACGAGGTGGCACGCCGTCACCGTCACGAGTAGGGCTGGATTCAGACCCTCAGAAAATTATTGTATACGGAAATTAAAAATATACTTGTCTAAAATATATTTGCTTTTATATGTATGTTAATTTACGTTTTACAACCTCGGTGGCGCAGCGAACGAAGGCTGAGACGCAGGAGATAGCGGGTTCGATTCCCGCCGCGGAACAAATGTTTGCATGATCTTTGTTTCGGGTCTGGATATTTTTCTATATATTTTAAGTATGTATTTACAAAAAAAAACAGTACATAAGTATTCTATCAGTTATCTGGTTCCCATAGTACAAGCTTTGATTAGTTTGAGGCTAGATAGCGCTGTGTGAAATGTCCAGCAAAATTTATTTATTTATTTAATTCAAGAAAAGTGCGCTATGTAGCTATTCCAAAATCTAGGATATTAACTGTACCGTCGACCTGAAGATAACTACATCCCTGGTCACAAGCCACTGGACGGCCGGACATTGGTTGCATAATCGTACTATTTCTGAAACACGTGACTAACCTAAATCGTAGTACTGTAGGTACCTATTGTTTATTTAAAAATATTTTAAATACTATAATATACTATTTGTACTAAAAACGGGATATTTACCATGATTTGTGAGTTCTTGAGTGTTAATAACCATGATAGTTTCAAAAGTTATACTATAATATAGGTAATATACTACGTGTTTTGTTATGTACGACATTAAATGAAAACACAGGTAGGGCTAATGACTAGTATTGTTGTAAAATAGGGTTTTTTCAAATTAATTACAATAGAAAATTTTAAATATTCAAACAACCTTATAGAGTTCGCCCGGGGAAGTGCTACCACCATACCTATTTCTACCGCTTCATTAAGGGAATGGTTGCCGGTGAAATTACAGGCACATGAGGCTTTACACCTGTATGCCTCAAGTTAATGGACGCAGGGAAGTGCATCGTAGGGCACATTTCTAAGGAGCGTGACCTGCGAGGCAAGCTTTGTTATAGGCGATGGGTACCACTTAACGTCAGGTGGGCCAGTGGCTTGTTCCATCTCCATAGTATATAAAAAGAAAAATGAATTAAGTCCTAAAATATAAATGAAACAGCCTGTATAAAATAGGTAAACAAATCATATACATTCATCATGTAAGTAGGTAGGTACCTGTTAAGTCGCAAAGGCGCCGCCGATTTACGTTAAAAATTGTTTATTGGAAATGTATCGATTTCTGGTTAAATATTCAAGCTACCGGTATTAAACCCACTTCTAAAATCAGTTAATACGATTCCGGGTGTATGTTTTAAATTAATGTCGTACATAACAAAACAGGTTGTGTAATGGGTCGCTCTGGAGGTGTATGGGGGAGGCCTATGTTCAGCAGTGGAGGTCATTTGGCTGATATGACGACGATGTTGATTGTAAAGACTAGATAGGATTTAAATAAAATGAAAAAGCAAAATTTAAGCACATTGTTTATTTTTTCCACTAAACTCTATTTTTTATGAAAATATCGAGCTTATTGCTTTCGAAACTTAACGCGAAACTTAAAATTAAATACAAACATGCAATAAAAAATCAAATAAGTATTTATTTAAACAATAACTTATTAATTAGTTTTATAATTATATCGCACCCTGCTAGCTACCAATCTAATATTATAAATAATATTATAATACTAATATTATAATACTAATATTATAAAGAGGAAAGATTTGTATGTTTGTAACGAATAAACTAAAAAACTAATGGTTCGATTTCAAAAAAAATTTTACCATTAGAATGCTACCATTAGAATTTAACATTAGAATCCCTGAGTAACAAAGGCTACTTTTACCCAACTGCGCAGAAGGAGGGTAATGTTTTAATTGAAAAACTACGCATGCGAAACTGCGGATTGGTCAGCTAGTTTATGATAAATAGTTAATATATAATATACTAAAATAAGGAGATTAACGAAACCTGTGACAAAACTTTAATTTTGAAATAAATCCTTTTTATGCATAGTATTTTTGAGAGATATCTCGGTGCTGGACAATGAGACCGATCGTTGTTATTTTAGTTACGTGTTTTTGATATTTTTACCCCCTAAACTTATTTTCCATTAAATTCTTCCGATAAGCTAATCCGTCTTATTCTAAAACTAATGCCTATATATTATTGGTTTAAATCTAAATAATTTAGGGAAAACTATGTTGATGCACACTAAACTAAATTTACTTTTTACAGCACTGAAATGACAATAATTGTCAAATGAAATAAAAAAATGCCATTAATATTGCTGTCAAAAGTAAATTTAGTTTAGTGTGTACTAACAGAATGGCCCCCATTGTAGAGATTTTATTAGAATTATATGTTATGGAACGAAAATCGTATCAACTTCATATAAACATGCGCACGAAAAGATGATGAAATAAAATAATAAATAGGTTTACTTCATTCTAATTTTAAATCTGGTAATCTACGGGGGAGGCCTATGTTCAGAGGACGTCTTGTGGCTCATATGATGATGAATTTAATTTTTAGAGAGCTCTTAATTAAATAGCTACTTTACAAATAATGCCTTTCTGCCCTGAAAAGGCACCTAACAACTAACTAATATTTGGCCGCTAGCTTCACTTTGTATGTACATGATCTTTATTAAAACTAAAGTTAGTTTAATAATAGCGTGATTAACGGATACACAAACTAAGAATAAAAGCAAATACCAGCCTAAATAAATGTTGCTAAATGTAACAAAAACATTATTTACCGGACTGGTTACATCAATTTAAAATTATTTAATGTGCATCTTAGAAACACAAACACAACTGGTGATTTTCCAGTGAAAAAACATCCCATTACCTACTCTATCGAAGATCTTATATGTAGCATTATGAATACCTTTAAAAACTCTTACAAAACCCATATTATGTCCAAGTACACGATTAAATATTATACCTATTTTATTGAACTTATACTAGGTATCATAGGCTATATTATATTGTTTATAATAAAATAAGGCACAAGGAATGCACGAGAAGCAAGAGCTCTCTATGTTCTAAAACAAGTATATTAACATCTAAATACAAATCATGTATCAAAAATCTTAGATCTATAAAAATGCTGAGTATTAATAGTACCGATTGAAAACTTATTAGAATATTTTGATTAACATTTATTATTTTATTTACATGTTATTGCATAACTTGTGATATTAATCACGACGAAATCTAATGCCCTCCGCCCAAAACTACGAAAACTTATTGCTATAAAAACCAACTACACGCTTTTGCACATCCGAACATCTACCGAACATACGCGGTATTCAATGCTAATACTCCTTTTCGAAATTACCCTCTACCTTAAGATAATTTCGAAAAGGAGTATTTCAATTCAAAAAAGGGGGCAGAGTCGTGTAAGCCTGTCCGGTGGTCGGTTCCATCTTGACGACAACCGGCTGCGTCAGGCCGTCCGGGTGTCTCTCCATCTCGTAATGCTTCTCATGCGGGACCATCGCGCATTTCTCGTAGTCTTCGGGAGGGGCAGAGTAGCGCGGAGGCTCATCTTGTAAGGCACAAGCTGGGTACTTCTCCTCGTGCTCGTGTGATCTATATTCAAGCTTATCGTCGTGAGCGTGCGCTTCCATCTGCGGCGAATGCGCGGCCATCATCGGATAGTCCCGAACACCCAAGGGCGGTGGACTTCCTTCGCCGTATTCGTAGGAATGTCTCGGAGCGAACATCTGTCCGTCGTGACCGTTCAGAACTGTTGTGTACGAATAAGCCGGTTGAGTGTTGAACCCTGGGTAACCCCCTGCTGTGCTAGATGATAGCAAATGATGAGAAGACAGTTCGTACGAATGTTGGTAGGACCAGGAATCTGCAGGCGCTGGTAGTCCGTTTTGAGGGAAAGCGGGGAGGTTTCCTCCTATACCAGAGAAGCCTCCTGCTAGAGTAGTAGAGCTGGGAGAACTAGAGCCGATGTATCCTGTTTTTCGTGGTGGTTCGCGTTTGCGCCACTTTGCTCTTCTGTTTTGGAACCACACCTGCGATTAAAACGTTAGCCATGATTAAAGAAGATTACAAAACTGTTGTGCAAACAAAATCTTTATTTCACTAGTAGGAGTTTATAATAATTTAGTAAAACGTACTTGTACTCGTGATTCTGATAGGTTGAGCTTCAGAGCAAGTTCTTCTCTTGCGAAAACGTCAGGATAAGGCGCTCGTTCAAACGCTCGCTCCAACTCTTCCAGTTGATATGCTGTGAATGTCGTCCTGGGGACAAATTAAACCCATATTAGAACTTATAGTTGCAAAACAAACTGTGTTTCCTTAACCCTCAATTTATTTTGCTTAAAATATTATTTTCTGGAGTTGTCGTTTTTTAGGGTTCCGTACCCAAAGGGTAAAACGGGACCCTATTACTAAGAATCCGCTGTCTGTCTGGCTGTCACCAGGCTGTATCTCATGAACCGCGATGGTTAGACAGTTGAAATTTTCACAGATGATGTATTTCTGTTGCCGCTATAACAACAAAAACTAAAAACAGAATAAAATAAATATTTAAGGGAGGCTCCCATTAAACAAACGTGATTTTTTTGCTCGTTTTGCTCGACATTGATAACGACAACAGGTGGACGCTTGAAATATTTACAGAATATTTAGTTATATATTCACTTTAAAAATAAATTATTAAATTAAAATAAAACATAAATTTAAGGGGTGCTCACATACCACAAACGTGATTTTTTTGCCGTTTTTATAGATGTACGGAACCCTTTGTGCGCGAGTCCGACTCGCACTTGGCCGGTTTTATATTCAACACACAACACATAATGCGTAGCATCTTAATAACACATTCGCACGAGCACATAATGTCAAGCGGTGCTTTAATGGAATAATATATAATATATGTCGATAATGAGTGTTGTAAATTTATTATTTTATTTATTATTATACAATTGACAATGCTTTTGCAGATACTTCTAATTTTATTTATTATTATTTTTTTGTTGATTTCTTTTGTTAAAGTATTTGATTTATCTTGTCAAATTTGTTATTCACCATTGACATCATAATTTAATGCTACCAATGTGACGTTGTAATTAAGTTAATTATTTTTATTGATTTTTTTATTATTATTGTACTCGCATATCTAAGAACATGTAATTTGTCAAAAGATGAAATTATGAAAATTATTATTATGCTACTCTGACTCTTGTATAATGTAATAAGTTTCTAGCATCTCCAAAAATAGTTTATTGAGCCATTGAACCCAAAAGTTGCCTATGTAATTGTAGTTATACCATGGCCTTATACCATATCTACATTTGTATATAAATAAATGAAATGAATTGATGACGTATGATTGACATTACCAGACCTAACACCGTATCGATATTCAATCTGATAATTCGAATCTAAAGTACTATTGTACTTTAGTTTTTAACTAAGTAAAGAAAGCCCAGTTATTTGTTTTAATTTTGGGTTGTTAATTATAACAAAACTTATAACAATAAAATTATAATAAAGTGTCAACTATCTATAATTTGAACTCGTGTTACTCTACTCTTAATTTTTTAATCTCATTTGATATTCCGATTTAAACATTCAAAAAGTTCATCCTTATCAGATGCACTCGCAAGGGCCATCTGACGCGTACAATATGGCTGCGGGTGGCGCACGCGCAGAAATTGATTGAGCGTGAAACGAAATTCACCCCCTTTGCGCGCCACCACCTTCACTTGCCGTGGCATTTTCGTCGTCGCATCTTAATAACAGTTTCATTTAGAATATAAATGTTACTCACAACACTGAAATTTCTCACAACAAACTATAAAAACCCGAAAACAACAAATTAAACCTCAAGCCTTGAAAACGTAATTAATTGTGCGGTCGGTAACCATAGAAAATCATAGAAAGTTTTTTTTTATAAATAATAGGTCTGCGTTTGACTACAATCTCGCCTGATGGTAACCCATGCAGTCTGCGAAGAGACACGGTTGCCTAGAATAAACCTGTTCACCCGCGAATTGAGGTTCTAATCATCGGGAAACATAGACCCAAGCAAAGGATTTAAGTCTTTAGCGGTGCGAATAATTAAGGTAGAGGAAAACCGCTTTTTGCGAATGGAAAGCATATCTACCATATAGCTAGCATAGTAGCGTAAAACTCATTTTAGATGCGCTCGGGCACCATCTGACGCGTGCAATATGGCTGCGGGTGCTAGTCGCGCTTGCGCTGAAATTGATTGAGCGTGAAACTAAATTCACCCATGTAGAGTGCCAACTTGCCGGTCATAGTGCTGACATTTTAATTGTTTCACTAAAACCATTAAAATGAACCAACCCTTTCAGTGTCAATCACTCGGCAACATTAGATGAGGGATACCTACTGCTTTTCGCTCCAATCATTGCTTTTGCGGTAAGATTTCTCTGATCTCGGTGGCTGTTACTTCATTTGCTATATTTTCCTTTCTAGATTTTCGATAGCTTATAAATATTAGCATTTGTAAAGTATGTAACAATACTTTTTCATAGTAAACTAACTGCCGCCCGCGGCTTTGCACGCGTGGTTTGTTAATGAAAATTACCTTCCTTTTGCACAGTCAGGTAAAAAATAGCATATGTCGCAATCCCGGTCATAATCTATCTGTGTACCAAATTTAATCGAAATCGCTCCAGCCGTTTAGTCGTGAAAACGTAACAGACAGTGTTACTTTCGAATTATAATATTAGTACAGTCGTATCCATATATATTAATTTTGAAACTATCATGGTTATGAACACTATTTGTGCTAAAAACGGGATATTTACAATGATTTGTGAGTTTTTGAGTATTCCGATATTTCGATGCAGTAGCATGCGCCATGATCACGGGTAAACATCCCGTAATCATCGCGTATGCAACTTATGTTTCAAATTTCACGATAATTGGATCAACGCTTCGAAAGTTATCCTCGGACATACATACATACATACAACGCCGATTTGTCTAAGTTGATTGAGAGTCTATCTAGCCGTCGAAATATCGGGATACTCAAAAACTCACAAATTATGGTAAATATCCCGCTTTTTGTACAAATAGTAATCCACATGTATGGATTTTAAACAATTGCAGTATTTGTCAACGCAGCGTTTAATAAAAACCTAAAACTACTGGATATTAAAGTTTTTGCCGCCATGATCACGGGTAAACATCCCGTAATCATCGCGTATGCAACTTATGTTTCAAATTTCACGATAATTGGATCAACGCTTCGAAAGTTATCCTCGGACATACATACATACATACAATGCCGATTTGTCCAAGTTGATTTAAAGTCTATCTAGCCGTCGAAATATCGGGATACTCAAAAACTCACAAATTATGGTAAATATCCCGCTTTTTGTACAAATAGTAATCCACATGTATGGATTTTAAACAATTGCAGTATTTGTCAACGCAGCGTTTAATAAAAACCTAAAACTACTGGATATTAAAGTTTTTGCCGCTACATGAAAACATTTTACAAACAATTACCATCACGCGATCGGTGTAACGATATCATCAGATCACTACCCCTCTAAACAGTACCCTAACTGATTATTATTTAATCTGTGCCCCGGTCAGTGCACGCAAAGATGGCACGTACGATAAACCAATTGACTCCTTGTCGACTCCCTGTAGTCATACGGGTAATTAATCTAACTGAATACAAGAATATAATGTACAATAACTGAAGGCGCCTGCATCAAGTGTGCTTCGGCTCCCTGGTGTAAAGATTGGCTTTTATTATAAAAACGTAAAACTTGTTTTAGCGGAAACGGGAATCGAATCGAAAGACCGTTACGGATGTTAAGAAGACTAGCTAGATAGATATAATCTTCTAACCGTTGAAGTTTCAAGATTAACATTAAACTGTGCTTGGAAAAGACATTTTGTCATTGACATCTTAGGTTTTCTCTTTATTTAGCTATTTTCTATTTTATACATAGTACAACATATATGGTACAAACATCCACAGGAGACATAAAAACACGAACTTGTTTTAAGTTGTATGCAATTTCAAACCTGTTTGTAAAACATAATCTGCAAGCACGTTGCAAGACTTAACTTAATTACACCCAAAACCAATACACATCCTTTACTCTTTTTTTTTTTAATTGGATAGAACTTCTTTTGACCACAATCTCACGTGATGGTAAGTGATGATGTGGTCTAAGATGAAGCATGAAGATCTAGAAGAAACCTATTTACTCTTACCTTAAAGAGGTCTGGATTGTATTTTTGAGGAAAAACAGACGACGGCTAAGTGTTCCATACCTTAGCTGTACGCATCAAGAACGTATAATCAAAACGGTGTCTGCGAATGGGTGGTATATAGACTAGGTACGGATGGCATTGAGCCGTGCGCCTGCTTGTCCTTTAATGGAAGGGAGATGGCGGGATCAGTTCGTATAGTTCCTGGGCACATCCCCCAAAATGTATTCTGTAAAAGATCGATAGGCTTGCAACTTTAGCTGTCCTGGTGTGAAGTAGTTAAGTACTCTATTAGTTTATTATTCTCATAAATAAAAAGTTTTTCTCCATATGTTGTTATAGCGTTTAAAATGTCATCGTATTAGTTATGCAAATAATAAGTTAGGGTCCGATCACATTCCTATATTGTAGTGATAAAAGAGGGTGCCCACCCCTATGCAACACCTGTGATGTCGGCATTCAAGTACCGGCGCGTGGCGATTTATTATTACAATAATTTGTATTCTTCTATAATCATAGATTTGGTAATGTGTCGATAACTTAATTTTGTTTATCTTCTATCTTTCTTCTAATATATAAAAATCTCGTGTCACGGTGTTTGTGGTCGCATTCCTCCGAAACGGGTCGACCGATTTTAATGATTTTTTTTTTGTATATTTTGTAGGTATGAGAATAAATAGGTCGTAAAGTATTTTTCATTTTCTTACCCCCACTCCCCATTTATTAATCGTAATTTTTGTATGAACAATATTCATACAGTTTAAACGTCGTTCATTGACGTGAAATCATTTACATGAAGTGTCGCGTCACTTTGACAAGAGTGTTTCATATAGTTTTTATCTCGAAGTTCCCACAGGAACGGGAAATTTCAAGCGTGCGAAGCCGTGGGAGGGTCAGTTATATTCTGTTTGTTAGTGCATATGTATTCTGCCTTTCCTAACCTACGGTGCCCAGTCTTCGTCACTGACAGAATCTCAAAAGTCCAAGCTCGGGGTTTGCCAAGGAGCGATGGAGCGCAGCATTTTAAATGTCAAGAAAATAGACAGGATTCGGAACACCTCACTGCGCTCAAAGACCGACATTGCTGACGTCGGTATCAAGGCTGCCAAGTTAAAGTGGGATTGGGCGGGTCATGTCTCCCGCATGCAAGCAGAGCGGGAGGCAGAGCTCCGCAAGAGCGGGAGGCCTTTGCCCAGCAGTGGAACAGCAGAGGCTGGATAAAAAAAAATAAACCGGAAAAAATGGAAATTAATGGATAAAAAAAACCGTAAACTCACTCTTCTTTCCTTGTTAGACTTTAGTAACGCTTTCAACTGTGTGGACCACGAAATTTTGCTGGCCGTCTTACGCTCTATTAATCTTTCTCAGTCTTTAACTTGGTTCAGCTCATATCTTTGCGGACGCGAACAATGTGTGCGAATTAATTATCTGTCCTCTGACTGGTGTAAAATCGAAGCCGGTGTACCTCAAGGAGGCGTTCTTTCACCTCTCCTCTTCTCTCTTTTTATCAACACCCTGGTATCGGTAATACATCACACATCCTATCACCTATATGCCGATGATGTTCAGTTATATCTCAGTTGTAATCCCGATCAAATTCTATCTGGAATTGAAAATCTCACTAATGATCTAAGCGCTGTGTATAACTGGACTCAAAAAGTTGGTCTACTAATTAATCCAACAAGACGCAGGTGATAATAATTGGTGGTAACAGACAGATTGTCAAAATTAATCTTAACACTCTTCCTCCGGTTAAATATAATAATATTCCACTGCAGTTCTGCAAGGAGGTTAAGAATTTAGGCCTTTTCATTACCCATAATTTGTCATGGGACCACCATATTACCCCGATTAGTAGGAGGATGTATGGTACCATGCATACTCTGAAACGCCTAAAAAATTTCTTGCCCCAATCTACGAGGTCCACACTGGTTAATGCGTTACTCTTACCCATCCTAGATTATGCAGATGTATGCTATCCCGATGCTACGGAAGAGCAACTGAACAGGTTGGAGCGTCTGCAGAATCTTTGCATTCGCTATATCTACGGCCTACGAAAATATGATCATGTCTCGGTATTTCGTCAGCAGCGAAAATAGCTTGACATCAGAGCTCGTCGAGATGCGCACATGCTATCCCTCTTATATAATATTCTTCGCAACCCTCTATCTCCCAGCTACCTCAGAGAGCGATTTGCATCCGTATCAACTGAGGACAGACCTGTGCGATCGTCTCGTCGTTTCCAACTAATTACTCCACAGCATAACACGGCTACTTACTCTGACTCTTACACCATAACCGCTACTCGTCTCTGGAATAATATGCCACCAAACTATTTCGAGGCTACTTCAGTGGAAGCATTCAGATTGAGAATCTATAGGCACCTTTTCGGTCAAACCGACCAAAAATGAGCAACTTAATATTTCCATAAAACTTCTTCTATTGTTATGTATGTATTTTTATTCGATATTGGTATAGTTTAGTCTATCATATAAAGTATTTAAGTAGGTTTATTTATGTAGTATGTACCTATATTATGCTATATTTATTAGTCCTGTGCAAATTTTCTTTTTTACCTTTTCTGTGCACTACCTACACATCTTTGTCTACAATACACAAAGGTTATCTGGAAGAGAATGCTCTTTAGCATTAAGTTCGCCTTTGTACTAGTTTTATAAGTGCAATAAAGTATTTTCAATCAATCAATCAATCAATCATGTTATTATGTTAGAAACAACGGATGACATAGAAAACGGCATGTAAATTTATATTTACAAAGGTTTTTTTTAACAGAATTAAGGTATAGAGTAAATTATTATAAACGATAAAAGTTTAAAGGTGAAAATAATATCGTAGCGCTTGCTACGGCGGGCGCTACGAAGACGTTCTACGAAGAAAGGTTTTGCTACGCTTTACACATAACATGCACTACACATGTTATAATGTTAGAAACCACGGATAACAGAAAACAGCATTTAAATGAATATTTGCAAAGTTTTTTAACAGAATTAAGGACATAGACACATTATAGAGTGTAAAATATAATAATATAAAGGCTAAAAGTTTATACGCGAAAATTATATCGTAGCGGTTGCTACGGCGGGCGCTACGAAGACGTTCTACGAAGAAAGGTCTTGCTACGCTTTACACATAACATGCACTACACATGTTATTATGTTAGAAACCACGGATAACAGAAAATAGCATTTAAATGAATATTTGCAAAGGTTTTTTTTAACAGAATTAAGGACATAGACACATTATAGAGTGTAAAATATAATAATATAAAGGCTAAAAGTTTATACGCGAAAATTATATCGTAGCGCTTGCTATGGCGGGCGCTACGAAGACGTTCTACGAAGAAAGGTCTTGCTACGCTTTGCGTAGCCGCATAGCAAAGACGTAGACCAAATTAAATTTATTTTCGTAAAGTTTAATGATCGAAGATTTGATTTGATTTTTATTTCATTTATTGACAAAATATACAACTTATATAAATTATTAATAAGAAATGTTTATGTGTCTATCCTACAGCCAATAACAGATTTACATTTTTCAGTTGTTACAAATAACGACGACAATCACCAAATGCTAGTAGGTACATAAGAATAATAATTTAATGATTTTACAAGTCATGCCTCATGAATCCAATGTTCAATAGGCTTAACTAACCTGGTTTTTTTCTTCTTGATACCATTGTTATCGCTCTTCTTTTTCTCACTCTTCTTGGTGGGCGGTGGCGGTGGCGGCGGTGGATGCGACGGCGGCGCTTCTACAGACTGCAGCAACAGCGGCTCTTCTTTCCGCTTATCATTGGCCGCGAACACGGGGAGATCATCCCGGAATTGTAGATCAGCCACCGAGCCGACCACGACCTGAACGTGGCGGTCTTTGAAGTCTGCGAACATATGGTCGTCGTACGGCGGCTGGTCCATGGTCGGGCCGGGCTCGAAGGCGCACTCGTAGCGCGCACCGGGCCCGCCGGGCTCCCCGCACACGTACATGTACCCGTCGGGCGGCGGGTGCGGGCCCGCTACCTCGCCCTCGCTCGACTCCGTCTCGGCTCCCGCAGGCGCAGCCGCTGCGAACTCCCCGCTATTTATCCACTTAGATACTTTAACACGAGTCCCTCGGGATCGACGAACGATCGCGCCCGTTCGTATCCTCGTGTCCGTCCCGGTTAAATGGCTTTAATCAGCTTTAACGAACTAACAGAATTTACCCCGCGGTTGGTCAATTTATATTTCCATAATACGACGCTCTGTGCGGTTACCAAGCCAATGAGCGACGTGTCCGAATGCGCCGAGAGTGGGATCGCGAGTGCCAATCTGTAGTCTGTAGCGGCGAGCGAAGGAGAGAAAATAGGTAGAGTGAGGCTGGCGCTTACGACTTTGGGTTATAGTACGGGCTGGCCAATGGTAGGGCTGTGGAGACCACTCCCCCTGGAGGCAACACCCCTCACGGCAAGCTGCTGCGGGCCGCGGCGGCACGCGTATTCCGCGCAGCGCAAAACATGCGGGATTCCCACAAACTCACCCGATATTTGTTTGGCTCCATGGCATTGTATGGCCCCACCACCCACATCATTACTGTAAGAGTCCATAACGCTTTTGTAAATCCGTATCAACACCACTCATATGTCTGGGTCATGATTTATAGCCGTGGGAAATATTCCTGCCAAAAATTGGTCTTGCTTACTACCGTCAAAATCACTAGAATACACTGTACGACGAAATAAACCTATGCTCCAACGTGTCTGAATATGCTTGAGTCTCACATACAACAATTTATCATCATATCCATTTTAAAATATTAGATCAACATTCAAAAACTCAACGTCAACGACAAGTTATTCAAAAGCGAAACCGCCAACAAAAAGTATAAAAGTAATGAAAACAGCTGCAAGCAGGATGCAAATGCACCGGCAGCAAGTGGCTAGCAGAGTGGCGCAGGCACACTGCCGCCGCCGCCGCCGTCGATCGCCGCAACTATCACTTAATTATTAATTAACACTTATTGCCCAGGATTATTAATAAAACATTCGCCCTGACTATTGGCACTTAGATTAGCGTCGAGGGAGTAATGGCGCATTTCAACAATTTCGGTTGTTATTTAATTGAAGTCAATTTAGATGATCAGAGTCTATTTAGGTTGGTGCTGGCGCTCGCCAACGGGATCCTGCTTCATTGGGCTTATTGGAGACTTTCAGACAGCACGAATTGCACTCGTTTGATGCACTTCAAGTCGCATTTGCACTTTGTGGGACGTTTTGCGAATAGGTCACGGGCAAAACCGTTCGTCTACTGAATCTGTGTTACCTTAAGTGTGATTGTGAAGTGAAAAAACCTTAGCAAAAGTGTAAAATCTGAAATAAGGACTCGGTGGTAAAGTGATGATAAAATGAAGCATGCTGAGCAGTGGTTAAGTAGGTGTCGTGCGTGTGAATATTTGGAGAAGCTCGCGTGATCGCAGCAAGCGTTACGTTGGATGTAAACCTAGCTACTCGTAGCTATGCGCGTACACATGTAAGTTCATATCATGTCGCAGTCCGCCATCTTCCCGAAACGAATACTAACTCAACTACTGTTCTTAATAGACATTGTGGCGGAATTATTTATGTCTAAGACTACAAAAATATTTAAGTATCTAGTAACTGTAGTTGCAAATATATTGAAATTATAGTTTTGAAAGATGCACCATAAATGGTATAGAGCTTCATTCGTTTATAGATGTAATAATTATTTTTAGGAAAAAAACACATTTTTTTAATCGATACAATAATGTTTTGATATTCCTATTGCTAGCACTCGTTTTCATTTTAAAATTCAATCAATTCTGTGAAATTGGCTTTGATGTATAATTTTTTTCTATAATGACTTTGTTAAATTGTAAATTTACCAAACTTATTTTACAAAATTCATAAATGAAGTTGTAATATACACACCGAAGCTGCCGGCACCGCTGTCGCGTTCGCCGCCTGTCGCCCATCTCGGCATGGAATCACATTATAGATCGACTTCCAGCTTCAGTGTATTGCAAAAAGGGGTTCCCTTGTAGACCCTCAAGTTTTCAGTATAGCTAAAACCTTGTGTACAAGGAATTTTGGCACAAAGCTTGGTTTCTCTTATAATCAACTTTAGGGCTGCTAAAGTTGATGTAAGAGAAACTAGAAAGGCAAATGTTGTAATTTCGCTCTCGATGCCTTAAAATTCTTTATTCACACATATCTTTTTTTAACAAAGAAAGACATAATATATTGGTCCTCCGTGGTGCAGTGGGCGAATAGCTGGCTGAGACGCAGGAGGTAGCGAGTTCGATTCCCGCCGCGGGACAAATGTTTGCATGATCTACAGATATTTGTTCCTGGTCTGGTTGTTTCTCTATATATTATAAGTTATATACAGGGTTTCCCAGAAATGGTGGATAATCCTGCACGTGCGTGTGCGGGGGGGGAGGTGGGGACCCACATCCCAAAAAAAAAAATTCTATTCCCAACAGTCCGCGGTCTACGAATTTTTTTGTAAAATTTAGAAATTTCCCAGTTTTCCTCACATTTGTGGGCATCACGTCCGCTACATGAGGCCTATTTCGGATTTTTTTCTTTTAAAGTATTCCCTAATAATGGTATTCCTAAATTACCTTTAAAAAAACGCAACTACTTAGGATAGTAGTTAACTAGTAGTCCCTAAACATAAATTTTATTTCTGAAATTTATTTTACTGCAAAGTTTGAGCACCTCTGCTGTAAAAAAAATGTATTGGAGTTTTATAGCCAACCACATAAAAAAATTACCTACATCATAAGGATTCTAAAACAGTAGCATAAGTACCTACTTTAATGGTAAAATTACTGAGCTATAGCTACTAATGTGTAAAAGTAGGCGTTTCATTACAAAATAGCAAAATTATTTGCAGATATTTTTTTTTAGTTTTTACCAGTTAAGTAGCGCTGTCGACCCTAAAATTAGACTTTACTACCTGCTCGGCACATTCAGTTGAATTCTAAGCTGTGTGAGCGAGACAAAACTGTGCTTGGGAATATTGCGAGTGAAAGGGTCAACAAATCTCCTTTGTATGGTAGAATTCGTGTTTGGTTATTGTTTTGTCTCCGTAGTTAAAACTATTTTAATTTTAGTGCGTATTTCGACGTTCTCGACATCGCATGTGCTCTTGTTTTTCTGATTCTCGGTGACAAAATTCTACATTGGCATTCTACTGGACTCGATTTGTGCATTTTGATTGGATTTTGTTTGTTTGGTGATAACTGCGACGACTCGGCATTCTACTGGACATTTGTTCTGTATATCAACAGGACTGTGTGATGTCACGAGAAATTTATACACCCCAAGAGTATTCCAATATGCATTACATTTACGGAGAATGTAGTGGCAACGCAAGTGCTGCCGCAACACTTTATCGGGAGAGATACCCGAACGCGCGTCACCCCGACTATCGAGTTTTTACAAGAGTGCACCAAGCTTACTCAGAGGGCAGAATACCTGGTACTGGCGTTGGTGGCCCTAGGAGCAGAGGACGACCCCACAATCCTGTAACTGAAGATATTGTCCTTGACATGGTGGAAGAAGATCCCAGTATTTCGATGCCAGATATCGAACGCCGTACGGGAATATCAAAATCTACAGCACATCGTATTGTGAAAAAATTTAAACTGCATCCTTATCACGTGACACGTGTACAAACATTGCTACCACGAGACTACCAAGCACGGATTGTTTTCTGCAATGAAATGTTAACAAGAATTCAAGAAGATCAAGATTTTTTCAGAAAAATTTTATGGAGCGATGAGACTACATGTAAAAGGGATGGGTATCTTAACCTTCATAACTTGCACAGTTGGCAATTGACAAATCCACATTTGATGAGAGAAGATAAATCCCAGTATCAATTTAAAATAAATTACTGGACGGGCATATTAAATGGAAAAATTATAGGCCCATATGAATTGCCGGGCAACCTAAATGGCAACAATTATTTACAATTTCTTCGAAACCAGTTGCAAATATTATTAGAAGATGAGCCACTAGCCATCCGGCAAGGAATGTGGCTCCAGAACGACGGTTGTCCGGCACATTATGCTGTGCAAGTAAGAAATTATCTAAATGATGCCTATCCCAACAGATGGATCGGCCGATTGGGGCCAATACTGTGGCCACCACGGTCCCCAGACCTAAATCCTCTGGATTTTTTTTATTGGGGCTGTTTGAAGGAGCAGGTTTACAAGAAACCAATAAACTCATTAGAAGAACTTCGACTTCGCGTCGCCGAAGCAGCCAGAATTATATCATCAAAAAATTATAATAACAGATTACAAAAATCTTTTATAAAAAGGTGTAGAGCTTGCATAAGGGCATCAGGAGCCCAATTTGAACATTTACTTTGATTATTTTTATAATAAATACTTTTTTGGTCATTACTTGTTTTATTTTTTTCTTTTGCAATTTTGTAATGAAACGCCTACTTTTACACATTAGTAGCTATAGCTCAGTAATTTTACCATTAAAGTAGGTACTTATGCTACTGTTTTAGAATCCTTATGATGTAGGTAATTTTTTTATGTGGTTGGCTATAAAACTCCAATACATTTTTTTTACAGCAGAGGTGCTCAAACTTTGCAGTAAAATAAATTTCAGAAATAAAATTTATGTTTAGGGACTACTAGTTAACTACTATCCTAAGTAGTTGCGTTTTTTTTAAGGTAATTTAGGAATACCATTATTAGGGAATACTTTAAAAGAAAAAAATCCGAACTAGGCCTCATGTAGCGGACGTGATGCCCACAAATGTGAGGAAAACTGGGAAATTTCTAAATTTTACAAAAAAATTCGTAGACCGCGGACTGTTGGGAATAGAATTTTTTTTTTTGGGATGTGGGTCCCCACCTCCCCCCCCGCACACGCACGTGCAGGATTATCCACCATTTCTGGGAAACCCTGTATATACAAGCTCTGCTTAGTTTGGGGCTAGATATCGCTGTGTGGAATGTCCTGCAATATTTATTATTTTATTTCTGTTTTTAATATAGCCATGAAAGACATACTTATCAGCTTTCTTATGTAAGTTTAAAACTCAATTTGTAAAACTAGATAGGTTACATTATTTTTAAAACTAGTGTACATAGATTGTAAAAGAACTAGTATATAAGGGTTCACTGCACTTCGCATTCTTTTGTATAAGTAGGTACAACATGTTTCTATCGTGGTTCTAGGAAATGATAGTTTTAGTGCCAACAAGTAAATGGTACTTTAGAATGAATAGCCAACGTCCAAAATTAAAACTCATGACCTTGATCAAAAGTTAAAGACCACAGAAGCCATTAAACCAGAGCTTACTAAGTGCTGTAAAACACTTAACTACATACCAAGTGATTTTACTGCTTCCACTATATACATTCCTTTCTATGAATTCAAAACATAATGCTTATGTATTCACAATGTACCTTAGTGAGTCATGTGACAACCCGCGTAGGCGCTTCACATAAAATCTCTCTGGCGACGGCAGCTCGACGCAGAATCTGCCGCCCGCTCAATTGATCTCAATTGCCTTTAATTGACTTCAATTGAAATGACCTCGCGTACCGGCTCGGCTCCGCTCTAGCCTGACACTTTTACATCTATCTTTTTTGGAGCTGACATAAAGCTAAGATAAAATTCATTGCTGCTAATAAAACTACCCACTGTTGTTTGTTATATAAGAAGTAGAGTCAGATCAAACTCTCAAAGCAGAATTAAACTAGTACAAGCTAGGAATCTTCATATAACTTTTAGCTAAATCAACACACCTACCCAATTTGGCTTTATCTCAGAATATACTCATAGTTACAGAGTAAGATAATGTTTTAAAATAAGTTAGAAGAACTATCCTATTCAACAGTTTAACAATAGAGGGAGATGTAAGGAGATTTGAAGACCAAAATCAAAAATTCTTTAATGAAATCTTTTAGATTTTGAATCCACAGTTTTTACCTGTTCCCCGCGATCAATCACTGTATTGTATTGTATTAATTAAATTCAGATAATTTAGTAATCCTTAATACTAGGAAGACCATAAAAAATAGGAAATGTGAAGATTGGAAAATGTTTACAGTTTTGATACAGAGACGAGTATAAATCATCTAATAACAAAGTAGCTTCTTTAATAATTTCGACAATAAGTCATAATCCTAAAATAATGCAATTTATCCTGATTGTAAATGTACACAATGACGGTGCGCTCGTTAAGAGACACGACACATTTTGGCACGTGTCCTATCCGGTGTACAATTGGACTTAATTAGGAAATGACTGCGCGGTGCGGGGGACCTGCTATGACCGTCTCATTTAGATCACAATCACGAAAATATAGTTTCATAGTTCGTCAGATAATAATTGGATCAACTGGCGTTAACGACTGGTTATCGTAAGGAGGCTATCGTTTTCTTTTTATTCTTTCGCTTACTCTCCCAAAAGTGTTTGTGTCTGATCCCAGACTCGTCGTTTTCTTTGATTGTGCTCAAACGTTGATTTCGAAAAGTTCTGCTTTGACCAAATACTGAAGACACTTCAGATAGTTTTTCTTCTTCATCGTCATTATTACCATCGTCAGATAATGATGGGATCGTAGTTGTGATTTCGTTAAATCTTAAACGCTTTCTAGCTTGGCTTAACGACCTCGCCTTAATCATTTTCGACTTTACTACAGATGGTCCTGGCTTGGTTTTAATTTCTGCGTCGTACATTACACTCGATAATTCTATTTCTCCGCCTGGTGCTGCCCCAGTTTCGAATTCCAATTTACCTTTATCACGTTGCTGTTTAACTATTATAGATTCGCTAGAAACCGATCGAGAGTCTCGAAAAAACTTAATAGGGTTTAGTTCGTCCTCAGGAAGTGGCTCTTCTAAAGTGATGAGCGAATCTTGGATCCTCATAATAGGAGGATCTTCTACTCTTGGTCCTCTTTTCGCGCTTTTAATATATTTCGGGAGGTTCAGTTCCAATGGAGCTTGATAATCGCTTTTTTCTTTATTGACTGACATCTCCAGGCTATCTCCGGTTTGAGCTTCCGTATCTACGGTTGACTTTTCTAATATACGGCAAAACTCCATTTGCGTATATAAGTATGTTTTGTTTTGTCCTAGAGTAAAAATCTCTTGTTCAGATTCTTCACGTCTTTCTTTCTTTTTAAAACAGGAAAAACATTTTCGGAAAACTCTTGAACATCTGTTCATTTTGGAGTATTGCACAAGTTCTTCATCAGTTCTGGCAAACATATTTGCACGGTAGAACATTTTAGGGCCATCGTCGTAATCTGTGGGTGATCTCATTATTGTTTCTACATTCAGGCTGTAATCAAATAAGCATTGTTAATATAAAAAATTTACTTGCTATATTGTGACTAATTATGAAGAAATTGATTAATAATATTTTTGGAATCAATTTGGGTGTAATTAGTTTTGGCCGTGTTTTTCTTATAGATATAACTTAAGACCCATTGATCATCTGTAAGCCATGCATTAACAAGCATTCGATTAAAACGTTAACTAACATGTTCTCAGTTCCGTCTTTGTACACAAAGAAAGCGTCGGCCACTTTAGGCACGCATCGCTTCAGCCAGTAATGTATCGCGTAGAACAATGTCAGCACAAGAGCTAGAAATGTGAATGTTGCTATGTACACGTTGAGCTGGATGCCTTTAGTAACTCCACACATTAGGCGGTCTTCGTCATAGATATCTGGAAAAATGACAGAATCTAAAACGAAAATGTTATCAAAAATCATTCCAAAAATTATGAACCACGCAATTGAACCCCCGACCTTTCCCTTGACACGGAGATGCAATACCAATTCTGCAAACAGTTCTCGTTGAGTGTAAAATTAGTTTTGGGATGTTTATTTTCCTTAAAATTCGGATTCGGATTAACCATGCATGTATCTTATGCAACCCATTTCATCATCGAAGGATTTAACATTGTCCATGGATTTTACTGATCATGTCGGATTCCCATAAAAAAATTCATTACTTTAGACATGCTTGCATTCCTAAGGTAAACGTGTCAACGGTAAACTTAAACTATTTTTGAGTGGATTTTTTCCACTACGATAGCGTGGCTTTGTTGAGGTCATCCCTTGTGCAGGTGGCAGAGTACAAAGGAAAGGAGCTAGGTGGGCCATGGACTGAGTAGGTTTTGCCGTCGCATTCAGTGCAGGAAGGGGAAAGAGCCTTCCCCATTTCCAAAGGCCATATTTACCATAAGAGCCACAGTTGGGTACTCCATCACATGCCGACAAAGAATCAACACAAACTCGTACTCCTGATACTTGACACTCTAGCTGCGAACTAGAGCACTGCATTTCAGCAGTCAGCAGGGTCCTTGCAGAAGTCAGGATGATTGACATGCGAGTTAACTGTAAAAAACAAAAGTAAGAGATATTCATTAATCATTCAGGTAATTAAAATACATAATTAAACAACTTTCTTCAAACATAGTTAAAAATCTTGCAAACTCTAGGTTTAAAACCAAAAAATCCATCCATTTGGGTGCAAAGATAGCACGAAGACTCACAAACAGACAAACAAGACTTCAAACTCATAAAACTTCTCTAAAGCGTCAGGAGTTATTTAAGGAGGTCGTCGTAACATGCTTTTCCATAGCCCTCTATCAGCTATCATCTCAGACAATATTCCTCCCTTTTCGATGTTTTTTGAGGGTTAGCTTTACTCCTAGGTTCCTCAACATTAGCACTACATTAATATAGACGCAGGAGGTAGCGGATTCGATTCCCGCCCGGAACAAATGTTTGCATGATCTACAGATATTTGTTCCGGGTCTGGATGTTTTTCTATATATAATAAGTATGTATTTAAAAAAAATGTATATAAGTATTCTATCAGTTATCGGGTTCCCATACCACAAGCTTGCTTAGTTTGGGGCTAGATAACGCTGTGTGAAATGTCCAGCAATATTTATTTATTTATTGACGACCTCTGTGGCGCAGTGGGCGTACAGCCAGCTGTGACGCAAGAGGTAGCGGGTTCAATTATCGCCGCGGGACAAATGTTTGCATGATCTACAAATATTTGTTCCGGGTCTGGATGTTTTACTAGACACTACAAAGTATCTTACAAAAACAAACATTAAAGTAAAAAATATATTTATAAAAACGGTAAACCACCGACCACGAAGCAAGGCCCAAGCGATCGGTGGCTAGGACTGCAGAGAGAGGAACCTCCTGACTATACGTGCCGAGTCCAGGAGTACCGCCTTCTGTATCTGACCCTTGATCCAACTTCCTAGCGAGAGCCTCTTAAGGTATTCTCTTAAGGTCGAGGCTCTTCGCTATCAATCCGTTGACCGACACAACTATCGGAACGATAATCGATTATTCCAAAATTGAAAATTCAATTAATTTCCATTATTATTATTAGTTTTATTATTGTTATTTATATACTCAACCAATTACATTGTGCCTTTTACATGGTATGCCTTACTAAGCTTATTTAATGAACAGAAGACACAAAGCAAATAGTACAATGGGTGGTCTTATCGCTTTTAAGCGATTTCTTCCAGAAACCCTTTTGTTACGTCCCAACAGTCACTTGCGCTACTTTTAAATAATAAGATAGTCAAGTAGCTAGTTTTTTTATCTAGCTAACGCGGCCGATAACATTCTGATAGGAAAATATCTATTTTCCATCCATCAGTTGTGTAATATGCATTCTAGTAACAATCAGTTGTACTTAAACCTTACTAACGGAATCATTAATTATAATCATAACCATTTATAAACAGGAGTTGCTTTTTGAACTCTTTTTTACAAAATGCTGCATTGCTTCACTATTAAATTTGGAACATTGAATCGTCGGGTCGTCGGCGGTACTGGCCTACGAGTATAAGAACTTACGTGGATTTGAATTGCGTTTTAGCCTTTCGAGAAGGAAGCTTATCCAATAGTTAAAAAAGTTCGTAAGCTAGTGGCCCCGGTATCGAACTTTTTATGGCGACCAAAGCAATGGCTAACGTAATAAAATCGTAGACATTGCTAGTTTATTTACGCTTAGAAATGTTTTGTTGCGTTGAAAACTCACAGTAAAGTTGTTGAGAGCCAGCACTATCCGAGATGAGTTGAGCAGAACCATGTGTTTGCTGTAAAGATGCCCTTCTGCACAGATATTGTAGATCGAAGGCCCTACGTACTGCTTCAGGTAGTGTAGAGCCACGCGGCCGTGCATCTACGACAATTACTAGTTTTCTTTAATTCAGCCTGTATTTTACTACGAGATGGCAAAGACCTCGCTCCTTTTTCCGTGTGCTTGTCACTTTATATTTATGTGAAAAACCTGAGGGCGACACGTGATAGGTATGTTTATAGATGTAAGGCCGATTTAAACCAATTAAACCAATCCGTTCAAAACGAAAAAAACGTTTAAACCTGAAAAAAACATTTTTTTTTCGATTTAAAACTATGTTTTTCTTAATTATAACTACATTTTCTTGATTTTACCGAGGTAAGGATATAACGGAGTACCTATAAACTGTGTAAAGATTTTTTAAATGTGTGATATACTTAGCGGTATACTTAACGATATAAATAATCAATTTGATTCGGTTTAAAACCAAACTCACACTTTAAAAGGTAATGTAGGTAGGTACTTTCTATTGATTTTCTATAAAGTAATTAAAACGAAACATGACATCAGGTGACCTAAAATTCCTAATAATGAAGTGTAAAACACAGTTCTTTTATTTTTGTAGGCGAGTTTTCAACCGTTTAAAACGGCAAAATATTATTTAAAACGTTTTAAATAGGTTGTTTTAGATCTATAGGTATGTGAAGGTTACTATCGAGTGAACACTTTTTGTCTGTAAAACCATGTTACTGCTAGTTACATACATATTGATTAAATGTGATTTTAAATATCGCTATAAACTACGAACCCGTTTTTTAAATTCTTTAACAGATATATAGCTACACTATCCCTAAGTGCTTATAGGCTATAATTTATTGTGATGAAAGTCCGTGCGAAGCCGGGGCGGGTTAGCTAGTATTATTTAAAAAGGTAAAGTTTAGTATTTGTAAGGGGTTATCTCAAAAACTGCTGAACCGACTGTTTTTTTTTTTCACTGATAGAAAACTACAATTTCCCGAGTGCTATAGTGCTATATACTATATTTTATTGTGATAAAAATCAGTGCAAAGCCGGGACGGGCAGCTAGTAATTTATACAGGGTATGATTACATACATCGTCATCCTGTAGTTCGACCAGCCTCGCAAATTGCTGCATATCCACTACGTTGTAAGTTCCTTTTGTGGTACTTGGTGGCCTCGCTCTCGTAGTCAGATTGTGTGGTCTGCCGTTCTCTATCGCAATTAAATGGATCGTCCTTTTCTTTCGTTCTAATCTGAAATCAAATATATTTGCCATGTATATACGTTCAAAGTTATCGCTTCCAGGCAACCTTAGGATGGACAGTCTGTGTGAACAAGTGACTATGACCTAGATTGAGATATAGGTCGACGAGGAGCTCTGTGGTGCAGTGGGCGAATAGCCGGCTGAGACGCAGGAGGTAGCGGGTTCGATCCCCGTTGCGGAACAAATGTTTGCATGATCTACAGATATTTGTTCCGGGTCTGGTTGTTTCTCTATATATTTTAAGTATGTATTTACAAAAAAAAATGTATATAAGTATTCTATCAGTTATCTGGTTCCCATAGTACAAGCTCTGCTTAATTTGGGGCTAGATAGCGCTGTGTGAAATGTCCAGCAATATTTATTTATTATAGGTTACTTTTTATTGACAAACCACGTGAGCGAAGCCGAGGGCAATAATATAGTTAAAATTTTTTTTTTTTTTTAATTTATTTGCCAAAAACATGGGTAGAATTATACAGATATTACAAAATTAAATGGTTTCACCATATTCAACCACAGTGGCGTGCAAATTACATGTCACCTAAAATTAACAAGAAAATAACTAAGAAATAGTACTTAATATAATACCAGCACATATTGATTAAATAATTTGATTCAATTTTAAACTATAAATGTCATTGTGTATCATTTAAATATTCATTGATTGTGTAATATGCTTTTTGGGTTAGGTAATTTTTTAGTTTTATCTTAAATAGATGTGAACTGTGTATAGATTTTATATAAATAGGAAGCTTATTATATATCTTCACTCCCATACAAAACACACTCTTATTAAACAAAGCTGTCTTAGACGTTATTGCTCGAAGGTGGCCTTTATGCCTGTTGCTGTTCAAGGTTTCGTAGTTTTTGATATTATTTCTAACATGTAAAGCCGATTCGTAGATGTAAAGTGAAGGTAGGGTAAGAATGTTTAACGTCTGGAAATGGAGCTTACACGAATCAGTTCTCCTCAAGTTACAAATAGACCTTATACACTTCTTCTGAGCTACAAACACGGTATCTTTATCTGTTGAATTTCCCCAAAAAATAATCCCATATTTAAGTATGGAACCTGCATACGCATGATAGGCATTTAAAAGAGCATTTTGACTGACGATTTTTTTAAGCATGTATAGTGCATATGAGCATTGGCTGATTTTAGTAGAGATTTCAGCGATATGCTGTTTCCATGTCAGATTACAGTCTATGTAGATACCCAAGAATTTAGTACCTTGCACTTCTTTTAGTTGTTTATTCATGTAGCATATTTTCAGCTCATTTGCTCCAGCGTTTTTATTTTTGAATGTCATGATGAATGTTTTGTCAATGTTGATATTTAAATTATTTATTTGTAACCAGTCAATAATATTATAAAGAGAATTATTTATTATACTTTCATGATTATTATTAGAATTATTTGGATCAGTAAATACAGCAGTGCTATCGTCAGCATATAATACAATAGGATAATCCGCCAATTGCTAAATAAATCATTCAATAAGATAGTGAACAGTGTATACAGTGTTTTCAAGGGGCAAACGAAATATTTTATTTAGCCTTATGATATCACACAAAACCATGACACTACCAAGTAATGGCATTAATGCTAACGACGTTTCCCGCAAAGTCATTTTATTGTTCCATTAATATGATTACTCACCCTACTCGTACAGTATGAGTACTTACAGTTCTTTCCTATATGTTGCTTTAAGCGATGACCAGCCGCTCTTATTTACTGCATCATGTGGTACTTTATTCAGTAGTACAGCCATGTTAGGCGCAGCTTGCACTACGTTCTCCCAAGACTCGTGGTCTACTAAAGAAAGCGGTGGTACGGTTCCGCTAAAATGTAATTCAGGATTTTTTAGGAGTTCATAGAACACGCCTTTGGCACATGTAACAGATGGATGAAGTTGGTTTTTTTAATGACCTGTAACGACGATTGAACAAGCATATAGCTCACCTGACGTTAGGTGGTAACCATCGCCTATAACAAAGTATTGCCTCGTAGGTCACACACCCTAGAGAGGTGCCCTATGATACACTGCCCTGCGTCCATCAACTTTAGGCATACAGGTGTAAATGCCTGTAATTTCACCGGCTACTATACGGCCCTTCAAGCCGAAACACAGAAAAAGGTATGGTGTTACTTTCCCGGGCGAGCCCTTTTACAAGGTTAAAGGTAATATTTTCTTAGACAACTTAAACACCCTTTTACAGTGTAGGTTTTTTATTTTATTTAACACAACTATATAATAGTCAATAGGTATATATTTATTCACTAAAATCACAAGGATTACTTTGAAACGTCAATTTTACCGCCTGTTCTTCCGCGGCCAAATTTAGGGAATGTGCCCAGGGACTATACGATCTGCAGGCTGAGTGCGAACTTTCATACTGTTTAGTATAAAGTTCCCGTTTATCTTATAACTTCACATCTCCATAGAAAATAAAATATACGGGAACTTTATAGTATCAGTATGAAAGTTCGCACTCAGCCTACTGATCCCGCCATCTCCTTTTCATCAAAGGACAAGCAGGCGCACGGCTCAGTACCATCCGTACCTAGTTGATACTCGTATACCACTCATTCGCACACGCCGTTTTGCTTTTACGTTCTTGAGGCGTTGATGTTTTTCCTAAAGAATACAATCCGGGCATCTTTAAGGTAAGAGTGAATAGGTTTCTTCTAGATCATTGTGCTTCATCTTAGACCGCAATATCGCGTACCATCAGGTGAGATTGTAGTCAAACGAAGATCTATCCAGTTAAAAAAAAAAGTTCAAGCCAGGAAAGAATCAGGCAAGAAACAAGGCTGGTTATTTTTTTAATGATCCTTTACATAATATAACAATAGGAATAATACAAACAAAAAATATATAGGACTATATAAGACAACCTCCGTGATGCAGTGGGCGAATAGCCGGCTGAGACGCAGGAGGTAGTGGGTTCGATCCCCGCCGCGGAACAAATGTTTGCATGATCTACAGATATTTGTTCCGGGTCTGGTTGTTTCTATATATTATAAGTATGTATTTACAAATAAAATGTATATAAGTACTAGAGGTTGCGTTGTGCGCGAGCTGCTCGCAGCTCGCGTGTTTTGCTTTTAGTCGAAGAAGTAATTAAAGAGGATATCGAGCTGTTAAAAGCCATCAAAGAGGATATCCATGTGTAAGAAGCAGTCAAAGACGATATCGAAATGGAAGAAGCAATCAAATCAAAGAGGATTTCCAAGTGGAAGCAGCAATTAAAGAGGATATTGAAGTGAAAGAAGCAATCAAATAGGATATCGAAGCAGCAGAAACAATCAAAGAGGAAATTAAAGTTGAGTAAGCAATCAAAGAGGATACCGAGGTGGTAAGAGCATTCTAAGAGGATGACGAAGTAAAAAATGCAATCAAAGACGATATCGAAGTGGAAGAAACAGTCAAAAACGATATCGAAGTGGAAGAAGCAATCAAAGAGGATATTGAAGTGAAAGAAGCAATTAAATAGGATATCGAAGTAGCAGAATCAATCAAAGAGGAAATTAAAGTTGAGTAAGCAATCAAAGAGGATACCGAGGTGGTAGAAGCGTTCTAAGAGGATGACGAAGTGAAAAAAGCAATCAAAGACGATATCGAAGTGGAAGAAACAGTCAAAGACGATATCGAAGTGGAAGAAGCAATCAAAGAGGATATCGAAGTGGAAGAAGCAATCAAAGAGGATATCGAAATGGAAGAAGCAATCAAAGAGGGTATCGAAGTGGAAGAAGCCATCACAGAGGATATCGAAGTGAAAATGCTGTCAAAGCCGATATCGAAGACCAAGACGCAATCAAAGAGAATATTGCAGTGCAAGAAGCAATCAAAAGGAAATTGAAGATGACATCGAAGTGGAAGGAGTAATCAAAGAGGATATTGAAGTGGAAGAAGCAATCAAATAGGATATCGAAGTAGGAAAAACAACCTAAGAGGAAATTGAAGTTGACTAAGGAATCAAAGAGGATACTGAGGTGGTAGAAGTATTCAAAGAGGATGACGAAGTGAAAAAGCAATCAAAGACGATATCGAAGTGAAACAAATAGTCGAAGACGATATCGAAAAAGAAGAAGCAATCGTAGAGGATATCGAAGTGGAAGAAGCAATCAAAGAAGATATCGAAGTGTAAGAAGCCATCACAGAGGATATCGTGGTGAAAATGCTATCAAAAACGATATCGAAGATGAAGACGCAATCAAAGAGAATATTGCAGTGCAAGAAGCAATCAAAAGGAAATCGAAGATGATATCGAATTGGTAGAAGCAATAAAAAGGATATCAAAGTGGAAGAAGCAATCAAAGAGGATATCGAGCTGTTTAAAGTTATCGAAGAGGATATCCATGTGTAAGAAGCAGTCAAAGACGATTGAAATGGAAGAAACAATCAAATCAAAGAGGATATCCTAGTGGAAGCAGCAATCAAAGATGATATCGAAGTGGAAGAAGCAATCAAAGAGGATATTGAAGTGAAAGAAGCAATCAAATAGGATATCGAAGTAGCAGAAACAATTAAAGAAGAAATTAAAATTGAGTAAAAGACGTCGAGGACAATGAAAAAAATAAAAAACGGTTTCACCAAAACCTTATACTAATATTTTGTAAAAGTTTCCTCGAGCTATCTCTTCCCGTTTAAAAGATACGAGCGATTTAAGTTTTGTAAAAAAACCCATAATTTTGTGGAGTGGAAATTGAAGTAAAAGAAGCAATTGAAGAAGACATATAAGTAGAAAAAGACATTAAAAAGGATATCAAAGTGGAAGAAGCAAAAATAGAGGATATCGAGGTGAAAGAAGCATTCAAGGAGGAAGACCAAGTGAGAGAAGCATTTAAAAAGGATGTCAAGAGCAATGATGGTAATAAAAAAACTATTCGACCAAAAATTTGTACCATTATTTTGTAAAAGTTTGCTAGGCGTAACTGTTCCCGTTTAGAAGATACGAGCGATTTAAGATTTGTATTAAAACCCATAATTTTATAGAGTGTGAATTGAAGTAAAAGAAGCAATTGAAGAAAATATGTAAGTAGATAAAGCAATTAAAAAGGATATCAAAGTGGAAGAAGCAAAAATAGAGGATATCGAGGTGAAAGAAGCATTCAAAGTGGAAGACGAAGTAAGAGAACCATTCAAAACGGATATCAAGGGCAATGATGGTATTAAAAAAAATATTCCACCAAAAATTTGTACCAATATTCTGTAAAAGTTTGCTAGGCGTAACTCTTCCCGTTTAGAAGATACGAGCGATTTAAGATTTGTATGAAAACCCATAATTTTGTAGAGTGGAAATTGTAGTAAAAGAAGCAATTGAAGAAAATAATATAAGTAGAAAAAGCAATTAAAAAGGATATCAAAGTGGAAGAAGCAAAAATAGAGGATATCGAGGTGAAAGAAGCATTCAAAGCGGAAGACGAAGTAAGAGAAGCATTCAAAACAGAACTCAAGGGCAATGATGGTATTAAAAAAACTATTCCACCAAAAATTTGTACCAATATTTTGTAAAAGTTTGCTAGGCGTAACTCTTCCCGTTTAGAAGATACGAGCTATTTAAGATTTGTATTAAAACCCATAATTTTGTAGAGTGGAAATTGTAGTAAAAGAAGCAATTGAAGAAAATAATATAAGTAGAAAAAGCAATTAAAAAGGATATCAAAGTGGAAGAAGCAAAAATAGAGGATATCCAGGTGAAAGAAGCATTCAAAGCGGAAGACAAAGTAAGAGAAGCATTCAAAACATAACTCATGGGCAATGATGGTATTAAAAAACTATTCCACCAAAAATTAGTACCAATATTTTGTAAAAGTTTGCTGGGGGTAACTCTTCCCGTTTAGAAGATACGAGCGATTTCAAATTTGTTAAAACCCATAATTTTGTAGAGTGGATATTGAAGTAAAAGAAGTAATTGAAGAAAATATAAAATTAGAAAAAGCAATTCAAAAATATATATTGAAGTAAAAATGCCATCAAAGAGGATTTTGAAGTTGTAGAAACAATCAAAGAGGATATCAAAGTGGAAGAAACATTCGAAGACGAAAAGTAAGTGAGAGAAGAATTCAAAATGATGTCAAGGGCGATGATGACCGTAAAATAACGATTCCACCAAAAATTTGTGCTACCATATTATAAAAGTTTGTTATGTCTATCTCTTACCGTTTAAAAGATACGAACGATTAAAGTTTTTTAAGGAAAATCATAATTTTGATGAGGGATATCGAAATGCAAGAAGCAATCAAAAAATATATCCAAGTAGAAGAAGCAATTAAAAAGTATATCGAAGTGGAAGAAGCCATCAAAGAGGATATCGAAGTGAGAGAAGCATGTAAAAAGACTGTCATGACAATGAAAAAACGATTTTACCCAAAATTTGTGCCACCATTTTGTAAAAGTTTACTATGCCTATTTATTTTTGTTAAGACGATACGAGCGATTAAAGTTTTTAAGTAAAATCATAATTTTGTTGAGAAGATATGAAAGTGGAAGAAACATTCAAAGAGGATATCGAAGTGGAAGAAGCAATCAAAAAAGATATCCAAGTAGAAGAAGCAATTAAAAAGTATTTCGACGTTCCAAAATGATCATAGTGGATGAGGCATAATTAAAATAAAATGATGTTCCAAAATGATCATAGTGGATGTTACATTATAAAAAAAAATTGACGTTCCAAAATGATCACAGTGGATGTTGCATATTAAAAAAAAATTGACGTTCCAAAAGTGATCTTTGTGGATGAGGCATTGACGTTCCAAAAGTGATCTTTGTGGATGAGGCATAATTAAAAAAAATTGATTTTCCAAAATGATCACAAAGGATTTTGCATAATAAAAAAAAAATTGACGTTCGAAAAGTGATCATTGTGGATGAGGCATAATTTAAAAAAAATTGATGTTCCAAAATGATCACAGTGGATGTTGCAAAATAAAAAAAAAAATTGACGTTCCAAAATGATCATTGTGGATGAGGCATAATTAAAAAAAAATTGATGTTCGAAAATGATCACAGTGGATGTTGCATAATAAAAAAAAATAACGTTTCAAAATGATCATTGTGGATGAGGCATAATTAAAAAAAAACTGATGTTCCATAATGATCACAGTGGATGTTGCATAATAAAAAAAAAATGACGTTCCAAAGTGATCATAGTGGATGGGGCATAATTGAAAAAAAATGATGTTCCAAAATGATCACAGTGGATGATGCATAATAAAAAAATAAAAAATAATTGACGTTCCAAAGTGATCATTGTGGATGAGGCGTAATTAAAAAAATGATGTACCAAAATGATCACAGTGGATGTTGCATAATAAAAAAAAAAAAATTGACGTTCCAAAGTGATCATTGTGGATGAGGCATAATTAAAAAAAATTATGTACCAAAATGATCACAGTGGATGTTGCATAATAAAAAAAAATTGACGTTCCAGAGTGATCATTGTGAATGAGGCATAATTAAAAAAAATTATGTACCAAAATATCACAGTGGATGTTGCATAATAAAAAAAAAAAATGGACGTTCCAAAGTGATCATAGTGGATGAGGCATAATTGAAAAAAATGATGTTCCAAAATGATCACAGTGGATGATGCATAATAAAAAAAAAAAAATAATTGACGTTCCAAAGTGATCATTGTGGATGAGGCATAATTAAAAAAAATGATGTACCAAAATGATCACAGTGGATGTTGCATAATAAAAAAAAAATAATTGACGTTCCAAAGTGATCATTGTGGATGAGGCATAATTAAAAAAATGTGGATGTTCCAAAATAAACATGATGAACGTTGCATACTAAAAAAAAAAAAAAAAATGGATGTTCCAAAATGATGATGGTGACCTTTGCAAAAACTATGAAAGTTATCTCATGCCCCTCCACCACCATTATATAGAATCAAGCAAATTTACAGTAATTTTATAGTACACACAAGCCGTGGGCTCCCTACAAAAACAGAATGAAAATTACGGCAAACGAAATATACGGTTTACGGTAATCATACAGAAATATTTTGTATGGGACAATTTTTTTTTTGTATGAAAGACATTTTTTTTTTCATGGATCCGGATATAAAAAAATGTCCTCAGCAACATTAGTTTTTGCACCAACGCTCTAAGACCTATACTTTCCGAGATACGAGGTGGATGGGAGCGAATGGGGGACAAAAGGGGTACTTTAGGATTTATTCCCAACTCACCGGAACTCCCTCTATACGATCCCACCAAACATTTTCGCCCTACGAGGTGGCATCTGGGAGAACAAACATGTCAATGAGTCAGTCAGTCAGTGAGTGGTAATCGAGCTTTATATAATATAACTAGAGGTTGCGTTGTGCGCGAGCTGCTCGCAGCTCGCGTGTTTTTCTTTTAGTCGAAGAAGTAATTAAAGAGGATATCGAGCTGTTAAAAGCCATCAAAGAGGATATCCATGTGTAAGAAGCAGTCAAAGACGATATCGAAATGGAAGAAGCAATCAAATCAAAGAGGATTTCCAAGTGGAAGCAGCAATCAAAGATGATATCGAAGTGGAAGAAGCAATCAAAGAGGATATTGAAGTGAAAGAAGCAATCAAATAGGATATCGAAGTAGCAAAAACAATCAAAGAGGAAATTAAAGTTAAGGAAGAAATCAAAGAGGATACCAAGGTGGTAGAAGCATTCTAAGAGGATGACGAAGTAAAAAAAGCAATCAAAGACGATATCGAAGTGGAAGAAGCAATCCAATGGATATTGAAGATGAAGAAGGAATAAAAGAGGATATCGAAGCGGAACAAGCAATCGTAGAGGATATCAAAGTTAAAGAAGCAATCAAAGAGGATACCAATGTGGAAGAAGCAATCAAAGAGGATATCGAAGTGGAACAAACAATCAAAGAGAAAAAAATTGGATGTTCCAAAATTATCATGATAATGGTTGTATAAAAAAAAATTGAACGTTGCAAAAAAGATCATGATGAACGTTGCATAAAAAAAATCTGGACGTTCCAAAATGATCATGATTGACGTTGCATAATATAAATGTATGTTGCAAAATGATAATGATCAAAAATTTGTACTAATATTTTGTCAAAGTTTGCTAGTGCTATCTCTTCCCGTTTAGAAGATACGAGCGATTAAAGTTTTGTAAGAAAAATCATAAATTTGTTGATTGGATATCGAAGTGGAAGAAACTATCAAAGAGAATGTTGAAGTGGAAGAAGCAATCAAATAGGATATCGAAGTGGCAGAAACAATCAAAGCGGAAATTGAAGTTGAGTAAGCAATCAAAGAGGATACCAAGGTGGTAGAAGCATTCAAAGAAGATGACGAAGTGAAAAAGCAATCAAAGACGATATCGAAATGGAAGAAGCAGTCAAAGACGATATCGAAGTGGGAGAAGCAATCAAAGAGGATATCGAAGTTAAAGAAGCAGTCAAAGATGATGTCGAAGTGGAAAAAACATTCAAAGAAGATGACGAAGTGAGAGAAGCATTCAAAAAGGATGTCAAGGATGACAATTAAAAAACAGTTGCACCAAAAATTTATACCAATATTTCAATATTTTGTACAAGTTTGCTAGGGCTATCTCTTCCCGTTTAGAAGATACGAGCGATTGAAGTTTTGTATGAAAGACCACAATTTTGTAGAGAGCATAATGAAGTAACTGAAGTAATTAAAGAGGATATGAAAGTAGAAGAAGCATTTTAATGGGATAACGAAGTGGAACATGCAGAAATAGAAGATGTCGAGGCGGAAGAAACAATCAAAGAGGATATCGAAGTGGAAGAAGCAATCAAAGAGGGTATCGAAGTGGAAGAAGCCATCACAGAGGATATCGAAGTGAAAATGCTATCAAAGACGATATCGAAGATGAAGACGCAATCAAAGAGAATAATGCAGTGCAAGAAGCAATCAAAAGGAAATCGAAGATGATATCGAAGTGGAAGGAGTAAACAAAGAGGATATTGAAGTGGGAGAAGCAATCAAATAGGATATCGAAGTAGCAAAAACAATCAAAGAGAAAATTGAAGTTGACTAAGGAATCAAAGAGGATACCGAGTTGGTAGAAGTATTCAAAGAGGATGACGAAGTGAAAAAAGCAATCAAAGACGATATCGAAGTGAAAGAAATAGTCAAAGACGATATCAAAATGGAACAAGCAATCAAAGCGGATATCGAAGTGGAAGAAGCAATCAAAGAGGATATCAAAGTGGAAGAAGCCATCACAGGATATCGAAGTAAAAATGCAATCAAAAACGATATCGAATATGAAGACGCAATCAAAGAAAATATTGCAGTGCAAGAAGCAATCAAACGGAAATCAAAGAGGAAGGAGCCCTTACAGAGGATACCGAAGTGAAAATGCCATCAAAGAGGATATCAAAGATGAAGAAGCAATCCAATGGATATTGAAGATGAAGAAGGAATAAAAGAGGATATCGAAGTGGAACAAGCAATCGTAGAGGATATCAAAGTTAAAGAAGCAATCAAATAGGATATCAATGTGGAAGAAGCAATCAAAGAGGATATCGAAGTGGAACAAGCAATCAAAGAGAAAAAAATTGGATGTTCCAAAATGATCATGATAATAGTTGTATAAAAAAAATTGAACGTTGCAAAAAAGATCATGATGAACGTTGCATAAAAAAAATCTGGACGTTCCAAAATGATCATGATTGACGTTGCATAATATAAATGTATGTTGCAAAATGATAATGATCAAAAATTTGTACTAATATTTTGTCAAAGTTTGCTAGTGCTATCTCTTCCCGTTTAGAAGATACGAGCGATTAAAGTTTTGTAAGAAAAATCATAAATTTGTTGATTGGATATCGAAGTGGAAGAAACTATCAAAGAGAATGTTGAAGTGGAAGAAGCAATCAAATAGGATATCGAAGTGGCAGAAACAATCAAAGCGGAAATTGAAGTTGAGTAAGCAATCAAAGAGGATACCAAGGTGGTAGAAGCATTCAAAGAAGATGACGAAGTGAAAAAGCAATCAAAGACGATATCGAAATGGAAGAAGCAGTCAAAGACGATATCGAAGTGGGAGAAGCAATCAAAGAGGATATCGAAGTTAAAGAAGCAGTCAAAGATGATGTCGAAGTGGAAAAAACATTCAAAGAAGATGACGAAGTGAGAGAAGCATTCAAAAAGGATGTCAAGGATGACAATTAAAAAACAGTTGCACCAAAAATTTATACCAATATTTCAATATTTTGTACAAGTTTGCTAGGGCTATCTCTTCCCGTTTAGAAGATACGAGCGATTGAAGTTTTGTATGAAAGACCACAATTTTGTAGAGAGCATAATGAAGTAACTGAAGTAATTAAAGAGGATATGAAAGTAGAAGAAGCATTTTAATGGGATAACGAAGTGGAACATGCAGAAATAGAAGATGTCGAGGCGGAAGAAACAATCAAAGAGGATATCGAAGTGGAAGAAGCAATCAAAGAGGGTATCGAAGTGGAAGAAGCCATCACAGAGGATATCGAAGTGAAAATGCTATCAAAGACGATATCGAAGATGAAGACGCAATCAAAGAGAATAATGCAGTGCAAGAAGCAATCAAAAGGAAATCGAAGATGATATCGAAGTGGAAGGAGTAAACAAAGAGGATATTGAAGTGGGAGAAGCAATCAAATAGGATATCGAAGTAGCAAAAACAATCAAAGAGAAAATTGAAGTTGACTAAGGAATCAAAGAGGATACCGAGTTGGTAGAAGTATTCAAAGAGGATGACGAAGTGAAAAAAGCAATCAAAGACGATATCGAAGTGAAAGAAATAGTCAAAGACGATATCAAAATGGAACAAGCAATCAAAGCGGATATCGAAGTGGAAGAAGCAATCAAAGAGGATATCAAAGTGGAAGAAGCCATCACAGGATATCGAAGTAAAAATGCAATCAAAAACGATATCGAATATGAAGACGCAATCAAAGAAAATATTGCAGTGCAAGAAGCAATCAAACGGAAATCAAAGAGGAAGGAGCCCTTACAGAGGATACCGAAGTGAAAATGCCATCAAAGAGGATATCAAAGATGAAGAAGCAATCCAATGGATATTGAAGATGAAGAAGGAATAAAAGAGGATATCGAAGTGGAACAAGCAATCGTAGAGGATATCAAAGTTAAAGAAGCAATCAAATAGGATATCAATGTGGAAGAAGCAATCAAAGAGGATATCGAAGTGGAACAAGCAATCAAAGAGAAAAAAATTGGATGTTCCAAAATGATCATGATAATAGTTGTATAAAAAAAATTGAACGTTGCAAAAAAGATCATGATGAACGTTGCATAAAAAAAATCTGGACGTTCCAAAATGATCAGGATTGACGTTGCATAATATAAATGTATGTTGTAAAATGATAATGATCAAAAATTTGTACTAATATTTTGTCAAAGTTTGCTAGTGCTATCTCTTCCCGTTTAGAAGATACGAGCGATTAAAGTTTTGTAAGAAAAATCATAAATTTGTTGATTGGATATCGAAGTGGAAGAAACTATCAAAGAGAATGTTGAAGTGGAAGAAGCAATCAAATAGGATATCGAAGTGGCAGAAACAATCAAAGCGGAAATTGAAGTTGAGTAAGCAATCAAAGAGGATACCAAGGTGGTAGAAGCATTCAAAGAAGATGACGAAGTGAAAAAGCAATCAAAGACGATATCGAAATGGAAGAAGCAGTCAAAGACGATATCGAAGTGGGAGAAGCAATCAAAGAGGATATCGAAGTTAAAGAAGCAGTCAAAGATGATGTTGAAGTGGAAAAAACATTCAAAGAAGATGACGAAGTGAGAGAAGCATTCAAAAAGGATGTCAAGGATGACAATAAAAAAACAGTTCCACCAAAAGTTTATACCAATATTTTGTACAAGTTTGCTAGGGCTATCTCTTCCCGTTTAGAAGATATGAGCGATTGAAGTTTTGTATGAAACACCACAATTTTGTAGAGCGCATAATGAAGTAACTGAAGCAATTAAAGAGGATATGAAGTAGAAGAAGCATTTTAAAAGGATAACGAAGTGGAACATGCAAAAATAGAAGATGTGGAGGCGGAAGAAACAATAAAAGAGGATGACGAAGTGTAACAAGCAATCAAAGAGAATATTCGAATAGTGGATGTCGCATAATAAAAAAAAATTGACGTTCCAAAATGATCATTGCGGATGAGGCATAATTAAAAAAAATTGATGTTCCAAAATTATCACAGTGGATGTTGCATAATAAAAAAAAGAAATTGACGTTCCAAAATGATCATTGTGGATGAGGCATAATTTAAAAAAAATGATTTTCCAAAATGATCACAAAGGATTTTGCATAATAAAAAAAAATGACGTTCCAAAAGTGATCATTGTGGATGAGGCATAATTTAAAACAAAATGATGTTCCAAAATGATCACAAAGGATTTTGCATAGTAAAAAAAACTGACGTTCCAAAAGTGATCATTGTGGATGAGGCATAATTAAAAAAAATGGATTTTCCAAAATGATCACAAAGGATTTTGCATAATAAAAAAAAAATTGACGTTCCAAAATGATCATTGTGGATGAGGCATAATTAAAAAAAAATTTATTTTCCAAAATGATCACAAAGGATTTTGCATAATAAAAAATAAATGACGTTCCAAAAGTGATCATTGTGGATGAGGCATAATTAAAAAAAATTGATGTTCCAAAATGATCACAGTGGATTTTGCATAATAAAAAAAAAAAAAAATTGACGTTCCAAAATGATCATTGTGGATGAGGCATAATTTAAAAAAAATTGATTTTCCAAAATGATCACAAAGTATTTTGCATAATAAAAAAAAAAAATTGACGTTCCAAAGTGATCATTGTGGATGAGGCATAATTTAAAAAAATGATGTACCAAAATATCACAGTGGATGATGCATAATAAAAAAAAATAATTGACGTTCCAAAGTGATCATTGTGGATGAGGCATAATTAAAAAAAATGATGTACCAAAATGATCACAGTGGATGTTGCATAATAAAAAAAAAATAATTGACGTTCCAAAGTGATCATTGTGGATGAGGCATAATTAAAAAAATGTGGATGTTCCAAAATAAACATGATGAACGTTGCATACTAAAAAAAAAAAAAAAAATTGGATGTTCCAAAATGATGATGATGACCTTTGCAAAAACTATGAAAGTTGTCTCATGCCCCTCCACCACCATTATATAGAATCAAGCAAATTTACAGTAATTTTATAGTACACACAAGCCATGGGCTCCCTACAAAAACAGTATGAAAATTACGGCAAACGAAATATACGGTTTACGGTATTCATACAGAAATATTTTGTATGGGACAATTTTTTTTTTGTATGAAAGACAATTTTTTTTTCATGGAACCGGATATAAAAAAATGTCCTCTGCAACATTAGTTTTTGCACCAACTCTCTAAGACCTATACTTTCCGAGATACGAGGTCGATGTGAGCGAATGGGGGACAAAAGGGGTACTTTAGAATTTATTCCCAACTCATCGGAACTCCCTCTATACGATCCCACCAAACATTTTCACCCTACGAGGTGGCATCTGGGAGAACAAACATGTCAATGAGTCAGTCAGTCAGTCAGTCAGTGAGTGGTAATCGAGCTTTATATAATATAACTAGAGGTTGCGTAGTGCGCGAGTTGCACGCAACTCGCGTGTTATTGTTTTTGTCGAAGAAGCAATCAAAGAGGATTTCGAGCTGTTAAAAGCGATCAAAAAGGATATCCATGTGTAAGAAGCAGTCAAAGACGATATCGAAATGGAAGAAGCAATCAAATCAAAGAAGATATCCAAATGGAAGCAGCAATCAAATATGATTTCGAAGTGCAAGAAGCAATCAAACAGGATATTGAAGTGAAAGCAGCAATCAAATAGGATATCGAATTAGCAGAAACTATTAAAGAGGAAATTGAAGTTGAGTAAGCAATCAAAGAGGATACCGAGGTGGTAGAAGCATTCTAAGATGACGAAGTGAAAAAAGCAATCAAAGACGATATCGAAGTGGAAGAAGCAATCAAAGAAGGTATCGAAGTGGAAGAAGCAATCTTAGAGGATATCGAAGTGGAAGAAGCAATCAAAGATGATATCGAAGTGGAAGAAGCAATCAAAGAGGATATTGAAGTGAAAGAAGCAATCAAATAGGATATCGAAGTAGCAGAAACAATCAAAGAGGAAATTAAAGTTGAGGAAGAAATCAAAGAGGATACCAAGGTGGTAGAAGCATTCTAAGAGGATGACGAAGTAAAAAAAGCAATCAAAGACGATATCGAAATGGAAGAAGCAGTCAAAGACGATATCGAAGTGGGAGAAGCAATCAAAGAGGATATCGAAGTTAAAGAAGCAGTCAAAGATGATGTCGAAGTGGAAAAAACATTCAAAGAAGATGACGAAGTGAGAGAAGCATTCAAAAAGGATGTCAAGGATGACAATAAAAAAACAGTTGCACCAAAAATTTATACCAATATTTTGTACAAGTTTGCTAGGGCTATCTCTTCCCGTTTAGAAGATACGAGCGATTGAAGTTTTGTATGAAAGACCACAATTTTGTAGAGAGCATAATGAAGTAACTGAAGCAATTAAAGAGGATATGAAAGTAGAAGAAGCATTTTAAAGGGATAACGAAGTGGAACATGCAAAAATAGAAGATGTCGAGGCGGAAGAAACAATCAAAGAGGATATCGAAGTGGAAGAAGCAATCAAAGAGGGTATCGAAGTGGAAGAAGCCATCACAGAGGATATCGAAGTGAAAATGCTATCAAAGACGATATCGAAGATGAAGACGCAATCAAAGAGAATAATGCAGTGCAAGAAGCAATCAAAAGGAAATCGAAGATGATATCGAAGTGGAAGGAGTAAACAAAGAGGATATTGAAGTGGGAGAAGCAATCAAATAGGATATCGAAGTAGCAAAAACAATCAAAGAGGAAATTGAAGTTGACTAAGGAATCAAAGAGGATACCGAGTTGGTAGAAGTATTCAAAGAGGATGACGAACTGAAAAAAGCAATCAAAGACGATATCGAAGTGAAAGAAATAGTCAAAGACGATATCAAAATGGAACAGGCAATCAAAGCGGATATCGAAGTGGAAGAAGCAATCAAAGAGGATATCAAAGTGGAAGAAGCCATCACAGGATATCGAAGTAAAAATGCAATCAAAAACGATATCGAATATGAAGACGCAATCAAAGAAAATATTGCAGTGCAAGAAGCAATCAAACGGAAATCAAAGAGGAAGGAGCCCTTACAGAGGATACCGAAGTGAAAATGCCATCAAAGAGGATATCAAAGATGAAGAAGCAATCCAATGGATATTGAAGATGAAGAAGGAATAAAAGAGGATATCGAAGTGGAAGAAGCAATCGTAGAGGATACCAAAGTTAAAGAAGCAATCAAATAGGATATCAATGTGGAAGAAGCAATCAAAGAGGATATCGAAGTGGAACAAGCAATCAAAGAGAAAAAAATTGGATGTTCCAAAATGATCATGATAATTGTAGACGACACACGCTGTTATTGTATTTTATTTTGTTGCATTCCGATACATGTCACGCCATCTGTTGGCGATTTTTATATGTTTTGTTAATAGAGACAAGTTTGAAGGATGCAGACCGGCTTGATAATTGTTTTACACAGAGGGAGTGGTAGTTGCGAACTTACCGTTAGACACGACGCGGCTCCTCAAGATTTCTAACATTAATAGTTGGTCAAAATAAAGCACATGGTTAAATAAATGACTTCTATCTTATCTTCAAAGTGTATCACCTATAATATGGTCCTTCAGAGCCAGATTTAAAATCAGTGAACTGCGAAATACCATCATGTCGGGCGTGACGCCATTATCGAAGGTTCTTACTCGCCGTCAACGCCAGGAACATATGAAAACCAACAAGTTGGAAGGCACACCTATGAAGAAAGAGTTGAAGAAGTTGATTCTTCCTAGCGGCACCAATGATTTCTTATCGTCGCGGGAAGGACACGTATCGACGCCAGTACCGTGCAAGATGTCAGCGCGTGACACTGAGCAGCATTCGAAATGTGCTTCAAAAACGACTATTCAGACTAAGAAATCTACTACGTCATCAGTTGCACGTCGTAAACAACTCGAATTAGAAGCTGCGGAAGCAAAAGCCAAGATTCAGATGGAGTTAATTGACAAGAAGTTACAAGCTGACCTTGCCAAAGTCGACCAGGAGAGTGAAAAAGCTCATCATGTCGGCACTGATGTAGCTCCAGATGAAAAAGTTGGTACCTATTGTTCATCCCTCCCCAGCGAGAATGAAGTGCACGATAACGTGGAGAAATGGCTGGACACGAACTGTGCATCACCAGTCCAGCACAACAACAGTATCCAACAACTAGCTAACACGTTGAAGGATCTGATGACCCAGTCTTCATCAAAGCACGAAGATAAACTTTTGAGCCGCCTTGCCACGCCACGAGAGCTACCTATCTTCAGTGGTGACTGTATTGAGTGGCTACATTTTAAAAGTGCCTATGATGATTCGTCACGAGTGTGTAGATTCAGTGATAGTGAGAACCTGTGGAGACTCCGTAAATCTCTACGAGGTGAAGCCAAGGAAGCAGTGACTGACTTGCTGATCGGCAACACTCCGCCGTCAGCAGTTATAGAAGCACTTGAACTAAGGTTTGGCCGAGCTGATATTATTATTAGCAACATAACGATGCAATTGAAAAAGCTACCTTCGTTACCTACTTGTTATCAACATGACTTGATAAACTTGTCCGTCAAAGTCAACAATTGCGTGGCTACAATACGCGCACTACACCAGAATGACTACCTACGAAGTCCAGAGCTCGCTGCAGCCATAATATCAAAATTGCCGAGCACCCTGATAGGTAGATGGACGGAGTTTGCCTACAATCGTCTACGCGAAGGCAGATCGAAGCTCGAACTACTAGCTATGTTCTTAAAGATAGAAGCTGAAATGTTATCAGTCGTCGGATGTATACCTCCGCGAGACAAGAAGCCGATGGACGCTCCTACAAAGCGCACTGAAGACAAGTATCGTCATCGTACTGTCTACACATCTTCTGTCGCTGCAACAGCTGATAATAATGTATGTAGATTCTGCCAGAAGGGCACTCATACCCTACCAGAGTGTCGCATATTCAAACGAGCAATGCGAAGAGATAAATGGCGATTTGTAAAAACGCGCGGCCTATGTTATTGTTGTCTACTAACTCGACACAATAAAGATACGTGCCCCGCACCAATGTGTGACGTCGATAACTGTGGCATGGCACACCACCGCCTGCTACACTGGACGAAACCCGAGATGACGTCACAATCGACTGATAAGATGACCGTAAACCCGGAACCTGTACCTGTAACTGCACCCGATGCGTCTATGATGCATTTCGCTCGAGATAGTGACGACGCGAGCATCGCCCCGGATGAATACGCACTGTTGAAAGTGATCGCGGTTCAATTACGTGGCCCTAAAGGTGTAGTGAATACCTACGCACTTCTGGACGATGGTGCTGAAGTGTCAGTGATCGATGCCGAGCTGGCAGATACCCTAGGCTTAGAGTGTGTTAGTGCGCGTCCTATAAAGTTTACTGATGCATTCGGTTTGTCAGTGTACCAATCAGAAGTGCCTAGTGTAAGAGTAAAAATAACGGGACAGGACAATATTAGTTATGACTGTAAGTTACGTAGATGTGCTCAGTTAAAATTGTGTTCACAAAATTTGTCTATCTTGAATAGTGTAAATAGCACGCACTTATCGCATATCAAACATATGATTTGCACCAATGCAAGTGCAAAGCCAAAAATGTTAATTGGTGAGGATAATTATTTCCTAATAGCTCCTCTCGAGGTTATACATGGAGACAGGGACTCGCTGTACGCATCACGATGTCGGTTGGGATGGACCATCCACGGTTTCCACCGTGGCCGCACTCACTCCTCCACCAAGTCCAGAGTAAGTGAACAAAATGTGTTTCATCTCGCACACTCTCGTGATAATGATATGTCTGAACTCAGCGAACTTAATGACCTGATTAAGAATTCCTTTAATTTTGATTTGACTGGTATTTCACCCGTATCTCGTGAAAATACAGATCATATTCGCGCTATTGATATTTTAGATAGCACAGCCCGTCAGGTAGGTAATCAATGGGAAGTAGGTTTACCGTTCAAAAAGGATGATTTTATGATGCCTGACTCATACAACAATGCCTACTCGCGTCAGCAGTTATTGTTACGGAAATTCCATAAGAATGCTGACTACGCTGATAGGTATAAGAAAGAAATATCTAAATTGATAGATAATGGTTACGCTCGAGAACTAACTGATAACAGCCTCTCAGCTGATCATGTTTGGTATTTGCCACATTTTGGTGTTCAGAATCCTAATAAACCAGATAAGTTACGGTTAGTGTTTGACGCCGCCGCTAAGGTAGACGGTGTGTGCCTAAATTATTATTTATTAACCGGACCGGACTTGTATAATTCATTATACGGAATTATGCTAAGATTTCGGGAGAATAAAATTGTAATTATTGGGGATATTCGTGATATGTTTCTCAGAATTAAAATTCGCCCTGAAGACCAGCATGTTCTTCGGTTCTTGTGGCAAGAATCGAATGGTCCGATTAAAGTTTGTCTTATGCAAAGTTTAATTTTCGGTGCAACATGCTCGCCTTTCATTGCCCAATATGTCAAAAATAAAAATGCCTTGAAATACGAGGATATAAATCCTGAGGCTGTAGATGTAATTGTGAATAGCCACTACATGGATGATTGTTGTTATTCTACGTGTGATGAGAGTACGGCTATTCAATTAATAAAAGACATAACTTTTATTCACGCTAAAGGTGGCTTTGAAATAAGAGGTTGGTCGAGTAATAGCAAACCGGTTTTAGATTCAATTCCTACGGAAGCGCTCGCGCACACAGCTGTGCAGTTTAAGCATGGAGCCATGAATACGAGTGAGCGCACTTTAGGTTTGATATGGCATCCTGCGGACGACTCATTTGGGTTTCTGATTTCGCTTGACAGAATTCCTAGTGATATTTTAAATGGTTCTACGCCACCTACGAAAGCTAACATGCTTAGCATTATTATGTCTCTTTACGACATACACGGATTTTTGTCGCCATTTGTTATAAAAAGTAAAATCATTTTTCAAGACGTGCACAGATCTAAAGTTGATTGGAAATGCCGCATCCATTCTGATGAGCACACCAAATGGGTGAAGTGGCTCGATGAATTAAAACTTTTAGAATCCCTACGTATACCTAGGTGGTATAACAATACTGATAGTTGGACTCAGTGCTATCAGTTAGAGATAGGTATAGATAGAAGTGCCGAGTCTATTGTAAATAAACAACTGCACATATTTTGTGACGCTTCTATTAAAGCTTACGCCGCAGTTATTTATTGGCGTTTTACTCGAGCAGACGGGAATGTATTGGTTTGTCTAGCCGCCAGTAAGAGCCGAGTGACCCCACTGCGGCCTGTGTCAGTTCCTCGACTGGAGCTGCAAGGCGCGCTCATAGCCGCACGCCTCGCGAACTCACTGCAGCGGGAACATAAAAATATGAAGGCTGATAAACGGTACTTTTGGACTGATTCACAAACGGTTTTACAATGGATCCGTAGCGATCCAAGAAGCTATAAGCCGTACGTAGCTCATCGCTTAGGTGAAATTGATGAGCTCACGACGTTATCAGAGTGGCGATACGTCCCAACTAAGTTGAATGTAGCTGATATAGCTACCAAAGACGACACGCCGCCTCTGACATACGATAGCGTATGGTTTCTAGGACCACAATTCTTACGGCAACCTGAAGATGCATGGCCTAAGGATTGTAAGTCCACAAAGAAGCCATCACCAGATGTAGTCTTCGAACAAAGGAGCTTGAATGTGGTCACGACTCAGGTCGTTGAATATTCCTTACCTAACGAAAATGACTACTCGTCTTGGTTACGACTCGTCCGAGTAACCGCTCGAATTTTATTGTTTATCAGACGATGTCGACGAATTGATACTTGTTTGAATGTTGAACTCATGAACGAAGCTGAACTTCTTCTGCTGAGTAAATCTCAACAGGATTCGTTCGCACAAGACATTGAGCTTATCAAGCAAAATAAGCCTTTGTTATCAAACAGTCGTTTGTTAACATTGACACCCTATTTAGACGACACTAATGTGTTACGAGTAGCCGGTCGAATCGATAAAGTCGAAGGTGTATCCCACTTGACTATGAGACCCACCATACTCGATGGTCGTCACAAAATAACTCGTCTATTAGTCGAATACTATCATAAGAAAGCTATGCATGGTGCCCACGAACTTGTAGTTAACGAGTTAAGACAACGCTACTGGATTTTGAAGCTGCGTCCTACCGTACGCACGGTCGCAGCGCGCTGCCTGTTCTGCCGATACCGGCGCGCGACACCGCAGCCACAGCGTATGGCGGACCTGCCAGCTGCTCGTCTGCAGCACAATCGACACCCATTCACGTTCACGGGGGTGGATTTTTTCGGACCGATGGAGGTCACTATCGGACGAAAAAGAGTAAAAAGGTACGGCGTAATGTTTACGTGCCTAACGGTACGCGCCATTCATTTGGAAATTAGTGAGAGTCTGAGTACAGACTCCACCATCATGGCGCTCAGACGTATGATAGCTCGCCGCGGTACGCCCAGCGTTATCTACTCAGATAACGGGACGAACCTGCGCGGCGCAGATAACGAGTTAAAGCGGAGTCTATCCGAACTCAATGAGAGTAAACTCCGTGAAGACGGTACCGTAAGAGGTATCGAGTGGAGGTTCATACCCCCTGGGGCCCCTGAGAAAGGTGGTGCCTGGGAACGTATGATACGCACGGTGAAAACGGCCTTGAAAGTCGTTCTTAAGGAACGCGCTCCACACCCTGAGACGCTGTCTACTTTATTCGCTGAAGTAGAAGCCCTAGTTAATAGTCGCCCTATTACACATGTTTCATGTGACGCTAATTACCCTGAAGCTTTAACGCCTAATCACTTTTTGTTAGGTAAGTCATCGAACGGTCCCGTGTTTGGTAGGTATGATAACGACAATCTATGTCTGCGAAAACAATGGCGCCTAGCGCAAAGGTTGACCGATATGTTTTGGGCGCGATGGGTTAAAGAATATCTCCCTACTTTAATTCCGAGGCAGAAATGGTTTAGGGATCAGAGAGCATTGCGAGATGGGGACTATGTTCTAATAATGGAACCTAATTTAGATCGTGGATGTTGGCGGCACGGAGTGGTGAGTGCGACCCATGCGGGTGATGATGGTCGCGTGCGAATGGTGGACGTGCGCACCCGCACTGGTTGGTGCGCCGCCCGGTAACGCGTGTCGCACTACTTGCACCAACGGAATGTTAGTGCTGATCTGACACTTTTTGTATTCATTTGATTTCTAATATGTTTGTCGGCTCAGTTCAGCACTAAGAGGGTGGATTGTAGACGACACACGCTGTTATTGTATTTTATTTTGTTGCATTCCGATACATGTCACGCCATCTGTTGGCGATTTTTATATGTTTTGTTAATAGAGACAAGTTTGAAGGATGCAGACCGGCTTGATAATTGTTTTACACAGAGGGAGTGGTAGTTGCGAACTTACCGTTAGACACGACGCGGCTCCTCAAGATTTCTAACATTAATAGTTGGTCAAAATAAAGCACATGGTTAAATAAATGACTTCTATCTTATCTTCAAAGTGTATCACCTATAATAATAGTTGTATAAAAAAAATTGAACGTTGCAAAAAAGATCATGATGAACGTTGCATAAAAAAAATCTGGACGTTCCAAAATGATCAGGATTGACGTTGCATAATATAAATGTATGTTGTAAAATGATAATGATCAAAAATTTGTACTAATATTTTGTCAAAGTTTGCTAGTGCTATCTCTTCCCGTTTAGAAGATACGAGCGATTAAAGTTTTGTAAGAAAAATCATAAATTTGTTGATTGGATATCGAAGTGGAAGAAACTATCAAAGAGAATGTTGAAGTGGAAGAAGCAATCAAATAGGATATCGAAGTGGCAGAAACAATCAAAGAGGAAATTGAAGTTGAGTAAGCAATCAAAGAGGATACCAAGGTGGTAGAAGCATTCAAAGAAGATGACGAAGTGAAAAAGCAATCAAAGACGATATCGAAATGGAAGAAGCAGTCAAAGACGATATCGAAGTGGGAGAAGCAATCAAAGAGGATATCGAAGTTAAAGAAGCAGTCAAAGATGATGTCGAAGTGGAAAAAACATTCAAAGAAGATGACGAAGTGAGAGAAGCATTCAAAAAGGATGTCAAGGATGACAATAAAAAAACAGTTCCACCAAAAGTTTATGCCAATATTTTGTACAAGTTTGCTAGGGCTATCTCTTCCCGCTTAGAAGATATGAGCGATTGAAGTTTTGTATGAAACACCACAATTTTGTAGAGCGCATAATGAAGTAACTGAAGCAATTAAAGAGGATATGAAGTAGAAGAAGCATTTTAAAAGGATAACGAAGTGGAACATGCAAAAATAGAAGATGTGGAGGCGGAAGAAACAATAAAAGAGGATGACGAAGTGTAACAAGCAATCAAAGAGAATATTCGAATAGTGGATGTCGCATAATAAAAAAAAATTGACGTTCCAAAATGATCATAGTGGATGAGGCATAAATAAAAAAAAATTGATGTTCCAAAATGATCACAGTGGATGTTGCATAATAAAAAAAAAATTGACGTTCCAAAAGTGATCATTGTGGATGTTGCATAATAAAAAAAAAATGACGTTCCAAAATGATCATGTGGATGAGGCATAATTTAAAAAAAATGATGTTCCAAAATGATCACAGTGGATGATGCATAATACAAAAAAAATAACAATAATTGACGTTCCAAAGTGATCATTGTGGATGAGGCATAATTAAAAAAAATGATGTTCCAAAATGATCACAGTGGATGTTGCATAATAAAAAATAATTGACGTTCCAAAGTGATCATTGTGGATGAGGCGTAATTAAAAAAATGATGTACCAAAATGATCACAGTGGATGTTGCATAATAAAAAAAATAATAATTGACGTTCCAAAGTAATCATTGTGGATGAGGCATAATTGAAAAAAAAATGATGTTACAAAATGATCACAGTGGATGATGCATAATAAAAAAAAAAAAAAATTGACGTTCCAAAGTGATCATTGTGGATGAGGCATAATTAAAAAAATGATGTACCAAAATGATCACAGTGGATGTTGCATAATAAAAAAAAAATGACGTTTCAAAGTGATCATTGTGGATGAGGCATAATTGAAAAAAAATGATGTTACAAAATGATCACAGTGGATGATGCATAATAAAAAAAAAAAAATTGACGTTCCAAAGTGATCATTGTGGATGAGGCATAATTAAAAAAATGATGTACCAAAATGATCACAGCGGATGTTGCATAATAAAAAAAAAAATGACGTTTCAAAGTGATCATTGTGGATGAGGCATAATTAAAAAAATGTGAATGTTCCAAAATAAACATGATGAACGTTGCATACTAAAAAAAAAAAAAAATTGGATGTTCCAAAATGATGATGATGACCTTTGCAAAAACTATGAAAGTTATCTCATGTCCCTCCACCACCATTATATAGAATCAAGCAAATTTACAGTAATTTTATAGTACACACAAGCCGTGGGCTCCCTACAAAAACAGTATGAAAATTACGGCAAACGAAATTTACGGTTTACGGTATTCATACAGAAATATTTTGTATGGGACAATTTTTTTTTTGTATGAAAGACCATTTTTTTTTCATGGAACCGGATATAATAAAATGTCCTCTGCAACATTAGTTTTTGCGCCAACGCTGTAAGACCTATACTTTCCGAGATACGAGGTGGATGGGAGCGAATGGGGGACAAAAGGGGTACTTTAGGATTTATTCCCAACTCATCGGAACTCCCTCTATACGATCCTACCAAACATTTTCACCCTACGAGGGGGCATCTGGGAGAACAAACATGTCAATGAGTCAGTCAGTCAGTCAGTCAGTGAGTGGTAATCGAGCTTTATATAATATAACTAGAGGTTGCGTAGTGCGCGAGTTGCACGCAACTCGCGTGTTATTGTTTTTGTCGAAGAAGCAATCAAAGAGGATATCGAGCTGTTAAAAGCCATCAAAGAGGATATCCATGTGTAAGAAGCAGTCAAAGACGATATCGAAATGGAAGAAGCAATCAAATCAAAGAGGATTTCCAAGTGGAAGCAGCAATCAAAGTTGATATCGAAGTGGAAGAAGCAATCAAAGAGGATATTGAAGTGAAAGAAGCAATCAAATAGGATATCGAAGTAGCAGAAACAATCAAAGAGGAAATTAAAGTTGAGGAAGAAATCAAAGAGGATACCAAGGTGGTAGAAGCATTCTAAGAGGATGACGAAGTAAAAAAAGCAATCAAAGACGATATCGAAGTGGAAGAAGCAATCCAATGGATATTGAAGATGAAGAAGGAATAAAAGAGGATATCGAAGCGGAAGAAGCAATCGTAGAGGATATCAAATTTAAAGAAGCAATCAAATAGGATACCAATGTGGAAGAAGCAATCAAAGAGGATATCGAAGTGGAACAAGCAATCAAAGAGAAAAAAATTGGATGTTCCAAAATGATCATGATAATGGTTGTATAAAAAAAATTTGAACGTTGCAAAAAAGATCATGATGAACGTTGCATAAAAAAAATCTGGACGTTCCAAAATGATCATGATTGACGTTGCATAATATAAATGTATGTTGCAAAATGATAATAATCAAAAATTTGTACTAATATTTTGTCAAAGTTTGCTACTGCTATCTCTTCCCGTTTAGAAGATACGAGCGATTAAAGTTTTGTAAGAAAAATCATAAATTTGTTGATTGGATATCGAAGTGGAAGAAACTATCAAAGAGAATGTTGAAGTGGAAGAAGCAATCAAATAGGATATCGAAGTGGCAGAAACAATCAAAGCGGAAATTGAAGTTGAGTAAGCAATCAAAGAGGATACCAAGGTGGTAGAAGCATTCAAAGAAGATGACGAAGTGAAAAAGCAATCAAAGACGATATCGAAATGGAAGAAGCAGTCAAAGACGATATCGAAGTGGGAGAAGCAATCAAAGAGGATATCGAAGTTAAAGAAGCAGTCAAAGATGATGTCGAAGTGGAAAAAACATTCAAAGAAGATGACGAAGTGAGAGAAGCATTCAAAAAGGATGTCAAGGATGACAATAAAAAAACAGTTGCACCAAAAATTTATACCAATATTTTGTACAAGTTTGCTAGGGCTATCTCTTCCCGTTTAGAAGATACGAGCGATTGAAGTTTTGTATGAAAGACCACAATTTTGTAGAGAGGATAATGAAGTAACTGAAGCAATTAAAGAGGATATGAAAGTAGAAGAAGCATTTTAAAGGGATAACGAAGTGGAACATGCAAAAATAGAAGATGTCGAGGCGGAAGAAACAATCAAAGAGGATATCGAAGTTAAAGAAGCAGTCAAAGATGATGTCGAAGTGGAAAAAACATTCAAAGAAGATGACGAAGTGAGAGAAGCATTCAAAAAGGATGTCAAGGATGACAATAAAAAAACAGTTGCACCAAAAATTTATACCAATATTTTGTACAAGTTTGCTAGGGCTATCTCTTCCCGTTTAGAAGATACGAGCGATTGAAGTTTTGTATGAAAGACCACAATTTTGTAGAGAGCATAATGAAGTAACTGAAGCAATTAAAGAGGATATGAAAGTAGAAGAAGCATTTTAAAGGGATAACAAAGTGGAACATGCAAAAATAGAAGATGTCGAGGCGGAAGAAACAATCAAAGAGGATATCGAAGTGGAAGAAGCAATCAAAGAGGGTATCGAAGTGGAAGAAGCCATCACAGGGGATATCGAAGTGAAAATGCTATCAAAGACGATATCGAAGATGAAGACGCAATCAAAGAGAATAATACAGTGCAAGAAGCAATCAAAAGGAAATCGAAGATGATATCGAAGTGGAAGGAGTAAACAAAGAGGATATTGAAGTGGGAGAAGCAATCAAATAGGATATCGAAGTAGCAAAAACAATCAAAGAGGAAATTGAAGTTGACTAAGGAATCAAAGAGGATACCGAGTTGGTAGAAGTATTCAAAGAGGATGACGAAGTGAAAAAAGCAATCAAAGACGATATCGAAGTGAAAGAAATAGTCAAAGACGATATCAAAATGGAACAAGCAATCAAAGCGGATATCGAAGTAGATGAAGCAATCAAAGAGGATATCAAAGTGGAAGAAGCCATCACAGGATATCGAAGTAAAAATGCAATCAAAAACGATATCGAATATGAAGACGCAATCAAAGAAAATATTGCAGTGCAAGAAGCAATCAAACGGAAATCAAAGAGGAAGGAGCCCTTACAGAGGATACCGAAGTGAAAATGCCATCAAAGAGGATATCAAAGATGAAGAAGCAATCCAATGGATATTGAAGATGAAGAAGGAATAAAAGAGGATATCGAAGTGGAACAAGCAATCGTAGAGGATATCAAAGTTAAAGAAGCAATCAAATAGGATATCAATGTGGAAGAAGCAATCAAAGAGGATATCGAAGTGGAACAAGCAATCAAAGAGAAAAAAATTGGGTGTTCCAAAATGATCATGATAATAGTTGTATAAAAAAAATTGAACGTTGCAAAAAAGATCATGATGAACGTTGCATAAAAAAAATCTGGACGTTCCAAAATGATCAGGATTGACGTTGCATAATATAAATGTATGTTGTAAAATGATAATGATCAAAAATTTGTACTAATATTTTGTCAAAGTTTGCTAGTGCTATCTCTTCCCGTTTAGAAGATACGAGCGATTAAAGTTTTGTAAGAAAAATCATAAATTTGTTGATTGGATATCGAAGTGGAAGAAACTATCAAAGAGAATGTTGAAGTGGAAGAAGCAATCAAATAGGATATCGAAGTGGCAGAAACAATCAAAGAGGAAATTGAAGTTGAGTAAGCAATCAAAGAGGATACCAAGGTGGTAGAAGCATTCAAAAAAGATGACGAAGTGAAAAAGCAATCAAAGACGATATCGAAATGGAAGAAGCAGTCAAAGACGATATCGAAGTGGGAGAAGCAATCAAAGAGGATATCGAAGTTAAAGAAGCAGTCAAAGATGATGTCGAAGTGGAAAAAATATTCAAAGAAGATGACGAAGTGAGAGAAGCATTCAAAAAGGATGTCAAGGATGACAATAAAAAAACAGTTCCACCAAAAATTTATACCAATATTTTGTACAAGTTTGCTAGGGCTATCTCTTCCCGTTTAGAAGATATGAGCGATTGAAGTTTTGTATGAAACACCACAATTTTGTAGAGCGCATAATGAAGTAACTGAAGCAATTAAAGAGGATATGAAGTAGAAGAAGCATTTTAAAAGGATAACGAAGTGGAACATGCAAAAATAGAAGATGTGGAGGCGGAAGAAACAATAAAAGAGGATGACGAAGTGTAACAAGCAATCAAAGAGAATATTCGAATAGTGGATGTCGCATAATGACGTTCCAAAATGATCATTGTGGATGAGGCATAATTTTAAAAAAATGATTTTCCAAAATGATCACAAAGGATATTGCATAGTAAAAAAAAAATTGACGTTCCAAAAGTGATCATTGTGGATGAGGCATAATTAAAAAAAATTGATTTCCCGAAATGATCACAAAGGATTTTGCATAATAAAAAAAAAATTGACGTTCCAAAATGATCATTGTGGATGAGGCATCATTAAAAAAAAATTGATTTTCCAAAATGATCACAAAGGATTTTGCATAATAAAAAAAAATTGACGTTCCAAAAGTGATCATTGTGGATGAGGCATAATTAAAAAAATTTATGTTCCAAAATGATCACAGTGGATTTTGCATAATAAAAAATAAAAAAAATTGACGTTCCAAAATGATCATTGTGGATGAGGCATAATTTAAAAAAAATTGATTTTCCAAAATGATCACAAAATATTTTGCATAATAAAAAAAAAAAAATTGACGTTCCAAAAGTGATCATAGTGGATGAGGCATAATTGAAAAAAAAATGATGTTCCAAAATGATCACAGTGGATGATGCATAATAAAAAAAAAATAATTGACGTTCCAAAGTGATCATTGTGGATGAGGCATAATTAAAAAAAATTATGTACCAAAATGAACACAGTGGCTGTTGCATAATAAAAAAAAGAATTGACTTTCCAAAGTGATCATTGTGGATGAGGCATAATTAAAAAAATGTGGATGTTCCAAAATAAACATGATGAGAGTTGCATACTAAAAAAAAAAAAAAAATTGGATGTTCCAAAATGATGATGATGACCTTTGCAAAAACTATGAAAGTTATCTCATGTCCCTCCACCACCATTATATAGAATCAAGCAAATTTACAGTAATTTTATAGTACACACAAGCCATGGGCTCCCTACAAAAACAGTATGAAAATTACGGCAAACGAAATATACGGTTTACGGTATTCATACAGAAATATTTTGTATGGGACAATTTTTTTTTTGTATGAAAGACAATTTTTTTTTCATGGAACCGGATATAAAAAAATGTCCTCTGCAACATTAGTTTTTGCACCAACTCTCTAAGACCTATACTTTCCGAGATACGAGGTCGATGTGAGCGAATGGGGGACAAAAGGGGTACTTTAGGATTTATTCCCAACTCATCGGAACTCCCTCTATACGATCCCACCAAACATTTTCACCCTACGAGGGGGCATCTGGGAGAACAAACATGTCAATGAGTCAATCAGTCAGTCAGTCAGTGGTAATCGAGCTTTATATAATATAATTCCATCAGTTATCTGGTTCCCATAGTACAGCTCTGCTTAGTTTAGGGCTAGATAGCGCTGTGTGAAATGTCTAGCAATATTTATTTATTTATTTAAGACAGAAACGCGCTACTACACTATACCTGTAGGTTGTAGGTAATCCACTAAAGATTTAGATAAAGATGTCTTAATTTTTATTATATCTTATTTTTAACCGACTTCAAAAAAGGGAGGAGGTTCACAATTCATCGGAATAATATATTTTTAATGTATGTTTCCCGATTACTCGAAGACGCCTTTACCGATTCGAGAAATTTTTTTTTGTTTAACAGGGTCTTCCCAGGTGGTCCCATTGGCACCAAGTCAGGATATGATGATAGGATCCCAACAAAATCGAGGGCAACCCTCAAATTTTGTAGGGACGCAATTCGGTTTTTGTTTGTTATTACCTCAGAGCTGCGTCATTTATTAACCGGTTGGACAAATAACTTTTTATTTGAAAGGATATACTTTTATATTGGTATCATAGAAATTTCATCAAAATCAGTTCAGTAGTTTGGTTAAGGCGGTTATATTTTTGTTAAAAAGTTACTTGTCAATTGGGGCAGCTTTCTGCCTTTCTGTTCTCAAGTGGAGAACACGCATTGGAAGAGTGGAAAGCGAAACGTAGGCAGGTGGCTCCCAACCAATTGGATAGACGACCTACCAAAACTTATTCGGCAGGCGGCACAAGATCGGTCGCTTTGGAAATCTTTGAGAGAGGTCTATGTTCAGCAGTGGTCGTAAAAACATATAATGTTAAGTAAATTGAAGCTCACTTGAGAAAACCAGTTCTGGATATACTCGTAATCGACATCACTTTATTGTTCGTTTGTGAATCCATTCGAATTGAATATTTTTGTTTATTGGTGCTGTTTTCTAGAAAGTGAAAACCATGGTTTAACTATTTATTTATTCTGATAAAATGTGATATTATGTGATAATTAGAATGAAGAAATGATGATATAATTAAATTAAGGTAGTATATAGTACACAAAATATTAAGACTATAATCCTTGCCAGTTATTTTTGTATCTGATGAAGTAGCAGCGGTAATTTTATGTTTTGGGATTTCTGTTTCATTCACATTTAACGAATGAAAGTAAATAGTTTTTGATTCTTTCAGTTTCATAGTTGTCGGTAATGTTGTCTTTTTATTTCCATGAATCAGTTGTCTGGAAATAAGCATGAGTAGGTATTTGTAATAGGTATTTTTTTATTTATATATTTAAAGATAGGCGCTTTTACTGACCTGAAAAGATTTACTGTAGATCTAGGAGCAATAGTCTGCTTTGTCGTTAATTGTAATAAATTGCTTTGATTTACATCACTATATATTGATAAATCTGGTGCTAGGTAAACTGAAAGTAATTATGTAAATAGCATTTGTCTAAAAACTATTCCATACTTGGTTTGTAACTAGATTCCGCGCATTATGGTTGAAGATTTTAGAATTATTATGAGATTGTACAACATCATCATTATAAAATCAGCCGCTACTTTTCACAATCTCTCGACTTATATGTCAACAAACAAGATTTTATAAAATTACTATTTAAGATAAAAAAACCGGCCAAGTGCGATTCGGACACGCGCACGAAGGGTTCCGCACCATTATCTATAATAATTTTGATGAGCGCATTTTAAGATCTTACTTGGCGTCAATTATGCAGGTATGTATGGGGACGCCCTTTAATTTTCAACTTTTTTTATATTTTGGAATTTTTCCTTTATTTGTTTTTATTTGACCCTGCTTTTTGCCAAATTTTGTGATTCTAAGTCAACGGGAACTACCATATAGGTTTTCGACCCAAAACCTATAGGGTACTTCCGGTTGATCTCGAATTGTCAATTTTGGTTAAAAGCAAGGTCACACAAGTAAAGGGAAAATTCCGAAAAATTAAAAATTAAAAATTAAGGTAAATTTTGGTACTTGCAAATTTTCGCGAAAATTTAAATTTGCCATATCTTTTTATTGTGTTGACACAGGGCCTTGATTTTTATACACCTAAAAGGGACCTCAGTACGAGTATCTGGTATAAATTTCAACGTTCCTGAAAAAATCGGTGGTGACACACGGACTGACAGACAGACAGACGGACAAGGGAGTGATCTTATAAGGGTTCCTTTTTTACCTTTTGACGTACGGAACCCTAAAAAATAAATAACACTGTATTTATTTTGTTTCAGTTTTAATACCAGCCGAGCCTTATACTACAATGATAACTTCGATTCGGAGGCAGTCTCAAAAGACGAGGAAAGTGAGCAGAATACTCAATCATTATATTTCAGAATGTAATAATAGCTGGTAATTAGACATGTACAAATTCATGATCATTGACGATGTTGGGCACAACTACAATAAATACCTACATATTAGGTAGAAACATTCATTTAATAAAATAACATGTACTTAAATCTGATTATAAAGTAAGTATAATAAACGTATTATTTAATCATTTGTCATCAAAATAAAATTTAACGAATCATCAGTATACCTATATTAAAATATGTTGAGGTATGTAGGTAAATCAACAAAAATAACAATTTAAAGTGGTTGTTAATACGTATAGAAATAATAACTAGGATATATACTTATCTATATATCAGGAATGTTGCGAATATTCGCATCCGCATCCGCATATGCGTAGCCTCCACATCGATTTGGGCATCTGCATCCGCATTGATTATTGCCGATGCAGATGCCAAATCGATGCGCAGGTCACAACAAGAGAGAAATCGAAAAGGTCACGCCATAACCTGAGAACAACTTTACCGATTTCAGTCATCTTCTTTTTTAAGTTTTCTAATACTTTGTAGAAGGTTCTTACGGAAATAAAAGTTAAGAAAATTGCGCAGAAAATTGGATAATTTTAGAAAACTTAACGACTATTTTAACTTCAAGAGTTTGACAGTTCGCGCGTTTGATGAATGTGAATTTAGCAGACAGCTAAAGACAGGACAACGTCTATCGAGTCAGCTAGTTTAGAATAATAAAACGAAAAAAATGTTGACCAAAAAAGCATTAGGTTTGTCTGTGTGTCCGCGACTGTGTTCGGTTGCCGTAACTGGACACAGAAACTATGTCTTTTCGTAACTGGACCCCATGTTCGTAACAAACATTGTCTACGTTTGCACAACGCCGTATGTAGCTAAATGTATTGCATGTAGTAGACAACTTACTGCTAAAATTATGTTTCATATTTGAAGTATTTTCTGAAATCTTTAATGCATTTTTTTTATCATTTTTGTGCTGCTTTTCATCATCACGTGTGTCGTGGTCCATATTCTTATTTAGTTTTCCCATTAATTTGTCGATCAACTCCCACGAGTCAGGAGTTTCATTTCCTTTTAGTTTTCTTTTTGATGTCATTGTTGTAGGAAATGCATATTTTGTAAATTTATTATTTTTAGTAACCCTGGAAATTGGCAGTTTTCTGAAAAAAAATTTAATAGTTTAGTATGTTTCCTTACCTTATGTTTAATATCAAATACTTAATGCTAAGAGAAGCCCAGGAAAAGAGCATAACCGAGGTAAGACTCGATTTTCCAAGTAACTATAAGCGTCGCTGGACACGAGCCACGCGCCACAAAACGCCGCCACCTAAAGCTTGAAGTGGCTACTTAGTAGCAGAAGCGCGTGACAGCCACTTTTATTACTTTTTCCTTCAATTTTGGCTGGTGGTGGCTAGTGTATGAAACACATGAAGCGGCGCGCGTGGACGAAAAATGGAGTCCGCAGCTCGGTGGCGGCGTTTTATGGATGTGGCGCGTGGCTCGTGTGCGGGGAGGCTTACAGACGGTGTTGCTGTTCGTGTAGGTAGTAGGTACCTATAAGTCTTACCATACCTAGTATCTAGTCCTAATAATAACTACAATCTAAATAAAAGTGCGAAGCGAGACGCAGTGTGGAGCGGCTCGCACTCACCCTGATTCACAAATTGAACCGAAACATTGTCGGTCGAAACACCAATAAAACGGTACGTGATAAATCCCGTATTTATAATAATGGTGTAACTTACTTGTAAAATGAACTTTTTGTAGCTCTATTTCTCCAATAGCTTAAACGCCTGTTCACATTAGTTCTTTGTTTCTGATAATGCGATGATGCAGGTGTAAAATACGGCAAAATTAACCTAAAACAGTGTAGTAAATTGATGATTATATTAACAAACAATTAAAAAACAAACAAATTTAACAACCTCTCGAGATAACCCCCGACACTTCAGGTATTATGAGTATTAATGAAAATAAAGCAGAATGTTGATCCTCCTTTGTTTCATTTTCCTTTGTTCTAGAATCAGTCAGAGAGTTTACCTGCGTAGCGTGTTTTGTTTACGAATAAGAATAAGAACGGTTACGTCGTAGGTAATTTTGAACTCAGATTGAAATATAATATAATATTAACAAATATCAATACTGCTGGACATTTCACACAGCGCTATCTAGCCCCAAACTAAGCAGAGCTTGTATTATGGGAACCAGATAACTGATAGAATACTTATATACTTTTTTTTGTAATTACATACTTATAATATATAGAAAAACATCCAGACCCGGAACAAATATCTGTAGATCATGCAAACATTTGTTCCGCGGCGGGAATCGAACACGCTACCTTCTGCGTCTCAGCCGGCTATTCGCCCACTGCGCCACGAAGTTCGTCAATAGAACAAAACGTGGTATAACTTCAAATACGTGAAATAAAAACTTTGTAACCATTTTTAAGATTATTGCGAGCACGGAGGTGTGTGATATTTGGCATACGTAGTTAAAGTTTATCAAGAAGGAATAATAAAAATTATTTAATTTATTCAGTTTCACTCCCAACCTACCTATGTATACCACAAATGTGTGTACCTCGCATACTATCGCGTCATGTGCTGCTGCTGGCGCGAAGAACTCTCAGCAATGAGGTTGTTTGCTTGCGCCAGATGGCGTCTAAGGAGTCTAGCTGTTGCGAAGATAATTCGAGATTATGAAAAGCCAGCCGTATGTTTAGTCTTACCGTGAATCTGGTGTAAATCCTTCTAGAACATCTAGGTTATACCGAGGCTCTTGGCCATATTCTCCACGGCCATCGTCCGTCTGTTTTCTCACTGATAACTGCAGCAAAGGCAGTACACTACTGACGTACTTTTCACCTGGTCTAAAATAACATAGACTGTCATAGACGATGTAATACGAGTATTTGTAATGGTGCCTCGACACGTAGGTACGTTCCTGCTCGATGAGCAAGTTGTATAGGTACTCGATTATCGGTGTGCTCGACATTTTGTCGTTTTAAAAATGAAATTAAATAATATATAATGCATGAAGTATCGTTAAAATACAAGATGTCAATATTAGTTTATGTCCAACATATTTCGCTTAAGTACCATAAAATGCAAACATGCAATTTAAATTATATTTGAAGTTATATTAATTACAATGTCAGCAATGTTACAATGTTTATGAGCATTTCGATTCTACTTCGATCATAGTCATACGTTTTATCAGGTCACGTCACAGGTACGCACGTGGGGGTGGGGGGGGGGGGCACGTCGACTTACCATAAATATATTGTACGATACGACAGTACTCATAAGTAATAAGTACCTACCTAAAAGGATTCAGAAAATGCAGGAGTTAACCCAAAAGAGCGGATTGACAAACTACAATGAATAAAGTTTCCTAAAAATTTAGGTATGTGAATTTTAAGTTATTTAATGTTATTTAGATTAAATTCCCTTCGAATGAGCTGTTATTGGAAAATGTGGATTGATCTTAAACGTACCAACATAATTATCTACGTGTTATTATTGCACCGTGTTTTATAAATTTAGTTTTTGAATTGTTTTTGAATTTTAATTTGTATTACGTACCATTATTTTCTTGTTCATATTGTATAATACAATATGAACATTTTGTTTCCTGTAGTTTTATTACAAGTGCTGTGAACGCCTGTTAATGACACATTTTATAATGCTTGTAATTTTCGCAATTACTATGTGCTTTTTTAGTCTTGCCTATTCAAATAATAAAATAAAACAGCTGACTAAATGATTTTTTACTGTAAACAGCTGATTTTAAAGAGTTATTTTGTTCAATTAAAATTGTTGAATTGATTATTTAATTATTAATATTATTGTTCTCGTGAATATGATCCAGTTTCGGGTTATCCATATTTATAATTATGACCCCGGATTATTACTTCATTCTATGGTGTACATAGGTACATAGTAGAGATACTAACATTCGTGTAACATCATATAGATAATCAAAGGCTTCTTCAAAATCGAAGCCTTTTGTTGCCAGCCCTTCGCCTGGCTCGAGATTACCGGACACATTCACGATCGGTACTTCCACTTGTATGAACTCCTCGGATTCTCTTGGGCCTTCATCAGGAGTTGTGGTGGGTGTTGTTGTTTCAACGGATTCTTCTGTGCTGTTTTACAATGGATGTGTTTTACATTAGAATCACTTTTTTTAAGGTGACCGAACAAGGCTTCATTTATCCTCTACAAAATGCTCTAGGCTAGCCCATAGTAAAGGATCTACCAGTCTCTAGCAACAACTTTAACACTTTAAAGCGGATTGAAAGTTTCAGAACTTCTGCCAGGTAGAGTAGTAGAAGGGCGGATTGTAGGAAAGCCTTGCATGCGGCCCTCTTATTAGCTGAACTTACGTAGGTAACCCCAAAAGGTAGAAAAAATGGTAACAGTTGGCGGCCCATGCCCAGCAGGTAGGTAAGAGCGAAATAGGTGAAACTGGTTGAACTACTTACGGTGGTTCAGTGGAGATTGTTGTGGCTTGAGTGGTCTTCAGTGTGTAGAACTTTGTTTCTGTCTGTTTGCGCTTCAGCATAACTTCAGGTAACGGGCCCCAATAACCGCCGAATGTCTCTCCAATCTCATACACCAAGAGCTGAGGAGTATTATGTGCACAGGACTTGTAGTGGCTGGGTAGACTGCGTTCGCGTTTAATTTTGAGCACCATTATAATGTTATTGCCCGATTCAGTTCTGGTGGATACAGTAGGTACGGCCTTGTTATAGCCTTTTACGCTGAAATTGGCCACTTGGCTGTGCAATGCAAAGTCAAGCCGTACACCGCACAGCTTAACGGCTAACTTCAAAGTGGACAAGTAAAAAGGGGCCTACAGTTTTGAGGAACATTGCAAAATGTTTATATACCAAATGTAGATTACAAATTACGATTATTGCTGGATACTTTAGTATTGTGTATGGATATGAGCCTCACTTCTTATAAAAAGTTGGATAACCTGTTGAAGAGAATCTCATCACATAATATTTAACTAGTAGGTAGATCTTCAAGATTAAAGTTTCCTAACAAAAGACATCAACGGGCTACTCGTATCATTGTAGTCTGATTACGCCGGGCTGCATTCATCCCGGTCCTTGACTTTTCAATTGCGGCTAGTCCGATTGAACCAACGCGGTTGGTAACCCCCTTTTTCGAAATCACTCGATTTAGAATCTTTTTTCTTTCACATAAACTAATAGGTACTTAATTAAGTAAAGGTTATTCCAGAAAAGGTATTTACGGCAGTTTGCGTCAGTTGCAGTCTCAACTTGGCGGGGGACTGCCTTGCTCCCAAATTTATCTAATAATCGAACGAATAGAAGCAGGCAGGGTATATTTCCATAACACGCATTCCGCAGTTTTCGAGCAGCTACATGGATGCTTTGGAATATCTATGTATGTTGGCCAGAAAAGGTATTTACGGCAGTTTGCGTCAGTTGCAGTCTCAACTTGGCGGGGGACTGCCTTGCTCCCAAATTTATCTAATAATCGAACGAATAGAAGCAGGCAGGGTATATTTCCATAACACGCATTCCGCAGTTTTCGAGCAGCTACATGGATGCTTTGGAATATCTATGTATGTTGGCCAGAAAAGGTATTTACGGCAGTTTGCGTTGCCCTCAACTTGGCGGGGGACTGCCTTGCTCCCAGATTTATCTAATAATCGAACGAATAGAAGCAGGCAGGGTATATTTCCATAACACGCATTCCGCAGTTTTCGAGCAGCTACATGGATGCTTTAGAATATCTATGTATGTTGGCCAGAAAAGGTATTTACGGCAGTTTGCGTTGCCCTCAACTTGGCGGGGGACTGCCTTGCTCCCAGATTTATCTAATAATCGAACGAATAGAAGCAGGCAGGGTATATTTCCATAACACGCATTCCGCAGTTTTCGAGCAGCTACATGGATGCTTTGGAATATCTATGTATGTTGGCCAGAAAAGGTATTTACGGCAGTTTGCGTTGCCCTCAACTTGGCGGGGGACTGCCTTGCTCCCAGATTTATCTAATAATCGAACGAATAGAAGCAGGCAGGGTATATTTCCATAACACGCATTCCGCAGTTTTCGAGCAGCTACATGGATGCTTTGGAATATCTATGTATGTTGGCCAGAAAAGGTTTTTACGGCAGTTTGCGTTGCCCTCAACTTGGCGGGGGACTGCCTTGCTCCCAGATTTATCTAATAATCGAACGAATAGAAGTAGGCAGGGTATATTTCCATAACACGCATTCCGCAGTTTTCGAGCAGCTACATGGATGCTTTGGAATATCTATGTATGTTGGCCAGAAAAGGTATTTACGGCAGTTTGCGTTGCCCTCAACTTGGCGGGGGACTGCCTTGCTCCCAGATTTATCTAATAATCGAACGAATAGAAGCAGGCAGGGTATATTTCCATAACACGCATTCCGCAGTTTTCGAGCAGCTACATGGATGCTTTGGAATATCTATGTACGTTGGCCAGAAAAGATGTGATTGTCCTCACTTACAATGTTCTACGACATTTAAAACTCCGAAATTTTTCTTTGAACAGACACTTGGTAGAATTCAACAATTTTCAGCGAAAATGAACCTGCTTTTTTTAAGATGATTTTTTTTTAAATAAAGTTGCTACGTTTCATGGTTAGAACAACCCCTTTTCAGATATGAAACATATATATACATATTTTGAAGAATTCTCTAAAGAACAAGATGAAGTTTCATGTCAAACACATGGTTTGTATGATTTATTAACATATTTTATAACATAATAAGCTTTATAAATAAAAGAATGAAAAAGAAGAAGATAATGCTCTTTAGCATTAAATTCGGATTTGTACTATTTTTATAAGTGCAGTAAAGTATTTTTAATAAATCAATCAAACCTGACGCTTATAAAGCAGTGGTAGGGCAGGTCCAGCTTTGAGAAGTTCAAGATAAAAGAGCTCGCTTCTACCACCTGTCTCCCGAGGAAGATGGAGGGTATCACTCTCCGTTTGCAGTATTCCGATAGGTCCTTCTCGTAATATAGTTTCTTGATATCCACCGCAAGGACTTGTTCTTTTAAAGTGACGATTGTAAGGACCAATTTAAAGAAATTCATTTTCTCTGTTTATGTTTATACCATGGCCCTCTAGTATTGCACTTCAAAGTTAGAAACCGAGAGAGGTACCTAAGCAAATTTTTCGAGTTCGCATACCTAGGTACTACCTACCTTAATATGGGATAATTCTTACTATGAAATTGAACAACTTGCCTTAGAAATTAAGTCGTCTTTCTTTTAAGAGATTCATCATTATATTCTGTGCTTGTTTTTCTGTCTTTGTGGCTATCGTAACGAATGACTAAATTCTTATCTGCTTATCTCACCGTTCCCATGGTTTTTAAAAACCTTTTCTCCTGGTTTCGTCCTTCACTATTAAACGTTTGTGTTGTAAATATTAAATTCCTACCGCTTTCTCATATTTTTAAAAATGTAGAGATACAGCTTGGAAAAAAAAATTATGATGATGATGAATTACAAATCCAAGATATTCTCGACTGACTGATTGATTGAATGAAAATACTTTATTGCACTTATAAAACTACATAGTACAAAGTTGAACTTTATACTAAAGAGCATTCTCTTCCAGATAACCTTTGTGTATTCTAAAAAGGAAACTAATTAAAATTTGCACAGGACTAATAAAAATAGCATAATATAGGTACAGCTTACATAAATAAACCTACTTAAATACATTTTAGGACAGACTAAACTATGATATCTGCTACTGATGTAATTGTGCTTGAATCTCATAAAAGGGTTGTCTGTGTTTCACAATTTTAGTTCCCCACCGCCTGATTTTACCACCCCACAGGAACAGTTACCACCCGGTCATGATCTGCCGTGGCCAGTCTGGAAGTCCATAAACAGGCTCCGCACCCAGGTTGACCGCTGCAGACTTAATATGTGCAAATGGGGATTCAGAGACCCTAACTTGACGCAGTGCGACTGCGGTGATCCCACGCAGTCAATGCAGCACTTGCTAATGTGCCCTTTGTGCCCGAACACCTGCACGATGGAGGACCTAATGGCCGCCTCGTCTGATACCATCAGTGGCGGATTTACCAGCAGGCTGAGTAGGCTTGAGCCTAGAGCGGCAGATTTTAGGGGCGGCAAATTTAGGAACGATATTTTTTTAAGATATATCTGTAAAGCGGTTTTCTGATGTTTTGCAGAAAGAAGTCTACAAGGCCTCTTTCCTACGACTTTTCCCTCTTCCCTTTCATTGTACATTCAAGCAACGGCACCACAAACTGATATATTGTATGGTAAAACACCCAGTTCGCGGCTCTCCACCAATATACCTACCTATTACATTACCCCTTATAGTACATGATTGAGCTTTGATTAGCTCAGAAATATACCAAAAAAAAATAACCTGTGCAATTTCAACTAAGTTGTTGTATTGAAGGGCGGCAAAAATTGTACAGCCTATACTTAGGAAATGTGTAAATCCACCACTGGATGCCATTGTTGTGGCCAAACACCTGTCTAACATACTATGAATAGAAACGTAGAACTCTTGAGACGCTAGAAGAAGAATTTCAGTTCCGTTTCTAAACATTTTTGCCGCTGCCATTATAATAACTTCTTATAATTCGTGACTTGCAGCATCATTAACATTAACTAGGAGAATAAAAAATTACTTTTACATATTGCAACTGAAGGCAAATAGGAATTAAAAAATATCGTTCCCAATTGCCGCTTGTGGTGGTGCCACTACTGGTGGCAGGTGGGATTACCTATTAAGTAATAAGGTACAGGGTGGACCAAAAGTCCGTTTATATTTGAATCGGTTGACGCGTCGAGCAGCGGCGGGCGGCGTGGGGCGGAGGGTTACGCATTGAAAGAGCGGCCAATGGGGATTTAGTGCCATGGCGTCGTTCAACGGTAGCCAACGTGCTCTCTGCGTACGCGAGTACTATCGAAACAACGATTCTGCGACCTTAGCGCAACGAAAATTTTGCGCTCATTACAACATACGGCATAAAATTGAAGCTCCATCAATTCAGTTGATTAAAAAATGGGTGCTCAAGTTTGAGGAAACAGGTTCAACAGTAAATTTACCTCGATCCGGTCGACCTAGAACATCGAGGGACCCCGAAAACGTGGAGCGAGTAAAAGCGTCTGTTCGTGACCAACCTGGGCTTTCAACTCGAAAGCGGTCTAGTGTCCTTAACGTGCCAAGAACAACTTTGAACCGCATTCTCAAGAAAGATTTACACCTACATCCGTATAAAATCCAAATGGTGCAGGAATTAAGGCCTCAGGACCATGCCACTAGGTTGCAGTTTGCAAACGAAATGTTAGAGCAATTCACCAGCTTTACTAACATTTTTTTCTCAGACGAAGCACACTTCCATCTAAATGGGCATGTTAACAGACAAAATTGCCGTTATTGGAGTGACACTAATCCGAAATTAAAACATCAGAAACCTCTGCATTCTCCCAAGGTTACTGTATGGGCTGCTTTATCAGCAAGAGGCATTATCGGTCCATACTTTTATGAAGATTCAAGGGGACGTGCAGTTACAGTAAATTCAGAGCGGTATATCGTCATGCTACAAAACTTTTTTGCCCCGGCGTTGCAGGATTTTGCTGGTTTTAATCAACGGTCATGGTTTCAACAAGATGGTGCCACTTGTCACACCTCCAATGACTCGTTAAGGGCAGCTCGAGTAATTTTTGGCCAAAAAGTGATATCGAAGAGAGGTGACATTAACTGGCCGCCTCGTAGCCCAGATCTATCCCCAATGGTTTTTTTTCTATGGGGATACCTCAAGAGTAAAGTTTATAACACCAACCCAGTGACTCTTGAAGAATTAAAGGATCGTATTCGCGCAGAAATGCGTATCATTTCATAAAGCACGTGTCAGGCTGTCATCGAATATTTCCACTCGCGATTGCAGCAATGCCAGAATAATGAAGGATCGCATATGGATGACGTTATTTTTAAAAAATATATTGCCATTTTGTCTAGTTTCGAAAACAATAAACAGTTTTTACCTTTGGCTATTAGTTTATTTTTAATCATCATTTCAAATATAAAAAGACTTATGGTCCAACCTGTATATAGGTATCAACTTATATCAATAGCCTCTAAGCATCTGTGTACTCATTCACTAACCTAAAGTGAGTAGGTTATGCTATGAGACATTAAATTTTAAATTTATATGGCGTGATGCATCTGATATTGAAGTGGGGTCAACGATAGGGGTCGCGTGACCCGCACGCAGTGCAACTCTTATCCGAGCTTTTTATGAAAGTCGAGCAGCAGGAGGGGAAAAATTAATTACTTGTAAGAAGTACAAAATATTATATTATATATGTAGGTACCAACTACGAGACCGGCCTTTGTGACACTAAAATCAAAACACTTTCTATGAATGCCATCCCTGTCATCATCTTATCATTCTAAGCATCAAAGACCTCCCCGTTAGTTGGGACCTGGTACCTAAAGGCCACATACGTAACGATTTCTTCGATGAAGCTTAGGCTTAAACCTATTGCTTACATTTCCGGTCCAGTTTCAGGATTTAGGTAAGATAAGTGATACAAATAAGGCCTACCTAATTTGAAACACTCTTCTTCTTTTTCTTGATCTTGATAAATTATTCGAAAAGGGGGATAAATAAAAGCAAGGCATTATTCTTTGGTTTATATATTTTAAGCAATTAAGAAAACATATTGTAATCTTTTATCAAAAATCACTTAAAAAGAGGTAATTCTGAAACCTTAGCCTTAAATTGCTAGTCAGACTTGATGTCGCATATTATCAGGAAATAAAGAATAATATAAAAAAACGTATCCAAACCAACAAAAATTAGAAAATTAATATGTCTTCTCAAAAGTATGAATTAATATTGATAAATAAAATATTTTGACAGGCCTTAATTAAACAAGGTAACTACCTAACCTACTGTTATCAAAGATTTCCACTTGCAAGTTGAAACAGGAATTCGATATTTTTTTAATAGAGCATTTTTTGTGGCGTTGTGGCTATAATTCAGGCAACATTAAATAATTACAGACGGGATTGTAGGTACTTATCACTTACTTAGAGCCATAGAGATACACACTTTTATTAACCTAAAATACATAGGAAAGTATCTACTTTAATAAATAAACGTATACATACTAATTAGTAATAGTAGTATTTGTACTAAAAACGGGATATTTACCATGATTTGTGAGTTCTTGACTGTCCCGATATTTCGACGCACTTGCATGCGCCATGATTACGGTAAACATCCTGTTTTTAGTATGTACAAATAGTGTTAATAACCATGATATAGTTTCAAAAGTTATGTCGTAAAAATAAAATAATAGATCACGGGACCTATATTGAATCCCGAACGTAACAAAGAGAGTGCAGAGAGGGATATAAGCACGCCTAAGATGCAGACAGCTTTATCCACGGAGAGAATACTCTACTTTTCACACTTTCTGCGAGACAATAAAAACCAAATCTAGGTTGATGCATTCTGTGCAGTGAATTAGTTCGATTTACAAATAAGTTCGTATTGTGTGCGTCTCTTTGATTATAATTTCAATACAGATGAATTTGAATTGAATTTGGAACCACCAAATTCTAATCACATTATGCCCGCGAGGGCATAATGAAATTTAATACGCCCGACTCAGCTGTAGGGATTTACCATAGAGAAATACTATTAGACGAGGGATTTACTGAAAGGTCGAACGCACTTCAGCCAGCGGCGCGGACCGACCGATGACGCATTATAGCGGCGCGGCGCAGCGAGGTCCAGCGCGGCGCTGCAGGTTTGGATCCTTTATCCCCTCGTTAAATAATTTAGTATCTGTATCGCAAGGTGTTTGTATCCTACCATAACCTTTCTTTCTATGATGGATGGACTAGGCGGATATATTAAAACCGCTAACTAAAGATAGGATATGGACTGACTACTGAGTATATTTGTTGGTAGCGCCATCTATGGTACGAGTAAGACAACTTTTATAGAAGGCTCTTTTTTACACTTCTATGCTGTCACGTAAATAGCCAATGATTTTCAATAAACTGTTATTGTCAAATGGATAGAAGCTGTCAGTGTCAGTTGTGATTGTCAATAGCAGCTGATCAAAACACACACACAGCTGTGTGTGGACATAGGAAATTCGTAAAAAAATTAGAACTGTTACATAAAAATAAATCATGCCTATTACAGAATACGTATCTTCGCTAGCGGAAAATCCATACTTCGGGGCTGGTTTTGGCCTTTTTGGAATAGGAGCTGGGGCGGCTATACTACGCAAAGGATTCCAAACTTCTGTGTTACTTTTTAGACGGCATTGTATGATCACGCTCGAAGTACCTTGCCGCGATAAATCATACCAGTGGCTGCTGCAGTGGATCACACAAAAAGGAGCCAGACACACTCAGCATCTTAGTGTAGAGACGTCCTTTCTTCAAAAAGATACAGGTCAAATTAAGACGAAATATGACTTCATCCCGAGTGTCGGCCAGCATTTTTTCAGGTTAGCGTTTTATAACTAATTTATGAATGAATTTGCAATTAGGTACCTGTATAACATTCTATTACTTACACCGAAAAAAATATATCCTTAAAACTGCACAGATATCTAGGTAGGTAACTTGTAGAAAATATTTTGGTGTAATATGTTAGGGTTGAATTAAAATCATGTTTAATTCCTACCTTGACCAATAAGCATATTAAAAATGTAATGAAAATGAATGAATGAGAGGTAATTTAGGCCTGTGGTAAGTGGAGATGGCGTGACAGTATCTATGTTACCTACTCCTGTTTAATAATGAATACTCTTTTCACCTTGTTGTTTATTTATAATACCTATATTTCTTTATCTATTTCAGTTATGCTGGTTCATGGATCAAGGTCGACCGAATCAGAGAACAACACACATTGGATTTACACATGGGTGTTCCATGGGAGACAGTGACTCTTACATCATTTGGGCGAAATAAACAACTGTATTACGATATCCTTGAAGATGGTAAATAGAAACCTGCAGAGGCAGCAAAATTCATGAATGTTTTGTAAGAAAATTATTTTGGTCTTTTAAAGATTCCAGAAGGGATGGACTAAAAATGCTTATAGCAAAAATCAACTACCTTACATAATCATGTAACTACAAATACTAAATATGTTCAGTCCATGGAAACCAAGAATGATGTACGCACAAAACTGATTGCTTAGTCATCTTTATCATCCTCTCAGCCTGGAATCACCCACATCCTCTTTTCTTTCTTGCCAGCTTTCTTGGTCTGCTACCATCTAGATATGGTTGATATATTTTAAGTATGGTAAAATTAAAATGTTTCTTTCATATTTAAAAAATGTTTACTTACCATACTAAATCTTTGTATGTCTCCGCTCAGCTAGGACAATGGCACTGAAGCAGCATGAAGGAATGACGCTCATGTACACAGCAATGGGCTCTGACTGGCGACAGTTCGGCCATCCTCGGAAACGTCGTCCGCTCGACAGTGTAGTGCTCAAATCAGGCTTGACGGACAAGATCCGGACAGATTGCCTAGACTTCATCAACAATCCTCAGTGGTACACTGATCGCGGGATACCTTATAGAAGAGGTATTATTTATATTCTACACATGCGTGCTCGCTACTTGCGCGTGGCACAACTGACGAACGTACTATTTACACATGCACACTCGCTACCCGTCTCGTCACTCGCAAGAATGTTTCAACGCTGTATAACGCACCTGAAAATTTACAATCATGGGTTACCTACCTCTGTGAACCTATTCGTAAAATTTTTGTTATATAAAACATAAAAACATTAGATTTAAAATCAGTAGATAATCAGTCAGTCAGGCAGCACAAACATACAAAAATGTATTGGCGTGATCCTTAACGAGTAAAACATTTTCCTACCTTCAAGACTTGAGGACTGCATTACAATATATTTAGGTAGGTAGGTCCTAATACTTCTTGTAAAATGCTCTTTGTCATGGCAATGATTAGTTTTTGTTTTTTTAGGGTATCTATTACATGGACCTCCTGGATGCGGCAAGTCTTCCTTCATCATGGCACTAGCTGGTGAATTAGAGTATAATATTTGTGTCCTCAACTTATCAGAAAGAGGACTTACAGATGACAGACTCAATCATCTCCTTAGGTTTGTATTTCAAGTTATTTGTAGCCGCAACTAAAAGCTGAACAACTGAGTTATGTGTAACTTTGTTGTACAGCTTTTAGTTACCAATTCACACACTTCGCCAATTCATTGTGAAAAAGTTATACAATCCTCTTGTAGTATTTTGAGAGACCTAAGTTGTTCAGCTAATTCTAATGGCGACTGTGCAATTAAATAAAAAAAATAAGATAGTCTTAACTTTAAATAGTTTATTTATGTTGCAGTGTTGCACCCCAGCAATCAATTATATTGCTTGAAGACATTGATGCAGCGTTCCTCTCTAGAGAAGACTCCCCAACACAAAAAGCAGCCTATGAAGGTCTCAACAGGGTTACATTCAGTGGACTACTGAATTGCCTTGATGGTGTGGCATCAACGGAAGCCAGGATAGTGTTCATGACTACAAATTATTTAGATAGGTAAGGCAATAGTGCGTCACACTGATACTCTATCTACCCATCCTACATTCTCACTCAACACAGGCAAATTTTTCCTAACCTAAAAAACTTTGGACATGCTGTACCAATTTCTGCCATACATACGCTCAACTAAGATTCATCTTGCGATCACCAGCATACACAAAAAACACCACATTCAATATGGTCACATCAGACAGATCTTCTTTTGTGTTTCCTATTTTTTATTTGACCAATGACAGAGATTTAGATAAAGAGCGACCGGTACACCATACACGTTGCCTGGCCCATGTCCTCTCATGTTCAGGTGAGGTGGAGAGACATGAGGCAGATAAAGCCTTCAAACTTGGAGCGTCGGGAATTAAAAAGGCAACTGGCTATGGCGTACGTCAATTGCCTACTTATCCTAAATCATCACAAACTGTTAGATACCTTGCACCGCTTCCGGTGTGCCGGCTATCGAAAAACTTGTTTTAATAAACATATTTTAAAAGCATAACCCTATTTCTAGGTTGGATCCAGCTCTGATAAGGCCAGGACGAGTAGACATGAAAGAATATGTCGGCTATTGTGATAAAGACCAAGTTGAACTTATGTTCCTGAGGTTTTATAAAGGTGCAGAAGCTGCTGAGCATGCAAAGATCTTTGCAAGCAAGTAAGTAAACATTTATAAAACCTAGTACCTACAATTTACCGTAATTTACAATTTAATTTAGTAATTTAATTTAAAATAATTTTGGAATTGACGACCTCCGTGGTGCAGTGGGCGAATAGCCGGCTGAGACGCAGGAGGTAGCGGGTTCGATTCCCGCCGCGGAACAAAATGTTTGCATGATTTACAGATGTTTGTTCCGGGTCTGGTTGTTTCTCTATATATTATATGTATATATTTACAAAAAAAAAGTATATAAGTATTCTATCAGTTATTTGGTTCCCATAGTACAAGCTCTGCTTAGTTTGGGGCTAGATAGCACTGTGTGAAATGTCCAGCAATATTTATTTATTTAATTATAGGAACTTCTTGGTAGCATTGGGAACAACCCCACACATGTGGTGTATGTTCAGCCATTACTTCTTTGTTCAAGAACCGATTTGAATGTTTCTTTTTGCGTTGGGTTCAGTATAGCTCCAAGGTGGTGGTCCCATTTAAGTTTCATTGAGGACAAATAATTTTGAAGAAACCTACTTACCTTCGGATGATAAAAATATTTTGCTTGCATCCCAATGTGTGTGGTATTATTGGAAAGCTCTTTAAAAATTAAGTTGACGTTTCAATAACCCAATAACCACTTTTTATTTTAGAATTTCGTTTCAGATTTATGACGTTTTGCTGTTTTTAAAGTTGGTTATATTTTTGTATAAAATTAACTTGTTCATATCTAATATTTTTTATAAGTTATAGGTTCATATTTGGCCACGGTCTCGCCTGATAGCGGCCAAATTTTGACAGGCACCCTAGTAAAAATGTATTACCCCACTTATAATTAACTTATAATATATAAAAATTAGATTTTGATTAAAAAAACACATGAACGTAGTAATCTTGCAGCCGGATCTTGCCGGATCGGAGCCTATAGGATATGAACGGAAAGAGAAACCATATAAATTTCGTGTTTGTTCCAGGGTTATAGAAAAAAAGAAAGCCGTCAGCCCTGCACAAATTCAAGGATATTTCATGTTCCACAAACACTCTGCCACTGAAGAAGTGTTGTCAGATATTGAAACAATATGGACTCTTGGATAAACAATATTTATTACCTAAGTACCTACTTTTTGCATTGTTTCATAAACCCTACAGGTGGGGGTTTATTGGAAAGGTATCGATTACTAGATAAATATTCAAGCTACGGGTATTAAACCCACCTCTAAAATCAGTTAATACGATTCCGGGTGTGTGTTTTAAATTAATGTCATACATAACAAACCAGGATTGCCATCTGACCGTTGTTGGAACCAGCTCGTTAGGGATCTGGTTTCCATTTCAACTTATAGCTAAGATTTTGTAGTTCCCGAAAATCATATTACCTGAATCTGGGGACAGCCAGAAATCAGGCTGGATCTCGGAAACTAAGGATCTCAGGGAATCAGTCAAAAGGTAAAGTTTTTGTAGTGGATTACTTTTTTTGGTAATGACTCGTATTCCGAAATAAATAGGGTGGAATCAACGTAACATCAGGCTGTACGGCCACGCTATATCACAGCAACTGGATACCTTTGAGAATCCGTCAATAGCTCAGCCTTTTGCAGTTGTTTGGTTACGAATTTGTAGTGGATTTTTTTATGTTAGGGCTGCAATTTAGAATTAAATGGATTTTAGTCAAAATGGAAGTATCACTTATACTCCACCACGAAAAATTTGAAAGAACCGTACCAAGCGTAAAATACTGCCGTAGTCGAGGAAGAGTTAAATGTCAAAGTTTCACCAAAATCAGAGCGGGAAAGCCGCAACAGCAGCCCGAGGACGCGCGTTTCTTCTGTTACAGTGGCCATAAACGTTGCGAGACGGTCGCACGCACTTTTCGTCGAACGATCGCCACGAGGTTCGATTATCAATCTGCTTTAGGCGCGGGACAAATACAAGAGGCGTCGGACGGAGGTGAGGCGCGGGCGCAGCGTGGGCGCGGCGCCACTATGATATTTCATACAAAAGTATAGAAGAGGTGGGGCGCGAGACATATTGAGATGGCGGAGCGCGGGTGGGGCACGGGCGCCGTTTCCTCGCCCTCGGCGCACCCGCAGTTAGCAGGCATTCTCCTGTCCTGCTTGCCACACAGGGTGGACCGCATATCTTCTGATCTTTTGTAAGTTCTCCAACAGAGCTTGCAGATCCTCTTCATCTGACGAAGAAGATGTCATGTTGTCGTGATAAAATCAAACACTAGAATGCCCCAAATGCATCCACTGTGTTCGCTCGCGCTTCGCCCTAGCCTGACACCTCTTGTATTTTTCCCGCGCCTTACGACCATCCCATCCGCAATCGAAACTGTCGCATATGACGCAAGTCCGTGGGACGATCCGTGCGACTGTCGTAACCCTTGGCACTTCCATCTACATTATATTTTTCACCCAGTGCCTCTTTCTAATAATGAGCTTTGGATTTGTTTTGTGCTTAACTAAAATAAAATATATTTATTTTTTTGGTTTTTATTATAAAGTATAAGAAATTAGGTACATCATTTTACTATGAAGAATGACATTACTTAAAATTATTTTACATAAGTAAGGGTAAGGGCTGGTGTCCTTTCAGGATTTTGCCTTTACAGGGAATAAGTGCCCTATGTAAATATGCGCGGAATCTGGTAATTTGTATCCTCAGATACGCTAGAAATAGAGTTTGTATGAATGTTAGGAAGCTAACTGGCCCAAGAAGAAGTTCTCATCAACATAGTGTATTTCCTGCATCCTACGTTTCGTACTATTGGTCAGAATTTGTCTTTGACCGAATCATCGTTAGTCCAACCTCGAGGCTCGCCGGGCTCAGTTATAGGAGCATTTCTTGTAACTTGGGATGCATTTGGGACAAAAATATCTAATTATCAAAGTATAAATAAAAAATTGAGGAAAAGCCCCCGACACAAAACCCTGTAATAATTTTCCATTTTACAGCTGATATCCCTTCACCAAAAAGAAAAAATGTTGATAATCTTCGGATCGGCTGACCTGATCTTCATCACACAGAGTTCTATTTAACTAAGTTTCTATTTTAAAAAATCGCGCCCGAATCGGTCCATCGGTTTGGAAACACGACTATTCGACGACCTCCATGGCGCAGTGGGTGTATAGCCGGCTAAGACGCAGGAGGTTGTGGGTTCGATTCCCGTCGCGGAACAAATAATAATATAATATATAATAATAATAATAAATATTGCTGGACATTTCACACAGCGCTATCTAGCCCAAATTAAGCAGAGCTTGTACTATGGGAACCAGATAACTGATAGAATACTTATATACATTTTTTTTTAATACATACTTATAATATATAGAGAAACAACCAGACACGGAACAAATATCTGTAGATCATGCAAACATTTGTTCCGCAGCGGGGATCGAACCCGCTACCTCCGCGTCTCAGCCGGCTATTCGCCCACTGCACCACGGAGGTTGTCATGTTTGCATGATTTACAGATATTTTTTCCGGGTCTGGTTGTTTCTCTATATGCATTTGCAAAAAAAAGAAACGCATGTAAGTATTCTATCAATTATCTGGTTCTCATAGCTTTGCTTAGTTTGGGGTGCTGTGTGAAATGTCCAGCATTATTTATTTATTACGAAAATGGTCACTTTGAAGCTTTATATTTCGCATACGGACTCTTATATTAAAAAAAGTGTTGAGGTAACCTATTGTTTTAAACGACCTATTCAACGGTACCCCACAGTTTGGGGGAATAAAAAAAATCACCCTCAACTTCCATATAGAAAAACAAACTATGTAAAAAGTGAAATTATTAGATAAAGAGAATAAGCCCGGCTTGCACAACGTCCCCTAAACGTATTTAACAACTGAACATGTTTAAATTTGACGTATTTGTATGATTTAAGAACTGACTAAATCATATTTAGCCACTAAATAAGCTTAGGCATCGTTGCGCAAGTCGCCTTTAGTATAAGAAATTATGCGAACACTACAAATAAAAGGTCTTATTATTATTCAATCGTTAAGTACTTTGAGTAGGCTTAAGTAATTCCAACAGATGAGTTGCAAAATGACTTTCAGCAGAACCTGCTCAGGTCACTCTAGGTCACCTAGGAGCTAATTTAGATTTTTAAGACAAAGCCAGAGACATAAGTCCTGAACGGGTTATTATTTTTGAATAATATTTGGGCACTAATTAGAATAAATTGGCACCTTTATGCTTACATAAATTCATGATACTGATCCAGAATCTATAACCAAACCCTGAGAGTACAAATTACCAGATTTCAAGCACATTAACACGTGGTAGGGCACTAATTCCCTGTAAAGCCAGACTTCTGAAGGGAGACAACTAACGAACACGTCTAGTAGCGAACTTTGTACTAGACTGAAAGACTTATTTAATCTTCATATAGAAACTATAACGACCAGTCATCATAATCCAGTTAAACGAGCGAAGTCGTTTCCTGGCGAAACCCCTAACCAATGCACTTAGTGCAGGTAGGTACTTTTTTTACAATATACTAATCTATTCTACCAAAAGTTACTTTGGTACCATATTCATAGATTTTAACAAACACATAAAGCTGTTAGTGTTATCATACACCTCTTGACTAATTTTCTGAGCATTATTTAACAGTTTTTTCGCTATATCTTCGTCCCTATACATCTTAAGAATCTCCCATTCCCAATTTGCAGTTAACTTTGTTATATTGATGTTGTCTTCATTACGATCTTTTATTTTTAAGCAGAAAACATTTTTGGCACAAAATAGTGACAAACATAATACGACTGGTTGCTCATTTGTATCTTGTTTATAACGAACTTTAAATCGTATGAGAGTGTGGAAGTCCCCAGTAAGAATAACATCTGTATACACCAAAGTAAGGTTGTGCACTTGCAATAATGTTCCAAAGTATTTGAATGGAGAACTTGTTTTAGTATTCGGCAACTCAACCGTGTCCAGTATTACATAATCCGTGATGCGATGATCAGGAGTGTGAAAGTTTTGAACACTATTTATTAAACGTGTTTCGTTATGAACTTGAGGTGTTCCAGATGTACCGCGAGATTCAAGAGTGTGAAAGTTTTGAACACTATTTATTGAATGTGTTACGTTATGAACTTGAGGCGTTCCATAAACTTGGAATAAAGCGCCGCCATTCTGTGTCAGTTGTTGGCTTTGAGTTACAACAGGCGTGGAAGATTCATTCATCCGATTCAGAGTCTCTTTCGACATGAGCTCTGTTACCGATTTCACTTTTATTCTTGGAGCTGTTTGTTGTGGGTTTTCACTGTTAGAAATTACAGAGTTGCTGTTGGAGTTATTATTGGGAGCTTCATTATGCGCACTAGGAGTTGTTGCCTCAGGAACTGCTAATGACGTAGTAAATTTTATTATGGGCATTTGTATATTATTATCGTATCCTGAAGTGACTTCTGCGGAGAGTTCTTTAGAATCAATCTCTAAAGTAGGCATGTCTATTGCAGGTTTTGCTTTATCTTTTTTAGAATCCATAGTAAACTTCTTAAGTTGCCTAGGGTTAGCGACAGGGTTTGCGTTTAGAAGTTTTCTCGTATCAACTGCTCCATCGCTGTACAGCAAAGCTTTTAAATGTGGTGTATGGTTTATAGTAGATCTTTCATTTGCACATGAGCTAGCCATGGGTTCAATTTTCAGGCAACGGTGATGGTCCTGGTTTTTAGAAGTATCTACTGCACTTATTTCTTCCAGTAAAGCAGACTCCTCAACTACGCCAGATGTCTCTACTACGTCAGAGGCTTTCACTTCGCCGAATTCTTGTGTGCCGGTCCCTTGTACCAAGCTTTCTTCTTCTGTTGTGCTCAGTTCAATCAGTTTATTATATATTATTTTGTATCCAACAAAGTTATTAATGTTTTTTTCATTTGAATATCTTGATCTTGCTATTATTTTGAAATAATTTGTACTACTAGTAACTTTGAGTGGAGACCTTGATAACCAAATAATATCCAAATTCAGATGTTCCATATATTTTGTGACGCGAGTAGAGTTAAAACCTCGTTTGTTAATAATTTGTCGCCCAATGCTTGTAATCTTACGATTCAATTGGATGAAGGCTGGTTTTTCTAATTTTCCGTATTGTCTTTGATATTTTTGGAATGTCGAAACAGTAATCGTCGTAAGCACGGAGACGCCGTTTATTGCATTTATGGGGTTGTTGGTAAATTTCCTTTGTTCTCCTTCCACTTTTGTTTTCTCATCATCACTATCAGTATCATCAATACATACAATACAGTCATTTGTTTGAGATTTGCTATCAGATACATTATCATCAGACGCATATGATTTGTTTTCTGGAACAACTGTATCATTGGAGCTACTGGAACACATTCGTCTTCTCCTGCGACGAACCAGTGTGTGGCTTAATTTGAATGATGAATCAGAACTTTCGTCTAAATTACAATTTTCGATGGTCTTGGTATCTTCTTCATCCGAACTATTCCTACCATTTTTTCCAGTATATGTAATATTAAAATCCGGAGTTCCTTTAGCAATAATTTTGTGCTTGCTATACACAACTTTCTCCATAGATCCTGTTATATTAGGCTGGTTGTCTAATTTATGTAGCACAACAACACAGTTTTTCTTAAAAACTTCTGCATGTTTGGACTTTAAAACGTTATGTCTTTCCTTGTGGCGCACTGCTGATTTCCATGTATACGAATGTTTACTACACAGTTTGCACATAAATGTTTTGTTGTATTCCTTAATCCAGTCTTGATTACTGCTTTCTACTTTTAAAGATGAGGTCTTATTTGCAACTTGACAATTTGACTCAAGGTTGCATTCGGACTGAATGGATGACGTGCTAATTTTTCGTCTTTTACTGTTCTTCCTTTGAGATTTATCAACAGAGTCAGTGCTTTGACGTTTAACTGCTGGTCCTACGTTCTCAACTCCTGGAAGCTAAAAAAACTGATTATGCTAGGGGTTTTCCTTTTTAAAATTACGATCTGTTGAATTCAACTGATTGAGAAGCATAATGCTCAAAATAATAAAAAACCTTTCTATATATGTATTCTCAAGTGAGCAGAAGAAATAACAGCTAAAAAATCAACACCTGTCTTTTAATGTAGGTTATGAAGTTACTTACATTATTCTGTTGTGATATTTTCAACTCAATCTGCTTTTCAATGAAAGATTTCTTTGTTTTTGAGTAGACCCAGAGCATGGATTGACATTTTTTACAAACAAGCTGTGGCAAACCATCAAATGGCTCAACCTGGAAAAAAATATTATCATAATTATTAACTCAGAGACTAAACATGTTTAAATTTAACGTATTTTTATGATTTCGCACATCCTCTGAAAAACTGTCACAATACAAAAAAAGCAGTTCTGAGAAAAACACATTTTAATATATTTTTTACCTTACATGAACTACTATGTTGTAATGATAATGAAAAATAAGCGAAAATTGTTTTTATTGTATGTAAAATTTATTAATCTTTTCGTGGATTATAAAATATATTGGATGACAGCAATATTTTTTATTATTTTCAATAAAAACTAAAAAAAGTCCTAAGTTATGACCCTTTTTCACAATTAATCGGAACTCAATTTCTACGAAGTAAAACAAAATTTAGACACTAATCAACTCTTTTAATAAACTTTTTTACAAAAATCGTGTGTTTACTCACTATTTTGCATAGGAACTATCAAAATCACTTATAATAAAATTGCGAGATCACTTATAGAACTAAAAATAATCAGACATTCAGCAGATAAGCTTTTTCGTATAATAATTTAATTTTAATTTCTTACAAATTTCTGTAGAATGTGCCATAAAAGTTTGTAATATGATTGTTCTCCACCAAACTCAGAAGATCTCTCTTTTTTTTTTCTTTTAATTTAGGTTTGCACCTGTAAGCTTTTTTTAACGAAATATTTTGCAGAGTTTCTTTTACGGGTGATTTCAACTTCGCGAAATTCATCTTCTTTGTAAGAAAGCTTATAAAAAACTTTCGTAGGTTCTCCTTGTACTACTCTAAAGACCTTAACTTCAGAAGTCTTTAAATTTTTGGCATTGAAACCAATATCTTCTGCTAAATGTTTCAGGGAGTAGAAATCTCTGAAACTCATTTCATTTACTTTGTATGGTTTACCCTTCTTCTTGGCATTCCGTATTATTAGTGCATATTGGCTGGGGACATAGATGGGCCCGGTTCTGAGGTTCTTTTTGATAGCCTTTTCGATTGTGGAATGGACAGCATCCCCTTCGTTCTGTGTATGGCCAGTGATAAGGTATATGTGAGTAATTGATTTTATTTTTGAGTGCTTCATTAAAGCAAACATGTACATAGAAAATACAAATCTATTCTTCTGCTGTCCGCAGCAGTTGTCGGAAAAAAACACGAACTCTATACCCGGGCCATCGTAATTTGCCATTACTTTTTCAATAAAATCAAGTACGCAGGAACCAATCTCATCAGCTCCTCGGTTGGCTTCACCTTCGTGCCACAGGTAGCATTCAGTGTTGTCAGATCCAAGTTGACTTATAGTGAAATTAAAGTTGTTCAATTTAGACTTGTAATAAAACACTGAAACATCCCCTTTTGGGCTTTGTAGAACAGCCTGCAGATCGTAAACGGCAACTATGTAGTCAGTGGATACTTTAGACTTGTCGTTATCTTTTTCTAGTCTGGAGCATTTCTTTTCTTCCAAGTGCGTTGTGTACTTTTCACGTAATTTCTCTTTTCCGGCATCATCTGCATTTTCATAACTGACACACAACTCGCAACGGTCTTTTTTAGGAATAAAGAAGCTTATATTAAATTCGTGATTGAAAATTTTAGCATACATCTCGTAATGTGCCGCAGGAACCCCTTGCTCCAAACATTGTTTCTTGAAGTCTGCGTGTAGGTCTGTTATACATTTACCACCATCGATGAACTCCCGGCTCGAATTTTTCCTTATGTCGTGACTTTCGATGCGTGGTATCGAGTTGATGTGATTTCTAATTGCTACTTTGATTGATTCATCTATTTTGCGATGTTTGCCGTGCTTACCTCTTTTATCTATTTCAACAAATCCACCATCATTCTTTTGCAAGACCGATCTTATAACGCAATCATTAATGTCTAATGTGACCATAAAAAACTTTTTGCACACCCGTTTATCCTCATTGTTGACATTAAAGAAGTATGCATTGTTGAAATTTCTAGGTTTTGCTTTGCCAGTGAAACGAAATGCAGGTATGATCGGCTTTGTGAAGTTGCTATAAAGTTTCTTTGACGGGTTATATCACCCAATTCCCAATATTTCGTAAATATCTTTTTTCGGTCAGCTTCGGCAATTTTGGAAGAACAATTCAATTTGCAATTATCACCACAAGGAGGTTTCACGGCACGAGCTGGAATAAATTTCTTCGATTTGGATCTTGACACATAAGCTTGACCAGTATTGCGAATTTTTTTCGCTTTGTTACTCAGCCACGCATCAACTCTTGCCAAACGTTTTCTTCCTTTCTTTATGTTTCTACTGTCTTCTACTTCTTGAGCCAAACTTACATCGTTTACAACTATTTGATCTTGATTTTCCAGTATATTTTGTAACTGTGGTGAAGGCGTACGTGTTACATCATTTTCATTCTCAAACATTTCTTCTATAGGTTCGTCGTTATTTTCAACAGGTAATTGGAGTGATTGTTCCTGGTCTTGTGTATTGCAGCTATATTCTAATACCTCAGGATTATTTACGTATATTGTTGATGGAGTTGCAGGTTGAACTTTTGAATTTTTAGAGCAGGAAGAACTCGAAGAGCTACTGGAAGAACTCGATGAGCAGCTAGAAGATCTGCGGGAAGAAGATGACTTGAAGTTAGGGTCCTTCGCAGAATCATCGTCATCTTCCGAAAAAGATTCATTAGCGTCAAATGTTCTTGTCAATTGATTTTCAGGGGAAGCGTTACTGCAATGTGCTATAGGTTCAGTGTCTTTCCAGCCTTCTTGATTGGCACTGATAGCTGGACTTTCTGTAATCAAAATTAAATTAAATTCAATGCTCCATTAAAAACTAAATAAGTACACACAAAATAACTTAGGTATTTACCCTTAGTAGTCGTTTTTGAATAGTTTTCTCTTACAGATTCAGTGCTTTTTGAGGCCTCCATCAGTCTACTAATAGCTCTGTTATCTGTAAAAATAATTTTACTAAATAAAATATTAATAAATGAGGGTAGTCAAACATTTTTAAACAAACCTGTGTTGTCAATTTCCTTTTGTTGATAAATTTTATTTTCTACCAGTTGTATTAACTTCTTAGCGCGACTTTCTCTAAATCTGTCTGCCATTTTTTGGATTCTATAATAAATAAGTAATTAGTTGATTTTTTATCACAACGAAATAAATTAAACAGGATCATCCTAAAAAACAACCAAAGATTGACATAAATACGGTCGTAAGTTAAAATGTCGTAGCTTTCTTTCAGGATTAACCTTAGTTTATGAAAACATAATGTGTAAAAAATAGTCATAAGGCATGGATAGCAATGTTTACCTTAATCTTGAAAAAAATAACAAGATTATAAGTGCATAAAAATGTCATAACATACCTTACAACTATTTACGTTCTAATAAAAACACAAAGATAACTATGATAATGAGCAACATAGTGTCATAATCTGTGTTATTACTGTTTTTTAGATTATAAAATGGAATAACTTAATGTATTGATCATAGAAAACAGGAGTATAATATCTTACAACAGTTTATTACGCACTTAATCACAAGTATTGCAAAATGTCTGACCCAAAAGAAGGTCATAAAACAATTTACGACGTTTTTTAGCAGCACCATCACACGAGCACATGACACAAGCACTGATACGACTCTGTTGTGGATTGGAGTCAGCGTATTGTCGCTCCGTAAAGAACTGACATTTGCGCCACCTAGTTACTTTTTTTCACACTAAAGTTATGACTGTTTTCTTGAGTAGTAGTAAATATAAATTGGAATCATATGGCATATTTAACTCAAACATCACATTTTCTGTGTTACGACAGTTTTTCAGAGGATGTGCGATTTGACAACTTCTTAAATCATATTTAACCCCTAAATACGTTTAAGCACCGTTGCGCAGGTCGCCCTGAGACGCTGACAAATAAATTAAACAATTCATTATCCCTCATGATAATTATGCCTGGTGGGTCTGTCAAAAGCGGATCTTCAAACGTGTATTTTTCATTTATTTTATAGTAAATAACGTACTGTTTTAATAGTTGCTATACAATTTATTTTGTACAATTTTGGGTTGAAAAAAGAATATTAGAATCCAGCAACCTTTATTAATTATTTTTCTTATTAAATACAAGTCACATTTTGTTTTAAATCGGCTCTCGCCTCTTCCATCAACATTTTCGGCAGGTTCAGCGACGGCCGCATGCGCTTAACGCTCGTTTTTCACGTTACGCTCAGAATTCAAATTTGAATGATATACAACAGTTTATGTGCCAGGTCGAGTTAAACAAGTAAGTAACAATGTTAGACAACATAAATGTGGAGATGGATGGATGTATGTATTGAGTAACAAAAATGGAATGATAAGAAACGAGGAGGAAGGCTAATGTAAGTTTTAAATTATATATATTGCTTATATATTGCTGGACATTTCACACAGCGCTATCTAGCTCCAAATTAAGCAGAGCTTGTACTATGGGAACCAGATAACTGATGGAATACTTATATACATTTTTTTTGTAAATACATACTTATAATATATAGATAAACAACCAGACCCGGAATAAATATCTGTAGATCATGCAAACATTTGTTCCGCAGCGGGGATCGAACCCGCTCTACCTCCTGCGTCTCAGGCGGCTATTCGCCCACTGCACCACGGAGGTCGTCAAACGTTTGATTGAACAATTGACGCTATTACATTTTTAAAGCGTTCGAATTTAAGTATTTGAGCCGCCACAGCTTGTGCAGTGTCCACGCACACATTGAAGCCGCTTTCCCTCGATTTTATACGTTACTAACTAATCGAAGGTTGCGTAAAGTTATTAAATTGAATAAGGTGACATAATTTTCTCATTGTATTTGGTACTAGGTATTGGGAAGTTTTTTTTGTAAATAAACCTAATATGAAATTAACTTGTATGTTCCCTAAGGATTAAAGACACAGAAAACTTATGTCAAGAAACTATAAATGAATTACATAGATAATAGATTATATAATAAATGACGGGAAATTGACCAAAAATTATGGACAGAAAATTGTATGTCAATGGACTGAATGTAAAGAAAGAAGAAAGAAAGAAAATACATTTATTTGCAGACATAACAAAACAAAGACATACACAGTTACAAAAATAACACGACAATAAGTATAACATACAAAAAAATTGAAATAAAAATATAGACTATAAATAGGTAGTAGGTACGTCCAAGTTATGAGCGTCCGCAAACTAGGATCCGGCTCAGCATTATGCGCCACGCACTGGTAAATACGAGTACGCAGCGCGCTGGTCTTCCGCCGGTTCCTAAATTCAGTACCGGATAATGAATGAATGAATGAATGAAAATACTTTATTGTACACCACACAAGAAACAAACAAAAAATATAAAAATTCACAAAGCAACAAGTACAATGGGCGGTCTTATCGCTTAGAAGCGATTTCTTCCAGACAACCCTTTTTTTTCCTTTTTTTTTTTTTAGATAATCTGACTTTATTAAAAAAAAAACAAACAAAATTATATAAACTAAAGAATTTGAAATATAGGGACATTGAATTTATAAGTATGTATGTTGGTAAGTCGTAGTCATTATAAATTTAGGCAATGTGGGTATTTATATGTAGGTATAGTGTAATAGTTGTTAGTGAAGGTATTTGAAGTGGGGTTTCCGCTAGCAGGCCATTTGCATAGACAGCAGATGTATTTTAAGTTTGCGTTTAAACGTATGTTTAGAAATATGTTGACGCAAAGGTGGTGGTATATTATTCCAGCACTTGGTAGCTTGGTAGCGGAAACTACCCCTGAAGGCAGTAGTTTTATGGAGTTTGGTTATAAGAAGATAAGATGATGCTCTAGCTAGTGGGATACGGATTCTGAGAAGAGGACCAATCAAGTTTTTCGTAAAGGTACTCTGGGTGTTTATACCTTATGAGCTCGTGAACGAGCGAATGTGTATTGATGCTATAGATAAAATATTTAATTTCAATTTAAATCTCTAGTTGTCACTCTGGTCTACAGATTAATAAAATTATCCTTCCACCCGTTAATGTTTAAACCGACCGGGACCCCGCACGCACCTTGCACATTAGAATACACAAATAAAATTAGGTAATGTAGGCTACAAATTTTTTCTTGTCGTTACAAATACTTGGGTACTTATTCCACAAACTACATGCACTAGGGTTCGCTCCGAGCTGAGATCTCGCGAGTCTCCTATAAAAACTAAAAAAAATAAGGTATTTATTATCTTTGACCATTAAAGTAGTGCCATGTAAACTTAACAGTGTAAATTATCGACGAAATGACCGACCAAATTACTTGACCTACAGTTTCATTCATATTACAAGTAATGGGAGTTCATATTATTTGGTTACTGTTTTCAGGGGTATAAATTATTCTGCAGTTATTCTGGATTTCAGATTTTTCCCTACATTTGTGTCTTAATTTTGTATGGAGGATATCGAAGTGGAAGAAGCAATCAAAGAGGATATCGAAGATGAAGAAGCAATCAAAGAGGATATTGAAGTGGACGAAGCCATCAAAAGGATATCAAAGATGAAGAAACAATCAAAGAGGATACTGAAGTGGAATAAATTATTGTATTGTATTGTGGAAGAAGCAATCAAAGAGAATATGGAGGTGGAAGAAGCAATCAAAGATGATATCGAAGTGGAAGAAGCAATCAAAGAGGACGACGAAGTGAAAGAAGCATTCAAAGAAGAAGACGAAGTGAGAGAAGCATTCAAAAAGGATGTCAAGGACGATGATGATAATAAAAAAAATAGTTCCACAAAAATTAAAATGCAGTACCTATAAGATAATAGGCGCGACGAAAATGTGGCCAGCGGAATCTCAAGATCGCATAGAATGGAAAAAGGGAAGGGGGGAGGCCTTTGCCCTGCAGTGGGATCACACGGGCTAGTTAGATTAGATTAAATAAGAGAACTGATTGAACCAGTGTTATATTTATTTAGGGTTGACTTATGCTGTGTAATGTTACCAGTTGCCGGATTACCAATAAACCAATCAGTTACCTACATCTCTGTTTCATTGTACGTTCCAATATATACATATATGGGTTAATAGTTCTTTGTCACCAATATCTCGTAAGTGTTTAAAAATCCAGATTAATTTTCTGGCTCGGTTAGCAACTATTTGCAGTTGAGGGTACCAGGAAAGATTTTTGTTTAGCATAACACCCAGATATTTTGTAGTGTTTATTTAAGTACTCTTTCTAAATTTAGGCAATCACAAGTACTTGAACCCATACCAGTACAGAAATGCACATTTCTGTACTGGTATACATGTCATGTCTGTACTTGTGATCTTTGTGAGTTATCTTTAGGTTAGGATCAGGTTGTAAATAATCTAAGATGGAAAACGGTATATAATTGGTTTTTAACGCATTAAGCGAGAGTAAGTTTAGGTTTATTTAACCAACTAATGACCTTTTTTAGTCCTGGCGCATTATGCTCCTCCATTTGAGGGATCAAAAAATTCCTCCGAGTTTTATTTAATTATGATCCTAGCCACATATATTTACACTTTGATTAGAGCAATATTTATAATAGTAGCCAGTAATCAGTGTTTAAAAAAGTTTTAATAAAGAAAATTAATAAGTACTTCACATGTTCTATTGACCTACCTAATTCAGGTGTGTGGGATTATAATAGCTGGGTATATTTTTAAGTTGAAGTCAGTTACCTGAAATAAAGCTATTATTATATTGGAATGAGTATCCATGGCTTCCTCGTAGGAGCCTAAAGCACTCATTAAGTTTTCTATGCTTTCACTGGTGGCAAGAGTGTGGGATTATAATTGAATAAGCCAAACAGTCAGTTTATTGTAAATTCTGAATTAAAAGCAGCTATTTTACTTACATTAATTTGAAAACAATAATTGATCTGCTCCCGAACTGCTGGAACTATCTGGTAGGTCCCCGAGTCCTCCAGACATAGCCGACATTTTATGAAGAGTTTTGGATCCACTTCTACCATAGTCATTTTTTCTGGAATAAAGGATAAATATGTATTACATATACCCTGTGAGCTAAATAGGTAGGTAATATTCACAAGTTTGAATGGTATGTTGGCAAGAAACTATAGGTTTGAATTAATGTTCTTAGTACTATATCCATACATTTTACGAGTTACTGAGCTGTTTTGGTCGCGATCTTATGCTCAACTTTTAAAACTACAGAAATCACTTCAATTGCTAGGTATGTACGGCGTAGGCAGATCTTCAGAACGTTAAAAGATTTGTGATACAATTTTGTAATGGGGTTGAATTCTAAGCTTCCCGCCAATATCTGACGAATATCTTTTCGTTGGCATTTAATGCCAATGTTAGGTTCAACGTAACCCCTGTTAAATTACAAAGAAAAATCAGAAACTTACTACTTACCTACAAGTATGGAGGCTGCACTGTTGTACAAAATTTATAACACTACGTTAATAAGGCAAAAGAAGAATGAACAGTAAACTCAGTTTTTAAATCACTGCCAATAAACAACTCAATTAATTGAGGAATGAAGAATCGCATTCTGTATTTTAATTGTGGTTTTTTTTTAGTATTTTGGTGATCGTATTAAAATTTGTGTACTAAAATGAGAGAGCAAGAAGTATGCCACATGACGTTGACGATTGAGGGAGTAAGGAAGACAAGTAAACTTGCTTGCTTGGTGGTGGGGGGGGATCAGACGGATGTGTAATTCACTGCACTCTGTTGGAGAATAGTGGAACTCAGCAGACGCGGATGTTATAGATTGCCAGCGCACTCTAGCGGTGAGTAGCGCATGCTATGACTGAAATGGTAGATAGCGTCGCCCGCCACAGGGCCAGTTACATTTTGTAGTACATATTTGTACCATTATTTCTTAATGTAGTATCGTAATGATACAACGCGAAAATATCGTAATTTTATCTTCAGGATTTAGTTATAAAAACGCTCTGTATAAACCCAAGGACTACGGTTTTTCATACAATTGTAATTTATCACCCTTAGTCGCCCTTATGGCTGGCCAGGCCATGAACGCGGACGCCGATTCCATCACTCGGCGTCTCGTGGAGTCTGGCAGCGCGCGAGTTTAAAAACGAAGGCTCCACTGCCGCGACTCCAAATGGGCGTGTCATAAATTAATCAAACTCAAATTAAGTTTAATTCTATAGAATAGTGTACAACTTTGCAGTACAAGACCAATACGTTATACCTACCTACTACAAAACAAATTAAAAAATAAAACATACAGTTATATTCCCATTAAATAAAACAAAAAGAACAAGAAAAAAGTTACACAAACAGGAAAATACAATAGTAAATTAAAATTATCATTTAAAATAGGTATAAAGCTTTGGGGATACACGTGGGGAGGATCATGAAACACGGTGTTTTACCATAACTTTACCATATCGCTACAAAGCAATCCACCCTTTCAATTTTTTTTTGGTAGTTTCGTATAAAATGTTCATAACTATAAAAAAAATAAAAACTTATAATTACCTACTCCGACAGCTGCGCACTTCCAACGTCGCGTTGTCACACAACGTATCGAGGATGCAGTGCCGGGTTTGTGAAACTCTTCTATCCGCCCCCCACTTCTACGGGGGGATTATCGAGTCGGCTCATCGAGCCTAAAGTGGATTACTCACGCGATGTTGGCCACCCGGTGCTCCCTTCATAAATCGGAGGTAGTTGGTCGGCTGTTCGTGGCGCAGGTTTGGGCTGGGTGGAGTGTGAGGGGGTCGTTGTCCTCAACCTGTTCTCGTGGGTATGGTTTACCTCTCTGTGGTTTCTCTATTGGGGGAGCTAGTTCCTGTAGGTGTGCGTGTGTGGAGTTTTCCAGTCAAGAGAACATCTTACTGGCTAGTCGGCCGATAAACTGGTCGAGGTCCACAATTTCCAGATCCCTGGTGATGGTAGTGTTTCTCACGTAACGCGGCGCGTCCACTATCGTCCTCAGGCATTGGTTCTGCTGGCTACGTAGTTTCTTTCTTTCATTCTGAGAGGTAGGTTGGACTGCCAGACTGGTTTGAGGAGAGCTCTGGACATGCTAGCCAGGCCTCTGACATTTGCCGCGTGTTTTGCCATCGTGAGCCTCCAGTCGATGGTTACTCCCAGGTTTTGGCATTGTTTGTCCAGTTGATTAGCTGGCCTTCCAGTGCTAGTCTTGACGGTAGCGCGTGTTGCCCTGAGATGGAGACTGCCTATGTTTTCCCCCACATTCCCGCTTAGCCTCCACTTGGACGGCCAGGAGGGGAGCTCTGTTAGAACCTTTTGCATTTTTTTTGCGGCGTGGTCCAGCTTCATTGAGGTGGTAATGTATGTGGCGTCATCCGCGTAAAGGGCTAACATAGCTTCCTCCGTCTTGGGGATGTCGTTGGTGAATCTGGCGTACGGGGGAGAGGCAGTAGCCCTGGGGGACCCCGGCCTCTATTGGACGTCTTGTAGAGTGTGTGTGCTCCGCGCGCACCGTGAAGCTACGGCCTTGGAAAAAGGAAGCGATACCCCTCACTATCTTTTTTTTTTTTTTTTTTTTATTGATGATAGCCAAGCGCTTGACCACTACCTCACCTGGTTGTAAGTGATGGTGTGATTAAACATGGAGCACGCTTGCCTAGAAAAAACCTATTCACTCTGGACTTGAAGACTCCGAGATTATACTGATTCGGAAAAATATACACCGGAAGTGAGTTCCACTACTTACTTGTGCTAACAAGAAAAGTTGACGCAAATCGTTTGCAAGGTGATATGCAGACCAGGTATGGGTGGTCCTTTTCGGTACATCTGCTTGCCCGGTGGTGGAAGGGGGAAGGAGGGCTAAGGTCATGAAGATCTTGCGCACATTCACTAAAATGAGTCTTGTAAAAAACTTAAAGTCTGGCTACCCGGCACCTGTTCTCTAGGCCTTCTGCGGAATTGGTGAGGTTGCCAGCTTGTAGAAGAGTCGTGCGTACCAGACCCGGTCGAAAGCTTTCTCCATATTCAGGAATACTGCGATCGAGTGTTCTTTCCTGTTGTAAGTTGCTGTGAGGTGATGCAGTACTCGGCATAGTTGGAGAGTTGTGCTCTGCACGGAATCCGTGTCGTCGTGGGGGTGTAGTGATTTATGTGGGTAACAAACAGTTTTTTAGAGAGTTTTGATAGGCTAGAAAGGAGGGTGATAGGGTGATAGCTATCTAATATAGCGATATATATCTATCTAAATCAATATATTTTAAATAGTTACCCATATTTATTTATAACCATTTACCTTCATAACCTTTGGATTCATAAGTCATATATATATATACATATTTATTTATTATTATTTTAGAAAAGTATGTTTATAAAACTTCTAATAAAAACTTATCTACATTTTAATAAAACTGCACGCACACCTTTTATTTATTCACTTCTTTATTTATTTTTATTTTACTTCGTCGCTGCTGTACTATCTTTTGCTCCTGGTTTCAGCTGAAAATCAGCGTTGGATGCATAACATCCAACATTATGCTGAGCTGAACGCCATTTGGATACGCAGACACATGAGTAGAACTGTCATAATGGATTCAATTGTATCTACTGTTCCTTAATATTGTTTCATGTGTCATTTTGTGTGTACCAAATAAATGATTATTCTATTCTATTCTACATATGTAGCGAACCAATCCCCAGATGTCATCGATCTAGCTATCCACACTAAACTACTCCAACACCCAAAGCTGGAGGTTCTCCTGGACGAACTCCAGTTCATCAACCGATCCTGATGATCGAAGAAACCAGCCCGGCCACCCTAAAACTCCCACCACCTAGACCCGGAATCGACTGGGCCTTGTTGTCAGAAGTCTTACAGACCGCAGCTCCCACAGCCAGTGGGAAACCCCGCAAAAGTGGACCAGCCGGCCAGGGAGATCACAAGCACAACTCAAACGGCACTCTCCGAAGCAGCACTACCCCCACGCCTAAACAGGCTCACAAGAACACCAGCCAATTTGGCCAGACTCCTCATAGAGAAGCGTAAACTGAGGAATATATGGCAGAGAACAATGGACCCACGACCGGAGATGAATACCGTACCGTACAGGCATACTTGACGGCCTTAGAGCGTATAGAAAAGGTGGTTTGGTTTGCGTACGCTTTCCCAGAGGAGCTTAGCTTAAATGTGGCTATACGTGGGCTCCCCGCCCACACCCCCACCAAAGAAATCAACGACGACCTCCGCCGGTTAGACTTCGAACCGAAGGCCATACGGGTCGTCCGCCCTTCCAAAAGTCGCCCAGGATGTATATTCTTCACTATACTAAAGAAAAAACCTAACCTCACCCAGGGCATATATAACGTAACAGAGCTGTCTTATACTAGGGGTGATCCAAAAGTAGTGATAATCAGTTATTTCTAGTGCACACAAAAATACAAAAAATATCAGTCACTTGCTCAGTTACCCACTAGTTCAGGAAAAAAAAAATCATATAAATAGGCCACGATTCCCGGGAGCTACATTCATTTGAATACGGACTGTCAAGGAGTGAACATAAAAATGGAAAAACACGAAATCAGAGCTGTCATTAAATACCTCTGCTTGAAAAAAATGTGTACCAAAGACATACACAGCGACTTGGTGGAAACATTAAGGGACTCTTCTCCTCCATATTCCACAGTTGCACGCTGGGCTAAGGAGTTTAAGCTGGGAAGAACATCGACAGAAGACGAACACCGCGAAGGACGCCCATCGACGTCCCATCCCCGTCCCCGTGAAGAAGTTGTATTGGAAGATCGAAGAGTGACTATCAGGCATGTAGCTGAGGTCTCAGGGATCTCATATGGCAGCATTCAAAGAATCCTTGCGAACGAATTGCATATGAGAAAGGTCTCCGCGCGTTGGGTACCGAAAATGTTAAACGACGAGCAAAAGAAGAAACGAGTCGACATGTCAAGAGCAAATCTCGAAAAGTTTCAGGCAGACAAAGATAATTTTGTGACCTTGGACGAGACCTGGATCCACCATTTTGATCCTGAAACAAAACAACAATCGATGACATGGAAATGATCCGATGAACCGACGCCGAAGAAATTCAAAGTGTCAAGCTCAGCAGGGAAGGTTATGGTGTCTGTTTTTTGGGACTCTAAAGGAATAATCATTGTGGACTACTTGGAAAAGGGGGCCACTATTGCAGGCTCCTACTATGCAGAACAAATAAGAAGAATGCGGGAGGCTATTAAGGAGAAAAGGCGAGGCAAACTGCGGGCTGGAGTGCTGTTCCATCAAGACAACGCACCGGTTCACAAAGCTGCAATTGCCATGGCTGCTATTCAGGAAGCGGGCTTCGAGCTGGTTGAACACCCCCCCTATTCACCAGATCTAGCCCCCAGTGACTTCTATCTCTTTCCACTACTCAAGGAACACCTCCGAGGCAAGAAATTTGACGATGATAGCGATGTGATGGCCGCGGTTGAGGACTTTTTTGAGAGTCAAGATAAAGATTTTTTTTCTAAGGGAATTTTAGGTTTAGAAAAGAGATGGACTAAATGTATAGACTTGCTAGGAGACTATGTTGAGAAATAAATTTATTTTTTTATTTTATTCATTGTGTTTATTATTGATTATCATTACTTTTGGATCACCCCTCGTTATGTCCGGAGTAGTAATAGAAAAAAAGGAACTGAAAAAAGGGCCCCGCTCAGTGTCACCGCTGCTAATCTTTTCGGCATAGCAGCCATAATTGCCACCGTCCCCTAGCCTGTGTACGATGCGGAGGCCCCCACTTCGCGGGCGAATGTCCCAAACCGCGAAATATGCCCGTAGCGTGCGTCAACTGTGAGGGGGTACACACTACTAACAATAAATCAAAAAGGAGGCCCGAAATAAGAAAAACACTCAGACTCCGCCCTCGGCCCCACACACACCCCTGTACACAACGGTCCAGGAGAATGCGGGCCAGTCCAGATGGCCCCGCCAACAACCCCCAACTGGGAAAGACCACAACAAAACCCACCAGGAAAAAGAGAAGAAGACCAAACGGGTGAGAGTGACTGACGACCCTTCATCCTCAGAACTCGACGAAAAACCAACTATGCCATGTGGTATTAACAAAAATTATCAATTTGATTTGCGAATTCAGTGCGATAACCTTTTCTGATATAAATTTTGAATAGTGCCATCTTACAATTAAATACAAAGTTAAGGCGGCAACTTCTTTAGGCGTGGCCAAATTAGAACACGTTGCGAATCGTTTCATTACTTATTAATAAAATAACATCAAAAAGTTCTAAGTGGGTGCCTAATCCAAATGACTTGAATAATTATTTTTAAATTAAATATTTATATAAATTGTTTAAAACTTGTATAGGATGGCTTTCTAATAAAATTGATAGGTATTCCACGCTGGAAACAGGGATTAATATGATGTTCTAGATTGTTCCGAATGCAAACTGCCACCTAGCGAGGAGTAGCAATAATAAAGAAACTATTTAGGATATTTCGTTACATAGATGGCGCTGATAGCGCTGTATCAATACTGACAATAGATGGCGGTGCAAATATCGAAAGTACTAAACTAACACCATACTAAACTAGATGGCAGGCCATTCGGCAGGTACGACGGCGACGCGGACGTCCGTCTATCATGAAATGCAAAAAGTAGAGGACTTTTTAGGGTTCCGGACCGAAAACCTAATGTCATCCAAATCTCCCCGATACGAGAAAAAACCAAATTCGGTATGCTATCGACTACACAAGGTCCATGTCGACCACTAGCACTTGTGTTGGTCAGATGTCCCGATGGTGCCTACTTTTTTAGAATGGTATGCAAGATACATTGAATGGTATGCAAGGTAGCTGGTAAAAACTCTATTTACTCAAAAAACTAAAGGAAGGAGCGAAAAATTGACCCGTATATAAAACGTTTGTTTATTAGTACCTACTTCGTATTGGAATTATAAAAATGGCTTAATAATAGAACAACACACATGATCAAAATATTTCAGTCCTGCGAATAGGGTTACCATATCTCAGTATGTGTCCTGAGATTTCAGGATTTTTAGACTCTTCTCAGGGTAGCGGCTGGATTTTGCAATTCTCATGAAGTCTCAGTATTTTTAGAATTTACAATAAAATACAGCTTACATTTTAAAGATCTCTTTAATAAAAAGTTACCTATACAAACTAAAAATAATCTCCCTTTGGTAATAATTGCACAATTAAAATCAACACTTACTTATCCAAGTAGGTACTTAATCAGTTTTATCATGCTTAATATGTGAAGATACCTTTTTAAGTACGGATTTTTCTTTAATTATTGATTTATAAAATGCCCCACATGTAAAACTCTTCAAATTATATTGAAATATAAGTATAGCTCGAACTGAAGCCTCCGTTAATCGGTTTCTTTCATTCGACCATTGAGTAGAGTCCCCATGATAGTCTCAAACTGTAAAAAATCTCATTTAATTTTTTTATCTGGTAGCCCGACCTGCGAAGGCATTTACTAGGAAGCTGCCGTGGAGATAGAAACTCGCCCGGAGGCCCCTAGAACGGATAGTTTTTGTTGCCGTGTGGTCAACTGCATCACAACTACATACGTTATTGTTTGGCTCTGCCCACATGTACCGAAAAATAACGAGGGGCGGAGTCCGGCGAATCCGGAGCATGTTCCGGTTGCTTCCAGGTAAAACTCGGAATCGGATGGCCTCGAATTATTGTATGTAGTCGATGCAGAACAAATTCAAATGTTTGGTTGACGGTGCGACGGATTGATCCACCCGGATACCTTAATTATAGTCCTAGGCTTGGACTATATGGCATCCGGGTCTCCCCGATTCTGCGAATCCGGAGCATGTCCAGGTTGCTTCCAGGTAAAAATCGGAGTCGGATGGCATCGGATAGTGTGTAGTCGATGCAGGAAAAATTCAAACGTTTGGTTCTGCGACGGATTGGTCAGGGGCCGTTAAAAAACATTCCCTGACAAGCCCGGATGCCATATAGTCCGAGCCCTAGCCTAAATAGTGCGACTTTGTCCGTCCATCCGTCCGTCTGTCACAGCTGATTATCTCAGCATCTCAATTTGTTTTATGTAGCTGCCATTTGTTTTTCCTTTGTGGCGTCATTTTGAAAATTGCGCGTCTTTATCACCATGGATTTAACTAATGAAAATTTTCGTGCTATGATTTTTTACGATTTTCGTAACGCGAGGGCTAACTCAAAAACAGTGCATCGATCAACTCACATCGACTTTTGGGGACGAAGCACCATCGAAAACTACTGTGTATCACTGGTTTAGTGAGTTTAATCGTGGGCGGTCTATGCTCACGGACGAATTTATAGAAGGTCGCCCTAAATCGACTGTTGTAGGTCCTACATCAAAATATTGATGCTCTTGTTATAGTCATAGTCATTTATTTCCTCTTTACACATATTACATGCACTTAGATAGGTATGTCTGACGATGTCATTCGTTCAAGAAGCAATTTGAAGCAAATGGTTGCTTGTTTTTTGGTATAAATGTACAGTACCACTACAGGATCGTAAAATGGTCAATTCTGAATTGTACACGACCATTTGTTTGCCAAAGTCTTTGAAGAAATAAGAAAGAACAACCGACAATGCAGAATCCTTCTTCATCATGATAATGCTAGGCTGTCACACATCGGCTGAAACAACTCGGTATTTGGAAGGTCAAAAGATCGAACTTGGCTCTCAACGACTTCTATTTATTCCCAACCGTGAAGAATAAATTACGTGGTCAACGTTTGTCGAGCCGTGAAGAGGCCATTGATGCGTACAAAATATACGTTTTGGAGATACCTACCTCAATCCGAATGGAAAAAGTGCTACGAAAATTGGTTTCAACGTATGCAAAAGTGCATCGATCATCGTGGCGAATAATTTGAAAAGCAATAAAACCATAATAAATGCTATAGGTATGTTTGTTTCACTTTGTTATTCCGGATACATAAATAGCAGCCCTTGTACTGAACCTATCGGCTTAAACTTTGAAATAATTTTAAATACTGACCGTTGTCTATTGCAAGCAAAAAATCCATCAGTTATTTTCATTACTAGCTTCCGCCAGCAGCTTCGCACGCGTTGTTTATCAACAAAAAGTAGCCTATGTGATAATTTACGTAATTACCAAATTACATAGAAATCGGTTCAGCCGTTACGACGTGATTGTGTAATAAACAAACAAACATCCAAACTTTCGCATTTATAATATTAGCGTGATGATAGCCAAAAGAGCCAAAATGGTGGGGGTCAAAATGTTGGTTAGAAGGGTTAGCATAATTGGGTCAAGTGGGGTATCATATCATAGATATTGATTTACGCGTTCCAAAACCATATTTTTTTATTTTGTACCGTTTGGGAGTTATGGTGTAAAACATACCGTTCCCCCCACCCACTTATCTCAAATGTTTGGAAAGTGAATAGTACCTACAGTGAAACCTGGATAAGTGAGAAACCTCTATTATTGAGCAATGAAGCCCCGGCACTTTTTCATCGAATTAGATAGATAGATAACTCTTTATTGAATTACCACACAAACAGAAATAATACAAAAAGTACATTACATACAGTACTATGGGACACATTAATACAGTACATTAAGTATAAAATAAAAATAAATAAATAAATATTGCTGGACATTTCACACAGCGCTATCTAGCCCCAAATTAAGCAGAGCTTGTACTATGGGAACCAGATAACTGATAGAATACTTATATGTACCTATACATTTTTTTTGTAAATACATACTTATAATATATAGAGACACAACCAGACCCGGAACAAATATCTGTAGATCATGCAAACATTTGTTCCGCAGCGGGGATCGAACCCGCTACCTCCTGCATCTCAGCCGGCTATTTGCCCACTGCACCACGGAGGTCGTCCTCCTCGAGGAGAGTATACCTCTGTAATGGGAGTTTTCGAACCTGGTTAAATTAGATTTGATTCTAGGATTTTTTCCATGTTTACCTGTATACCTAATTGGGACTCTGTAGCTCAATTCCCTGTATAAGTGAGACAATTTATCAGGTTGGGACAGGTTTCGACACGTTGGTACCACCATACCTATTTCTGCCACCAAGCAGCATTCCCGGTCAAATTACAGGCTCATGAAGCTTTATACCTGTATGCCTCAAGTTGATGGACGCAGGGCAGTGCATCGTAGGGCACGTTCCTAAAGTGCGTGCCCTACGAGGCAATAGGTACTATTTTATAGGCGATGGCTACCACTGGGCCATTTAGCTTCTACCTACCTACCACCTAAAGGTAGTATAAAAAAAAATGTATGTGCACTAACATAAATAGTTTTTAGGCCTATGGTTGGCCTAAAACCTCTGGTACCAGAGCTGATACGAATTTTACTTGCTTACTTAGCACATAAATAAAATTAAAAAAAAATATTGCTGGACATTTCACACAGCGCTATCTAGCCCAAATTAAGCAGAGCTTGTATTATGGGTACCAGATAACTGATAGAATACTTATATACATTTTTTTTTTGTAAATACATACTTATAATATATAGAGAAACAACCAGACCCGGAACAAATATCTGTAGATCATGCAAACATTTGTTCCGCAGCGGGGATCGAACATACTAATCAACTACCTCTTTAAATGGATTATCGGTATACATATTTCGAACTCTTTAAGCGGGGGCCTCTGTAAATGAGACCACTTAATTTTAAACCTGTCTAATTGGATACCTATATGAAAACCTCTATACATGGTACAAAATCCTTGGTCCCTTGAGATCTCTATTAACCAGGTTTCTCTGTAGGTAATTGAAATTAATATGATTGAAAGATACGGAGAAAACATTATTCAAATCTTTCTGTAAATAGTTTTATACGCAGCGAACTGTGGGTTAATTTTACCAAGTCCCTCAGCGCCCTATGAATCCTTTAGAATATGTTCATAGTGATGTTGGAGCTACTCGTACCTAGATTGTGCAGTGCTTGACGCCCACGCGACGTGAATGATTTTCACGCTGTAATGCGAAACAAAATAGCATCCATCAACATTTTATTTGGTTTTCGCTCTCGCGCTTCAATATCTCACTGCGCGTATTTTTTTGCAATGGAGTGACAAAACAGTTGCATAATAATGGCAAAGAAAAATATAAAAGTCTTGTTGCCAATCCCATCTATCCATTCTGTTTTTCATCACACGGAAGAAGTTAATTTCTTAAATAAAACATAAATAGAGATTTCATAGTTTATTCATACTATCATCAAAGATTACAGTAATCTTAATTTAAAAATATATCTACAACAGAATTCACAATTACATTGAATCAAGCATATTATAAATTATTTTGTTAAAATGAATTTACTGCGCATCATACCAATACCATATAACAATTTAATTGAAATCCAAATGCATGTCACAATGAAAACTTAACAAATTACCTACATAGTTATTGTATAATGTAACAACCACAAATCATATCTAGGTATGTCTCAATAGTCGTAATGTATTACTGTTATTTGAAGCATACAACTCAATGTGTTATCATATCACAGCACTTTCCAATAAAACTGCTAGTCAAAAGACGAAATTATGTACAAAGTAAAATTCACTCCCATACAATACGCGGTAATAATATCCCAGGCAATAACTGCAGGTAAACAACAGCTATTGTAGTCATATTGCCTTAGTTAGATCATACATGGAGCCATACTAATAACTAGCCAAGAATTAAAATATCCGCAGCATTATCTACGTTGACGGCGTTTCTTTTTGTTCCGTCCGTTGTTTCCGTTGGAGGCCGAGCCGGTGGGCGGCGGCACAGACTGCGGCAGGTGCTCCCCTACCCGCACGTAGCCGGGGAACGGGCTCGTGTCCTCTCTCTGCTGGTTATTATTCGCATAGTCACCTTCATTATTTTGAGTTCGAGGTGTATTCCGATTTGTATTTAGGCTTCCGGTACGGTTATTAGCCCTGCCGCCGGCGGCGGCGGCGGCGGGAGCGGCCTGGGCGTTTTGAACCCTACTATTATTATTTTGAACGAGGTTCGCTATTTGGCCGTTAGTGTGTCTGGCAGCATCGGTGTTCGGCGTAGACCTGGCTGCGGGTGCTGGAGGTGCGGAAGGGATATCATCCGGCATCTGGTTTTCCCTGAGCGCTTGACGTAAGCGTTGTCGCATTCTCCGGCGCGCGTTACGCGACAGAACGAGAGATAGAGCTGCCGGTACAGGCTCAGGTTGAGTTTCGAGTTCGGGCCGCGGCGCTGGCTCGAGAGGTGCCGCCGGCGGCTCGCGCGGGGGGGTGGCGGGGGCCGGTCGAATCTCGAGCCGCGTGCGCATCTCTGCTTCGGAACGTATCAACGCGTTAGCCTCGCGGCCGAGCGTGGCGAACGCGCGGGACAGTCTAGCTACGTCATTCTGTAGATCCTGAAGGAACGGCTCCAGTTCCTCGGCGACTGTTTCCCCGGAGGCTTCGCTGTGGTTGCTGCGGTTGGCGACGCGTAGCACGGCGCGCGGCTGCGCCTGATGAGGGAGCACGTCCAGCGGCGTGCGGCGCACGGACAGCTTGGCGTTCATAGTGGTGGGCCTCAGTAGCGCGCGCGCGTCGTGCCCCGTCACGGAGAGGCAACGCATCCGCTTCTTCAGGAAGCCTTCGCATGTGCGCACGGACCATACCTGCCATCAATGGAAATACTTTAAGATGCTGTCTTGCCGGTCCGTCTCGCGTAAAGCTAAGCAACACTAGGCTACGAGGGTTCTGGCTAAACCATGACAAGAGTGCTTTTTCATATTTAACAGAATTTTTATTTGTTCTTTGTGTCGCAAGTGATATGGTCTTTGTGATTAATATTTTAAGTATTTTGTTATTCGTTTTCTGAGCCAGAGGGCAATTGCCCACCCATGCCCTAACATGCCATGCGCTAAGCCTATTCTGACTTACTAAAATACTTACACAGTCAGAAAATATAGCTTCACGATCATTCCCGGATAATGTGAAGGTGTAAGAGAACTCTTCAGCTACCCTGGGGGATGATGCCATTACTAGCCATGCAAAAACAGAGTCATCTGCAAAAGAAAAAAATATTTTATTGGCAGTAGCAAATTTAAAAACGCAACAATTACATTAATTCCAGAACTAAAATGCCATAGATTGGTTACAAAATAATAGTATATTACGGGTTATCTCAATCACGAGGAAGAACAAGCCCATGTCTGCGACGCGGACTGCCGTTGCGATTCTGCCTTCATCAGTTGAGAACTGCCACGCTTGGAGGTATTCCCCGTTTTCATCAGAACGACCCTGAAAAAATTATTACCTTATGTGAGACAAAAAATAATAATTAGAATTTGTTTTCTATTCTACTTTCCACCTTAGGACTATTAGCATTGATAAAACACAAAAGTAACTTTTTTACAGATATTTATCCCTAATTCTAATTCTAGGACGAGGGGAATAAGATCCGCACTGATGTCCCGCATTGGAGAGTATTATACATTACCCCCTTTCTAACCTGACCCCAGCCATCCGAACTCCTTGAAATAACTAATACTATTTGGATAACTGTTTCACACAGTGTTGTTACAAATTATATTCTTACCTAGTTATGTTGCTATACGTGAAAACCTATAATTGCCTATCTGTTTTGTATTATTTAATTGTTAAGTTATTATAACTGTTGGTTTTTAAAAGATACACGCCATTTGAGTTTAGTCACAAAACTGTTTTATTCACATACCCACAATAAATTATGAATCAGCTGTCAAATACATAACTACAGTCAAAACCGTTTATGGCGACATCGTTTAGAACAACATACCGGTTAAATTGACCAAAATCAAAGGTCCTGGCTGAATGTTATATGACCGCCTTATTGAAAACATTGGTTTTTACGACATTGTTTATACGACATACCGCATTAAGCGACCACATTTGGTTAATGTTTTCGGAGAATTATATCTGTAGAACGACCGGCTCAGCTGTATTGTAAACAATTTGAACTGTATACACATCTGGCACAGTATAATAGTCAATGGCTATTATCGTAAAAGTAAACAAAGTTTAGGGTCTTTTGTAATTCTTATGCCCGGGCCACACTAACGAGAAATGCCATTAATTATGGCGATAATGGACGTTAACTATAGGTGTAGCCACAACTTAACGGGATAATTTGACAATGGCATTAACAATGCCGTTTGGCGTTAGGCGATAGCTCAGGAGGCGGTATATCAAAGAGATTAACGCGAGAATTGATGCGATGAAGCGGCCACACTACGTATTGTCAGTGTGCGTCGAGAGCGCAACGGGTTCGGACGTATTTGTTTTTTTACGACGGATTTGCCTCAAAATCGCACGTTTTTGTCTATACGTTATGGCGACGGAGTGGAGTAACGAGAAAGTAATTACTTTTCTTGAGATTCTGCAAACAGAACCATGTTTGTGGGATCCGAAACTCAAAAGTTTCCAGAACCGTGGAACGCAAAGTGATGCTTGGCGCTGAATAATGAAAATATTACCTTTTCAAATAACTGTTGAAGAAATAAAAAAGAAGAAGGAAAGCCTAATGGGTTATTATAGAACCCATTTGAACAAAATTAAAAAAAACTTTGAAGTCCGGAGCTGGCAAAGATGACGTATATTCAACTAATTGGTTTGCATTCGAAACGAATGGATAATATATGTATTAGGTACTTCAAAAGTATCTACACTTTGATACATGGTATGAATGTCAGATAAACAGACAGGAGAAAAAAACTGACAACAATGCAAAATAAAAAGTTTAATATAGTAATACCGGTCATTGTTATATTTGAAAACTAAATTTAAGCTAAATTTACTTTTTAATATAATTATAAACTAAATTTAAACAAACAGAAAGACTTATAGTGTACGATTCCTGTGCAATTGTATCATCCACCATCTTCTTTTTCTTTGTTTCCGTTTTCTCTTTATTCGATAATGATTCAATAAAGTCAAATATTATAAATTTACACTCATGAAATATAGAGCTCTGTCGACGTCCATCTTGCCTGAATTGAAGTAAACTCAACGCCGTTTTTATCGCCAATAATTAGCATTCATGTTGACCGTTAAAGTGTAGCCACCCACTTTAATGCGTTAAAAAATATCGCAATAATTATCGAGATAATGGGCATTGACGTTAAACGCTAGTGTGGCCCCAGCATTAGAAACAAAGCACATGCATGTCGTAGCCTCAAGGCCCGCTTCGTCATATTTCTTAAGTCAGTTTGTTACTTATCTTTACACAAGACGCACCAAAACATATTGTTGAGTTAACTGTGAAAATGTCGCAAAAAAGTAAAACAAATCAATATCGAAAAAAAATCGCGTATTATTTCAAAGCTAGAGAAAGGAATTCCAAACAAAGACCTGGCAAAAGAATATGGTGTATCACACTCGACAATTTCAACCATTTGGAAAGAAAGGGAGAAAATTCAAATCCTTTACGACAAGAATTTATTGAAAACGAAACGAGCCAGAACAACGCGGCATACGAAGATTGAGGAAGCTTTGTTAAAGTGGTTTAAATATCAAAGGACAAATAATGTGCCAGTAAATGGACCAATTCTTCAACAAAAAGCAAACGATTTTGCTCAACGTTTTGGTGAAGATTTTGTTTGCTCGTCTAGTTGGATTCAACGTTTCCGGGCTCGACATGGCATTGTCGGCGGGAAAATGAGTGGTGAAGCTGCCAGTGTGGATAAAGATGATGATGATGAAACCAAGATGCTTTAAAAACATACGCTCACTGCCGGTAACGTATGAAAACAATGTGAAGTCATGGATGACATCGGAAATTTTTGAAAGATGGTTACGAAACTGGGACGCTGAATTAAAAGCAATCAATAAGAAAGTTCTTCTTTTAGTTGATAATTGTCCTGCTCATCCGGCTGTTACTAATCTGAAGTGTATTAAACTCGTGTTCTTACCACCACCAAATGTTACATCTGTACTGGAACCTATGGACAAAGGTGTAATAAGATGTTTAAAATCTCATTATACGAGGCATGCCTTTTAAGTTTTGTCGTTTGAAGAAAAAAACACAACTAGAACCTTATAGTACTTTTTATTGTTTTTCAAAGTATTCACCGCGTAGCTTAATACACTTTTCCATTCGCTCAAACCAGTTATTATAACATTTATTCCACTCTAAAGTGGGGGTGTTCAAAATGGCTGACTTGAAAGCGTCGACTGCTTCTTCACCGGACTGGAACCTTTGACCACGAAGACTTTTCTTAATTTTAGGAAATGTAAAGAAATCGTTAGGGCTTAGGTCAGGACTGTATGGAGGATGGTCAAGAATTTCTACTTTTTCCTGCTTCAAATACTCAATCGTTTGACGAGCGCTGTGTGAGCTTGCGTTGTCGTGGTGCAGGATGATGCGTCGCTTTGAGTTAGATTTTCGAAGTTCGGCGATGACTTGTGGTAAACAAACTGTAGTATACCACTCTGCGTTAACCGTTCTACGATCTTCAAGTGCAATAGTCGCAACATGGCCGGTTTTTCCAACGAACGTGGCCACCATCTTCTTTGAAGTGCTTCGAGAACGAACAACTTTAGTCGGCTTTGGCTCGTCTTGAAAGACCCAGATTGTAGATTGTTGTTTGGAATCAGGATCGTAGGCATAGATCCAAGATTCGTCACCACTTATGATGTCGTAGACGTGATTTGACTCCCCTCGGTTGAACCTTTGCAGAGTTTTCTTACACCATCTGACGCGGGCCGCCTTGTGATCGTCGGAAAGCAGATGCGGTATCCAACGGCAAACTAGCTTTCTCACACCAAGCGCTTCATGCAAGATCTTCTGAATGGTTGTCCCTGAGATGCCTAATAGAGCCTCTATCTCTCGATACGTCACATGACGATCTTCGAGAATTAGTTGTCTCACAGCAATGATGTTATCTTCAGTGAAGGCGGATTTTGGGCGTCCTTCGCGAAATCTGTCACTAACACTAGTATGTCCACGCTGGAATTCTAAATACCAGCGTTCGACAGTCCGCAGACATGGGGCTACATCACTGAACATAGATGTTAGCTCTTCTAAACACTGAAGCCGTGTCAGGCCTCTTCTAAAGTTGTAGAAAATTATTGCACGAACATTTTCCTTAGAAAGATTCATTTTCGTACGTGACCTGACAGATTCAAATCGAAACTGTGACTAAACAATAGCATTAATCCTAATACTTTCAACTGTTTTGAGATTCAAAATGTAAACACATTCGAATATAGAACAGTTCCAAATTCAAAATTGCCGGAAAATATGGAAACGACAGAACTTAAAAGGCATGCCTCGTAGAAGACTGCAAGTGTTAAAGTTAATACAAAGCATTGACAGTAATAATCAGAACAGCTTTACGGTTCTTGATGCCATCTTGATGATATCAGAAGCATGGGAAAAAGTTTCACAAAAAACTATAGCTAACTGCTTTGGGCATGCAGGTTTTAAAGATCTTACAAGTCTTATAACAAGAACCTCAGATGATGTGATTGACGATGATGAAGAGGACAATATTTCTTTGGCTCAATTAGCCCAAAATTTACGACCTGCTTTATCTACTACTGAAACAGACGAGTTTATTGATGTAGATCAGTATATTGCAATTTGTGCACCAGCTACGGAGGATGATATTGTACGTGAAGTTGAATTTTGAATTTGTGTGAGTGAAGAGGAAAATGAAAATGAACAGGAAGACTCGGAAGAACAATTTACAGTGCCAACTTTGATTGACGGTCTCAATGCTGTTAGTGTATTAAGAAAGATTGTTCTTTTTAATGAAGAGTTCCACATGCAGGGAAATTGTGACAATATGCTGATTAAAATCCAACGTGAATTACAAAATGTGTATGCACGACAGAAGTGTTTCAAACAAACTAAAATAACAGATTTTATACATACAAAAATGATGGAAAAATGATATTGTTCTTTTATATTATATGTTTGTATTGAAGTAAACAAAATGCGGTTTAATTTCCTACATGAATATACATATGTATTATCTTTCCTATTAATACCTGTCACCGGTTGTTACAACTATCGGTTTTTACGACTCAATATGAGTAGTCCCTTCGATGTCGTTATAACAGATTTTGACTGTATCTCCCTTTCATAAATTAGTACAAACCAAAATACATAGAATCAAAGTACAAATAAAAAATACAAATCAAAGTAAAAGTAAATGAATTTAAACTAAAAATTCAGTCAATAATAAATTTTGAATGGCTCAAATCACTTTAAATAAATAATTAATCAGATCTATTAGGTATGCCTATAGCACAAGCTACGACTGACGGAATAGAATATACCATATTACCGTATTATACTGATTGTATTTATTTGATAAAGAGGCAGTGTTACGATCTTTGGAAAGAATATTTTGATTTACGTTCAAAAGAAATAGGTATTTGGTATAAAACCGTCCAACCGCAACCCCTTAGAATCCCATGGATTGATAATCATAATATATCTAGAAGAGCCGCAGTAGTGACTATGAGGCTTCGTTCAGGTCATATTCCATCGAAGACATTTGCGTTTCTTATGGGTAAAGTCCCGTCACCGAACTGTGACCTCTGCGGTGTACCGGATGACTTAATGCATGTCTTGATGGAGTGTGCCCTTAACGAGGCATATCGATCTAATAATTGTAAACAATTTCTGAAAGAATCTGCTGATTGCAACATTATATTGTCAAATCCACTTTCAGATAAAATTAAATATTTAGTTATGCTTTATGAGTTGAAGTTCAACTCAGATCATTGATGGTCTCAGTTGAGCTTTAATTCAGTAGATTATCTACCTATTTGTTTCGTTAGTAATGTATTTTTGTTGTAACAACTGAGCGACATAATTGCCATTGTGATTAAGCTCGTTAATAAAGAAAAAAAAAAAAAAAGGTATGCCTATGAATGATATCAGGCCACATATCAGGTGGGGGTATTTCAACTGGCGGCGGCTCAAATGTTTGCGAGTCTGACTCCCTCACATCTCTGTTCTCAGTCATTCTAGTCTCTGCATGTACTGTTCTTGCCAACATCTGATCCGCATGTCGACGGTGTAGCTCTCCATCTTCCGTTGTCACCCTGTACGAACTAGGACCTTCCACCATCTCAACGGTGGCTCTTCGGCATTTCTCTCGGGTCCGTAAATGTGGATCAGCACCGGCTGGTCCACCGCGAAGGTCCTGGCAGGCGTGCGCTGCGCCGCCGCATCCAGCTGCAGCTGGCCGCGGCTCGGCGCGGAGTCTGGGTGGAGCGTGGATATAGCCGTTCTATATTTTCGGCCATTGAGCATCTCCGCCGGAGTTTTGTTAGTAGAGCAATTCGGTATTGTGCGCATATAGTAGAGCACTTTGCTCATCATTTCGCTGCATGGTAAATTTAAATTTTCCATTTTGTTAATTTTATTTTTAAGTTTGTATTGCTCCCTATCTGGCCGTTGGTCGCCGGGTGATACGGTGGAGAGAGCAGATGTTTAATTCCGTTTTTCCTCAAAAAGTTATTGAATTCTTCAGATGTGATAGCAATGCGACTTGAAGATCCCTAGGTTGTAGTTATCAGGAAACACAGACTCAGGCAAGGCGTTCCACTTCTTGGCAGTGCGCATGTCTACCATGTAGCGGTGGCGCATCGCGGAGCGTCTGGTTGCCCGATGATAAAATGCAGCACACTCTCCGAAATGTATCCGATAAAAAACCAAGAGGCTTGCAACCTTTCGACGATGCTTGAGGCTGTGGAGCCTTGCATTTGCTAACTCGTCATTGCAAATGATCTTCTTGGCTCTTCTTGAATTCTTGAATCTAGAGCCTCTAGCCAGTATTTCGCTGATCCGTCCCAGAGGTGAGAATAGTAATCCAGACATGATCGGACTTGTGCTTGGTATAAGTTGAGCAACTGTCCCGGTGTGAAGTATTGCCTCACCTTTGTAAGTATTCCAAGCTTCTTAGCGGCCAGCTGGGCTTTCGACTCAATGAAGGAGCCGAAATTGAGTCGTGTTAATGAGATACCAAGAAGCTTGAAGTGGCTTCAAAGAATTGAATAAATTTAGCCCTAATATTACCTTATGTAGCATAACTGGCTATTAAAGTGGCCAACTGGCATACAGCCAACCTTATGGTAAGTGGTACCATATAGCTATTTATAACATACAGGTGAAGAGTCCACCATATGTCTCCTACCAAAACAGAACACAGTAATGTGATCATTACTGCTAGTAAACTCAGAACCAAAACAAAAATCTTTACCTCAATGAGCTCAGGAGAATGGAAATATCGTAGGTGATTGAGCAGGCGAGCAGAGGGAAGCCTTTCAGGATTGATTTTGCAACAGAGGCAACGGAACAGCCCACTGCATGGTCGAGGAGGCTCCAATAAAGTGCGCTAAGAAAAATTATCATATTAAAGTATTTAAAAAGTGTTTCTAGTCCTCATAGAAAATATATAGTATTTACAATAACTATAAGCTACGTTTTTGAGTTGCAGTAAGTATAATTTGCAGGTATTATAAAAACCTGGAAAACATATACCAATTAACTTAATTAGTTTTAGTCAGTGTTACAGTTATAGCAACGGAAGTTGTCTGCAGGTCTGTTTGTGAGTTGTTATTTAAATTCTTAAGGGTGCTTGGCCAACCACATTATATCAGCAGCATTGCCATCATATGAGATGATCCAGTATGCATTAAAAAAAATTATAGATTGTTTAATCTGTCTTCCATAAATTAGCATAATACTTACATTAGCACTTAGAACACTTGAACCATCATCCTCATCATTGTTAGTAGAGTCATTTTCTTCCGAGGCAGATTCCTTTGCTTCAACATTTTCCTGCTCAGGTGTTGTGTCCCCAGTGGTAACTTTACCACCTAATTTCTGCAATTTAATAATGATCTTATTAATGGTTATAATTTGTAATGATTACATTGCATTATATTTAGGTTAATTGACATTTAGTACAATAGGTATATAATTAGTTAATTATTTAATGCAGATTTAAATTACAATGTTTGTTGGCATAAAAAAATTATGTAAAAGTATGAATTAAGACATTCTATGAAAGAAAACTCTTTTTTCCACCCGTTGAAGTCATATGCTAGAAAATCCTCACTATAATTTTAGTTTATGTGTAACCATTTCTGGGCCCCCTAAAGGTCTCCCTTAACACCATTTTGTACGGTCTCTGATGAGTCAGGTCCATTGGCCCTCAGCTTTGTTGACTATGCCATTTGCCATATTCTTCTTCTTCTTTCATGTCAATCGCTGTTTGACTTCTCAATTTTATTAGACCAAATTTTAATCTATTTGCCATATAACCTACTAGTATTATTTTTGTTTTTTAGGTAGTCTGTCTAGTTTCCCTTAAGGCCTTTAACTATCTCTATCCTTCCATAATGACCAGCATCCTCTTTGGAAGTTGTTGAGTTCTCCAGTCTCGGTAGATCCTTCTGTCTCCAGATTCCATGGTGAAACAATACTATAGCCAAAACATTACTTACAAAAGCACGCAGTTTTCGAATGTTTGCAATGAGCTCTTCCATTGCATAATTCCTTGTACCGAAGAAGAATGCTCGGCAAACTGGGCAGACATCTAGACGCAACTTGCAGCGACCGCAGACATGATGGCCCTCATTGCATTGGAAGATCTGACCCACTGGTATTTCATAGCACACAGGGCATTGCAGCAAGTCGTCTAGGTCAGGCAAGGCCTCAGCCTACAAAGAATAACAAGTAGGTTTATTTAAGCAACTCTGACTTAACTACTTTTTTAGCCAGGACCTCTTAAAATTTAAAATTCTTTTATTCATTAAAATCACAAGGATCACTTTGAAACGTTCTTAACAACCCTTTAAATTATAGAGGTGCAAAGCTAAAAGTTCTACTAGTTAGAGGTCAGCCATGCAAGTAGTGACCATTACATTGCTTAACTTAACTGATCAGTTGAGAATAACTAAGCAAGGTATGAATACTTCTAATAAATAGTAAGATATTTGTTCTGGGTCTGGATGATTTTCTTTATATATATTAAATGTATGTTTTTCCATAGGAAAGTATATAAGTATTCTATCAGTTATCTGGTTCCCATAGTACAAGCTCTGCTTAGTTTGGGGCTAGATAGCTTTATGTGAAATATCCAGCAATATTTATTTATTTTTATGCAATCCTACAACATTACCAACCCTTTAGAAGGTCAAGGCATTTGTTTGAAAAAGTAAAGAACATAAAATAAATGTCCTATTAGGTATATTTGTTTTACTAAGTCAGTGTGGCTGTGTGAAGGCTGTATTACAATGCTAGCTTGCAAAATTTGTTTAAACATATAATCATTATTATGCAATTAGTAGCAAGTTAACAGATTCTTTATATCTTTTACTGATTTAATACTTTGGTAAAACAATAAATATGATAAGCTAAGAAAATCTTAATGTTTATTTACTAGGTAAAATACATTTGAAGGGATATCTATTTGGGAAAAAAACCTTTGATTTAAACTTTACTATAAACATAATGAAGGCAAATTAAGAGATAATAAATGCAGATAAATTGGCGTAAAAAATAACACGTGGATGAAAAGTTCGAAGGTTTATTTTAACAATCAGCTGAGTGTTAAGAAAGAATGCATCAATGGAAAAATGAGCGTGTTATTTTCTTAGTTAACGTGCGTCATTTTAGGGACAAACTTCGTCGTTATGGATTTTAGAAGGTTTTTTCTGTTGGCATTGTTTTGTGTTATTTTCTTAGTTATGTGCGTCATTTTAGGGACAAACTTCGTCGTTATGGATTTTAGAAGGTTTTTTCTGTTGGCATTGTTTTATCTTCAAAAATCAAACCGTTTGAACTAGGTAGGTACCTTCAACTACAAGAGTCGTGAAACAAATAAAATGGAGGCCCTACAGCCTTCCAGGTTTATTGTAACGCGTACCTACTCGTATTTTACTAGACTATCGTTTCGTCGATCTAGGTTACTGTAGGAAAAGACGGGTGATACATAGTTATGAAATATTTACTCTGAAATATCGATTACAAAATAATACAGAACAATGGAAGAAATACCAAAAATGAACCAAAATCCAGCTGATGAATACATACCTTGGTAACCACAGCCTTTTCCGTCATCAGGAATATAGTCGTGGATAAAATTGATGCCAATCAAATTAGTCAAAGTACAATATACACAACAAAAATAACTAGCCTAGCACAGCTGGTGAAGAAACGGAAGAAACAAATGGCGTCATTCATACGTTTAGTGAGTGAATGTCAGTAGTAGCAAGCAAGCAGGCAGCCAGAGCCACCCACCCACCATATTTGTTTTTAGGGTTGTACGCTGGATAAAAACTCGATAGTTGTTTGTTCGACTAATAGACACAAAAACTCGATTTTCTTATTCACTAAAAGGTCGATTAATTTTATTCAGATTCAAGTTTCACGTCACCGATGAACAACGTACCAACGTCACGCCAACATGCGGCCTAGTGGCCATCGTAAAGTTCTGACCAGCCGCGTGGCCCCAAAGAGCTGCTGAACTCCCGCTCAGAGACCCGGAGATAATTAATTATCCTCAAAAGATTATCTTGTTTTGGTTGTTATTCTGAGCTCTCCACGAGTAGATGCATGCTGCCACCCGGGTAATGGGCTACCTACCTATCTACCTGCAGCTCACTCTCACGCAACAGTACCAACCACCGCGTAGCGCCGCCGCCCACCCCGCTGCCAGTGACAGAGAGGTGCATTTCGCCCGCGCTGCCCTATACACGTACGACATGTCAATCCTGGAGGGGCACCATATCCCCGGAGAGAGGTATGTCTCCTTGGCACTGTTCACGAATGACAATGCTTGCTTCCTCGAGGAGCCCACTTATCTCCGCCTGGCGGCTGGCACATGCTTAGGCTGCTCGACTTCCTTCTACCACCCTGGCTCGACATGTGGCGTATGAGCGTCAACGTCGCGTATAATATATATATATATATATATATATATATATATACTAGTGGTTCGCCCCGAACTAAGATCTCGCGAGTCTTCGATTAAAATAAAAAAATATTATTTGTAATCTTTGATTATCAAAATAATGCCACGAAATAAATACTTAACCAAATAACTTGACCTACAGTTTCATTCAAATTACAGGTAACGGGAGTTCATGTTATCTGGATACGCTTTTTTGGGGTACAAATTGCAGTTATTCTGGATTTCAGACTTTTGCCTATATTTGTATTACTTACTCTACACGCATACAAAATTACAGCACTGTGGGGTCCCTGGTGTACCCTGTGAATTTTGTCAAAGTTTTGTTTTTATTATGGCTCATAACTCAAAAACTACAAAAATTAAACTAAAAATAAAAACAGGGTTGAAATGTACTAATGAAGACCTTTCATTTGATGTCTCACTTGATCTAATAGTCTCATTTTCATTTTTTTTACCCCTCTTGAACCTCAATATCTCAACAACCACCCAAAATTTTTAGTTTATTGAGTCACACTAAAATTGTGCCATCATTACCTACCTATGTACCAAGTTTCACGATGATCGAATAAACGCTTCGAAAGTTATCCTCGAACAAACAAACAAACATACGTACATACAATGCCGATTTGCCCAAGTTGACTTAGAGATCTCGCTTCGCTCGATCAATAATACCGTAATTATTTAATTATTATTAGAAACCAAACCATTTTTATTTATTTATTATATGCGAATTGCGATTTTTTCGGATATTAAATTCGTGGTAAATATTTTTGAAGTCTTAACCTTTTGAGCATATCGGATTCGATATAATAATAATACTCGATACATCGGACTGCCTCCGTGGCGCAGTGGGCGTATAACCGGCTGAGACGCAAGAGGTAGCGGGTTCGATTCCCGCCGCGGAACAAATGTTTGCATGATCTACAGATATTTGTTCCGTGTCTGGGTGTTTTTCTATATATTATAAGTATGTATTTACAAAAAAAAAGTATATAAGTATTCTATCAGTTATCTGGTTCCCATAGTACAAGCTCTGCTTAGTTTGGGGCTAGATAGCGCTGTGTGAAATGTCCAGCGATATTTATTTATTTATTATTTATTTATATTCTGGGGAGCACGTTAACGTAGTTGGTAGTGACCCTGCCTTCGACACCGGGAGTCGTGTGTTCGATTCCCACCCACGGTCAAATGTGACGAACACATGGCTGTGTAAGATATTCTCGAGGAGAATTGACGTCAGGTAGGCGGCCGGTAGTAAAAATATAGCCGAATCTTAGGACAACATATGAAATCATGTGCCGACCCCATCTAGCATGGGATAAGGGCAGGCAGAACAACACATACATATTCTACCTACAATACGTTTTACATTTTTTTTAAAATTAATTCTTTGTAGTTCACTTAAGGTAGGGGGGCCCACAGGGGAAGATTGCTTAGGGCATCAAGTTACCTTAATCCGGCACTGGTTGCTGCGGATGGTTCCCCAGGCAGAACGCGCGGTCTAGCAATCTTGAAATCAAAAGCGTTCCAGAAGGCACATTCCTTATGTGCACAGGAGCCAGCCACTAGCCGAAATTTAAAAAAAAACATCTATCTTTTATTATATTTTTTCTTATCTGCATAAATTTTTCATCGATCATGATCATCGATGATGAGACATCGATTTTTTTCAAATGATCGATGATATTTAGTTAAAGTGTTCCGAGTCAGGCGTATTCGATACATCCCTACTTGACATTTCTTGTTTTATTGACAATGACTATGGCATCATTCTGATTATAACATGAATGCTTAGCATGAATGCCATCTACATCGCCTACGCCAGCGAGTGCTGCCAAACCGTACGATAATTATGCGGGCATACGGTAATTATATAGGTGCGCACAGCATTTATCTGCAATGCGGGGTTTTTACGGCCATGTTTATAACTGCTAATAGATGGCGTTGCTTTATCATGCTCTGATTAGCAAAGGAAAGTGTCAATGTTAATTGCCGTGTCAACATTTTTTTCCTAGGAACTTGAAATAAAAAACAAACAATAACGTGTTTGTCACAGAATAGATAAAACCCCAGAAAAGGTGAACGCACCTAATATTGAAACGTCAACATCTACCTACTCGAAGTAGAGTACGCCGCCATTAATCGGTCTGTGACCGTCGCGTGTTCGGTTTGTAATGGTCGTAAATAGTGATCCTCCATTTTGATAGTGTTGTCAAATATCGAGAGTTATTATTTTCCCTACTCTAGAATACTGAAATTATTTATTTTTTATTTTTTGTGGTTTCAAATTATACTAGTGGTTCGTCCCGAACTGAGATTTCGCGAATCTCCCAAAAAACAAAAAAAATATTATTCTTAGAGCAATTTGCGCAGCGATGCCTAAACGTATTTAGTGGCTAAATACTCAATACTCAATCGTTTATTGTATTCCACAATGTAATAATAGGTACTTAAGTGGTAAATAATAGGTACTCTATATATACCTTCTACCCACCCTCCCCTACCCACCCCCTTCAAAAAACCCTATGCATACGGCGCGTTTCTAAAGCATTCCTGCATGCAACTGCACTGCGTCCTTCTACTTGAAGCATTACAGGTGTAAAGATATGTGCCTGTAATTACACCGGCAACCATACCCTTCGTTTCAATCAAACGATAATTTCGACGATAAAATACGATAATTTAAACCATAGCTAACATACTAGGAGTTGGCAGCACTGACTCCAGCTGATCAATTGTATTTTTTTGTGTACGTTGTGATGTGAAAATTATTTAGTTGACTGACTGTCATGACGATGACTGACTGATTATTTACTTGCATCATCGTTCATATGATCATGAACACGTACTACTACATCTAATTACTCTTTGATCCTAAGAAATAATCTAATAACGCAGCAAGTGATCAGCTAAGCATCACAACATTCTAGATATTTAAAAAATGCTGCACTGAAACCATCGACTGAAACGACATTCCAAATCCAGTCTATCAAAATGGTTTTTCTCATCTATGTTTCGCTATTGTGCTACGGGCTTGTTCGTAAGTATAACAAAAATAAGAAGCTAAACTTAATATGTCGTTTTTTTACTTTAATAATTATGGCTCTTCTCTTTTAGTCACAAACTGTGAACGACTCCATGAACAGATCTACTCATCAATTAGTGGTAGCAATGCCTGCTTCAGAAGATTAAATGGTACACACCAAGCAGGCTGTTCGTGTATGTATTCGCTGATATTCGATAATTTACAAAAACATCTAACCACTCATGTATTGTATCTACTTAATATATTACTGAATTTACAATTTACATTACCCAAAATGGTTTTACTAAATTAAACCTAGCATTTGACCCAGTCCAGCCCAACTGGGTTTTCTGGCAATGCTTTTTGGTTTAACTTTCTTGTTTGTTATTTGAGGAAAAAAAAGATAGAATTTACATCAAACCAAAAACATAGGTAAGTTAGAATTAAACTAATTTAGATACTCAGGTATTTGCTATACATACAGCATCTTATTAAAATGACCAAAACCTTCATTAATCTGTCAAAACCCAGGATTAAAAAAAAAGATTTTCAATAATTTTATCTCAATATCTCGTCCCCCATCCGAGTCCTAGGCCTCATAAATAATTTAACCAGTATTAAAAAATCTTTATTTGCATCTCATCAACAGCTTCTATAGATGGTGCAGTTGGTGTGGTTCAGATGATAAGAGACATAGATGATGCAAAGTGGCTAATAACAGATGCTGCTGCAGGTCCATACATGGCTATTGTAAATACATCACTATTTAATGGTGTTATTGAACTGTTTATGGATAACCCTGAAAATATTGCTGGAGTGTTGGTATATGATAAAAAGGATGATGCAAACAGGTGAGTTGCCATACCCACTATTGTATAAATTTGTCTTATTTTATTTTTAGAGCATAAACCTATGGCATACCTCTGGAAAATACAGCTTATGATGACCTCTCTACAGATGGAAAGAATCTAATAAATGTATTAGCTAGGAACTGTTGGGTGCAGGCCACCTGAAAAAAAAAAGATTGGTTGCTTAGGAAAACTGAGAGAGGCCTATATCACAAAATAGGTCAGGTCAAGTTGGTAGAACGGTTTTGATCAGAGATCCTGGTATGTGTGCATCTATGTGTGTGGAAAGCTTGTAATGTAAAGGCCTTAAATTAATAAACATTCTGTGTTCGCCGAACATCATGGAAATGGTTGCAATTGTTAGGCCTTTCTAAAGGAGCTTAATAAGTAAAGCATAAAAGTTTAATTAGGATCACGGATGTCCCTACATTGTGTACTTCTATTGTAATTTGACTTTTTTTTTCAGAGCTATGTCATTTTCTTTAGAGTCACAATGCCCAAATGAGTATTATACCTCAGATTCAGAATACCAGTGTTCTTCAAGAAAGCCTGGCAATACATTATGGAATGCACACGGCTCTGGACTTTTACGAAGAGACATTCCCTTTACTATATTATTCTCACCAGTTGAGCATAATGAGGATATTGATAAGATTGAAGAATGTTATGAAAGGTAAATAATCATGTATTTAACACGAAAATAGCACATAGTAAAGAAGCGCCATCAGGTATCATAAATAAAAATATTAAAGAAAAAGTCTAATTGATCAAGCGAAGCGAGATCTCCAAATCAACTTGTGCAAATCGATGTTGTATGTATGTATGTATGTTTGTTTGTCCGAGAATAACTTTCGAAGCGTTTATCCGATCATCGTGAAATTTGGTATATAGGTAGGTAATGATGGCACAATATTGGTGTGACTCAATGAGCTAAAAATTTTGGTGGGTTGTTGAGATATTGGGGTTTAAGAGGGGTAAAAAAAAATGAAAATGAGACTATTAGGTCAAATGAGACATCAAATGAAAGGTCTTCATTAGAACATTTCGACCCCGTTTTTACTTTTAGTAAAGTTTTTGTAGTTATTGAGTTATTAGCCATAGTAAAAACTAAACTTTGACAAAATTCACAGGATACACCAGTGACCCCACAGTGCTGTAATTTGGTGTGCGTGTAGCATAAGTATCACAAATATAGGAAAAAGTCTGAAATCAAGAATAACTGCAATTTGTACCCCAAAAAAGGATAACCAATTAACATGAACTCCCGTTACCTGTAATTTGAATGAAACTGTAGGTCAAGTTCTTTGATTTTTATTTCGTGGCACTATTTTGATAGTCAAAGATTACGAATAATATTTATTTTTGTTTATATGGTAGACTCGCGAGATCTCAGCTCGGGGTGAACCACTAGTAATAACAATGTTTAATACAATTTTTTTATAAATTTGAATAGGATGTATTTTTCTACTTCTTAAAGTAGAAAGGTAGATCCTATTCTACATCTTGTAATAAAATGCAAAATCAATGTTTTCAAAACTCTATTTCAAATAATTACTGTTGATTTTTTATTTATAAAACTGAAATATAGAAAATGCGATTTTTCTTATAAGGAGCTGTTTGCACTAAGGCGTGTTGGCAGAAGCCTAGGCAAAGCTAAAACATTATGACAAAGCACAGATAGTTCGGTTTCATTGTCATAAACTATAATCCAATCCTGGCTTAAAATGCTAGAGTTACGACCATCAATATCTCTCTTTACAGATTCAATACGGACAGAGATAACCAGCGAGGCAGGGCATTATGTTCACTACAAATGAATGCTTTTATGATGGCGGCAGTGAGCAGTGAACTTTGCATGAGAAGGTTAGTTAACTTGTTTTGTGACAATGTCTTTTTTTAGTTTTTTTTAAACTATTATTTATTTTAAACTAGCTGACCCGCCCGCGGCGTACGCGTGGTTTGTCAATAAAACATTACCCTCCAAGGTTCCTCTAAGGTTGTTAAGGTTCACGCCACTAAAACAGCTTTCGCTAGCAACCAATACGACAAAAAATCATCACACCTATACAATCTATTAAATAAAACTTTGAATATTTACACAAAACATCATTATGACTGCAAGAAAATGCTCACTAGTTGGTTACTCGCAAAGAGTTATGATGAGACTGAAGCACTTATGCAAATTGTATCCTGATACTAGATTTATATTATATTTTAATAGTACACATAATAATAATGTATAAGTAATGTATTATTTATTATTTTATTTATTTTAAGTATTTATGTCTAGCTTTACACCAAAATACGCATACACACACTTCACACTCATTTGAATATACTCATGAAGTATACTCACCCTGACACACACACACCCCCTATTACTTACACACAAATAAATTAAAAAACACACACACACACGCACACAAACACACACACACTAACACACCCGCAAACATACATACACACACACATACGTACACATCCTACCCATGTACACCCACCGTATGTGCTCGCTACTGTTGGATGACCTATTATCCTATTATATGTAAACATTTGCTACCTGTAAAAAAAATAAAAAAATTGTATGGCTATTGAAGAGCGGGGTCTTCTGGCACAAGTATATATACTTAAAAGAAGATCCCAACAACCTTGTTATAGTTCTATATTTTTACAGAAATAAAAACATTTTGATTTGATTTTTGATTTGATGTAGAAGCCAAACGGCAATATTACAAGATATTAGTGCAAAATTAAGGTGGTTAATTTTTTTGCCAATATGATTAATTATGATTTTAATAAATATTTTGGATTCATATGTATGTTTTTTTTATCAATCTAATGAAATGAATATACTATATAATAATATATAATACTATACTATATATATATATATATATATATATATATATATATATATATATATATATATATATATATATACTATATACTATATACTATATAATAATTACTACAGAAAAAACTAAAGTATTATTATAAAGTCCATTTTTCCAAAAAGTGTTATTGTAATTTTTCAAATTCTAATAACAGTCCGGAGTCAGGAATATATCCTGCGCTGTTGGCTAGTCTCTTGCGAGATGGCCTTCGTAGCCGTAATTCGGCCAGGAGGACATTAAAGTCCATGTAAACCTCAATAAACACCGGACGGACCGCTAGTTATAAAAATCTTCACATATTATTTCTTCTGTAATTTTACAATGCGTTTACAATGGTACATGAAATATTTAAGTGTTTAATAAACTAGTTAATTAAACAATTGTTCAATCCTAATACTCACACAAATTTGTATTCAATTAGTAACAAATTCATGTATCCAAATAAAATTTTAGAACCTGTTGTCGTAAAAGGACATTAAAAAAATACAGGGAGTTTTTTTCTTTTTCTGGTATCATTACACGCACACTGATGCACGTGTCCCTACAGAGCTATTTCTAATCGCCACGCACACATGAATGATAAGTGGCGTCATACTGTTTGTTGCGTACACTCCATCTGTTTGTTTGTATAATCTGAGGTAGGTACTATTTTCTTCGATAACTTTTTACCATCTTGTAGGTAGTGACATGATCCCATTGCTGTAGAAATTTTGGGGCTACTGATCAAAATACCGCGACAAGTGGTTTTGGCAGTCCTCTCGTGATGTTAACCTGACACTGCCTAAAGAATTCTGAAGAGACCGAAACAGGTGGAAATCTGAAGGTGCAAGGTTAGGACTATACGGCGGATGCATTAACACCTCCCAGCCAAACTCTCTTAATTTTTGCTGAGTGGCTAAAGATGTGTGAGGTCTATCGTTATCATGATAAAAAACCACACCCCTTCTGTTGATTAATTCCGGCCGCTTTCTTTCAACTTCTTGCTTTAATCTCATCAGTTGTTCGCAGTAGAGTTCAGAATCGATGGTCCTGCCTGGTGGTAACAGCTCATAATGAATAATGCCCTTCCAATCCCACCACACACACAGCATCGCCTTGTTGCGAGTTAACCCGTGTTTCGCCACAGTCTGTGTAGCCTGACCGGCCTTTGACCACGACCTTTTTCGCACGTTCTTGTCGTACATGATCCACTTTTCATCACCAGTTATCAGCTTCTTCAAAAATGGTTCGGTTTCATTACGTCGTAATAAAGAATCACAAATGAGTACACGGTTCATTAGGTTCCTACAGACGAAAAACAAATAAAAATCACACATTTTTCTAATTTGAATTTGGAATTATCTTCTTTAAAATTTAAACTTTGAATGATACCAAAACCAGCCAGATACAAATAGTATAGCCAAAGAGATTTTATTACAAGTTCATACATACTATAATACGAAAAGACTTTTTCCCCAACCTATTACATAAAGTACAATGACTAACAATGAGGACCTTCTTCCATGCATCTGCAAATAAGTGACAGGGCGGGTTAGTCTGTAAACAGCGTTGAGCGCAGTGTGGCAATTCTTAAAAACACAGAAATCACACATAAATGTTGTGTAATTTCTGTGCAATATAAATAAATAAATATTATTCTATAATATAATCTTATTTCCATGGTGGATTTCCTCAGATCTCTTGCTAAATACACATAGCTAGGAGTTATAGATTTCCACCATATAGATTAAGGTTGCAAGACTGTATTGTATGTATTTTTCAGATCACTCAGCTCTTCTTGGACGACATCAACTAGAGTGTGTGATCCTATTGGTGACTTCAATGTGTACTACTCGTTATTTCCACGTGCTCAGGTTCGTAAAGATATTATTTTTTCATCACTCATGCTTTGAAAGTTGGTTATTGGTTAGGTCGGTACTGGATGCGTATATACGATTTACGCCCCTAGGGCCGTAAGTAAATTTGAAAACAGAATAAGGCTCATTGAATTCTACACTAAAATGAAATACAACCTTTATATAAGTATTCTATCAGTTATCTGGTTCCCATAGTACAAGCTTTGATTAGTTTGGGGCTAGATGGTGCTGTGTGAAATGTCTAGCATTATTTATTTTATTTTAACCTCCATGTCCTTATTTATTTTTAAAATAAAAGAGGTTATATATAATTGCAAAAATTTTATACAACCTCCATGACAAATCCTTATTTATATGTAAAAATGAAAGAGGCCACATTCATATTATGCTTTAATGAAATACAACCTCCGTGGCAAATCCTTATTCTCATAAATAAAAGATGCTATAGTTTAGTGGTGAATAAAATACAATGGATACCGGAAACGCACATTTTGTTTTTAGCTACAAACTGTTATGACTTTTTTATATCCTTGATTTCGTGATGAAAAGGTATGTGTTATCCTCGGGTGTAAGGCCCTTATATGTACAGCGACGGAATGAAAAGGTTCGTTCGCTTGCACCAGTAATGCAAGAATCAATTTATTCTTTTGACAAGATAAATAGTTAAACATTATTTTCTCTAACTCAGTCTATTCTGTAACAAAGTTTCAAAAGGTAATATGTACTCGCGATACGTTGAACGAATCAATTTGAAAATTGATGAACATTTTCATTCCGTCACTGTACTTACAACAATGCATGTTATAAAACAGAGCGTCATTCAAGCTCTGAAAGTTGGTCATAGTTAACTCGAAAACTGCGCCGTATTATATAAAGACGCTGCATAAAGGTGTTACCTCAAGCAGGTTGACAAAAAGATCAAAATGTGCTTGTTCCAAATGAAATTTCTCTCATTATGACGAAGAACCCATCGGTAGGTATCCATCCATACACATCAAATGCATTTATTTTATTTTTATGTGAGAGTACCTTAACTGTAGGTAGTTGATCTCTAAATCAACTTGGGCAAATCAGCATTGTATGTATGTATGTTTGTTTGTCCGAGGATAAATTTCAAAGCGTTGATCCGATCATCGTGAAATTTGATACATAGGTAGGTAGTGATAGCACAATTTTGGTGTGACTAAATAAGCAAAAAATGTGGGGGGGTTGTTGAGATACTAGGGTTCAAGAGGGGTAAAAAAAAATGAAAATGAGACTATTACGTCAAGTGGGACGTCAAATGAAAGGTTTTCATTAGTACATTTAGACTCTGTTTTTATTTTTAGTAAAGTCCTTATAGTTTTTGAGTCATTAGCCATAATAAAAACTGAACTTTGACAAAATTCACAGGGTACACCAGTGACCCCATAGTGCTGTAATTTGGTATGCGTGTAGTGACACAAATTTAGGCAAAAGTCTGAAATCTAGAATAACTGCAATTTGTATCCCAAAAAAGAGTAACCACATTACATGCACTCCCGTTACCTGTAATTTGAATGAAACTGTAGGTTATTAGTTGGTTATTTATTTCGTGGCACTATGTTGTTGTCAAAGATTACAAATAATATTTTTTTGTTTTAATCGGAGACTCGCGAAATCTCAGTTCGAGGCGAACCACTAGTTTTATTAGATTCATGAAATCTTAGATCATAAATTCCTTAAGTATGTTGTCTATTTCAATGCAGTGCTGTGTACTATCAATCTTAGAACTCAATGTTAAAATTTCAGTGTGTGTGAAAATATGTTTTTTTTAAAGTAGATAGAACTTCGTTTGACCACAATCTCACCTGATGGTAAGCCATGATGTGGTCTAAGATGAAACACGATGATTTAAAAGAAACCTATTTACTCTTACCTTAAAGACGCCCGGATTGTATTCTTTAGGAAAAACAAACGACGGTGTATGCTGTTGGCGTTCCTATTTGTTAATAAATAAAAAATAAATAAATGCAAATATAAAGTTGGTTGTTGCTACCGTAGATAGATAAAACTATTTTTTTATAACTTTCAAATCTTTGCTAAGAGAAAACCACGCTTAACTTATTTAAATTCATGTTATTTTCTTATTTCAGAAAACGGATAATAGTACAAAGGAGAATATCACTATGGTCACCGCCAGAATCGATGCTGCATCATTATTTGACTGTATGTAACACCATTATATTATAAATAAGTACCATAGGGCCTTAGCACGAATATTTACGTTAGCGAGGCGATAGTTACTGATGTTGCTATCGTCTCGCTAACGTAAATACTCGTGCTACGGCCTCTGAAGAGGATAAAAACTTCTTCATACCGTACAGAGTGCGAGTTTGTCGACTGTATTGTCTTTCACCGCTATTTTTATATGTAACACTCATTAATACCTCATTGCGCTCAAACCACTGAACGGATTTCAATGGCGCGCGCAGTGGGTTAATAGCCGGCTGAGACACAGTTGCATGATCTACAGATATTAGTTCCGGGTCTGGATGTATTTTTATATATATTATAAGTATTTACAAAAAAAGGTATACATGTAAGTATTCTATCAGTTATCTGGTTCCCATAGTACAAGCTTAGTTTGGGGCTAGATAGCGTTGTGTGAAATGTCCAGCAATATAAAAAAACGATTATAGTAGCCACAGCGCGGATTAATATTTGGCATGAATCATATCGGGGCCGGTAGTATCGCTATTTGCTACACTACCGTGATTATTTTTGCATGCAAACTTGTTGGTCCGTCACCCGTCACAACTTATTATTTTTTCATCATCATCATAATTTTCATGACGACCTCCGTGGCGCAGTGGACGTATAGTCAGCTGTGACACAGAAGGTAGCGGGTTCAATTCCCGCCGCGGGACAAATGTTTGCATTATCTACAAATATTTGTACCGGGTTCTGGATGTTTTTCTATCTTTATATATATATAATTCTACTGTACGTGTGTATGTCACTGAACTCCTCCTAAAGGGCTGGACCGATTGGAATGAATTTTTTTGTATGCGTTTAGGCGGCGCCCTGGATGGTTTAGATTAACAAATCAGGCCGGCAGATGGCGCTGCAGTCGGTATCTAGGTTATTTATCTATACTGCAACTAAACGGCTGGATCGACTTGAATGAATTTTTGTGTATGCATTCATTCATTTTGTATGTATTCATGCAGGACAACGTCTGTCGGGTCCGCTAGTGTATTTAAGTGTGAATTTACAAAAAAAAGTATATAAGTATTCTTCTATCAGTTATCTGGTTCCCATAGTACAAGCTCTGCTTAGTTTGGGGCTAGATAGCGCTGTGTGAAATGTCCACCAATATTTATTATTTATTTATGATCATCCACAGCCTGATTTCACCCATTGTTAGGTATAGGCCTCCCCACTTATATTTTCTGCTTAGAAAATATTTTATAGCACTTCAATATCCACACGACGACGACAAATAACGAATTCTTCGTTCTTTTCAACAAATTTGACATTGTTTGTAGACGTTTCTCCCGGCGCGGCCAGCTCTGTGGTGGGACTGACCACATTGGTCTCAACAGCTATTCTTTTATCGAAGATGATTCCGGACACGGACGCCGATAAATATAGTAAGTTTTTTTTCCATATACTTTCAAGTGCTAAAACTTTTAAGTTAGTGTAAGTGTAAAACAGTGTAATTTAGTGATAGTGCTATTTATAAAGAACACAAGAACGAAGTGTCTTACCCTTAAATAGATTGATTGATTGATTGAAAATACTTTATTGCACTTATAAGACTAGTACAAAGGCGAACTTAATGCTAAAAAGCATTCTCTTCCAGATAACCTTTGTGTATTGTAGATAAAGATGTGTAGATAGTGCACAGAAAAGGGAACAAATGAAAATTTGCGCAGGAATAATAAAAATAGCATAATATAGGTACATACTACATAAATAAACCTACTTAAATACATTATATGATAGACTAAACTATACCCATATTGAATAAAAATACATACTTAACAATAGAAGAAGTGTTATGGAAAGATTAGGTTGATCATTTTTGGTCGGTTTGACGGAGAAGGTGCCTATACTCGTAGATTCTCAATCTGCTTCCACTGAAGTAGCCTCGAAATAGTTTGGTGGCATATTTTCCAGAGACGAGTTGCGGTTATGGTGTAAGAGTCAGAGTAAGTAGCCGTGTTATGCTGTGAAGTAATCAATTGGAAACGACGAGACTATCGCATAGGTCTGTTTCAGTTGATACGGATATCGCTCTTTGAGGTAGCTGGACTTTAATATATATATTAGGGTGTCCCTTATATACGTGAAAAAATTTTTTTTTCGGATATCGAAATGCATACCCCGTAATTCTTTTTAAACTACCCAGATCTACTTAAATACAAAATTTTATCTTCCTATGTCAACATTAACCCGTGCCGACAAGGCCGTAAAGATTTTGAAAATAGCTGCCTTTGACCCTTTTCGATATTCAACTAAACAAAATGAAATATTTATATTTTATAAAAACAATAATAAAAATTTAGTAAGAAAATAGGTATTTATTTATTAAAAGAACATAAAATTACAGATTAGCAAGGATATTTTCTTTTAAGGGTCTCTTTGTTACAGTCTGGATAAAGATTTCTGTGCTCTTGTACACAGCGTAGTAAAAATTGTTTCTGTTCTTCCTTTGCAGTAATTAAACCATGAAAATCTTGCATAAGTTTTACAGCTCTTTCAGCTGTATCATTCACTGCCCTTAAAGAAAAAACCTTTCTTTTTGCCTGTAAATAGGCAACATCTTCTTCCCACGTAGAAACAGGTTTCTCCAAGAAGTTATCATCAATTTTTAAACGAGAAAATAATTTTCTGCTCTTGATAGACACAAAATCACTCAATGATTTTCCTGTAACAATAGACAAGACAGTATTATTATCAGTTTATTAAAACAATTTAAGACATAGTAAAGTAAGCTTAGCGTTAGATCCTTTTACATGTTTTTTTTTAATTAATGATTAATAGCTAACTTTAACATAAAATTAAGTATTCCCACTTACCATGCAAATAATCAAACATATCTTCCTTCGATGGAATGTATCTCTTCCCAGAATCATACAAACTCTCTCTTTGTAAGTTCTCTACGATACTTCTCTTGGTTGCTTCATCAACTTCATCATCAAAGAGTGACAAAACAGTAATTTCTTCTGACAAGTACCAAAGATGTTGACTAAACTTTTTCAAAGCTGCTTGGGAGATCTCTTTGTTAATAGTTTCGTATTCCTTAAGCCTTTTTAAAAAGGACAAATCTTGATTTGGTGCCTTCACCGCCAGACTACATCCCAGCCATGATTTCACATATACAACTGCAATGAATAAACAAATGTCTTGGAGTGCTCGTTTATCTTTGGCGCTAATTTTGAATTGAGATTGCAGCAAACATATTTTCAAACAGTAAATAGCTCTTGCCATCCACCTTGCTTGATGCATTGCTCCAGGAGGTCTTATTTTAATTTTTTTCTCAATATCGCCTCCTAAGAAAATAATAGACAGTTCAATCAGTTCTCGATAATCGTCACGTACAATTGATTTTTGCAGTTCTTCATTATAAAATGTCAACAGTTCTTTAATTTTTGTATTACAAAAATGTTGTGTGACGATGTGGCTGTGTGTTTCTATAGCAGCAGAATTAATAGTATTCCAGCTGTCTCTAAACTTTATAAACATCGGGATATTAGGGCTATTTGTTATTTGGTGGATTTTTGTTTCAAATACACACTTTAAAACCAGTTCGTAAACGTGATGGCGGCAAGCAAAGAGTAATAATTCCCTGTCTAGCTTTTGTTCCAAAAGTACACAAGCTCCTTTCAATCGCCCTGTATTAGATGCAGTTGTATCACAGCACATTATTTGTACTTTATCCTCGAGGTTCCAGTCATAAAGTGCGTTTAACACAGCTTTAGCTTGATCTTGACCAGAAGAGCTCTCCAGCTTAGGCACAGCCAAAAGTTGTTCCTTTTCTTCAAATGATATAAGGATTGGCAGGCGTTCTTCTTTAGAACTTCTTACGTCCAGTCCAGGTAATAATTTTCCATCCCAATGAACGGTCACACTTTCAGGTAAATTATTCTGAAAATCTGATTTTATAGATTCCGCTCTATCTTTTCTAGTCTTTGTACGAATGCGTTGAATAGACGACTTGTTTATCGGGAAATCATCACTACTAAGATCTAGGGCTTCCACTACAGCCTGAAGTATATATACGGAATCTCTTACTCGTATGCTTAATTGACATCTATCCAAAGCTGCAACTAATTTAGGAGTGATGAAATCTTTCCTTCCCCTTTTTGTAATACTTCCAGAACTTACCGTTTGAGATGTCGACGGTAAGGGTTCGTCGATGCTTTCATCAGAGCTGGTAGGTTGATCGGGATATCCTGGTGTCTCAATAAGATCTTGTGTAGTTAAAGATAAAGATAAACTCTCGGATCAGATTTGATCATGTCTTTTTATCTCTTCTTTTAATTTTCTCTGTCTGGATCTTTCTTCTTTCTCAGCTAACTTTTTATCTACACCGGCTAAACATCCTGGACGCCCTGGTTCTCTTTGCTTTTGTAAAAAGATTTTATCTTCTTCTATTTTCATCCATTCCAAAGCATTAGCGTGTGCTATGTCGAATAAATTATCTAAATTGTTTTGAATGTCCTTCTCACGGTGCTTGTAAATATCTTGTATTTTTTTGGAATTTTTTTGCAACTCTCTCCAAGCATGGTGAACATCCACAAGTTTCTTTACGCAGGTAGGAATAGCTCTGGTAGGGATTCTAGCTTTTTCCCAGAATATAATACACTCTCGAACGACGAGATTTGCGCTTTCACTAACACTCAATTTAACTTCACGAATGTTAAAAAAGAGGACTGCAAGAACTTGACGGTTAGACGGTAACTTTGCCCCAGTTATTTGATAGTTCAAGTCACCTACTAAGAAAATACTTTTTTTATTGCTTCTTAATTCCACTGCCATTTTTTAACGTAAAACAATATGTGTTCATCACGAGATTAACTAATAACAAATGACAAATACGGCGAGTACGCGCCGTTATTTCCGCGTAAATTGTATGAACATGATTCGATGCAAGTCTGCACGGGTTTCCGTTCTCCAAATAAGGTAAAAATTAATTCCCGAGTGTTTTAGGTACTAATGAACAAAACTAAGACCTATGCGTTAAAAAATATAAACTTTGAAAAATAAGGGACACCCTAAATATATATAATATTATTGAGACTAAGATAAGTGCCAATGGACACATTCTTAAACATAATTATGTTATATAAAATCTATACAAGTAACTTTTTAACAAAACTATAACCTCAATTTCAGTTAACAGTATAACATTATACACAAATATCTGATTATTTTTTTAGATTAAAAAAAATATGTGAAAAACATTGTACGTGCCTTTGAAATTTGAGGGTTTCCCTCGATTTCCCCGGATTCCACCATCAGATCCCACCATCAGATCCTAACTTGGTTCCAATGGTGGTCCCATCGGAAGTGCACTCTTTCGAATAAAAAAAAGAATTTTGAAAATCGGTCCACAATTTACGGAGAAATCGGTGAACATACATAAAAAAATATAGATATATACAGTCGAACATAGGACCTCCTCCTTTTTTGAAGCCGGTTAAAAACTAAGTTAGTTTTAAATTACTCACTAGCCAACTTGGCTAGGTTGTAATAAAATTAGAGAACATTGAAAATGTAATCTAAATAAAAAAAATTGTGTCTCATTGGATTTTTAAAGTAGAATAGAAGATTGCAGAACATCGAAGTATCCAAACAGTCAGAGACCCTAGGCACTAATTAAATAGGAACAGATGTAAAATTTATTTACACATTTATTTATTATTAAATTATATTGTCCCACTGCTGGGCAAAGGTCTCCCCCAAGTCCCTTACATCTATCTCTATTCTGTGCGACACTCCACCACTCCTGCTCGAAGGCAACAAGATCGTCTCGCCAACGCTTTCTTGGCCGACCCCGACCGCGTCTTCCATCAGGCCTCCAAGTTGTAGCTAGATTAGCCCACCTATTGGGGTGCTTTCTGCTAATATATATATTTACTAGCTGTTGCCCGCGGCTTCGTACGCGTTACACTACTAAATGTGTAGGTAAAATAAAGCTAAACTCGCTGTTGCAACTTGACTTGATACCCCATTTTTATCCCATGGGAACTGATTTATGGGATAAAAGGTAGCCTATGTGGTAATCCAGGTTATAATCTACTTATATACCAAATTTCATTTTCAAATCATCATTACCCATCATTTCAATCGGAATCGGTTCAGCCGTTAGACGTGATTGAGTAACAAACAAACAAATAACATACAAACTTTTACATTTATAATATTAGTGTGATATATTTTATTCTGAAAAAATACTTAACCACTTAGGTATTTTTTATGCCTAGAGCACATAATAGGAACAGAATTTAAGCTTAGTACAACGAACGAAACCACTACCGCCGCCCACAGCTTTGCACGTGTTTGTCCATAAAAACATAACCTTCCTGCACAGTCGAATAAAAAGTAGCCTATGTCCCACCCACGGATATTATCTATCTGTACATCAAATTTCTTTGAAATCGGTCCAGCCGCTTAGCCGTGAAAACGTTAGTATTGGTATAGATTTAAGTCTTTTTTTAATTGATGATAGACAAGCGCCTAATCACTACCGCACCTGATGGTGTGATCGAAGATGGAGCACGCTTGCCTAAAAAGAACCTATTCACTCTGGACTTGAAGACTCCGAGATTATACTGGTTCGGAAAAACATATGGCGGAAGTGACTTCCACTCCTTACTCGTGCCAACAAGAAAAGTTGAAGCAAATCGTTTTGTACGGCAAGGTGGTATGCCAACCAGGTATGGGTGGTATTTTTCGGTACGTCTGCTTGTCCGGTGGTGGAAGGAGGGATAAGGTCATGAAGATCTTTCACACATTCACCAAAATTAATCTTAAAAAAACTGAAAGTCTGGTACTCAGCGTCTGTGCTCTAGAGAGCCATCACCAATGAGTCTAGCAGCACGTCGCTCAATCGAATCGAGGGCTTCAACTGAAGTAATACGTTGTCTAATTTCAGATCACAATATCCTCTTCACGCTTTTCAACGGAGAAGCGTTTGACTACATCGGTTCGCAGCGCATAGCCTACGATATAAGCCTTGGGCGCTGGCCCGAGCAGGCGCCGCTAGCGCCGGAGAGCATACAGCTGCACGTCGAAGTGGGACAGCTAGGCGGCTCGCTGCTGAACCGCACTACTGAAGCACCTAACGCGAAGTGGCCCATGTACGCATTCACGCCTAACGATCAGACCAATACTAATGTGAGTAGACTACATACATACCTAATACTGGACATTTCACACAGAGCTATCTAGTCCCAAACTAAGCGTTTCTCGCCCGGGGAAATACTACAACTATATCTATTTATGCCGCCAAGCAGCATTGCTGTGATTCGGTTTGAAGGATATGGTTGCCGGTCAAATCAATAGACAGACACCTTATCATTAAAATCGGATGGGTATAAAATTACTGATTAAAACGGGTGTTTATCGTGTACGTAACTTTTTTATGTGTTATTCTGACTTTTCAACTATGTTGCAACAGTTGTGGTCGCGGGCGGACGCGATAAATACCCGTTTTAATCATTAATTATGTACAGTGATCGCGAAAGTTTAAAAAATACTATCGAATGAGTGGTTTAGGCAGTACGGTGAAACCTACAGCCATAGACTCCTAAAAACTTAACCCTTCCTCTTACCGTAGTCTGGTAAAAATGTAGCCTGTGTCACCCGCACCATTATCAAAATCGGATGAGCAGTTTAGGCGCTACGGTAGAACGTAGGTAAATACAAACATACAAACGTGTTGGCCATCTCTGATCTATGCCTATACATATTGTTACGCCGAGGCTGTTAAACAATGAGTAATAATCGAACCTTCTCGAACGCTTTTGTCTTGCTGTGTTATTGTTGCTATTGTTTGTGGTTTCGCAGAATGGGGAGTGGCCATTGTGTCGAGGGACCGACCCTTTCCTGGAAGGATCGACATCGTTCTCGAACAATCGAAATGTGTGCGATATAAATAGGCCGGAGAGATGGCCGGCTAGTCAGTCTCGAGTCAGTCTGAGTGAGTCTCAGCGAGGCCCTGGAGGACTGACGTGGAGAAGGGTCTCGCGTGGACAGTAGTGGCTCGCGAGTCAGTCTGGATTAAGCTATACGTGCGAACATTTCGGTGACTTTAAGTGGTGCAACAGTGGTGTGAATTAGTGTGTTGTGATTACGTGTGACCAAGTTCGTGTATTCATCGTTCTAGTGTTGAATAAAAGTGTTATTTTGGTCAGACTGATTCCCATTATTTTATCCCGAACCCTCAGCTCGTAACAATTTGGTGTCAGAAGTGGGATAAAATAATGCCGGTTCTACCAAAGGATAACGTGGACGGTGTCAGGACGAGAGGTCAACGACAACAGGAAATGGATGAAAGGCGGTTTGGGGAGTCTCCGGTTCAAGAAGCTCGGCAGAGTCGTCAGGCGATGGAGATGGAATTAGCCGCCGCCGAATCATTTGGAGCATCATCATCATCATCCGTGGGGCAAGCTCCTGTGACAGGCGATATTGCTGCTATTATGGCAATGCTTTGTCGTCAAGAAGAACAGCGTCGTCGGGATGAAGAAGAGCAGCGTCGTCAGCAAGAAGAGCAGGCTCGGTTGCAGGAGGAAGAACGCCATCAGCATAAAGAAGAGAAGCGTCGTCAACAGGAAGAGCCGGCTCGGTTGCAGGAGGAACAACGCCGTCAGCATTAAGAAGAGAAGCGTCGTCAGCAGGAAGAGCAGGCTCGGTTGCAGAAGGAACAGCGACATGAACAGGTGGAGCAGACTCGGTTGCAAGAGGAACAGCGACGTCAGGATAATGAAGAGCCGCGTCGTCAACAGGAAGATCAGCGACGTTGGCCATAAGAGCGTGCTCGACTGATGAGGGAATCGTTCGGTTCATCTGGAAAGGAATTCCAGGAAGTGAAAGAACAGATAGAAATCAAGAGAGCCGTGTTTTGGAGGCTGGAATTGGGCTCGACTGATGAGGGAATTGATCGGTTTATCTGGAAAGTAATTCCAGGAAGTGAAAGAACAGATAGAAATCATGAGAGCCGTGTTTTGGAGGCTGGAATTGGGATCGCTGATGAGAAAGGGACTCTGGGTATCCTGAAGTACTGGAGACGGCAATGTGGCTCCTCTAGTTGCTACATCTTCAGCGCGAGGTGCGCCTAAAATTGTTCGTGTTGATCGGCTGCCGCGATATGGGGCTGAGAATGCTCGGGACGAGCATGTTTTAGGAGGGGGCAGTGTTACGCCGAGGCTGTTAAACCATGAGTAATAATCGAACCTTCTCGAACGCTTTTGTCTTGCTGTGTTATTGTTGCTATTGTTTGTGGTTTCGCAGAATGGGGAGTGGCCATTGTGTCGAGGGACCGACCCTTTCCTGGAAGGATCGACATCGTTCTCGAACAATCGAAATGTGTGCGATATAAATAGGCCGGAGAGATGGCCGGCTAGTCAGTCTCGAGTCAGTCTGAGTGAGTCTCAGCGAGGCCCTGGAGGACTGACGTGGAGAAGGGTCTCGCGTGGACAGTAGTGGCTCGCGAGTCAGTCTGGATTAAGCTATACGTGCGAACATTTCGGTGACTTTAAGTGGTGCAACAGTGGTGTGAATTAGTGTGTTGTGATTACGTGTGACCAAGTTCGTGTATTCATCGTTCTAGTGTTGAATAAAAGTGTTATTTTGGTTAGATCGATTCCCATTATTTTATCCCGAACCCTCAGCTCGTAACAATATTATAAAGAGGTAAAGTTTGTGAATTTGATTGTTTGTTTGTTTGTTTGCATGTAGAGGATAATCCCCGGAACTACTGATTCGGTTCTGAAAATTATTTCACTAATAGGAAGCTATATTATCGCTCCGTGATGTAGGTTATATTTTATTTTTCCTTTCGTATTATATTTTTCAAGTCTTCGGATCTGCCAGAAGGCGATGGAGCATAGTATATTGGGAGTTAGACTCACAGACCGCATAAAAAACACCATACGCTCTAAGACAAAAATCGCCGATGTCACCCAAAAAACAGCTGTATTTAAGTGGGAGTGGACACGTATGTCGAATGCGCGATGACTTGTGGGCTAAGATAACCATCGAGTGCGTCCCACGAGGCGCGAGACCGCGTGCCCGGCCCAGGCGGAGATGGTGGAATGGATTTGACGCGCACAGTGCGAACTGCTCGACAGATCCCTAGACCGGGGTCAATGGATGAAGGGAGAACTTTGTCCAGCAGTGGAATCCAGCGGGCTCTTTAGATTAGATTATATTTTTGATTCCTTTCACAGCTGCTAGAGTTCATAAATGAAATGACGAGGAACTACAATCAGTTTGAAGAGACTGTTTTCCCGAGGTTTACCACCGAAATACCGCCCTCGTCCATCCACTCATTCCGAAGAATCCTAACTAACTACACGAGCACCCAAGCGCTGCCAGAACTAGTGCTGGTGGACCACGAGGAGGAATTCACTAACATGTACTACAACTCCGCTTTGGACGGATACAATCAAACTGGATATAATTATCGGAATATTAGCATCGGGAATAACGGAACATGTAAGTATTAATAGTAATGAGTATTGAATAAACAGAGATGCAATATATGCACTGAATGAAACTATACATTGAGCAATATATTTGCGGATAAGTAGTCCCTTAGTGAAGCCTTTAGGGAATCGAACTCGCAACCTTCTGTGTCTCAGCAGCTATTCGCCAACTGCGCCACAGAGGTCGTTATTGGTCCTGGACATGTACTGTTACCATCCTTGGACTATCCCACATTTACGAACCTATTCATCCTCCCATTTTAATAATTCCAAGATGGCCCCATACAAATCAAATCAATGTCTAATAAGTTACTTTTTTAAATAACTTGTTAGTATTTCCATTTCTTTAGTTATGTTTTAACCCCGACGCAATAAAAGGGGGTTTATAAGTTTGACGACTATATCTGTCTGTTTATCTGTCTGTATGTGGCATCGTAGTTTCCAAACGGATGGACCGATTTGGACGCGGTTTATTTGAATAGAAAACTAGTTTAACTAGTATGGTTCTTAGTTTTGTGTGATGAAGATCTAATGATCTGATGTGGGTCTATTCACGTAATAAAATTTTAAAAACATATCGACAGTTGACCCAAATGAGATTGGATTATGAATTGAATATATTTTGGAATTCTGCTCCATTAATATTACAATATTAACTTGATATAAATAAAGTCTATAATCGCATATCAGTCAACTTATACAATTTTATTTTCAGTTACGTGAATACCGTGTAACACCATTTATCATAACGAGATTAGATTGATTTCGAATTTTATTATGTTACGTTACGTGAATTGGCCCCTGGTCAGCCAATTCAAAGATTAATTATCAGCACTTTTCCTTTCTGGTGAAGGGATCTCAGCTGTAAAATGGAAATTGATTATCTACGGGTTTTTACGTGTCAGGGATGTAATTTTTATGTATACTTTTACTAGCTGACCTGCCCGCGGCTTCGCACGGGTGGTTTTTCAATAAAACATTACCCTCATTTTGCGCAGTTGGCTAAAAAGTAGCCTATGTCCTTTCCCAGGATATAATCTATCTCCTTGCAAAATTTCATTACGATCCGTTCAGCCGTTTAGTCGTGTAAAGGTAACAAACAAACAGAGTTATGTATGTATTATACATATAAACCTTCCTCTTGAATCACTCTATCTATTGCTGAAACCTGCATTAAAATACGTTGAGTAGTTTAAAAGATCTAAGCGAACAGACAGCGGAAGACTTCATTTTATATTATGCAAAGATTATGAAGTGTTACCGATAGATAGTCGGCCACAACACTCTGCTGCTCATTTGCATATGATGTTGACCGAAGTTAACGGGATTTTTTTATGATTAAAATCGAAGCCCATCTGGTTTGTAATTTTAAATGTAATTGTTTCAGTCTTATCCACCGAGGAGCTGATAGCGAGTGGAGTTATGAACGAAACCGATATGCAAGTGAAGATATCGCGACTTGCGACGGCGTTGGCGCTCACCTTGTACAAGAAAGTTGTTGAAGCAAATTACACTGGCCCTCTAACCGCGTCCGCTCATTTGGTAAGGCGTTTTGACTTACACCCACAGTAAAGTTATACGTAGAAGAATTAGCATACAATAGAACATTATGATATGATATATATATGGCAAAAGTTTGGATATTGTTTGTTTGTTACTCAATCACGTCGTAACGGCTGAACCAATTTCAATGAAATTTGGTATTTACATAGATTAGAACCTGGATTACCACATAGGATACTTTGTATTCCATAAATCAGGTCCCATGGGATAAAAATAAATAAATAAATATTGCTGAACATTTCACACAGCGCTATCTAGCCCCAAACTAAGCAGAGCTTGTACAATGCGAACCAGATGACTGATAGAATACTTAAATACTTTTTTTTGTTGTAAATACATACTTATAATATATAGAAAAACACTCAGACCCGGAACAAATTTCTGTTGATCATGCAAACATTTGTTCCGCGGCGAGAATCGAACCCGCTACCTCCTGCGTCTCAGTCGGCTATTCGCCCACTGCGCCACCGAGGTCGTCAATGGGGTGTCAAAGTTTCTATTGAAAAATTATTTTGGTCTTTGCGCGTGCGAAGCCGCTGGCGGGTCAGCTAGTGAATAAATAAATTTGAATTACAGGTAGACGAACTTCTGTACTGCTACACACGAAGCCAGGCGTGTCCTCTGATGAAAGCAGCAGACTTCACGTCCAATCCCCCCGAGAGCCTACCGCCGAATGCGCCGCACATGTACGCGAGCGTCGTGCACCACACGAGCAACCCGGCCGCATTCACGGCGCAGCTACTCGCGCTCCTCGCCGGAACTGATATGGAGTCAGATAAGTCTGCTTGCAAGAACTTACAAAAACCAGTGAGTATCTATCGCAACTTATTGTAAGGCACCATCAAAAACAGTCTTCAAACATTAAGGTATTTCAGTCGAGAATATCAGCGTTCTTATTTTAAAGTTTGTTTTAATTTTTCATTATTTCATGCACTAATGCATCTGTCTGTCTTAAATTTGTGTCATGGGTGGTCCAAAAATATTAAGCCGCTTCCAAAATATTATTTTTGAACATTCGCGTCCACTGTACATAATTACTGATTAAAACTGGTATTTATCGTGTATGTACCTTTTTTATTTATTATGCCGACATAAAAAAGATCATCGAAGCATCAAAAAGATGTTGACAAGTTGACACTATCGGTGTTTATTCCACAATTTTCCCATTCTAAGGTTATTATTGGTCTCCCCTTGTCTCACCCCCCCACACCCACACCCACACCCCCACCCCCACCCCCACCCCACACCCCCCCCTTGATGGACACAGGATCTGTTGGCGAAAGAAGCTTTTGAGTTTAAATTCTTTTCAATCATTTACGTGTGATATCTAAAATGATTCTAGGAAAAACACTTGAGGGAATTATGATAAAATGTATTGTCAAAATGTCGCTGCATTATCGTCATCACCGCGTTGACATAATAAATAAAAATGTATATGCGCGTTATATACCCGTTTAAATCAGTTATTATATTTTTTTTGACATTGAAATATGGTTTATTTTTCAGGGATACAATTATTACTGGCTGAGAGGGTGGAACCACACTGGTGTCTGTCTTCAGACTTCGGTGAATATGAGCGATGCCCTTAGTCCCGCTTTTATAATTGATGGTTAGTAATCAATTTATGTTTATAAAGACTAGCTAGACTATACAGGGTGATTCAGGCACCATGCTCCAAAAGGAGCAGCATAATGGGAGACCCTGTGGCTGACCCAAATCACCTCCATGTATGTTTTACGATTTTTTATAATACAACAGCTAGGGATATTTTTGTGTTCTGATTTCGATAATTTCCTTAGAAAAAGGGTTTGCTTAGAAATTCGCTTTTGTGGTGAAGCCAGAAAACCAATTGAAATTGTTTATTTACGAAATAAAAACCCATATTTTGACAACCTCCGTGGCGCAGTGGGCGTTTAGCTAGGAGGTAGCAGGTTCGATTACCGCCGCGGAACAAATGTTTGCATGATCTACAAATTTTTATTCTGTGTCTAGGTGTTTTTCTATATATTAGGAGTATGTACTGACAGAAAAAAAGTATATAAGTATTCTATCAGTTACCTGATTCACATAGTACAAGCTCTGCTTATTTTGGGGCTAGATAGCGCTGTGTGAAATGTTCAGCGATATTTAATTATTTATATTTATTTCAATATTTCAGAGTACGACATGAAGTCGGGCTTGTACTCGTCATGGACAGAATCAGTGTGGCGAGGATTGTCTGCGCGCGTGTTCGTGAGCGCGGGCGGCGCGGGCGCGACCGCGGCGGCCGCCACCGGCGTCTGCGCCACCTGTCTCGCAGCCTTCCTCACCTACTGGATGAACAAGTACAAGGATCTAGTGTTTGTGAATGCTACCACTTTGACTCCCACAGACAACGGCACTTCAGGGTGAGTACATCCATAAGACAGAGTCGACTCGATATCGAGCCTATAACAATTGGAAATCTATGGTGTATTATTTTCTGGTAGTCGATTAGTTGAATCACTTTATATACCGCAGTACTTTTGTCTCAGGCCGGTGTTTCACTAGATATTCACCTACATACCCAATTTTAAATGTATCAATGTATTGTATGCAATCGCATGTGATACATCTCAAAAAAAGGGGGAAGAAGGGTAAGGGTGTAAACTTCCTATAGTTTTTGTAGTGGAACAGTGTTGATCAAAAGAGGCAAGTAACTAAAAAATATTCCCTATCCTTTGCCTTAAAGAAAAGTATTAGTCAAAAGTACCTTGGCGTTGAATGGGTTATGTAAAATATGAATAAATAAATATTGCTAGACATTTAACACAGCGCTATCTAACCCCAAACTAAGCAGAGCTTGTACTATGGGAACCAGATAACTGACAGAATACTTATATACTTTTTTTTGTTGTATATACATATTTATAATATATATAAAAACAACCAGACCTGGAACAAATATCTGTAGATCATGCAAACATTTTTTCCGAGGCGGGATCGAACCCGCTACCTCCTGCGTCTCAGTCAGCTATTCGCCTACTGCGCCACGGAGTTTGTCAAATTATACTATTATTTATATTATTGCAACTAAATCTAATTCGGTTCGGGTGTTTCAGAATTTATTGACTAAAAAATCTCAACTACATCTACAAACTTTGACATTTAAGAATGCTTCTGTTGACTTTATTATTTTTTTGTTTCAGTATATTGAGGACAGTTAACTGTTGAGCGCAGCCGAAGTTTTACAAGAAGACTGGTTATAGTGTGACGAATTTGAATCATTCCATCTTTGCTTACAATTTGATATCATAAATTAGTTTCAAATAATTGTACTAGATTAATCTTAACCCAGTCAAACTTAGCCAGCAGTATTTAACAAATATTTAAAAATAACAATTAAATAATTTCCGATGACAATATAACTTATTCATCTAGTTCTTAGGTATGCGTTAAGTAAGAAAATAAAATATCTAAAATACTGACATGAACATTTTATTGAGTTAGCACAGGTAGAAGACAAAACAAGAGTGTGTGAACTAAATAACTACCTAAATCTGTTAAAAACTTACGGAATATAATTGAAAATACCAAAGAATATAAAAAAAACATTTTTCTACGCATACTGTTATTCTATCAAATACAACTTCATTCAATATGGAGTTCAAACATGAAAAAAAATAATGCCTTTATTACATACAATATACAATTGTTTACAATAAAATACAGAAGAAACAGTCGAATAAAAATAAATCTGTTTTTAATGCAGTTGTCTTTTTAAAGATATGCTCATCCATGTTGTACTCTGCTGTTTTGATCGCGGGTAGAGTGAATATTTTGTCAGTTCATATTGGGGAGGACCAAATGTATTTATTTTGCTAAGAAGTGTTGAATACCTGCATTGTGTTATGCAAATAAAGTATGTTTGTGTATCAAAAAAAAAGTACGACACCCAATTGACGACATGCAAAGGTTTAATTTTTCACTCAATAGGAAAGATTGCTGTGATATGAATACAGCGAACGTGTTTCGAAGGCAATACAATACTTGCAATTCTACAGCAGAGTACAACATGGATGAGCATATCTTCGAAAAGACAACTACATTAAAAACAGATTTTTTAAATTTTATTTTATTCGACTGTTTCTTCTGTATTTTATTGTAAACAATTGTGTATTGTATTGTAATAATAAACAAAAATGTACTTTTTATACTCTATATTTATCTTCGTGCCACTCTTTGTCGAATTCAGATCTAAAAGTCCAGATTCTAAATCAGTGTTTTTGATAAAAATAAATCAGAATCATACTCTGAATATTGCAATTTGACATCACATTATTCTTTTTTAGCAATACTGTTATTAAATACCCTTGTGATACATTTTTGAAATACCAATCTCGAATGAAAACGGAAGCAACAGGTTTTCTCTTAGGCTCGGACTATATGGCATCCTGGTAAAAATCGGAGTCAAATGGCCTCGGATCGTGTGTAGCCGATGCAGGAAAAATTCAAATGCTTAGTTGTGCGACGGATTGGTCAGGGGCCGTTAAAAAATGGCCCCTGACAAGCCCGGCTGCCATATAGTCCGAGCCTTTGGTGCGTTATACGGACTGCACAATACGATACGGCTGCAAAAGTTATAAAAAGCAACCAGTTTTTGAAAAAAATCCATGGAACTTGAATTAAATTTACATACTGTTTGTTAAAACGCATACATTTGGGTTGAAATTAACTAATAAACGATATGCACTTTGTGGCGAGTACCTACATCATACTGGGTTGTTTGAGGTAGGTATTACAACTTGATGGTTTTCTTTTTGGGGTACTATTTCCTTGTTTCGAAAATACTCTTCATTGAGATATTTTATAATTTTTTTCTAGATAATTTTTATAGCGAATTTTGGTTCGTTTAATTTATTCACTGAGAACAGTGAATAAAAAATTTAGAACACACTAATATATTCGACCTCCATCTCAATGCTATACAATCTCCTTGCGCAAAAAATACTCGATACAAACTCCTTGTGCAAAGAATACTCGACATACAAACTCCTTTTATGCAAATAACTCCTCGAGATTTGATTGGTCGATATTTTCGACAAGGAGTTTAGCATTATAGCGCCTCTACACGATGGGCCATGATGGGCCATCATAGACGATCACCATCGTGTAGAGAGCATAGTTGCCTGTAATCGCCCATGATCGGTAACGAGCGTAATTGCCGCTATGTCGGTTTTTCGGAAAAACATAGGAGTTTGCGGCCATGATTGTAAGCGTGTCCATACGATCACCAATCACTCAGTTCGTATTTGTTTACGGTACGGTGCGAACGCGTGCGTTATATATAGTAGTTCCCGCTTTTGCCGTAAGACTTTACTCGTGGCGCGGACTCTAGGTAGAGGCTACATTATAATAAAAACGGTTTGTGTTCTTTGCTGTCATTAGTAAATTGGCGCTATTTTGAATACTGTAATTTTTACGAACACAAAGTTTAGTGTTACTTAATAATAAATCGATTGAAAATGCATTCAAGTGATGAAGAAGATGTGGTAACACCTGAGTTTATGAAAGAGAGGGCGACCGATATGGTAGAAAACTTGCTACTCAACAAATCACGGCTTATTTACATCAAAGCCTACGATGAGTTTTACAAACGGAAAAATGAAAATCAAGCTTCTGGCACATTTTCAGTCTGTTTTCCTAACTTATGTGCACTTAATGTGCATTTTAATTAATTTAACCTTCCTCTTTTCTTCAATAGATAAATCTTTCTTTTTCTCGTAGTCATTGTGTAAAGTATAGCATACAACTCTGGAATAAAACGGATTTATATCGAGGGCCATGAAACACTCGCGTCGCTTAGGATTCTAACACTTGAATCATTCACAGAATCCTTCACTGGCTCGTGGTTCATCTATGGTTCTCGCTTTAAATCCGTCCTTTATTCACTAATACTACACTACTTCACTCCTTTCTACTCTTCTTCTTGCATTATACCTACTATTTTATGTAGTAGGTGGTATTACAAGAAAATAAACTAGATATGAATGATATAAGAGAAACTAATGTTTCCGTTAGGGTATTTATTTTGTTTTCTGTGCAAATGTTTGCTGGCAATACACTTGTCAAATTGACAAATGTCAAAAATCTATATGACACCATATTGAACATGAGTTGCCATGTAAAGGACGACCGACGGACAGGACAGTGATGTCCATGTACGTGTATAGACCGTTCGATGCATTATTTTGAACTCGATTAAAAAAGAAAATTCATCTGAATTTACAAGCTATATACATAAATTGTTTTATTTCCATAAGTGTATGTTTTAGTTTTGCGCAGGTAATAATGTAAATGAATGCTAATAATGAGAAAGAAGATAATTATAACTACATACCTACTTGGTAATGAGTAATTTAGAACTATTTTGAATATTGTTATTTATTTTAATCTGTAATTCATATTTCATAGGTCAACGATAATTTAAAAAAATCAATAAACGCAATCGAATTATGTAATCAAGTCATTTGATCAAAAAATAGAGTGCATCACTAGTCATTCAAAATAATGAATCGTTCATTGCCCTTGATAACCGGTGCTATTCGCTATTGTGTGTATTGTAATGCTTCGAGACTAGCGGTATCAACAACAGCGGCAAGAGGGAATATTAAATATTTCCATCGACAGTGGTCTCGAAGATATTCAGTGACTCCATTATCAGCTCCCAAAAAAATGGCAGCGTTGCCTGAAGTTTTCAAGTATGTGGACCAGAATGCAAAGGCTTACAAGGAACTCTTGAAAGAGGCAGTAGCCATTCCATCAGTCTCCTGCGATATAAAGTACCGCGATGATTGCGTCCGTATGGTGCACTGGACTCGGGAAAAATTGAAGGAGGTTGGAGCTTCAACTGAACTCAGGGAAGTTGGTTTCCAAACCATTGATGGAGTACAAGTTAAACTCCCTCCTGTGCTTGTTGGTGTCCTGGGAAATGTAAGTCACATAAATAACTCTGTCTTGCCCTACAATAAATAAATCAAATTATTATACAGAAATATGCATAACAGTGTTTTTAAGATACTGTACCTCCATACATTTACTTCATAGGATCCCAAAAAGAAAACAATCTGTATCTACGGTCACTTGGATGTTCAACCTGCTCTGAAATCAGATGGTTGGGCTTCAGAGCCTTTTGAACTTGTGGAACGGGATGAAAAACTGTTTGGCCGAGGCTCAACTGATGACAAAGGCCCTGTGCTTGGTTGGCTAAATGCCATCAATGCTTTCAAGGGTGTTGGTGCTGAGGTGAGTCCACATTTTTTATGCTTTTGTTATAGAATTTAACAATTAGCTTGACAGTCAAATTTAAAGTTTGAGCAATTTTTATGATAAAATTATTTGTTAAAAATTATAATGGCCCATCCATTGTAATAAACGGCAAAATAAATCAAAAGTAAATCTCCATAATCTTACAAAGTTCAAGAAAATGATTAATGCCTACATACTATTGTTGTATTTACAGAAATAGGTATAATTTTTATAGTTTATAACTCTATTGTTTTCAAAACTACTAAATTTTTCTCATAATTTTTCCACAGCTCCCAGTAAACCTTAAGTTTGTATTTGAATGTATGGAAGAATCAGGTTCTGAAGGTCTTGATGCTCTTCTCCTCGAGCAATTGAAACCCGAAGGGTTCTTTAAGACAGTAGACTATGTCTGTATATCTGATAACTACTGGCTGGGGACTACAAAGCCCTGCCTGACTTATGGACTCAGGGGGATCAGCTACTACTTTGTGGAGGTTGAGTGTGCCACTATGGATCTACACAGTGGTGTGTACGGAGGCACAGTTCATGAAGGTAAGTTTCTAACTTTATAAATTAGTTTAGTAGTATGTATTAGACCTTCTTTTTCAGCAGTTCGTCCAGAAAATGACTACCCTGTATCAATTTCTGCTGCCGAGCAGTAATGTTTGGCAGTAAAGCCCAGTTTTTGAAGGGTATGACTGCTGGGAGTAGGAATAGGCACATGAGACTACATATGTCACAAGGTACAATGTAATGGCATGTTTACCAACTCTAAGTTGGACGTAACCTCACCACTGTAACCGCTTAACATCAGATGGTTCATGAGCTGGTGCCATTAAAAAAAACTATGTATCATGTACATAATAATATCCTTAACACTTTAGCTAGCTATTAAGCAAGCAACCACATAACTTTTAGTCTTTTATTTGATTAATTAATTTGAATAAGAAACATTTTAAACTTTCTATAAGATTAGGCCCTTTATTAAAGGTTGCCTGGAAGAGATATGTCTCAGCGAAAAGGCCCACCATGTCTTTGTAATTTTAGTTTTGTGTTATATTGTTTCTGTGTGGCAATTACAATAAAGATTTATCATAAACTAAATATTTTGCCTAGGCAACTAGGCTTTTCAACCATTTTGAAAAGTCAAGTATCTACAAACAAATGTAATTAAATCATAAATTCAATAAAACATGGGCTATAACTCAGTTATCTCTTATAGCACCTATCTAAATACATAATATCTACATTCCATTATTATGATAAGGCACGAAATGGATTGCTTTGTATGCATTGACTGTTGCCAACTGATAATTACTTTGATTGAAAATGTGTAATACTCATAAACCTAGTGTTATGTTTACGCATATGTTTTTGAATAAAATCAACATACAATCATTATATTGGCGTTACTTTTCTTATAATTAGTGATCGGGTATTCGGATGCATATTTACCTAAAGTTGATTTTTGGCTAACAAATTATGGAAGTGGCTTAGAATATTTTTATTAAAAATCCCGATTAAAATCCCGGGATACCGGGGGATTGGATGCATATTAATTTAACGTTAAATATTAAGCAGGTAGAATTTGCCATCTCTCTCGCACACTTACAAAATGCTTATATTCCCTAAAGTCTAATAGGCCCGATCTGACACTTGGACATAAGGTTGTTTTCGCTTCGTCAAAAATTACTAACAGTAAAAGTAGGGAAAAGCAACCATATTACGTTGTAACAAGGCATTATGTACACCTAATATACCTATGTGCCAAAGTGTGCGTTTTTTCATAGAATGTGAATTTCTTTAGACTATATGAAGGATGAATGACGTATCATAAAAACTTCTGCAGCTTTAAGGGATGTCTAGGTTAAGTAGATAAATAAATAAAAAAAATTAACACATGATAAATTTGTTGATCCCGGAATCACGGAATTTTTCGATAAAAAGTGCTATCTATACTAGCCGACTTTTAACTTTAGGTAATATGCATCCGTTTATCTGATTTCTACTTATAATACAAAATATTGTATGAAGATTAATGTTTTTTAAATTGGTTTTGTTATTTAAAGAGAGGAGCCAATTCAACCCAAGAAAATGAATAATTTTCCTGAAAAATAAAATTCAATTTCAACTATTTATATTCATGATGATATTTATCAACTTCCTAGAATGCCTGTAAATCTGATGTAGGTATCTACTGTACTGTGGAACTTGCGTTGTTCTTTACGACGAGGTCGGTTCTATAATGTCTGCTCGTAATCAATAAGTACATATTCAAATTCTCAAATTCAAATTCCTTTTATTCATTAAAATCACAAGGATCACTTTGAAACGTCAATTTCACTGCCTGTTCCTTTGCGACCAAGTCAGGAAAGAAAGGCAAGAAAGAAAGGCTGGTAGTTCTTTTTAATGAACCTTTTATAATACATAAAAATAAAGAAAATACATTACATCTAAATTGTAACACTTAAACGAGTTGGAGCAATTGAAATCCCAAGCTTCTCTATCATCTAAATAATCCGATATGTTATAGTAGGCTTTTTTATAAAGATTTTATATAATTACGTTTTTAAATTTGTTAATTGTTAATGTTTGTACATCACTAGGGAGTTTGTTATCAAAGCGTAAACCTTGCCCTTTTAACGATTTACAGAAAGCAGCTCTAATTGGTAACCCCCTGTATGTTTGAAGATTGGAATAAAAATGTGTAGAGGGATCAATTATAAAAAGATTAATTAAAAAAAATAGATTTCATTTAAATGCATACATTATACATTACAATACATTACATTTAATTTAATACAAAAACAAATATCTTTGAACTAGTGAGGTGAGCGCGAGCGGGTGAGAATTAGCGCTGCTTTCTGTTTATCACATGTACCTATACAACAGAACATCTTCCCTTACCAGACCTTATGTGGACCGTTAGAGTGCATCTGATGTTTTAAAACTCGAGACCTAATAAAACAGTTTTTTAATAAACCAACATTTTTTTTTATGATATTCATGGGGAAATAGGGTTTCGGCCCACCTGATGGTAAGCGGTCACCGTCGCCTATTGACACCGGCAACACATGGGGTATTGTCGATGCGTTCTCTATCCTGTAGTAATCTCTTTTTACATTTTTCTTGAAGCGTGCCATGTCGTAGCCTTTGGACCAGAAAGGTTCTTGAGACCGATCGTTCGGGAAATCTATGGGGGAGGCATATGCTCAGCAGTGGACGTTCTGTACCTCTGGCTGATATGATGATGTTAATTATTAATATAAAATAAATAGTCGCTGTTTGACACACGCGTGACATTTTTCTTGAAGCGTGCCATGTCGTAGCCTAACAATGTACCATCATTCCGAATTGATAGTTGTCACAAGACATTTTATCCTTTTAGCAATAGATTTAAATTCATTTGACCGTGACTATTCATTTACTGAAGTCAATGCGGTAGGTAGGTATAGATATACATTTTCTATTGAAGCGAATCACATACCTAATCTTTCTATTGACCTCTACAGAAAATAATAAGTTTAAATAATTGGATGTATTTTTTCGGTTCTGTCAGTTCAAAAAAAAACATTTAAATAATAGATGTTTTTTATTAACTATAATCCCATTACTGGGACCCTACCAATCAATATTGGGATTGGGCCGGACACGTAAGTCGAATGCTTCAGGAGAAATGGGCCAACATCGTAACACCTTGGGTACCGGATGATGGACAGCGACGTCGGGGTCGGCCGCGAAAGCGTTGGCGCGACATCGGTGGATTCGAGAAGGAATGGTGGGAATCTGTCAAGGATCGTGATAAGTGGAAGGAGTTGGGGGAGGCCTTTGCCCAGCAGTGGGAAAGTGTAGGCTAGTTAAAAAAAACTATAATAGAATGTCTAACCAAAATTTTCTCACAAGATATTAATTTAAATAATTGTTTTCCATCTATTTTTTATTTTTATTTTATTTTAAATTGAGGAATGGGTGAATCTTTTACGGAAGCCGGTAGTTTATTAAATACTAACTCACCCTCATAAAATATACTCTCAGGGATTAGGGCATAGGTTTCATCAGTGAAATATCGGTTCAGTAGTTACTGAGATTACCCCCTTTAATCAACATACAAAGTTTACCTCTATAATATTAGTATCAATGTCATAGAGAGTGCCACAATGGCGAAACAATTATTTGATAAAAAATAATAATTAAAAAGTTAGTTATCTTTTCCAAATATTCGTATATTATTATATTATATAAAGCTCGATTACCACTCACTGACTGACTGACTCATTGACATGTTTGTTCTCCCAGATGCCACCTCGTAGGGTGAAAATGTTTGGTGGGATCGTATAGAGGGAGTTCCGATGAGTTGGGAATAAATCCTAAAGTACCCCTTTTGTCCCCCATTCGCTCACATCGACCTCGTATCTCGGAAAGTATAGGTCTTAGAGAGTTGGTGCAAAAACTAATGTTGCAGAGGACATTTTTTTATATCCGGTTCCATGAAAAAAAAATTGTCTTTCATACAAAAAAAAAATTGTCCCATACAAAATATTTCTGTATGAATACCGTAAACCGTATATTTCGTTTGCCGTAATTTTCATACTGTTTTTGTAGGGAGCCCATGGCTTGTGTGTACTATAAAATTACTGTAAATTTGCTTGATTCTATATAATGGTGGTGGAGGGGCATGAGACAACTTTCATAGTTTTTGCAAAGGTCATCATCATCATTTTGGAACTTCCAATTTTTTTTTTTTTTTTAGTATGCAACGTTCATCATGTTTATTTTGGAACATCCACATTTTTTTAATTATGCCTCATCCACAATGATCACTTTGGAACGTCAATTTTTTTTTTATTATGCAACATCCACTGTGATCATTTTGGTACATCATTTTTTTTAATTATGCCTCATCCACAATGATCACTTTGGAACGTCAATTATTTTTTTTATTATGCATCATCCACTGTGATATTTTGGTACATCATTTTTTTTAATTATGCCTCATCCACAATGATCATTTTGGAACGTCATTTTTTTTTTTTTTTTTTTTATTATGCAAAATCCACTGTGATCATTTTGGAACATCAATTTTTTTTAATTATGCCTCATCCACAATGATCACTTTTGGAACGTCATTTTTTTTTTATTATGCAAAATCCTTTGTGATCATTTTGGAAAATCAATTTTTTTTTAATTATGCCTCATCCACAATGATCATTTTGGAACGTCAATTTTTTTTTTATTATGAAAAATCCTTTGTGATCATTTTGGAAAATCAATTTTTTTTTAATTATGCCTCATCCACAATGATCACTTTTGGAACGTCAGTTTTTTTTTACTATGCAAAATCCTTTGTGATCATTTTGGAACATCATTTTGTTTTAAATTATGCCTCATCCACAATGATCACTTTTGGAACGTCATTTTTTTTTATTATGCAAAATCCTTTGTGATCATTTTGGAAAATCATTTTTTTTAAATTATGCCTCATCCACAATGATCATTTTGGAACGTCAATTTTTTTTTTATTATGCAAAATACTTTGTGATCATTTTGGAAAATCAATTTTTTTTAAATTATGCCTCATCCACAATGATCATTTTGGAACGTCATTTTTTTTTTTTTTTTTTTTTTATTATGCAAAATCCACTGTGATCATTTTGGAACATCAATTTTTTTAATTATGCCTCATCCACAATGATCACTTTTGGAACGTCATTTTTTTTTATTATGAAAAATCCTTTGTGATCATTTTGGAAAATCAATTTTTTTTTAATTATGCCTCATCCACAATGATCATTTTGGAACGTCAATTTTTTTTTTATTATGCAAAATCCTTTGTGATCATTTTGGAAAATCAATTTTTTTTAATTATGCCTCATCCACAATGATCACTTTTGGAACGTCAGTTTTTTTTTTACTATGCAAAATCCTTTGTGATCATTTTGGAACATCATTTTGTTTTAAATTATGCCTCATCCACAATGATCACTTTTGGAACGTCATTTTTTTTTATTATGCAAAATCCTTTGTGATCATTTTGGAAAATCATTTTTTTTTAAATTATGCCTCATCCACAATGATCATTTTGGAACGTCAATTTCTTTTTTTTTATTATGCAACATCCACTGTGATAATTTTGGAACATCAATTTTTTTTTAATTATGCCTCATCCGCAATGATCATTTTGGAACGTCAATTTTTTTTAAATTATGCCTCATCCACAATGATCACTTTTGGAACGTCAATTTTTTTTTTATTATGCAACATCCACTGTGATCATTTTGGAACATCAATTTTTTTTTATTTATGCCTCATCCACTATGATCATTTTGGAACGTCAATTTTTTTTTATTATGCGACATCCACTATTCGAATATTCTCTTTGATTGCTTGTTACACTTCGTCATCCTCTTTTATTGTTTCTTCCGCCTCCACATCTTCTATTTTTGCATGTTCCACTTCGTTATCCTTTTAAAATGCTTCTTCTACTTCATATCCTCTTTAATTGCTTCAGTTACTTCATTATGCGCTCTACAAAATTGTGGTGTTTCATACAAAACTTCAATCGCTCATATCTTCTAAACGGGAAGAGATAGCCCTAGCAAACTTGTACAAAATATTGGTATAAATTTTTGGTGCAACTGTTTTTTTATTGTCATCCTTGACATCCTTTTTGAATGCTTCTCTCACTTCGTCATCTTCTTTGAATGTTTTTTCCACTTCGACATCATCTTTGACTGCTTCTTTAACTTCGATATCCTCTTTGATTGCTTCTCGCACTTCGATATCGTCTTTGACTGCTTCTTCCATTTCGATATCGTCTTTGATTGCTTTTTCACTTCGTCATCTTCTTTGAATGCTTCTACCACCTTGGTATCCTCTTTGATTGCTTACTCAACTTCAATTTCCGCTTTGATTGTTTCTGCCACTTCGATATCCTATTTGATTGCTTCTTCCACTTCAACATTCTCTTTGATAGTTTCTTCCACTTCGATATCCAATCAACAAATTTATGATTTTTCTTACAAAACTTTAATCGCTCGTATCTTCTAAACGGGAAGAGATAGCACTAGCAAACTTTGACAAAATATTAGTGCAAATTTTTGATCATTATCATTTTACAACATACATTTATATTATGCAACGTCAATCCTGATCATTTTGGAACGTCCAGATTTTTTTTATGCAACGTTCATCATGATCTTTTTTGCAACGTTCAATTTTTTTTATACAACTATTATCGTGATCATTTTGGAACATCCAATTTTTTTCTCTTTGATTGCTTGTTCCACTTCGATATCCTCTTTGATTGCTTCTTCCACATTGATATCCTATTTGATTGCTTCTTTAACTTTGATATCCTCTACGATTGCTTGTTCCACTTCGATATCCTCTTTTAATCCTTCTTCATCTTCAATATCCATTGGATTGCTTCTTCATCTTTGATATCCTCTTTGATGGCATTTTCACTTCGGTATCCTCTGTAAGGGCTCCTTCCTCTTTGATTTCCGTTTGATTGCTTCTTGCACTGCAATATTTTCTTTGATTGCGTCTTCATATTCGATATCGTTTTTGATTGCATTTTTACTTCGATATCCTGTGATGGCTTCTTCCACTTTGATATCCTCTTTGATTGCTTCTTCCACTTCGGTATCCGCTTTGATTGCTTGTTCCATTTTGATATCGTCGTTGACTATATCTTTCACTTCGATATCGTCTTTGATTGCTTTTTTCACTTCGTCATCCTCTTTGAATACTTCTACCAACTCGGTATCCTCTTTGATTCCTTAGTCAACTTCAATTTTCTCTTTGATTGTTTTTGCTACTTCGATATCCTATTTGATTGCTTCTCCCACTTCAATATCCTCTTTGTTTACTCCTTCCACTTCGATATCATCTTCGATTTCCTTTTGATTGCTTCTTGCACTGCATTATTCTCTTTGATTGCGTCTTCATCTTCGATATCGTCTTTGATAGCATTTTCACTTCGATATCCTCTGTGATGGCTTCTTCCACTTCGATACCCTCTTTGATTGCTTCTTCCACTTCGATATCCTCTTTGATTGTTTCTTCCGCCTCGACATCTTCTATTTTTGCATGTTCCACTTCGTTATCCCTTTAAAATGCTTCTTCTACTTTCATATCCTCTTTAATTGCTTCAGTTACTTCATTATGCTCTCTACAAAATTGTGGTCTTTCATACAAAACTTCAATCGCTCGTATCTTCTAAACGGGAAGAGATAGCCCTAGCAAACTTGTACAAAATATTGGTATAAATTTTTGGTGCAACTGTTTTTTTATTGTCATCCTTGACATCCTTTTTGAATGCTTCTCTCACTTCGTCATCTTCTTTGAATGTTTTTTCCACTTCGACATCATCTTTGACTGCTTCTTTAACTTCGATATCCTCTTTGATTGCTTCTCCCACTTCGATATCGTCTTTGACTGCTTCTTCCATTTCGATATCGTCTTTGATTGCTTTTTCACTTCGTCATCTTCTTTGAATGCTTCTACCACCTTGGTATCCTCTTTGATTGCTTACTCAACTTCAATTTCCGCTTTGATTGTTTCTGCCACTTCGATATCCTATTTGATTGCTTCTTCCACTTCAATATCCTCTTTGTTTACTCCTTCCACTTCGATATCACCTTCGATTTCCTTTTGATTGCTTCTTGCACTGCATTATTCTCTTTGATTGCGTCTTCATCTTCGATATCGTCTTTGATAGCATTTTCACTTCGATATCCTCTGTGATGGCTTCTTCCACTTCGATACCCTCTTTGATTGCTTCTTCCACTTCGATATCCTCGTTGATTGTTTCTTCCGCCTCCACATCTTCTATTTTTGCATGTTCCACTTCGTTATCCCTTTAAAATGCTTCTTCTACTTTCATATCCTCTTTAATTGCTTCAGTTACTTCATTATGCTCTCTACAAAATTGTGGTCTTTCATACAAAACTTCAATCGCTCGTATCTTCTAAACGGGAAGAGATAGCCCTAGCAAACTTGTACAAAATATTGGTATAAATTTTTGGTGCAACTGTTTTTTTATTGTCATCCTTGACATCCTTTTTGAATGCTTCTCTCACTTCGTCATCTTCTTTGAATGTTTTTTCCACTTCGACATCATCTTTGACTGCTTCTTTAACTTCGATATCCTCTTTGATTGCTTCTGCCACTTCGATATCGTCTTTGACTGCTTCTTCCATTTCGATATCGTCTTTGATTGCTTTTTCACTTCGTCATCTTCTTTGAATGCTTCTACCACCTTGGTATCCTCTTTGATTGCTTACTCAACTTCAATTTCCGCTTTGATAGTTTCTTCCACTTCGATATCCAATCAACAAATTTATGATTTTTCTTACAAAACTTTAATCGCTCGTATCTTCTAAACGGGAAGAGATAGCACTAGCAAACTTTGACAAAATATTAGTACAAATTTTTGATCATTATCATTTTGCAACATACATTTATATTATGCAACGTCAATCATGATCATTTTGGAACGTCCAGATTTTTTTTATGCAACGTTCATCATGATCTTTTTTGCAACGTTCAATTTTTTTTATACAACCATTATCATGATAATTTTGGAACATCCAATTTTTTTCTCTTTGATTGCTTGTTCCACTTCGATATCCTCTTTGATTGCTTCTTCCACATTGGTATCCTCTTTGATTGCTTCTTTAACTTTGATATCCTCTACGATTGCTTGTTCCGCTTCGATATCCTCTTTTATTCCTTCTTCATCTTCAATATCCATTGGATTGCTTCTTCCACTTCGATATCGTCTTTGATTGCTTTTTTTACTTCGTCATCCTCTTAGAATGCTTCTACCACCTTGGTATCCTCTTTGATTTCTTCCTCAACTTTAATTTCCTCTTTGATTGTTTCTGCTACTTCGATATCCTATTTGATTGCTTCTTTCACTTCAATATCCTCTTTGATTGCTTCTTCCACTTCGATATCATCTTTGATTGCTGCTTCCACTTGGAAATCCTCTTTGATTTGATTGCTTCTTCCATTTCGATATCGTCTCTGACTGCTTCTTACACATGGATATCCTCTTTGATGGCTTTTAACAGCTCGATATCCTCTTTAATTACTTCTTCGACTAAAAGAAAAACACGCGAGCTGCGAGCAGCTCGCGCACAACGCAACCTCTAGTTATATTATATAAAGCTCGATTACCACTGACTGACTGACTGACTGACTCATTGACATGTTTGTTCTCCCAGATGCCACCTCGTAGGGTGAAAATGTTTGGTGGGATCGTATAGAGGGAGTTCCGATGAGTTGGGAATAAATCCTAAAGTACCCCTTTTGTCCCCCATTCGCTCCCATCGACCTCGTATCTCGGAAAGTATAGGTCTTAGAGAGTTGGTGCAAAAACTAATGTTGCAGAGGACATTTTTTTATATCCGGTTCCATGAAAAAAAAATTGTCTTTCATACAAAAAAAAAATTGTCCCATACCAAATATTTCTGTATGAATACCGTAAACCGTATATTTCGTTTGCCGTAATTTTCATACTGTTTTTGTAGGGAGCCCATGGCTTGTGTGTACTATAAAATTACTGTAAATTTGCTTGATTCTATATAATGTTGGTGGAGGGGCATGAGACAACTTTCATAGTTTTTGCAAAGGTCATCATCATCATTTTGGAACATACAATTTTTTTTAGTATGCAACGTTCATCATGTTTATTTTGGAACATCAATTTTTTTTTAATTATGCCTCATCCACAATGATCACTTTTGGAACGTCATTTTTTTTTTTTTTTTTTATTCTGCAAAATCCTTTGTGATCATTTTGGAACACCAATTTTTTTTTAATTATGCCTTATCCACAATGATCACTTTTAGAAAAGTCAATTTTTTTATTAATATGCAAAATCCTTTGTGATCATTTTAGAAAATCAATTTTTTTAATTATGCCTCATCCACAATGATCACTTTTGGAACGTCAAATTTTTTTTTTATTATGCAAAATACTTTGTGATCATTTTGGAAAATAATTTTTTTTTAAATTATGCCTCATCCACAATGATCATTTTGGAACGTCAATTTTTTTTTTTATTATGCAAAATCCACTGTGATCATTTTGGAACACCATTTTTTTTAATTATGCCTCATCCACAATGATCACTTTTGGAACGTCAATTTTTTTTTTATTATGCAAAATCCTTTCTGATCATTTTGGAACATCATTTTTTTTTAATTATGTCTCATCCACAATGATCACTTTTGGAACGTCAATTTTTTTTTATTATGCAAAATCCTTTGTGATCATTTTGGAAAATCAATTTTTTTTAATTATGCCTCATCCACAATGATCACTTTTGGAACGTCAATTTTTTTTTTTTTTACTATGCAAAATCCTTTGTGATCATTTTGGAACATCATTTTGTTTTAAATTATGCCTCATCCACAATGATCACTTTTGGAACGTAATTTTTTTTTATTATGCAAAATCCTTTGTGATCATTTTGGAAAATCATTTTTTTTAAATTATGCCTCATCCACAATGATCATTTTGGAACGTCAACTTCTTTTTTTTTATTATGCAACATCCACTGTGATAATTTTGGAACATCAATTTTTTTTAATTATGCCTCATCCGCAATGATCATTTTGGAACGTCAATTTTTTTTTAAATTATGCCTCATCCACAATGATCACTTTTGGAACGTCAATTTTTTTTTTATTATGCAACATCCACTGTGATCATTTTGGAACATCAATTTTTTTTATTTATGCCTCATCCACTATGATCATTTTGGAACGTCAATTTTTTTTTATTATGCGACATCCACTATTCGAATATTCTCTTTGATTGCTTGTTACACTTCGTCATCCTCTTTTATTGTTTCTTCCGCCTCCACATCTTCTATTTTTGCATGTTCCACTTTGTTATCCTTTTAAAATGCTTCTTCTACTTCATATCCTCTTTAATTGCTTCAGTTACTTCATTATGCGCTCTACAAAATTGTGGTGTTTCATACAAAACTTCAATCGCTCATATCTTCTAAACGGGAAGAGATAGCCCTAGCAAACTTGTACAAAATATTGCTATAAACTTTTGGTGGAACTGTTTTTTTATTGTCATCCTTGACATCCTTTTTGAATGCTTCTCTCACTTCGTCATCTTCTTTGAATGTTTTTTTCCACTTCGACATCATCTTTGACTGCTTCTTTAACTTCGATATCCTCTTTGATTGCTTCTCCCACTTCGATATCGTCTTTGACTGCTTCTTCCATTTCGATATCGTCTTTGATTGCTTTTTCACTTCGTCATCTTCTTTGAATGCTTCTACCACCTTGTTATCCTCTTTGATTGCTTACTCAACTTCAATTTCCGCTTTGATTGTTTCTGCCACTTCGATATCCTATTTGATTGCTTCTTCCACTTCAACATTCTCTTTGATAGTTTCTTCCACTTCGATATCCAATCAACAAATTTATGATTTTTCTTACAAAACTTTAATCGCTCGTATCTTCTAAACGGGAAGAGATAGCACTAGCAAACTTTGAGAAAATATTAGTACAAATTTTTGATCATTATCATTTTGCAACATACATTTATATTATGCAACGTCAATCATGATCATTTTGGAACGTCCAGATTTCTTTTTATGCAACGTTGATCATGATCTTTTTTGCAACGTTCAATTTTTTTTTATACAACCATTATCATGATCATTTTGGAACATCCAATTTTTTTCTCTTTGATTGCTTGTTCCACTTCGATATCCTCTTTGATTGCTTCTTCCACATTGATATCCTCTTTGATTGCTTCTTTAACTTTGATATCCTCTACGATTGCTTGTTCCGCTTCGATATCCTCTTTTATTCCTTCTTCATCTTCAATATCCATTGGATTGCTTCTTCCACTTCGATATCGTCTTTGATTGCTTTTTTTACTTCGTCATCCTCTTAGAATGCTTCTACCACCTTGGTATCCTCTTTGATTTCTTCCTCAACTTTAATTTCCTCTTTGATTGTTTCTGCTACTTCGATATCCTATTTGATTGCTTCTTTCACTTCAATATCCTCTTTGATTGCTTCTTCCACTTCGATATCATCTTTGATTGCTGCTTCCACTTGGAAATCCTCTTTGATTTGATTGCTTCTTCCATTTCGATATCGTCTTTGACTGCTTCTTACACATGGATATCCTCTTTGATGGCTTTTAACAGCTCGATATCCTCTTTAATTACTTCTTCGACTAAAAGAAAAACACGCGAGCTGCGAGCAGCTCGCGCACAACGCAACCTCTAGTTATATTATATAAAGCTCGATTACCACTGACTGACTGACTGACTGACTCATTGACATGTTTGTTCTCCCAGATGCCACCTCGTAGGGTGAAAATGTTTGGTGGGATCGTATAGAGGGAGTTCCGATGAGTTGGGAATAAATCCTAAAGTACCCCTTTTGTCCCCCATTCGCTCCCATCGACCTCGTATCTCGGAAAGTATAGGTCTTAGAGAGTTGGTGCAAAAACTAATGTTGCAGAGGACATTTTTTTATATCCGGTTCCATGAAAAAAAAATTGTCTTTCATACAAAAAAAAAATTGTCCCATACCAAATATTTCTGTATGAATACCGTAAACCGTATATTTCGTTTGCCGTAATTTTCATACTGTTTTTGTAGGGAGCCCATGGCTTGTGTGTACTATAAAATTACTGTAAATTTGCTTGATTCTATATAATGTTGGTGGAGGGGCATGAGACAACTTTCATAGTTTTTGCAAAGGTCATCATCATCATTTTGGAACATACAATTTTTTTTAGTATGCAACGTTCATCATGTTTATTTTGGAACATCAATTTTTTTTTAATTATGCCTCATCCACAATGATCACTTTTGGAACGTCATTTTTTTTTTTTTTTTTTATTCTGCAAAATCCTTTGTGATCATTTTGGAACACCAATTTTTTTTTAATTATGCCTTATCCACAATGATCACTTTTAGAAAAGTCAATTTTTTTATTAATATGCAAAATCCTTTGTGATCATTTTAGAAAATCAATTTTTTTAATTATGCCTCATCCACAATGATCACTTTTGGAACGTCAAATTTTTTTTTTATTATGCAAAATACTTTGTGATCATTTTGGAAAATAATTTTTTTTTAAATTATGCCTCATCCACAATGATCATTTTGGAACGTCAATTTTTTTTTTTATTATGCAAAATCCACTGTGATCATTTTGGAACACCATTTTTTTTAATTATGCCTCATCCACAATGATCACTTTTGGAACGTCAATTTTTTTTTTATTATGCAAAATCCTTTCTGATCATTTTGGAACATCATTTTTTTTTAATTATGTCTCATCCACAATGATCACTTTTGGAACGTCAATTTTTTTTTATTATGCAAAATCCTTTGTGATCATTTTGGAAAATCAATTTTTTTTAATTATGCCTCATCCACAATGATCACTTTTGGAACGTCAATTTTTTTTTTTTTTACTATGCAAAATCCTTTGTGATCATTTTGGAACATCATTTTGTTTTAAATTATGCCTCATCCACAATGATCACTTTTGGAACGTAATTTTTTTTTATTATGCAAAATCCTTTGTGATCATTTTGGAAAATCATTTTTTTTAAATTATGCCTCATCCACAATGATCATTTTGGAACGTCAACTTCTTTTTTTTTATTATGCAACATCCACTGTGATAATTTTGGAACATCAATTTTTTTTAATTATGCCTCATCCGCAATGATCATTTTGGAACGTCAATTTTTTTTTAAATTATGCCTCATCCACAATGATCACTTTTGGAACGTCAATTTTTTTTTTATTATGCAACATCCACTGTGATCATTTTGGAACATCAATTTTTTTTATTTATGCCTCATCCACTATGATCATTTTGGAACGTCAATTTTTTTTTATTATGCGACATCCACTATTCGAATATTCTCTTTGATTGCTTGTTACACTTCGTCATCCTCTTTTATTGTTTCTTCCGCCTCCACATCTTCTATTTTTGCATGTTCCACTTTGTTATCCTTTTAAAATGCTTCTTCTACTTCATATCCTCTTTAATTGCTTCAGTTACTTCATTATGCGCTCTACAAAATTGTGGTGTTTCATACAAAACTTCAATCGCTCATATCTTCTAAACGGGAAGAGATAGCCCTAGCAAACTTGTACAAAATATTGCTATAAACTTTTGGTGGAACTGTTTTTTTATTGTCATCCTTGACATCCTTTTTGAATGCTTCTCTCACTTCGTCATCTTCTTTGAATGTTTTTTTCCACTTCGACATCATCTTTGACTGCTTCTTTAACTTCGATATCCTCTTTGATTGCTTCTCCCACTTCGATATCGTCTTTGACTGCTTCTTCCATTTCGATATCGTCTTTGATTGCTTTTTCACTTCGTCATCTTCTTTGAATGCTTCTACCACCTTGTTATCCTCTTTGATTGCTTACTCAACTTCAATTTCCGCTTTGATTGTTTCTGCCACTTCGATATCCTATTTGATTGCTTCTTCCACTTCAACATTCTCTTTGATAGTTTCTTCCACTTCGATATCCAATCAACAAATTTATGATTTTTCTTACAAAACTTTAATCGCTCGTATCTTCTAAACGGGAAGAGATAGCACTAGCAAACTTTGAGAAAATATTAGTACAAATTTTTGATCATTATCATTTTGCAACATACATTTATATTATGCAACGTCAATCATGATCATTTTGGAACGTCCAGATTTCTTTTTATGCAACGTTGATCATGATCTTTTTTGCAACGTTCAATTTTTTTTTATACAACCATTATCATGATCATTTTGGAACATCCAATTTTTTTCTCTTTGATTGCTTGTTCCACTTCGATATCCTCTTTGATTGCTTCTTCCACATTGATATCCTCTTTGATTGCTTCTTTAACTTTGATATCCTCTACGATTGCTTGTTCCGCTTCGATATCCTCTTTTATTCCTTCTTCATCTTCAATATCCATTGGATTGCTTCTTCCACTTCGATATCGTCTTTGATTGCTTTTTTTACTTCGTCATCCTCTTAGAATGCTTCTACCACCTTGGTATCCTCTTTGATTTCTTCCTCAACTTTAATTTCCTCTTTGATTGTTTCTGCTACTTCGATATCCTATTTGATTGCTTCTTTCACTTCAATATCCTCTTTGATTGCTTCTTCCACTTCGATATCATCTTTGATTGCTGCTTCCACTTGGAAATCCTCTTTGATTTGATTGCTTCTTCCATTTCGATATCGTCTTTGACTGCTTCTTACACATGGATATCCTCTTTGATGGCTTTTAACAGCTCGATATCCTCTTTAATTACTTCTTCGACTAAAAGAAAAACACGCGAGCTGCGAGCAGCTCGCGCACAACGCAACCTCTAGTTATATTATATAAAGCTCGATTACCACTGACTGACTGACTGACTGACTCATTGACATGTTTGTTCTCCCAGATGCCTACTCGTAGGGTGAAAATGTTTGGTAGGATCGTATAGAGGGAGTTCCGATGAGTTGGGAATAAATCCTAAAGTACCCCTTTTGTCCCCCATTTGCTCCCATCGACATCGTATCTCGGAAAGTATAGGTCTTACAGCGTTGGTGCAAAAACTAATGTTGCTGAGGACATTTTTTTATATCTTGATCCATGAAAAAAAAAAATGACTTTTATACAAAAAAAAAATTTGTCCCATACAAAATATTTCTGTATGAATACCGTAAACCGTATATTTCGTTTGCCGTAATTTTCATACTGTTTTTGTATGGAGCCCATGGCTTGTGTGTACTATAAAATTACTGTAAATTTGCTTGATTCTATATAATGCTGGTGGAGGGGCATGAGACAACTTTCATAGTTTTTGCAAAGGTCATCATCATCATTTTGGAACATCCAATTTTTTTTTTTTTTAGTATGCAACGTTCATCATGTTTATTTTGGAACATCAATTTTTTTTTTAATTATGCCTCATCCACAATGATCACTTTTGGAACGTCAATTATTTTTTTATTTTTTTATTATGCAACATCCACTGTGATCATTTTGGAACATCAATTTTTTTTAATTATTCCTCATCCACAATGATCACTTTTGGAACGTCAATTTTTTTTTTATATTATGCAAAATCCTTTGTGATCATTTTGGAAAATCAATTTTTTTTTTAATTATGTCTCATCCACAATGATCATTTTGGAACGTCAATTTTTATTTTTTTATTATGCAAAATCCTTTGTGATCATTTTGGAAATCAATTTTTTTAATTATGCCTCATCCACAAGTATCACTTTTGGAACGTCAATTTTTTTTTATTATGCAACATCCACTGTGATCATTTTGGAACATCAATTTTTTTTTAATTATGCCTCACCCACAATGATCATTTTAGAACGTCAATTTTTTTTTATTATGCAACATCCTTTGTGATCATTTTGGAAAATCAATTTTTTTTTAATTATGCCTCATCCACAATGATCATTTTGGAACGTCAATTTTTTTTTTATTATGCAACATCCACTGTGATCATTTTGGAACATAAATTTTTTTAATTATGCCTCATCCACAATGATCACTTTTGGAACGTCATTTTTTTTTTATTATGCAACATCCACTGTGATCATTTTGGAACATCAATTTTTTTCTAATTATGCCTCATCCACAATGATCATTTTGGAACGTCAATTTTTTTTTATTGTGCAACATCCACTGTGATCATTTTCGAACATCATTTTTTTTTAATTATGCCTCATCCACAATGATCACTTTTGGAACGTCAATTTTTTTTGTTATTATGCAAAATCCTTTGTGATCATTTTGGAAAATCAATTTTTTTTAAATTATGCCTCATCCACATGATCATTTTGGAACGTCATTTTTTTTTTATTTTATATGCAACATCCACTGTGATCATTTTGGAAAATAAATTTTTATTTGTAGCACAAATTTTTGGTGGAATCGTTATTTTACGGTCATCATCGCCCTTGCCATCATTTTGAATTCTTCTCTCACTTCCTTTTCGTTTTCGAATGTTTCTTCCACATTGATATCCTCTTTAATTGTTTCTATAACTTCGAAATCCTCTTTGATGGTATTTTTACTTCAATATACTTTTGAATTGTTTTTTCTATTTTTATATTTTCTTCAATTACTTCTCTTACTTCAATATCGACTCTACAAAATTATGTGTTTTAATACAAATCTTAAATCGCTTGTATCTTCTAAACGGGAAGAGTTACCCCCAGCAAACTTTTACAAAATATTGGTACTAATTTTTGGTGGAATAGTTTTTTTAATACCATCATTGCCCTTGAGTTCTGTTTTGAATGCTTCTCTTACTTCGTCTTCCGCTTTGAATGCTTCTTTCACCTCCATATCCTCTATTTTTGCTTCTTCCACGTTGATATCCTTTTTAATTGCTTTTTCTACTTATATATTTTCTTCAATTGCTTCTTTTACTTCAATTCCCACTCTATAAAATTATGGGTTTTAATACAAATCTTAAATCACTCGTATCTTCTAAACGGGAACAGTTACGCCTAGCAAACTTTTACAAAATATTGGTACAAATTTTTGGTCGAATAGTTTTTTATTACCATCATTGCTCTTGACATTCTTTTTGAATGCTTCTCTCACTTGGTCTTCCTCCTTGAATGCTTCTTTTACCTCGATATCCTCTATTTTTGCTTCTTCCACTTTGATATCCTTTTTAATGTCTTTTTCTACTTACATGTCTTCTTCAATTGCTTCTTTTACTTCAATTTCGACTCCACAAAATTATGGGTTTTCTTACAAAACTTAAATCGCTCGTATCTTTTAAACGGGAAGAGATAGCTCGAGGAAACTTTTACAAAACATTAGTATAAGTTTTTGGTGAAACCGTTTTTTCTTTTTATCATTGTCCTCGACGTCTTTTACTCAATTTCAATTTCCTCTTTAATTGTTTCTGCTACTTCGATATCCTATTTGATTGCTTCTTTCACTTGAATATCCTCTTTGATTGCTTCTTCCACTTCGATATCATCTGTGATTGCTGCTTCCACTTGGATGTCCTCTTAGATTTGATTGCTTCTTCCATTTCGATCGGCTTTGACTGCTTCTTACACATGGATATCCTCTTTGATAGCTTTTAACAGCTTGATATCCTCTTTGATTGCTTCTTCGACTTCGATACCATCTTTGATTTCTGCTTCCACTTGGATGTCCTCTTTGATTTGATTGCTCCTTCGATTTTGATATCGTCTTTGACTGCTTCTTACACATGGATATCCTTTTCGATAGCTTTAAACAGCTCGATATCCTCTTTGATTGCTTCTTCCACTTTGATATCTTCTTTTATTGCTTCTACCAATTCGATATCATCTTCGATTTCCTTTTGATTGCTTCTTGCACTGCAATATTCTCTTTGATTGTGTCTTCATTTTCGATATCGTTTTTGATTGCATTTTCACTACGACATCCTCTGTGATGGCTTCTTACACTTCGATATCTTCTTTGATTAATTCTTCCACTTCGATATCCTCTAAGATTGCTTCTTCCTTTTCGATATCGTCTTCGACTATTTGTTTCACTTCGATATCGTCTTTGATTGCTTTTTCACTTCGTCATCCTCTTTGAATACTTCTACCACCTCGGTATCCTCTTTGATTCCTTAGTCAACTTCAATTTCCTCTTAGATTGTTTTTCCTACTTCGATATCCTATTTGATTGCTTCTTCCACTTCAATATCCTTTTTGATTACTCATTCCACTTCGATGTCATCTTCAATTTCCTTTTGATTGCTTCTTGCACTGCAATATTCTCTTTGACTGCGTCTTGGTCTTCGATATCGGCTTTGTCAGCATTTTCACTTCGATATCCTCTGTGATGGCTTCTTCCACTTCGATACCCTCTTTGATTTCTTCTTCCACTTTGATATCCTCTTTGATTGCTTCTTCCACTTCGATATCCTCTTTGATTGCTTCTTCCACTTCGATATCGTCTTTGATTGTTTCTTCTACTTCTATATCGTCTTTGATTGCTTTTTTCACTTTGTCATCCTCTTAGAACGCTTCTACCACCTCGGTATCCTCTATGATTGCTTACTCAACTTTAGTTTCCTCTTTAATTGTTTCTGCTACTTTGATATCCTATTTGATTGCTTCTTTCACTTCAATATCCTCTTTGATTGCTTCTTCCACTTCGATATCGTTTTTGACTGTTTTTTCCACTTCGATATCGTCTTTGATTGCTTTTTTCACTTCGTCATCCTCTTAGAATGCTCTTACCACCTCGGTATCCTCTTTGATTGCTTACTCAACTTTAATTTCCTCTTTGATTGTTTCTGCTACTTCGATATCCTATTTGATTGCTTCTTTCACTTCAATATCCTCTTTAATTGCTGCTACCACTTGGAAAGCCTCTTTGATTTGATTGCTTCTTCCATTTCGATATCGTCTTGACTGCTTCTTACACATGAATATCCTCTTTGATGGCTTTTAACAGCTCGATATTCTCTTTAATTACTTCTTCAACTAAAAGAATAACACGCGAGCTGCGAGCAGCTCGCGCACAACGCAACCTCTAGTTATATTATATAAAGCTCGATTACCACTCACTGATTGATTGATTGATTGACTGACTGACTGACTGACTGACTCATTGACATGTTTGTTCTCCCAGATGCAACCTCGTAGGGTGAAAATGTTTGGTGGGATCGTATAGAGGGAGTTCCGATGAGTTGGGAATAAATCCTAAAGTCCCCCTTTTGTCCCCCATTCGCTCCCATCCACCTCGTATCTCGGAAAGTATAGGTCTTACAGCGTTGGTGCAAAAACTAATGTTGCAGAGGACATTTTTTTATATCCGGTTTCATGAAAAAAAAATTGTCTTTCATACAAAAAAAAAATTGTCCCATACAAAATATTTCTGTATGAATACCGTAAACCGTATATTTCGTTTGCCGTAATTTTCATACTGTTTTTGTAGGGAGCCCATGGCTTGTGTGTACTATAAAATTACTGTAAATTTGCTTGATTCTATATAATGGTGGTGGAGGGGCATGAGACAACTTTCATAGTTTTTGCAAAGGTCATCATCATCATTTTGGAACATCCAATTTTTTTTTTTTTTTTTAGTATGCAACGTTCATCATGTTTATTTTGGAACATCCACATTTTTTTAATTATGCCTCATACACAATGATCACTTTGGAACGTCAATTTTTTTTTTTTTATTATGCAACATCCACTGTGATCATTTTGGTACATCATTTTTTTTAATTATGCCTCATCCACAATGATCACTTTGGAACGTCAATTTTTTTTTTTATTATGCAAAATCCTTTGTGATCATTTTGGAAAATCAATTTTTTTTCAATTATGCTTCATCCACTATGATCACTTTGGAACGTCAATTTTTTTTTTATTATGCAACATCCACTGTGATATTTTAGTACATCATTTTTTTAATTACGCCTCATCCACAATGATCACTTTGGAACGTCAATTATTATTTTTTTTTTTATTATGCAACATCCACTGTGATCATTTTGGTACATAATTTTTTTTAATTATGCCTCATCCACAATGATCACTTTGGAACGTCAATTTTTTTATTTTTTATTATGCATCATCCACTGTGATAATTTTGGAACATCATTTTTTTTAATTATGCCTCATCCACAATGATCACTTTGGAACGTCAATTATTATTATTTTTTTTGTATTATGCAACATCCACTGTGATCATTTTTGAACATCATTTTTTTTCAATTATGCCTCATCCACTATGATCACTTTGGAACGTCAATTTTTTTTTTATTATGCAACATCCACTGTGATATTTTGGTACATCATTTTTTTAATTATGCCTCATCCACAATGATCACTTTGGAACGTCAATTTTTTTTTTATTATGCAACATCCACTGTGATCATTTTGGAACATCATTTTTTTTAATTATGCCTCATCCACAATGATCACTTTGGAACGTCAATTTTTTTTTTTTATTATGCAACATCCACTGTGATCATTTTGGTACATAATTTTTTTTTATTTATGCCTCATCCACTATGATCATTTTGGAACGTCAATTTTTTTTTTATTATGCGACATCCACTATTCGAATATTCTCTTTGATTGCTTGTTACACTTCGTCATCCTCTTTTATTGTTTCTTCCGCCTCCACATCTTCTATTTTTGCATGTTCCACTTTGTTATCCTTTTAAAATGCTTCTTCTACTTCATATCCTCTTTAATTGCTTCAGTTACTTCATTATGCGCTCTACAAAATTGTGGTGTTTCATACAAAACTTCAATCGCTCATATCTTCTAAACGGGAAGAGATAGCCCTAGCAAACTTGTACAAAATATTGGTATAAATTTTTGGTGGAACTGTTTTTTTATTGTCATCCTTGACATCCTTTTTGAATGCTTCTCTCACTTCGTCATCTTCTTTGAATGTTTTTTCCACTTCGACATCATCTTTGACTGCTTCTTTAACTTCGATATCCTCTTTGATTGCTTCTCCCACTTCGATATCGTCTTTGACTGCTTCTTCCATTTCGATATCGTCTTTGATTGCTTTTTCACTTCGTCATCTTCTTTGAATGCTTCTACCACCTTGGTATCCTCTTTGATTGCTTACTCAACTTCAATTTCCTCTTTGATTGTTTCTGCCACTTCGATATCCTATTTGATTGCTTCTTCCACTTCAACATTCTCTTTGATAGTTTCTTCCACTTCGATATCCAATCAACAAATTTATGATTTTTCTTACAAAACTTTAATCGCTCGTATCTTCTAAACGGGAAGAGATAGCACTAGCAAACTTTGACAAAATATTAGTACAAATTTTTGATCATAATCATTTTACAACATACATTTATATTATGCAACGTCAATCCTGATCATTTTGGAACGTTCAGATTTTTTTTATGCAACGTTCATCATGATCTTTTTTGCAACGTTCAATTTTTTTTATACAACTATTGTCATGATCATTTTGGAACATCCAATTTTTTTCTCTTTGATTGCTTGTTCCACTTCGATATCCTCTTTGATTGCTTCTTCCACATTGATATCCTATTTGATTGCTTCTTTAACTTTGATATCCTCTACGATTGCTTGTTCCGCTTCGATATCCTCTTTTATCCCTTCTTCATCTTCAGTATCCATTGGATTGCTTCTTCCACTTCGATATCGTCTTTGATTGCTTTTTTTACTTCGTCATCCTCTTAGAATGCTTCTACCACCTTGGTATCCTCTTTGATTTCTTCCTCAACTTTAATTTCCTCTTTGATTGTTTCTGCTACTTCGATATCCTATTTGATTGCTTCTTTCACTTCAATATCCTCTTTGATTGCTTCTTCCACTTCGATATCATCTTTGATTGCTGCTTCCACTTGGAAATCCTCTTTGATTTGATTGCTTCTTCCATTTCGATATCGTCTTTGACTGCTTCTTACACATGGATATCCTCTTTGATGGCTTTTAACAGCTCGATATCCTCTTTAATTACTTCTTCGACTAAAAGAAAAACACGCGAGCTGCGAGCAGCTCGCGCACAACGCAACCTCTAGTTTACTTATATATTCTTTGCAAGAAACTAACCTACTGCCATCCAGTGTGCCTACACGCACTGGCTGGAAAAACTGGATGGCATTAGGTCTGTAGGTTTTTCCTCTTACGGCCATTTCTTAAACTGTTAAAGAAGAAAACGTTTTATCCCCATTATTATTTAATATTTATTGAATTCTTTTAATAGCCATTATTGTTATTTATGAATCTAAGTGTAAAGTATGCCATCTTTATCTTTAAAGGTTGTCTGGAAGAAATCGCTTTCAGCGGTAAGGCCGCCCATTGTACTTTTTTTTAGCTTAAATTCGTTTTTTTAAAGTATTCCTGGTGTGCGATAAAGAATTATTCTATTCTATATCATTGATTTTGTTTGTTTCAGCTATGTCGGATCTGATTTACCTGATGGACCAGTTGGTAGACAAGGATGGTCAAATCCTTATTCCGGATATCTACAAGTCGGTCCCAGCTGTAACTGAGAAAGAAAAGCATCTGTACACCTCTATCGACTTTGATACAGTTGCGTACAGGTATACTTATTTACCACACATCTTGATCAACTAACTAGTACTTACCTACTGATAGAAAATGCAGTTATAAACCACATAAATGATTAGTCTCGTCATTTCACTAGACTTCATGCAAGTTGGTTCTAAAATTTAACTTAAATGGAAGCAATCCTATTTAAGTTTCATTGTAAACAAATCATTTTGAAGGTATTTTCCATTGTGGTAAAAATCTATGTATCATCTATCTATCCAGCCTCCAGCATCCACTGTTGGGTCTATACCCAAGGAGGCCAACATTGCTGTTCCATTACGAGAGGGGATGAAAATATGTATATAAATATTTGTTAGCATCCCTTTGTGTGTGGTATTGTTGGAGAGTTCTTTAAAAAAAAATACATTTATTTAAAGCAATTATTTAGCTCATTATGTAGCTCAATTATGTAGAGGGTACTTTTAGATTTCTATTTCCGATATAAAATATAAATATTCCTGGACATTTCACACAGCGCTATCTACCTCCAAACTAAGCGGAGTTGGTACCATGGGAACCAGATAACTGATACAATATTTAAATACTTTTTTTGTAAATATATACATATATTATATAGAAAAACATCCAGACCCGGAACAAATATCAGTAGATCATGCAAACATTTGCCATTGCGCCACGGAGGTCGTCAAATAATTTTTTTTTTCGGTTTCTTATATGAAGTTATATTTTTGTTCAAAAGTAACTTGTATCTTACAGAGATGGAATTGGCGCTTCGCGACTCGCCTTCAATGGAGATAAGGAACAAATTCTGATGCACAGGTGGAGATACCCCAGTCTCTCTCTCCATGGAATCGAAGGTAACAAGTCGTATACAAATTACAATTGACTGTATTTTTAATAATATATAGTGTATAGAGTAATATATTTTTAGTATTATAATAGAATATTTACCATAATATTATGTGGGTTTTTGAATTAACCCCCTGTGATCATGGTGCATACAACTTTCCTGACCCTCTTAAATCATGGTTAATAAGTAGGTAGGTATTTATCCCGTTTTTAGTAAAAATAATGTTCATATAATATAACACTGATAGTTTTAAAAGTACATATATACTTTAGAAATACTAAAAAGTGTGTAAAATTATATATTTGTTTAGTAAACATCGAACAAATTATATTATAGGTGCCGCATTCCAGCCGGGAGCGAAAACTGTAATTCCTGGAAAAGTTATTGGAAAGTTCTCCATTCGCATCGTTCCTAACCAAACACCTGAAGAAGTGGAAAAACTCACGATTGACTACTTGAATAAGAAGGTTAGTTACAGAGCATTACTACCCTGTTCCTTATAAAGTCGATTTTTATTGATTATTGTATATATTATTATGTATAACTATACATATTTATTCGTATGTTACTCCAATGTCCTTTTCTGTGCACGTAACCACTTGCTGGAAGAAAACTCTTATTAGGGTTAAGCTCGCCTTTGTACATGTCCATTTTGTAAGCTGTTTCTGTCTGTAAATCTATAAAGAAAGAATAAAGAAAGTCAAAAGACCTGTCAAAACTGTCAACCTGACTTAATAAGCACATGTTCAAGCTAAGGCTAGCTAATGCCCTGCGTCTATCAACTCATACGGGGAGCCAATTCCCGTAACTTAAAATAGTAAAAATTAAGTATCGTCTAGTCTCGTTATGTTAAATGTCCTAAACGGTATTCACGTAACTGACAATACAATGGTATGAGTTGACTGACATACGATTATAGGCTTTATTTATTGCAAGCTATATACTCGTATTGTATTAATGGAGCAGAATGCCAAAATATTGTTACGAGCTGAGGGTTCGGGATAAAATAATGGGAATCGATCCAACCAAAATAACACTTTTATTCAACACGATAACGATGAATACACGAACTTGGTCACACGTAATCACAACACACTAATTCACACCACAGTTGCACCACTTAAAGTCACCGAAATGTTCACACGTATAGCTGAATCCAGACTGACTCGCGAGCAACTACTGATCACGCGAGACCCTGCTCCACGTCAGTCCTCTAGGGCCTCGCTGAGTCTCACTCACTGAGACTGACTCAGACTGACTCACAACTGACTGTCCGGCCATCTCTCCGGCCTATTTATATCCACACATTTCGATTGTTCGAGAAGGATCTCGATCGTTCCAGGAAAAGGGTCGGTCCCTCGACACAATGGCCACTCCATTGTGCGCAACCGCAGACAATAACAACAATAACGCAGCAAGACAAAAGCGTTCGAGAAGTTACGATTATTACTCATTGTTTAACAGCCTCGGCGTAACACTGCCCCCTCCTAAAACATGCTCGTCCCGAGCATTCTTAGCCTCATATCGCGGCAGCCGATCAACACGAACAATTTTAGGCGCACCTCGCGCTGAAGATGTAGCAACTAGAGGAGCCACATTGCCGTCTCCAGTACTTCAGGACACCCAGAGTCCCTTTCTCATCAGCGATCCCAATTCCAGCCTCCAAAACACGGCTCTCATGATTTCTATCTGTTCTTTCACTTCCTGGAATTACTTTCCAGATAAACCGAACGATTCCCTCATCAGTCGAGCCCAATTCCAGCCTCCAAAACACGGCTCTCTTGATTTCTATCTGTTCTTTCACTTCCTGGAATTACTTTCCAGATAAACCGAACGATTCCCTCATCAGTCGAGCCCAATTCCAGCCTCCAAAACACGGCTCTCTTGATTTCTATCTGTTCTTTCACTTCCTGGAATTCCTTTCCAGATGAACCGAACGATTCCCTCATCAGTCGAGCACGCTCTTATGGCCAACGTCGCTGATCTTCCTGTTGACGACGCTGCTCTTCTTTATCCTGACGTCGCTGTTCCTCTTGCAACCGAGTCTGCTCCACCTGTTCATGTCGCTGTTCCTTCTGCAACCGAGCCTGCTCTTCCTGCTGACGACGCTTCTCTTCTTAATGCTGACGGCGTTGTTTCTCCTGCAACCGAGCCTGCTCTTCCTGTTGACAACGCTTCTCTTCTTAATGCTGACGGCATTGTTCCTCCTGCAACCGAGCCTGCTCTTCCTCCTGACGACGCTGTTCTTCTTGACGACAAAGCATTGCCATAATAGCAGCAAGATCGCTTGTCACAGGAGCTTGCCCCATGGATGATGATGATGCTCCGAATGATTCGGTGGCGGCTGATTCCATCTCCATCGGCTGACGACTCTGCCAAGCTTCTTGAACCGGAGACCCCCCAAACCGCCTTTCATCCATTTCCTGTTGTCGTTGACCTCTCGTCCTGACACCGTCCACGTTATCCATTGGTAGAACCGGCATTATTTTATCCCACTTCTGACACCAAATTGTTACGAGCTGAGGGTTCGGGATAAAATAATGGGAATCGATCCAACCAAAATAACACTTTTATTCAACACGATAACGATGAATACACGAACTTGGTCACACGTAATCACAACACACTAATTCACACCACAGTTGCACCACTTAAAGTCACCGAAATGTTCACACGTATAGCTGAATCCAGACTGACTCGCGAGCAACTACTGATCACGCGAGACCCTGCTCCACGTCAGTCCTCTAGGGCCTCGCTGAGTCTCACTCACTGAGACTGACTCAGACTGACTCACAACTGACTGTCCGGCCATCTCTCCGGCCTATTTATATCCACACATTTCGATTGTTCGAGAAGGATCTCGATCGTTCCAGGAAAAGGGTCGGTCCCTCGACACAATGGCCACTCCATTGTGCGCAACCGCAGACAATAACAACAATAACGCAGCAAGACAAAAGCGTTCGAGAAGTTACGATTATTACTCATTGTTTAACAGCCTCGGCGTAACAATATATTCAATTCATAATCCAATCTCATCTGAGTCAACTGTCGATATGTTTTTAAAATGGCATTATGCGAATTGACCCACAGGTGTGCTTGTAATTTCACATGCAACCATACCCTTCAAACCGAAACACATTTCGATGTTATCTGAAATCTGATGACGTGGATTTTTCACCCAATGTCGTGCAGATCCTTTTCCAATTTGAAGATTTTGATGATGTTATCATGGATTCCACCATCAGATCTTGACCAAATTTATACGAGACAACCCCTTAGGTACCCCCTTTCTAACAAAACAAGAATAATTGAAATAGGACAACGCGGTAATGAATTATTGCTGCACATACACAAAAAAACAGACAAATTGAAGATTTCCTTCTATTTTATGACGGTTAAAAAGGTTGATAGGTTTATTTTCTACCCAGACAAACCTTGCACGGTTTTAGGGCATAATAATAAGGTTATATGAACTAAAATTGTAGTAAATACATATTAATAAAAATTTAAGTTTCAAGATTTTGTTTCTTAAGAATTTGCAAAATTTTGCTTATAAGAGAACTTTATCTGTTTTTTACTATGAGCGTGCTTGATGAATATAATAAACTTAGTTGATAACTTAACTAATGTAATATAAAAATAAGTTTTTGTTGAAAAAAAATACCTTTTCAAAAGAAACTTTAATAATTCATAATCGGAACCGCTTCGAATTTAACTCGTACCATTCAATTTGTACCATATAGCCGGCTATTAGGAGGTAGCGGGTTCGATTCCCGCCGCGGAACAAATGTTGATGTTGATGTTGAATGAAGTTTTTCTATATATTATTAATATGTATTAAAAAAAAGTATATAAGTATTCTATTAGTTATCTGCTTCCCATAGTACAAGCTCTGCTTAGTTCGGGACTAGACAGCGCTGCGTGAATTGTCGAGCAATATTTATTTATTTATATTATTGCATTGTCACCAAAGTTACATAATGTATTCCAAGTTTCAGCTCAATCGGTAGAGGGTAACTGATTTAATATGCAGTTGCTAGATTTGATCTAAACTAACAAACATGTCAAGTTTAATAAAAGCTTCTTATAACTATTATTTGAATGCATTTAATCTTCCAGTGGGCAGAGCGTGGTTCCCCGAACAAGTTGAAAGTGAGCGCTCAGAGTGGGCGAAGCTGGACCGAGAACCCCGACCACCCTCACTACCAGGCCGCGGCGCGCGCCATCAAACTTGTCTTCCATGTAAGTTGATGTCACCATTTGTTGTTCTTCTTACCATTCCCTCACACATCCAATCACACCCACAGATACACATATATCCACCCTCTCCCACACACACACACACAAACACTCACACACATACACACACTCACACACATACACACACTCACACTCACACACATACACACATACACACACACACACTCACACACAAACAGCTCACAACCTATTTGTTGTATATACATAAATCATTAATATTCTCTGTATGCTTACTAGATTCCGTATATAGCTAATCTCTGATTGTAAACCGGCCTCCCGCGATACAGGCAAGTCGTAGTGCAGGGACCACTAGTCATTTATAATGTACTAGCTGACCCGCCCGCGGCTTCGTACGCGTGGTTTGTCAATAAAACATTACCCTCCTGTGCAGTCGCGTAAAGTGTATGGTATGTCTCAAGTCCATTCATAATCTATCTAGGTATATAGGTACCAAATTCCATTGAAATCGGTCGAGCCGTTAAGTCGTGAAAAGGTAACAAAGAGACAGAGAGACAGAGTTACTTTCAAATCTGTATGTACGTAGATTATAACCTGGATTAACATATAGGCTACTTTTTGTTGATAAACAACGCGTGCGAAGCCGCTGGTGGAAGCTCTATCTAATGCTTAAAACTGCATTAAAATCCGATGAGTAATTTAAAAGATCTAAGGTAACAGATAGCGGAAGCGACTTCATTTTATACTATGGTATAATAAATATTTTGTATTTGTATTTAAACATTCCACGACATTGTAATTTTTTTACCTTTTTATTCGTATACCTATTATAATTATGACTATTTATGACTTGCTAAAATATTGCAGCTAGCGGTAATAATCATACAATCATGTTACTCAATCACGTCGCCTGGACTGATGTCAGAAGATGATGAATGATTATGATAGTTCAGGAAGATGTAATACTCAGTGAAATGTGGAGACAATTATATTATAAACTTTAAAATACTGTACTTCACAATATAAGTAGTCCTGTCGACTCTGTGTTATCATATTAAGCTTTTGGATTTGGTTCATGCATTTTGTTCTGCTCGTATTTTGGTTGAGTTTTCTACCAGTTACTTCTAGCTCACACCAAATGCATTGCGACCAATAATGGGTGAAATACTAACGTGCAAAAACGTCCCTGTCCCCACTGGGGACCAGCGGGAAGATTTTTTTAGTAGCATTAATTGGCCCCTCTAAAATAATTTATTCCTAATGATTTTGTTTTTTCATTATAAAATATAAATAAATTTGGAAATTTTTCTTCCCACTGGTCCCCAGCGGGGACAGGGAACCAGCGGGAATAACCCCAAAATATGTAGTGTCGAAGAGACTGTGAAGTTAAGTCATTGTCGTCGTCTACTAATTGTGCGTAAAGTCGATAAATCTTTATTAATCAGTGTTTTTCCCACAACATGATTCACTTTATAATGTTCTTATGTACATAACTCGCACATACGGACAAGGCGGACATAGCTAAACTATAAGGGGTCCAAATTCGACTACGAAACCCTAAAAAATGCTTTTTTGGCTATAAATACATCACGCGTCGGACAAACCTTTATTTTATTTTTCACTAGCTGACCCGTCGCACGCGTCCGGTAAAAATACCCTATGTCCCAATAAAATAAATGAATAAATATTGCTGGACATTTCACACAGCGCTATCTAGCCACAAACTAAGCAGAGCTTGTACTATGGGAATCAGGTAACTGATAGAATACTTATATACTTTTTTTATTTTGTAAATATATACTTATAATATATAGAAAAACACCCAGACACGGAACAAATATCTGTAAATCATGCAAACATTTGTTCAGTGGCGGGAATCGAACCCGCTACCTCCTGTGTCTCAGCCGGCTATACGCCCACTGCGCCACGGAGTTCGTCGAATCCAATTACGGTCATAATCAATTGATATACCAAACTTCATCGAAATCGGTCCAGCCGTCGAGTCGAGAGCAGTCGAGAAAACAACAAACAGAGGAACAGTTACTTTTGAATTTATAATATTTGAGCGATAATTGTAAGAATCGTGTGACAATGACATCCACAAGTAATGTTGCCGGGTATCCCGATTTTCAGGGGTCTGGTGACACGTCCCGATTCAGCCTTGATCGGGACGCCGAATGTCCCGATTTTCTCTAACCTCCTTATGGCGGGTTCCTATATCCGTCAGTAACCGACTACGACTCGTAACTCCTTGAAAAAGTGTCAAACTAGTGTCAAACTTTTGACACGTTTTCAAGGAGAAACGAGTCGTAGCTGGTTACCGACGGATATGGAAACCCGCCATTAGTCTGTATTAACTCTATGTACTTAACTAAATTGTCTGATAGGTCTGTGAGAACAGAATTACGTCTATTAAAAAACTATACACCCGATAAAAATAAATGATGATTTACAAAAACCTGTTTCTTAGCTGAAAACAGTAAAACCTGATTAACCTTCCGTTCCGAAATTTGCCGCACTGGACCTGGCAACACTACACAAGCCACATTACAATCCTCTGTTATAAACTACAATAATAATACATTGTCACATTCTTGTCATTTAATGTGGGAAAAAACTGACTCCTGACCTCCTGACTGACTGAGCTCTCGCTAGTTCAACCAGAATTGTAAAATTAGTTTAAAACAAAATGAAACATTTTGATTTTGTTTATAGACTGATCCCGATATGACCCGCGAAGGCGGCTCCATCCCCGTGACCATCACCCTGCAGGAGGCGTCGGAGCGCAATGTGCTGCTGCTGCCGATGGGCGCCGGCGACGACATGGCGCACTCGCAGAATGAGAAGCTCAACGTGCGGAACTACATCGATGGAGTGAGTACATATCTACGCAAGGAGACGCGGCGCGACCAACGCTTCTACATGAACGCTCTCATACATGGTCATATGTTCGACGCGACGCGGCCGATGATTCATAAAGATTCTGTTGTGTAATATTCAATATTACCGAATAGTCGTTACGCCATGTCGCATACAAAAATCTTACACAAGTCAGGCTACCATGACCGCTCTAGAAAAGTTTTATCACTACGGAAGAATACAATGACATTATAACTTTTTTTAGCGTAGAAACATGTGTAAAGACGTGTTTACGCTAAAATCTCATTTTATGTCATGCTTGCCCGGCAGGTTTGGCAATTGAATCATACAAAACACTTAAACACACTTATCAACACACGTAATTTGTTTCTGCAACTGTTGAAATCAAATTGATTTATTTGGTAGAACGTATACGATAATTAACAGTCTTATATGAATTATGGGTTCATTATATGTCCTACCACAATTTAATGATGCATCTATACCTTATATTTTTCTTAAAATAATTGTTTGAAGCAGTCTTTCTCTCCAAAAACATTGTAGTTGGTATCGGCCATCTGCTAACTATCAGGGCACTAAAAAGTATTTACTAACTATTAAATACTAAAACTGCTGCTTTAAGCTAGTAATGAGATTTGATGTGTCTAAATGTTAGTATTTACTAAAATAAACTAAAGCATTTACTTGTAACAGAACATGGAGCCGCTTTAATGTGTCACCCTTTCACGAACTGAACATTCAGTGTTACAACTCGATTTTACAAACCAAAGAGCGAATTTATGTAACATTTCATCGAGCAAATACACGAGCGCGCACAAAATGTGCGTGCGACATTTCAACGAAGTGTAAACAACTTAAAAAGGAAGTCGTTGAGCTTTCGCAGGAACATATTACATGGAAATGCTCGAAAAAATGCTCTTGTGCTTCCTCACCTTAGGAATCCCCAGGTAATTATCACCATCACTATAGACGAAAGAGATATGATAAAACACTGATATTCATTTCTTTGATATGCAATCTTCCAGCAAAATAAAATGTAGGTACTTTATTATAGAGCTTTTGCTATTTTGACTGCGTTGTACTTGGGATTTTACATATTACATCACTATTTCTCACAAGAATGACACTTAAACCAAACATAATTGAAGGCAAACTTATTTTAAGTTCTGAGATAAAGTGCTAAGCTTATTCCAAACAGCTTGCTTACTTTATAAATAATGCATGACGTTATTTGTATGACCTGGATTATCTCGAGAAGTTACACATTGGATTTTTTATTTACCCTTTTATGTTTTATACTTGGAAGGTCGAAGTATAAAATTATGAATAACATGAGAACGTGCTTTTTGCACGTAATCATCTGATGTGTTATTAATTAACCACAAACCTTATTTAGGGGAATTACGAATTTTTGGTGAGCTCATTCCGTTAATAATACTAATGAATTAATAAAAAAATATTTATTGCACAAAATAAAAATAAGTTGTACATAGGCGAAGTTAATGCTAGATAGCATTTTCTTCCAGTTAACCTTTGTGTAATGCGGACAAACAGTTATTGTAGGTAGTGCATGTTTGGTAGAGGGAGAGGTACTTTAATATTCTTCTGTGATATTTTTTTTAAGGGTTCCGTACCTCAAAAGTAGCCCTTATAGGGTCACACATATAGTATCAAGTTGAAATTAATATCGAATACTAAGGGTCTACGGTACCTTAATGCTGTAAAAATAAACAAGCTTCTAAGTTAACGCAGTCAAAAAATACGGTCATAAATACCGAATATTTTGACTCACAAATAACACCCCCATCTTGTGGGGTCTCGTTGAATAGGTCTTTTAAAAACTTTGTTTCCTCAACACTTAGAAAAGAGAGCCCGTTTACGAACTAAAGAGACTCAAAGTTGTCATTTTCGTAATAGTCGTGTGTCCCCGCTTCTACCAGCTAATATGCTATTATTGTATGCCTAAAAAGTATCCACAATAGAAACATATACTGTAGTTGTAAACATGTAATTATCAATGCTGAGAGGCTTTACTAGTTTACGAGCAGTAATCGACCAACTTTCTATAGTTGGATTTATGAACAGTTCATATAATGTTCATATAATATGACCAAAATTAACTACAAAATTAACTTTGTTGATCGAGCAAAGCGAGATCTCTAAATCAACTTGGGCCAATCGGCGTTGTATGTAGGTATGTATGTTTGTCCGAGGATAAATTTCGAAGCGTTCATCTGATCATCATGGGTATATAGGTAGGTAGTGATGGCACAATTTTGGTGTGACTAAATGAACTAAAAATGTAGGGGGTGGGGTTGTTTAGATATTGGGGTTCAAGAGGGGTAAAAAAAAACAAAATGGGACTATCCGGTCAAGTGGTACGTCTAATAAAAGGTCTTTGTGAGTACATTTTGACCCCGTTTTTATTTTTAGTTTAAACGTTGTAGTTTTTAAGTTATTAGCCATAATAAAAACTGAACTTTGATAAAATTCATAGGGTACACCAGTGACCCCACAATGCTGAAATTTGGTATGCGTGTAGCTTTAGTGACACAAAAATAGGCAAAAGTCTGAAATCCAGAATAAATGCAATTTCTACCCCAATAAAGAGTAACCGAATAACATGAACTCCCGTTACCTGTAATTTGAATGAAACTGTAGGTCAAATTAGTGGTTATGCATTTCGTGGCATTTTTTTATTGGTCAAAGATTAAGGCCGGTTTGCACAACGATCCCTAAACGTATTTAGCGACTAAACATGTTTAAATTTTACGAATTTGTATGATTTGACAACTCCTTAAATCATATTTAGTGACTAAATACGTTGAGGCATCGTTGCGCGAGTCGCCCTAAGAATATTTTTTTTTGTGTTTTGGGAGACTCACGAGTTCGGGGCGAACCACTAGTATTTTTAATATAACTAAGATACAGTCGTACTTGCTACGAAACCCTTTTCTGTGTGTGGGTCGACACGCGCTTGATCAACTTATTTCATATAGGTACGTGCGCGTCGTTGGAGATTATTACAGTACCTACCTATTATCACAGTAATAGTATTTTATTAAACTACAAGCTTCCGCACGCGGCTTTGCACGAGTGGTATGCCAATAAAACGTTGCCTATGTCTCAATCTAGGTCATAATCTATATGCACACCAAATTCATCTGTAACAAACAGACAGACTTGGACGTTCGAATTCATAATATTAAGTATGATAACTGGTGTTGAAAAATGAGAGATGGTTTTCTGCTGTTTGTTTATATTATAATAATAATATCTAATAATGCTAGACATTTCACACAACGCTATCTAGCCCCAAGCTAAGCAAAGCTTGAACGATGGGAACCAGATATAACTGTTATAACACTTATAATACATTTTGTTTTTGTAAATACATACTTATAATATGTAGACAATCATCCAGACATGGAGCAAATACCTGTAGATCGTGCAAACATTTGTTCCGTGGTGGCAATCGAACCCGCAACCTCCTGCGTCACAGCCCGCTATTCGTCCACTGCGCCACGGAGGTCGACATACATTTCCAGGATCAGTAGTTAACAGCACTGCCTAAAAGGATCCAGGCATAAATGCACCTAGAAAGTTCTGTTTATCTCAAATATTCGAGGTTTAGGTTTTTTCATCACTTTGCTCTGAAAGTCGGTCATTGTAAACTCGATAGCAGCTCCGTAAATGCGATTTACGGTCCCGGGACCGTTCGTAAATATGAAAATAGAATTAGGCTCGCAATGTACTAGTGTTAAAACTTCCTTTATTGTTTCAGATCAAGCTGTTCGCCGCTTACATGTTAGAGGTATCGAAGCTTCCCTAGCTTAATTGGGGGCCATATCAATATTGCTCAAGTAAAAGAACACTATCTATCATACTTGTAGTTGTAAAGGAACATTCCTTTATTACATCGTGATTTAAGTACGAATGTATTCTATACATAATCTGTCATAATAATATTTCTACGGTGCCTTATATTAAGTACTTGTTAAAGTGTCTCATAAGTAACGTATATTATAAATGTTCGACTAATACGAGCTTAATAATAAGTGCATTTTAAATATATTGATTTAATAAATTTAAGTCTAATGTGCTAAAGAAATACAAAGCTGCTGCATTTTTCTTTAAGTATTTTGATCATGTATTTATCTTTTGTTTACACAATAAATATTGGGTTTAAATTAGTTTTTTTATTTTATTGAATCATTTAAGTATAGAAGCCCTCAGCTGCATATTCTATGCACTCCGTTATTTAGGGTTCGGCCATCAAGATCCCCTAGCCTGATCCCCTAGGGGATCTCCGTGAACTCATCAGTTTATCAGAATCTAGACAAGTAGGTAATAAAGCTGTTTTTTATACCACTAAGGCAGCAAACAAGCATACGGCCCATTTGATGGTAAGCGGTTACCGTAGCCTATGGACGTTTGTAACACCAAAGGTGTTACTCGCGCGTTGCCGACCCTTTAAAATTTACACCTATAGAGTACTCACCTGTTTTACGAATTTGATAGTTACAGGAAACTGTAGATACTGCATTTACTTTTCCATACATTCCATACACACTGCTTGAATGGAAAAGTAAGTGCCTTTTCTAAAATACATTTATACTTTGTTAAACATTCTGTCTCTCGGACTGGACAGCGCAGCGTAGGACGCCCCCCCCCCCCCTAGATGAAAAGATTACTTGATAAAAGTTGCTGGGAGCCGTTGGGCGCTATGGGAGAGGCCTATGTTCAGCAGTGGTCGTCCTGTGGCTGATATGATACCTACTCTGTTCCGTTATTATCATTAACAATCATGCTTTTTCCTACACGTTTTTTTGTGATCAGATTATGAATGGGCGTGGCGCCTGATCAATCAGCATAGTCAGTAGGTCAATGGCGCAGGCTCCAATGGTCATTGCTTCGATATTTTTCGGTATGTAGGACCGTTTCTATTGTCCCGCTTTCACTATTTATCTATTGCGATCTTTCAAATTGGCACAGCCTACCTATACAAATTATATGTATATTATTATGGAAATACTGAAGGTATTAAAGGTACTTTACTTATAACTAAGACCCGAGTATCGAAAACGTATGTTATTTTAATGGCGGGCGTAAGGCAAATTAGGACGTACCGTTACCGGTCAAAAATCTTAAGCAAAATAAACAGGCTTTTGGGATTAGGTTACATACATAAATTACCTTCCATCTCGTAATAAAGTAGTCTTTGTTCCTTTGAATCAAAATTAAGATTTTGATATTTTTTCATTCAAGTCTTCGATCAAAGATCAATGGGTGTTTCTTAGAGAATTATAATGTGAATAAATATGGTGGAAATCGGTGGAATTTTCGTCATTTTGTGGATTACTTTTTTAACCTTCACCGAGAAAATTACCTACATTTTCCATAGAAGCAACGCTAGATCATACATACTTAATACTTAATTTTATATGTGTTTTTCCCTATTATGTAATTCTGCTTGCGGTTTTAATCTGTTTACAAACTTAGGTATTGTACGTTATGTAACGAAAATCGAGAATCTCACTATTTTTTTTAGTTATTACTGAGCACATAAAATAAAATAAATTTTGCTTAAAATAGATAAGACTTAGGTACCTACCTCAGTGTTTAGTTCTAATTTACATCTGGTCTATTTTAGCATGCCTCGCAGCTGGGTTCAACCACAATCTAACAATAAAAAAGTACGATTATAATTTAAGACGATACCGATCATACGCGTTTGTTTATACGAGATGTTTATTTTAATCTGTGTCATCAATGCAGAGCTTGTGCAGAGAGTACACCTACCGATGTAGTAGCCTAACATAAAGGGGATAGCGACCGGACGTCGTTCAGTCAGTCTGTGAGAGTCGCCACAACGTAGCTGACGTGACGCCGGGTCACTTTAACAACACCTGTGCTTTACCTTTTCTGTGGCAAATCTACAAACTGCATTGGACGAGGCAAAAAAAGCTGAAAAGGACTACTGATTCAGTACTGTTATCTGTGAGTAGTTTGTTTTGTTTATGTAGTATATCATTAACCACTTAAGGTACCGGTTGTGGTTTGATTATTATAATACCTAGCAGAAGACGCATTTTTGCTTGCATCGTTTAGGCAGACTAGTCCGACAAGACGATGTTTTCTCTACCTGGGAGTCGGTCTCTACCGCTTTCTGCCTTTGCACAAAGAGCTTGCGAAGAAAACTTTTTTACAATCTACGTAGTCTTTTGTGTTGGATAACATTTCATTGAGTCACCAAACCGTCATCGTTTACAGACGCACGCTTTCTAATTTACTATGACGAATTTTCGCAACAAGTAGAGTACGCATTCAATATAAAATCGGTTAGATTCGCTGCACATGCATTTGTTTTGTAATTATTGTGAGACTAATGGTTTGCCCCGAATTCAGATCTCGCGACTGTGAATAAAAATCCCAATCAATTAGTAATTCATTTCGCTATTATTCATTGATATTTCATGTATTAGGTACTGACATGTGCTTAGTAGAGTATTTTTTATATTTACTGCTTAGAGTGAACCCCGTAGGGGCACTGCAATAGGGTTCAACCCCTACTATCTCTGATAATATATTATTCTCCTTAGAGACCTAGAAAATAGAGAGAAAGAATGATATCTTTTTGCACGTTCTGTGCTATAACTTTTTGCTCGATTGCACAAAAAGTTGGAATTCTTAAACTTAGCCCCCAAATGATACCCGCAAACGATACAAAAACAAACAATTTTTTGAGGGGGTTCTGTTTACTCCCATAGCTCCATAAAATTATCTATTATCTTTGACTATTAACTTGTTAACTTTACGAAAATGCGCGATCATAAAACATGTTTGACCATTTATTTGTTTAATTATTTCTTTTTAAAAGCTGTTATGTCTAGCTTAATAAAGAATTTTCATTCATTTACATCATGTTCATACTCTTTTTAGGGGTAGAAATTGCAGTTACACTGAATTTAAGACTTCCCAATAATTGTGTCACTAAAGCTACAAGCATACCAAATTTTGGCACTGTGCATATGTTATGTACTAACAGGAATCCCACAGATTCCTGTTGTAGTACATAACATATGATTTTTTTAAAAAGCTCTGTTTTGAATACAGAAATGCCTGATTTAAAATAGAATTGGGATTGGAACGTACTGACAAAGACGTTTCATTAGGCGTAACATTTCACCTGGTTTTATCACCCTCTGAGGTATCACTTTGATTTCTCAAGATCCACACATTTTTAGTTAATTTAGTTACACCAGGATTGTGCCATCACTACCTAACTAAATAGGTACCAAATTTTACGAAGTTCGAACTCACGCTTCGGAAGTTATATCCTCGGACAAACAAACATACTTATATACATACATCGATACATACAACGCCGATTCGTCCAAAGCGATTGGGAGCAAAAATAATTAATTGAACTGAAAAAAAGTAAACAAGCTTACTAATTTTGATAATTAATTATGTTTTTTCAAATATACATATATATATAATATATTCTGTAACATTACTTACTTTTACTATTATCGAAATAAACAAAACAAAATAACTGAGCACATATTACTATACAATAGCAACTATTATTTTTGCACACACAGTATAACTGTTACTAGCATTAAGTCCTAGAAATAATTTACGTGAAAGTATTACAAGTATAATTACCTAACGCGTTATCCTCGGAGAACTAGATAATTACTATAAGTATTTACTTATAACCTAAGTATTTTTCTCCCTAACGATAGTTATTTCATCCACCTGATATGATAGTTGTTCCTTAATCAAATTTGCTGTATTTAAATACTTATGTATCTATAGATTTGTGTAAATACATACCTATTTGAGGGTAAAACCCACGTTTTTATCTTTAGAAGAAAAAAACTATAGTGCAGAGGTTATCTTTACTCGGTGCGAACCGAATCAAATGTTTATAGAAAAACCCGTTATGTATTGTTCGAATGTACCCATTGGTTTTTGGCTTAGAATATTAATTCCCAGTTACTTTTTCTATGCTCTATCAAGAATACTGCGCTAATTTAAGAAAGCACTGCTTGAAGGTTTTATATTATTAATACTATAAAGTACATAGTAACCGTAAGGTTATTCATAAAACATCTCTACATATTTTAAATTTCATAAAGATCGAATCAGCCATTCTAAAGGTATCGTCAGACAATTCATACTACAGTGCCGGCCCGCTTGGACCAAAATGAAAATACATATTTTTAAATGCCAGGTGGGCCAGTATTCGGTAGGTATTTATAACTACTACGAAATTCAGCCGTGATTCATATTTTTTTTGCATCATAATTTTAGTATTCGCGTTTCGCCCCACCTTCTCATAACTCATAATAAACTTAAATTATGCCAAATCTCACACTCCTCCGTGCGCACTAAAGGCTTAAGGCTGCCTGTCCATTGACGCGGAGATAGGCGGCGGAGCGGAGAAACGAGGAAATATTAACCAATAGGATTGCATGAAATTCTATTCTTAAGGGTAGTTTTTCTTCTCTTTTCGTATATATAAATATATTAAAATGTTCAAGTCTTAGTTGCTGTGATAATCAGCTGTGGCAGACGGACGGACAGACGGTCTCACAACAAGGGTTCCGTTATTACCATTTTGGGCAGGAACCCTAAAAACGTGTGATAGCAGTCAGCAATAGTTTCCTCTACCTACTATATGTAGTTCTATTAAAAAAACAAAGATAAAACAAAAAACATAGTGACGAATAAAAACTTTTAGGTAGTACAAACATTAGTTAATTAACAAATTTAAAAACGTAATTAAACAAAATCTTTATAAAATGCCTACTATAAAATATCGGATTATTTAGATGATAGAGAAGCTTGGGATTGAAATTGCTTCAACTCGTTCAAAATGTTACGATTTAGACGTAATTTATTTTCTGTATTGTTATGTATTCTAAAAGGATCATTAAAAAACCAACCAGCCTTGCTTTCTTGCCTTCTTTCCTGGCTTGGTCGCGAAGGAACAGGCAGTAAAATTGACGTTTCAAAGTGATCCTTGTGATTTTAATGAATAAAAATATTTGACTTTGACATTGAGTATTTCTCTATAGTACAATCTTAATAATATCAGAGATAAATAATTATGGTTCGTCTGACAATGGTCATAGAGAAATACTAAAAGACTGTGAGACGACCTCCGTGGCGCAGTGGGCGAATAGCCGGCTGAGACGCAGGAGGTAGGGGGTTCGATTCCCACCGCGGAACAAATGTTTGTATGATTTACAGATATTTGTTCCGGGTGTGGATGTTTTTCTGTGTATTATATGTATGTATTTACAAAAAAAAAGTATATAAGTATTCTATCAGTTATCTGGTTCCCATAGTACAAGCTCTGCTTAGTTTGGGGCTAGATAGCGCTATGTGAAATGTCCAGTCATATTTATTTATTATTATATATTTATTTATATACTTTTTATATTACTTGTTGATGGAACAAGCATATGGTCCCCTTGATGTTAAATGGTAACCATCGCCTATAACAGAGAACTGGCTCGTAGGCAAGAGCGGATCCAGCTTTGGTGCCAGGGGGGGCACATAGTCGTGGTCAATGTCATGTGTTATGTTTAACAATTTTAATTAGTGGTCCACCTAGGTCCTGGACCCAGCCCAGGGGGGGTCATGACCCCCATGACTCCCCCCCCCCTGGATCCGCCCTTGCTCGTAGGTCGTGCCCTACGATGCACTGCCCTGCTTCCATCAGCTTGAGGCATACAGACTGGCAATCATTGAGAAATAACGATAGACTGGGAAACAATCGTTCGTCATGATATCTAAAGTAGCTTTACTTGGAAGTTATGATACCAAGATATGATATGATACGAGCACCAGATAAGATAAAACTATACTAGTAATACGGGCTGTGCTACGGGTATATAATAGGATGTTTACGTACTAAGGTAGTCGAAAATATAAATTGTTGTCATAAAAGTAGAGGCATACCTAACATTGTCAGTATTGTTCTCAAGCGTTTTTTGTTGATAGGTAATTTGGTATTCTTGTGTAGTAGCGCTTCAATGCGAGGTTCTTATGTAAACGTTACGTCGGTAACTACATAAATGTATTTGTCCTCAATAGCCTCGAGGATTCTGAAAACAGACCAACTGCAGTTCGAGGTCGACGAAATTTCGGTCAAATCAATACGAATATTTTAAAATAAACTCAGTTCTTCTGAAATACTCTTTTGTTCGCGTGCATCCTCAATTGCCGCAGCAAAATTTATGCAAGAGTAAATTTGTATGTATCGATTGGTGCCTCCACCACCGTTATGCGGCAGTTAAACAATTTGGTAGGAACGCGCTGCGGGCAGCGCCATCGCATCCGGTTGTGAGATGCGATCATGCGATGTGAACAGAGATAAGGTACCTAACTGGAAATCCTGTTCATTTTTCATGCATTAAGTATGCATAATGGTCTTTTGGTGCACAATTCGCACGTACGTTAATATGTAAACATCGAGTGCCTGCGTAAAATTTCTAGTTTGGCTAAGCACCAACTCTACCTTTTACCAGATATATAAAAATGGAATATACAAATATTGGATTTCCACTTGGACGGAAATAAAAAATGACTATACTGGAGCATCTGCTCCGTGGCATGTTCTGTATTTTTTAATCAACTTAAAAAAAAGAAGGTTCTCAATTCTGTTGTATTGTATTTTATTTTTGTTTGTGTGATATGGGTATATTTTGTACCCATATCACACAAACACGGGTAGTATTTTGTGCCTGCAATAAACGATTTTTTTTACAATTATTTAATTATATTACGGCTGTGGACAAAAAAGTTTCTGGTTTTTATAAATGTTAATGCTATTGAAGGTTTAGTATTGACACGCTTGTGCGTTTAGTCCGGTTGTTGTGTAATAGCTATGTCGAGCGAGGATGACGTGTGGCTGACTTTCGCTGACTCCCCACGCACCGCTGCTATCCAAGGGAATCAGAGCATTATGCCACGATGCCATTTCATTGGTACAGATGAAGTTGGAACTTCGAAGACAGGAATTCCCTATGACGCACGTGACTTGTTTTATCGAGAATTCGCGACTATATTCCACGTATAATTATAAAGCATTGCATAAAATATTTCATTACTTTTATGTCGTGGTTACAATATGTGCATTTATTAATGAACCGGTTGAGTTTCTATATATATATATATATATATATATATATACACCAATTACGTCTAACAAGGACAAATATTATAATTATGCTAATAAGATGTTATAAAGTTATTATTGCCCTAGTTCCAGCTTTACAGTAAAAAATAACATGGGTTTTTGCCGGGTCGTATTGAGTCGATTATCATCAGATCTGGTTTCTAAACCTTCTAAATGACGCACTAATTCCATGCCAGACTATTCCATTCTATCACTATGGTGAAATTCATCAGAAAACTCCTTGACCAAGGCACAGACTCGTGTATCGGCGGACAAGGGTTTTCCCAGCTCAGTACATACATAGTTTGCAATCAGCCTCGGTAGAGTCGTAGCTGGCACGCAGTGTCTGTCATTGTTGAAGGTAAACATGTAAATGTATAATCGCTCTGTAGTTTTTATTTGTAGGTACCCTGTAAGTATAGTGGTTAGTGTTCCCCAAGCATGTAAAGCTGACAAGACTGTCGAAATAAGTCCATTAGCATAATAAGATCAAAAACGTTCCAAATTGACTGGTTCTCTGATGCCAATAACCAGTCAAGCTCTGCTTGCTCTGCTCTGCTTATACAGGGTACCTACAAATAAAAACTACAGAGCGATTAAACAATTACACGTTTACCTTCAACAATGACAGACAATGCGTGCCAGCTACGACTCTACTCGTACGTTTTCTGATCGACCTGATGCAAAATGGTGTGAGATTATTATGAAGCGAGAGCGCACACTGTGCACGTCTAGTGTCTCCAGAGTCGAATGATCCCGCCTGTTATTTTTATGTTATTTTTGTTATTTATTTATTTCATTGTTTATGGTTGTTGTATTGTATTTTAAATGGACTAGGCCTTGCATGTTAGTGCTAGTCTGAAATAAAGAAATTGAATTGAATTGAATATGATATTTTGGCAAACTTGAGAGATGTCGTATCGAGTAGATATCAATGGGAAGGTATATATCAAGTATTATAATAGGTTGGGGAAAAAGTCTTTTCACATTATAGTATGTATGAACTTGTAATAAAATATCTTTGGCTATACTATTTGTATCTGGCTGGTTTTGGTATTCCAGATAATTCCAAATTCAAATTAGGAAAATGTGTGATTTTTATTTGTTTTTCGTACTGTAAAGATGAGTGAATCTAATGAAGAAATTCGATACATTTTAAAATTTTGTTAAAAAAAAGGTAAAAATGCAACGCAAGCCGCGAAAAAAATTTGCGATGTTTATGGACTTAGTGCAGTGTCTGTGAGAGTAGCACAAATTTAGTTTAAGCGTTGTCAATCCGGAAATTTTGATGTCAAAGATGCACGTCGCTCTGGTCGCCCTATTACGGATAAAATTGATGCCATTTTTGAAAAAGTGGAGCAAGTTCGGCATATCAGTAGTTACGACGTAGCTGAAGAACTGGGAATTCACCACAAAACAGTTTTGGCGCATTTGAAAAAAACTGGGTACACAAAAAAGCTCGATATTTGGGTACCCCACGAGCTCACTGAAAGAAACCTAATGAACCGTGTACTCATTTGTGATTCTTTATTATGACGTAATGAAATCGAACCATTTTTGAAGAAGCTGATAACTGGCGATGAAAAGTGGATCACGTACGACAAGAACGTGCGAAAAAGGTCGTGGTCAAAGGCAGGTCAGGCTTCACAGACTGTGGCGAAACCCGGGTTAACTCGCAACAAGGTGATACTGTGTGTGTGGTGGGACTGGAAGGGCATTATTCCTTATGAGCGGTTACCACCAGGCAGGACCATCGATTTTGAACTCTACTGCGATGAGATTAAAGCAAGAAGTTGAAAGAAAGCGGCCGGAATTAATCAACAGAAGCGGTGTGGTTTCTCATCATGATAACGCTAGACCTCACACATCTTTAGCCACTCAGAAAAAAATAAGAGAGTTTGGCTGGAAGGTGTTAATGCATCCGCCGTATAGTCCTGACTTTGCACCTTCAGATTTCCACCTGTTTCGGTCTCTTCAGAATTCTTTAGGCAGTGTCAGGTTAACATCACGAGAGGACTGCCAAAACCACTTGTCGCGGTATTTTGATCAGAAGGCCCAAAATTTCTATAGCAATGGGACCATGTCCCTACCTACAAGATGGCAAAAAGTTATCGAACAAAATGGTACCTACATACTTTAGTTAAATGTAAATAAACTACATTAAAAAATGTTTTGAATTTTCTTAAAAAAATGCGAAGAAACTTTTTCCCCAACCTAATATTTATAGAGTGTCTCAATAAGAGTGCACTTTTTAAATTATGTTCAATTTTTTTTAGTTTATGTGGCAACTCTGAAATTTGACAGCTGCCACCTATGATTATTCCGATTAATAAAAATGGAGCGTTACACAAAAGAAGAACTAGTTATCATTGTGAAACGTCATTACAAAAAATGGTGAAAGTTACGCTGAGACAATTCGAATTTTCGTCAAAATTCGCTGCGTACTGCTTCGTGAAATTTGAAGTTGTTGAGCACGATGTCGAATTAATGTTTTCGGGTTTTTGGCCACATTCTCGTATGTTTTCGGGCTTACAGCAGCAACATTTTCAAAAGATCTACCGGTACGTCGACGAAGGAGACTTACTGTCCACGACCGACCCAGTTTCTTTAAATGTTTTGACTACTCTTCGAATTGTCTCAGCGTAACTTTCTCCATTTTAATAACGAGTTTTCACATTGTTAACACGTTATTATTTTGTGTAACGCTACATTTTTATTAATCGGAACAATCACAGGTGATAGCTGTCAAATGTCAGAGTTGCCACATACACGGAAAAAAAAATTACACAATTTTTAAAAAGTGCACTCTTATTGAGACACCCTATATTATAAGTATATTACGTTTAAGTTATTCAAGTATAATAATGATATCTAAAGTATTTTCATTTTCTGGAGCAAGCATTTACTACGTGTAAGTATATTCTGTTGTGGAGTAGGATACTCGCAAGACTTAAGTACCATCCAATTGTGACGATGATGCAAGGAAAGTTGGGAAACGGTTGTTTAGCCCTCATTATGATTCATACGTGTGTTACTCACGGACCTCTCAATTTCGAAAATCATAAAAAAATAACTTGGTATTTTTAAGAGCTTTCTATAAGATTAAATACCTGGAAAACATAACAATATTTTTTTTTAGATTATGTTTTCTTTTTCATTTTACTTTTTTGAATGATTATAAAATAGTGCTTGTTGAGTCCACAGACAGAGCCTGGGTACTAAATACTATTCCGAGTCAAAAAAACAGCACAAAATGTAATATTGATAATGAAACATATCCTCGCAGTAATTTTCATCCGTTTTCCGACTTAGGTCCGGCGGCGAATTGCATTACGATTACGTCAAATTTAGACAAACTCGTTGTCATGAATGTGAAGAGTCTAAACTGAGTTCAGTGGCCATTCTGAGCGCGGAGAAAGTGCCCGACGACTGACGAAGCCGTCTGACCATTAGCTGTTCAAAGATCGGGACATGTTGGTGACCTCGTATAAAAAACTATAATATACTTACCTACCAGCAAATAACTAGAGCACATGATATGCGTGGAACTAGTAGTTTGTGGTATTATGAAAAATTAAGGTTGTGTAATTTAAGGTCATATAGGTAATATGCTCTGAAAGCCTTGAACAGAAAATTATCTGTGCAGTAAACCTTGGGAACGTAGAAAATAATATACATTTGAATGGAACTCTACATTTAGGATGTTCTACTTATTATTAAACTAAATACCTAAGATACAAGGTGCATTCAATAACTACCTAGCCTCATCGCCAGAGGGCGCTGTAGTTTCAAAAGAGTTTTACCACAATGTAGCACATTCTTTTTTAATTCTTTTTTTAAATTTTCATTCCAATCCCTTCATTTGTTTTAATTTGACAACTTATGGAAGCGAACGTATCGATCGGTTTTACAAAAATGGAAAAAGAGCAATATCGTTCGGTGATTCGATTCCTATTTTTGGAAGGGAAACGCGCATCGAAATCAAAGAGCGCTTGGATGCTGTGTACGGTGACTCTTCTCCATCGATGGCCACCGTCAAGAATTGGTTCAACGAGTTTGCACGTGGCCGTACGTCGGTTTTTGATGAACCACGTCCAGGTGCACCGAAAACAGCTGCTACGGAGGAAAACATTAAAAAAATCCATGATCTCGTATTGGCAGATCGCCGATTGAAGGTTCGGGAGCTAGCTGAGACTGTAGGCATTTCAGAAGGAACAGTGCATCATATTCTTCACGAGGAACTCGGCATGAGAAAGCTGTCGGCGCGATGGGTGCCGCGTTTACTCACACCGGAAAACAAGTGCAACCGTGAGACCACATCGGAGACGTGTTTGGCGCTGTTTAAGCGGAATCCATCGGAGTTTTTGCGTCGTTTTGTGACCGTCGATGAAACCTGGATCCACTGGTACACACCAGAGACCAAGGAGCAATCAAAACAATGGATCCAGACCGGGGAACGTGCTCCAAAGAAGGCGAAAACTGTAAAATCGGCCGGAAAAGTTATGGCCACCGTTTTCTGGGATTCACAAGGTGTGATCTACATCGATTACCTCGAGAAAGGTAAAACAATTACAGGGCTTTACTATGCCGATTTATTGGGCCGATTTGACGCCGAATTAAAGAAAAAACGACCCCATCTAGCGAAGAAAAAAGTGCTGTTTCACCACGACAACGCACCTTCACACGTCTGCCGTTGCCATGGCCAAATTGGTCCAATTACGCTACGAATTGCTGCCCCATCCACCGTATTCTCCAGATTTGGCCCCTTGTGACTTCTTTCTGTTTCCTAATTTGAAAAAATCTCTCGCCGGGAATAGATATGGATCAAATCAGGAGGTCATTGCCGCCACGGAGGCCTATTTTGCAGAGTTTGACAAAAATTATTTTTCGGACGGGTTAAACAAGTTGGAGCATCGCTGGGCTAAGTGTATCGAACTAAAAGGAGACTATGTTGAAAAATAAATTGCCACTTTTCCAAAATTTTCGTTTACTTTTTGTAGGCTAAGTATTTATTGAATGACCCTCGTACTTAGTAAGTTGAATTTAATTTCAAACTAAAATGTTTATGAATATTTTTTAAATAATTCAAGAGAACTATTTATATAAAGATAGACAATATAATATACGTCTACTAGGTCCATCGATTTCCAAAGCGGCCGATCTTGTGTTCCTGCACGCAACGGCTCCCAGCAACCTTTATCAGGTCGTCTATTTTTATAATAACTTATTTTACTGACTTATCTATATTTCTTCCAAAATAATTTACGTCTCCAAAATCAAAAAGTATCTCGTCATTATTGTTTGTTACCCACCGTACAATAATTAGGTTACTAGTGCAAAATCAGATTAATGGCGGGTTTTTATATCCGTCAGTAACCAACTACGACTCGTTTCTCCTTGAAAACGTGTCAAGTCGTGGTCGTTTACCGAAGGATATAGGAACCCGCCTTAAGTCATTAAAAACTATGGAGCTTGTAATCCTTTTACTTTAGTAGGTAATACGAGTACTTTACGAATCATATTAATTATTCATCTCTATTTCCAGTAGCCAACATGCTGAAATTCATCGGAGTAGTTTTTCTGGTGCTCTCGACTGTCAACAGTCAGTGTTTCTACAAAGATGATACTTCAAAAAAGCTGGATCCAGATGCTCGAACCTCATTGTACAGAGGCCAGCTAACATTCACGCTAAATCTCTTCAACCGAATCAATGAAGCCGTTCCAAATGACAACATATTCTTTTCACCCTTCTCCGTGTACCATACGCTGTTGCTGGCGTATTTTGCCACCGGGGAACAAACTGAACAGTCTCTGAGAAGGTCTTTGCAACTTGGAGAACATACGGTAAGCTATGCAAAGTATGCAAAAAGTAGGCGTGTATCGAACGTAATTTTTGGTCTTGCCTTGGACCCACTAGTGAGATATCTTCAGGGGTCTGCGTAAGAGAGCGTAAGAGGCGCTGAGTAAGAGATACGAAGATGTCCTTCATGGGGATTAATGTAGTTATTATTATGTATTTTTATTACTACAAAGTAGAAGTGTGGAGTCAAAGACGGTTTTAATTTTAAATTACTTACGAATGTCTATAGCTCTATTAATTTAACATGTGCATATTATTTGTTGGGCAATTACAGCAAAGTTGAGCTATCTAAAGATAGTTTGCAACTGTTTTCAGGTGATTCAAATGTTTCTTTTGTATTTTATACTTTTGTATTAGTGTCCATACTAATAATACAAATTCGAAAGTAACCCTAATCTGTCTGTATGTCTGTCTATTACGTTTTCACGACTAAACGGAATCGATTTCAATTAAATTTGTTATATAGATAGGTTATGACCGGGATTGAGATATAGGCTTCTTTTTTATCTGACTGCACTGAAAGAGGTCAAGGTTTTTATTGACAAAACACGCGTGCGAAGCCGCGGGCGAGTCAGCTAGTTTTGTATGCAGCGTCTATTAACTGAATGGGCATGAATGGCACGAGCCCTTACAATTTAAAATATTCTAAATGGATTTTAATTGTTTTCTGTATCATTCTAGGATAAAGTCAACTTAATGACAGCATACAAGGTGGACAAGCGGTCCCGTGCTACCAACAACAACAGCGATAGCTATGAGTTCACCAGCGCCAACAAGATGTTCGTATCTAACGAGCTTCAAGTACGCCAGTGTATGCTGGACATCTTCGCTGAAGACATCGAAGCTCTGGTAAGATACTGTTAAAGCAATTTGAATTGTTAGCACACAATAAGAGTTTGTAAGTGTTTGTGTCTAAGGAGTTGTAGTGCGACAGTATCAGGGTGGACGTCTAGTCTTTGTAGACTAGTGGTTCGCCCGAACTGAGATCTCGCGAGTCTTCCAAAAAACCAAAAAAATATTACCATAATCTTTGACTAGTAAAATAGTGCCAAAAAATGAACGACCAACTAACTTGACCTACAGTTTCATTCAAATTACAAGTAACGGGACTTCATATTAAAAGGTTTTCTTTTTGGGGTACAAAATGCAGTTATTCTGGATTTCAGACTTTTCTCTATATTTGTGTCACTAAAACTACACGAATACCAAATTTAAGCACTGTGGGGTCACTGGTGCACCCTGTGAATTTCGTCAAAGTTCAGTTTTTATTATGGCTAATAACTCAAAAACTACAAGGATTAAACTAAAAATAAAAAGGGGGTTGAAATGTACTAATGTACCTTTCAATAAACGTCCAATTAATTCGACGTCGTTCGTCGCATTTTGATTTTTTTACCCCTCTTGAACCCAAATATCTCAACAACCCTCCAACATTTTTAGCTAATTTAGTCACACCAGGATTGTGCCATCACCTATATATAAAATTTTATGATGATCGGATCAACGCTTCAAAAGTTATCCTCGGACAAAATACATACATAAATACACACATACAACGCCGATTTGCCCAAGTTGCTCACTTTGCTCGATCAATTACATATATCGAATATGCAAAGATACATACACACAGACCTACAGTATACATTTTTGTTTGTTTGTTTTATAGTACCTGAGTTAAAAGTTTGTGTATCTTTTTTCTGGTGGCCTATGTATTATTTTATTAGTGCAATAAATCATTTTCTAATTCTAATAAATAATAAAAAAATATTATTGCCAACCTAGAAATTTACATTTGTCAAAAAAAAACAAGTTGGTCTCAATCGACTCTATTTAGAATAGAATAAACATTTATTTGCAACATCACGGTAATTACACAACAAAAAAAAATAAAGGCACTAAAGATAACTTAAACTAAACAATTTACTGTCATAAGTTGCAAATAGGACTCTAACTCTTACCAAATTAAATAGTGGCAATTTTCGACCGGGTGTCCTAAGAAGAACGGAAACATTTACTGTGCGTGGTCCGACACGCGCTTGACGTATTATTTAAAATACTGCTGTGTGGTTTTGACATGTGGATACACTAAGAGTAATTATACCGATAACAATGTACAGCGACGGAATGAAAAGGTTCGTCACCTAGAGTCGGTTTTCGCTTGTACCAGTAATAAATAAATAAATATTGGTGGACATTTCACACAGCGCTATCTAGCCCCAAACTAAGCAGAGCTTGTACTATGGGAACCAGGGCCCGTAGCCAAATTACATTCGCCACGAATCTATTCGATTTCTACATACATTTGTTGTCGCTGAATCACGTGGTATTCCTATAGCATGTGTCAAATCCCATACATTTTCGGACGTATCGACTAGCGTCATCGCTAATCGACTGTAACTTGGCTAAGCCCTCAAATAACTGATAGAATACTTACATACATTTTTTTTTGTAAATACATTGTTATCATATCTATAAAAACATCCAGACCCGGAACAAATATATGTAGATCATGCAAACATTTGTCCTGGGGCGATAATTGAACCCGCTACCTCTTGCGTCACAGCCGGCTGTACGCCAACTGCGCCACAGAGGTCGTCAATAGAACAAAATATGCTATTGCAAAAAAGTCACGTTCAATCGATCGGTTTCAGAACTACCGAGAAAATCCCGAGGCCGCCCGCGAATACATCAACAACTGGGTTTCCCGAATCACTAAAAATAACATCAGAGACTTATTGCCTGAAGATGGTGTCACGCAAGCTACTAAACTGGTGTTGGCCAATGCAGCATACTTTAAAGGCGTTTGGGCTTCCAAGTTCCCTGCTGAGAGAACCAAGAAGGAGCCTTTCTTCGTTTCTGAAACCCGCCAGACTCTAGTGCCTTTTATGAAGCAAAAAGGAACATTCCATTACAGTAAGTATATTTAGAAACAGCTTAGTATTTGAATACGTAATGTATAACATTATTAAGGATAAATTGAGTTCATATCGTGCAATTGTGTAAAATTCATGTCTGTTTTTAGATGATTTTAAAAGGAAGTCTAATTAATTTATACAGCTAGCGTAAACAAATAAAGGTAAATTTACCGATATCTCGCTATTTTTGTTTGTTTTCTTTCTCTAGATCAAATTGAAAATGACTCTCATAGTTTGATTGATTTATAGGAAGTAGGGTTTGTCAGTGAGAGAACGATCTTGTACGTTCTTGTTATTCGAAAGTAACTCTGTCTGTCTGTCTGTAACGTTTTCTCGACTTGAGGAAACTTAACATGGAAATACATAAGAAAGGGCATAGGGTAGTTTATTCAGGAAAGTCTAAATTTTCATATACAATTTTTAAAATCAATCTGAAGGTAAAGTTTTAACTGCACCACAGTTTAAAAATATCAGTTGAGAGTGCTGAAAGTGCGTCAGTTTTCGTACATCTTCCTTGGTTGACAGCCCGTCAAAATTTGTTTGGCACTGTTCTAATACATATGACGCAGACGAAGTGGCCGGTAAACAGCTCGTGTATTTTTTTTCAAAATGCCATGTTTCTCTTATTTACAGTGGCCAGCGAAGAACTCGGCGCACAGATCTTGGAACTGCCGTACAAAGGCGAAGACATCAGCATGTACATCCTCCTACCTCCCTACTCCATGAAGCAAGGTAAATAGACGGTTACAAACAAAATTAATGCAATCTTAGACAGTTTATCTGTATCTGCTATGGTTCTGCCCCAGTCAAAAAAAATACACTGTATAGATATGGCTTTACAAATAGTCACATTTAACAAAAACAATGTTACTTTAGGAGTTACCAACATCATCGCCAAACTAACGCCGGAACGCCTCGCTGCTGTGGTGGAGGAGAGCTACATGGGCCGTGAGGTAGTCGTCGAAATCCCCAAATTCACCATCGAAAGGTCATTGCCACTCAGAAGTGTAAGTTACAAAACATTTTCTTTAACGAAAAACCGGACATTCCCTTTATCAATTGAAGTTGCTTTATATAACCTAGTTCAGGACGCAACTAGAGCTTGGGACAGATTTATAGATGGGATTGGCTTGCCCACCAGTCCACTACCTATTACTTACCATCCTCTCAGTCTAGTCTTCTACGAGGTGAATTTTATATCAGTTCATACATTGTTCTTATAAATCAATGTAGTTTAAACCGTGTGCTTTTAAGTGATGCTATTTGGTTATTTTCTTATTCTTAGATGTCATATTTTAAATGGGGAAGTTTGACACCATTCTTTAAAATTAGATCTTCAAAAGATGTGTTCACTTGAAAAGCTCTATAGGTATTCTAAGTAACCAAAGCAAGTGTTGGTTTTAATAAAATGTAAAAATTGTTATATCTAAATGTATGTGTGGCACGAAAAACAATTTAAAAATATTTTACAAATGTTATCTAAGTAAGGACCATTATATGTTCAAGATTTTCATTGTTATTCCTATAAATATAAATAAATAAAACAACTCATTGTAAATTCGGCTCTACTCGTGATTGGTGTTTATCTCAATTCAAAATTGTTGCTAAAAATCTAGTTTCCCATACAATACTCATTAGAACCAATCTTCAAACTCTTGTGTACTGATAACAAATTCGCCCTGGTACGCTATAAAGAAAAGTAGTAAGAAAAGTATCTCAATGGACAAGGAACAAAACAGCTAAACCCATCACGGCTCTAAATATAAATGCTAAATCGTCAATTTTTGTTCAGGTCCTAGAAGGGCTCGGCGTCGGTGACCTGTTCAACGTGTCTGCCGACTTCAGCACCCTCACCGAACAGCATGGCATCCAGTTTGACGACGCCATCCACAAGGCCAAGATACAAGTCGACGAAGAAGGTAAAGATAACGTGTGCAAGTTAAGAGTAGTAAAGTTCCTTGTGAAAGAGATCTCCCGGAACCGCCGCCGGAGTACTACCACCAAACCTATTTCTGCCGCCAAGCAGCATTGCTGTGTTTGAAGTTGCTGGTGAAATTACAGGAATATGAGGCTTTACGCCTGTATGCCTCTAGATAATACGTGGCAATACTTTGTTTAGGCGATGGTTACTACTTAATATCAGGTGGGCCACAAGTTTGATCCATCTCCAGGTCGTATAAGAAAAAGCTGATTCTATTAGGGCAAGCTTGTTTTTTTTTCAAAAGTTGATGATGTCCTACTGCAGCGTAAAGGCCTGGGTCGTGCCTTTTAGCAGGCGATAAGTAGGAAAGTATTCACCAAAAACAAGGGTATATAGTATATATATGGCCTAACCCTAGTCCTTACAGGTATTGTTCAGCTAAGAACACACTGTTTACGTGATCTAGGACAGTTCTTTTATTTGCAGTTAGATGTCACCGTTTCAATGTCATATTGACATTCTCCCTGTAGTTTAGCTGTCCAAGCAGTTCTCACATGACGCGATAGATCTCGCTAAACCTTTGTTTGTTTTTTCAGTATCTCTAATGTGGCCAACTGCGTAGGCCGCCCGAAGCTCACGGGATTTACTCATAATGGCTTAAAGATGCTAGTTCACCCTTTTATTCCGCCCACAGTCCAGCAACTGACAATTTCTTACGACTATATTATACTTCACAGGTACGGTAGCAGCAGCCTCCACAGCCATATTCGGTTTCCGCTCGTCGAGACCCTCTGAACCGACGAGATTTATCGCCAACTTCCCGTTCGTCTACATCATCTACGAGCGCCCCACGAACTCGATCCTCTTCATGGGCGTTTACAGGGACCCTAAGAAGTAAATATATTTACTAAAAAAACTTTCGTGATACATTTCAATCATTATTATAAATACGGGATTTATGACGTACCGTTTTATCGGAAGACTGCATCCGCACACTGCACGCACACCTTACGTCTCGCACAACTATTTATAATAATGCTTGAAGGGAATACTTATTACGTAGAAATTGGTTAGTTACATTTCTCTCTCGAAAATGTTTCGTACTCCAGTTTAGTTTGTAGAGTAAACTAACAACTTAAATTTTACTAAAAAACAAATTAGGGTTATAAACTGTACAATGCTAAATTGCTAAATACTCCACAAAAACACTATATCTACTTGATTCTGATACATTAACCTTAGAAATAAACTTATAAACATTCATATGGATAATATATCTCAAGGATTTTAAATAATAACCTTTGTGTACATAAGAGTATTATTTTTAATTAATAAAATACTTGCAAGGCTGGTCAGCAAATTTACTTTCAAATTAACAAAGCTCTGTATAAAAGAATAAAAACGAAATAAGACAATTTTTCTGTTCACGTAACAACTGCTTTATTTATTAATTTTATATTGTTTGCTTAGATTTAAGTTAAACTAGATTACTGTAAGATAAAAATTATTTAAGTACATAGTTTTATTTAATGTTTAGTTAATCTTTTTAAGGTTTTGTAGGCAATGAAGATTTTCCACGTACCTAAAATGTATAAAAGAAAGAATGAAACAAAGAAAATGTTTTTATTTGTAACGGCATATTACGACAACATAGCGAGACACAAGCATAGGAAAACATAGAAGGCACATGGAGAAAGTATAAGTCTAATAATATAAGTATTATAGAAATTATACGCATTCTAAGAATTACGTACCTACAATGTTATAAAGACCCATTTATAAAAATAAGGTGCAACCTTGCATGCATAATTAATTACCATGTAGTTCTTAAGAGAAATAAAGTTCTTTAAACCTAGTTAAGCACACCTTACCCAATGTTCCAAATTATTTTGTTAAACTGATATGAATAAATCAGATTACAGTATTTTTGTATTATTTTTACCCATCCATCTCTATCTACTACATATACAGGATGATTGATACTGACGATATTCAAGTTACGGTTTCTCAAAACATAAAAATATACTTCTCGAAAAAAAACTACTAGTTATATTATCAAATTTTAAAGAAAATCGACTAAGTTTAGGTGATTAATTCAATATAAAACTTACTGCCTACTCTTGCAATCGACATCCAAAAATAATCTCGTATATATACGTATAAATATTGATATCTCTATCGGAAATGGCTGCGGGATTTGGGTTAGAAAGGTACAAGAGATATCTCGAGACGTCACCAATACAGTATCTGTGGTTAGATGGCAAGCATTAAGCAATAAGTTTAATAAAGTGTTTGTTTTTACATGCCAAATTAAATTTCAAATTTATTTATTATGCTCATCAAAATAACCCCTTTCATTTTTGTGCATATATTATCAAACACCCTATATATCCACTTGTAATATAATATTTGCCCCCCAGGTCCATTATCAAATTAATTTTCTTTTGGCAAACGGAGCTCGCAAACAACTACAATATTTTTTTGTTTCTTGACCTTTATTCATTTTGTTTTTAATCACAAACCAGTTGAATGGACGTAAAAATCCACTTGAGATTTCTATAAACACTTCAGATGATTTTTTTGTAGTTTTCCCCATGAACATCAAATGATTTTAAGACGGCTCCCTTACCATTATATGTACGTACATGTTAGTCTCTGTAGACATGTAGATAACGACAGGTTTAATAAAGGCAAGCTGTAAAGTGGCTAGGTGGTAGACAAGTAGATAAAAAAACAGTGGCACTCCGGGAGTGCCAACGAAGTGAAAACTTGAACAGACTACACTACAGATACTTATATACAGAGGTGTCGGTAACGGTAACAGTGTCACGAGTTCAATTGAATGAATCAATGAATGAAAATTCTTTATTATTACCTTACAAGCTAGACACAACAGATATAAAAATAAAAACTAAAACAAATAAATGTAAGTATAATGGGCGGTCTTATCGCTTAACAAAGCGATCTCTTCCAGACAACCTTTGGATGGAGAGGATCATTGCTTAATGGAAGATTGGCCGACGTATAAAAAGAATAAACTTAATAATAGAAAAAGAATAATTACTTAACCTTAAATACATAAGTAGCACATAAATAATTTTAAATAAATAAATATCATATAAAATAAATAAATATGTACTTACATAATTACATACATATATTATTGATTGATTGAAAATACTTTATTGCACTTATAACACTAGTACAAAGGCGAACTTAATGCTAAAGAGCATTCTCTTCCAGATAACCTTTATGTATTGTAGATAAAGATGTGTAGGTAGTGCACAGAAAAGGGAAAAAATGAAAATTTGCACTGGAATAATAAAAATAGCATAATATATGTACATACTACATAAATAAACCTACATAAATACATTATATGATAGACTAAACTATAACAATATCGGATAAAAATACATACTTAACAATAGAAGAAGTTGTTCAATGGTTTTTTCTCATCTCAATAAATGCCCAACGCGCCTAAAGAAGTTTTCACTTCAAAAAACATTGGTTAGGTACGATACAGTAGCTCTAAGAGATGGTTGTTTAATTCAAGTTTTAGGTATAAACAACTATGGTACATAAAAAATAGCACCTATTTATTTCTATGTGGTACTACAATAACACTAGGTAGAATATAGCCAATGCCAAGCCTATACATCTTAACTACCTCTGTGCCGCAGTGGGTGAATAGCCGGCTGAGACGCAAGAGGTTGCGGGTTTGATTTTCGTTGCGGATCAAACCGTCAAAACAGATACGGGTCTGGCTGTTATTCTATATATTATGAGTTTGTAGGTATGTAAGAACATTTATTTATATAAATATTCTATATAAATATTCTATCATAATATATTATCTGATTCATGGGATGGTATTTGCGGTATGATATTCAACCGTAAATGGCTCCCAAATTAAAGTTTGTGACTGTACAATTTTGGCTAGACAGCGCTGTGTGAAATGTCCAGCTGTTTTTATTACCTACTCGTTATGACTGAACATTTTGATTTTATAGAAGAAACAAGTTAACTTCTCAGAGTTCAAGTCACGCCATGATTATATGAGTGAAAATAGCGGTTGATCAATTGCAAACACACATTGTACCTATGAGTAAACGTTGCAGACCATTTTACATTTGTTTTATGGCATTATAGCCTGAGGACAGATATTAATTATATAAATGTAGGTACAGAAAAGTGCTAAGCAAATGAAAAAGCAGTCATTTTGTTTGGTCTTTGACTTTAAGTTCCAAGTTCACGACAATTACTCCGAAAGCCTATGTCCAGTGGACTAATGTGCGCTGCTGATGATGATGTTGATAACTCCAAAAGCGATGTGTCTCCACATGTCCAACAGTCGGATCGCATTGTTTTAATGCTTTGACACTAGCAATAGTCTCGCCATTCGGCCAGAGATGCAGAATGCTTAGTTTTCACTCATAATGTACAATTTCCTGTAGCTCAGCTAATGATGTCTGGTTACGTCGCACACTAGCCTGTTGTTTTCACTTCAGCTATCATTTATCATACGTTAAATGTTTAAGTTGAAAATAATATTTAAATGAAAGCTCATATTTTAACCGGAGAATACATTTTTTCTATGATAAATCATTTTCACAGGTGATTCAAATGTTGAGAACAAATTATGTAAATAGGTATGTGAATCGCGATTGTTAAGTTTATGATATGTACGTAAGGTTCACAAACTTGGATGTAAACGAATATGTTAATATGAAATATGAGCTTTGAATGTAGTAAAGTGATAACTGGAAAATCGTCTCTAATTTATGATGATTGACGGCCCATCTCAAGGAGAAAGTTAAAGTGCCTCACAATATTCACATGTCTGTTTACATTAAGTATGCTACAAGAACTTACATGTTTTCTTTTTATATCGAGCAGGTTTGATGGATAATCTTGAACTTATGGAATGGACAATTTTTATAATAAATACGAGTGCAAAATAACGAGGGAAGGTCAGCCGCTACACTTCCGTTTGTCAGCAGCCTGCAAATCCACGCTTTCTTGTGCTCGTAACATAACATTTGAATTTCTGCATTAGGTATAAATGGTAATGGCTAGGTCGGTGGCTTTGCAAGTCCATAAACTGTGCTCTTACCTATAAAGCATGTTATGACTTTCATGGCGGATTGCGAAGGTTTAATTATCTGAAATATATTCATATAGCGACTGCCGCAGGCCTTATCACATAAATACGTGACAAATCCATGAACCTACCCGTATCCCAACTAGGTGATACAATTTCATTATTATTATCTTTGTTAGGCCAATGCAACGCTGACAAATATATTTCCTACGTAGATTGAAATCTACAAATGCCTCATCGTTTTTGCATTAAAATTAATGTAGACATAGGTCAATCACAGAGCGATTAATACAGCCTGCGAACAATGAGTGGAAAGCAGGTACGTAAATCCATCGGAAGTATTTGTGGAGGCGATAGGATCTTGAGTCCACAATGGAACTAATTACACCCAGGACGGCGCGCCGGATCCGCAAAACAATAGCCACCTTGTGGACGGCTCGCGGTCAAGCTGATGTGTGCCTTTGTTCATCACTTACTATTCTACAGGGTTACAGGAAAAATCGTGCTAGATCCGTTAAGGGCGTGGAGTACCCATCATTTCTGACTTATTTCACTATGAAACACCCTACCCTAAACTTAACCCTTTTCGAGATATTCGACTTTTAATTTTTTTATTGAAAATTGCCGATTTTTAGGCTACTAAATTTATTTTTGTTTATTTTGTGTATCTTATTATTATTATTATTGCATTTTTACATGTGTAATAAGATGCTTAAGGACGTCTATCATTAAAATAGTGCATAAGTTAATTGAATAGACCGTAGTAGACAAGTGAAAGTTAAGAAATAAAAAAAAATATTAGAAAGTTTATTTTTCTCTAAGGGATATCTAAAAAAAATATTATGGCAATTGTTCGGCAGATATTTTTTAAAATATCTACGTTTCATCAGCTATCTAACGAGGTATAATAATCTAGGGTTTTATTCAAATGCATTGAAAAAAATTTAGATTTATAGGCGACAGTGGAGAAGAAAATTTATACTTAGCCCTAAAAAGTAAAATAAAATAATAGGTAAGCATGAAATGTCATTTATTAAAGATTTTCACAAAACTTTTTCTTATTCTACAGTTCATGTTCAACATGGCCGCCTCTATTTCTGATACATTGTCGCATCCTTCTACGGAGACCAGTCTTTACTACTCCAGTGGTTAACGTGGTCCTCATTTTATTGACTGCATCCACAATCCTTTCTCGTAAGTCTTCCACAGACGAAACTGGATTCGGCTCGCTGTACACAAGACTTTTCATGCACCCCCACACGTGAAAATCCATGGGGGTTAGGTCCGGACTTCTTGCTGGCCATGGCAACGGTCCACCTCGTCCTATCCATTTGTTTGGATAATTTGTGTCCAGCCAGTCTCTGACACTTCTCCTGAAATGGGCAGGGCAGCCATCGTGTTGGAACCACATGTCCCTGATCAGGTTGAGTGGCAGATCATCCAGCAAATCACTTAAGTCTGCTCTCAGGAAATTTTCGTAGCTTTCCCCATTTAGATTATCCGGGAGAAAGTAAGGTCCAATCAAATGATTGGAGATAATGCCCATCCACACATTCACGCTGAATCTTCGTTGGGACCCCTTCACTCTTTTCTTATTGGGATTCCTTAGCTCTTTTGGGGCCCAGTAATGGGCGTTGTGATAGTTAGTTATGCCATCTTTATCAAATTTGGACTCATCCGTCCACAAGATATTTCTTAGAAAATCTGGGTCTTCTACGTCAGCATTTAGCATAAATCTGCAAAAGTCCAATCTTCTCGCGGGATCTCCTTCTTCAATAACGTGTACCGGCGTGTAATGGTACGGGTATAACCAATAAAATGAGGACCACGTTAACCACTGGAGTAGTAAAGACTGGTCTCCGTAGAAAGATGCGACAATGTATCAGAAATAGAGGCGGCCATGTTGAACATGAACTGTAGAATAAGAAAAAGTTGTTTGAAAATCTTTAATAAATGACATTTCATGCTTACCTATTATTTTATTTTACTTTTTAGGGCTAAGTATAAATTTTCTTCTCCACTGTCGCCTATAAAACTAAATTTTTTTCAATGCATTTGAATAAAACCCTAGATTATTATACCTCGTTAGATAGCTGATGAAACGTAGATATTTTAAAAAACATCTGCCGAACAATTGCCATAATATTTTTTTTAGATATCCCTTAGAGAAAAATAAACTTTCTAATATTTTTTTTTATTTCTTAACTTTCACTTGTCTACTACGGTCTATTCAATTAACTTATGCACTATTTTAATGATAGACGTCCTTAAGCATCTTATTACACATGTAAAAATGCAATAATAATAATAATAAGATACACAAAATAAACAAAAATAAATTTAGTAGCCTAAAAATCGGCAATTTTCAATAAAAAAATTAAAAGTCGAATATCTCGAAAAGGGTTAAGTTTAGGGTAGGGTGTTTCATAGTGAAATAAGTCAGAAATGATGGGTACTCCACGCCCTTAACGGATCTAGCACGATTTTTCCTGTAACCCTGTATATAGAGTAGCAATGTTGTACAGTATTCATGTAACGTTACGATACAGACAAAGGGGTAGGAAAATTTTATGTCGCATGGTTTTGTGTTTTTTAACCGGGTATGTTAATTACGTAATTTTTCTCAAACTTACGGTGAACGATAAAACTGGATCGTATGGCTATATAAGTGTCCTTATACGTCCCAGAAATATTTACCTATATATAATGATAGATATTGTTAATGTTTTGTATAAGGTGTACAATAGAGTTTTTTATTATTTTTTTTGTTTTTTTATATGACCTGGAGATGGGAAAAGCATATGGCCCACTTGATGTCAATTGGTAACCACCTTCCATCAACTCGAGGTATATAGGTGTAAAGCCTCATGTGCCTGTAATTCACCGGCAACCATACCCTTCCAAACAAACACAAGAATGCTGCTTGGTGGCAGAAGTATATGTGATGGTAGTACTACCCCGGGTCATTATTTTCTAAATATCTGTAGATTATACAAACATTTGTTTCACGGCGGGAAACGAACTTGCAACCTACGTCATAACGCTCACTGTATCACGGAGGCATCGTCACTATACCAGCTTCTCCCATCTTTCAACCCCTTATCACACTATTCTTATGATGTTTTTTTTGAAAACGAGGGTTTCCTATGTGCCTAAGTACTGATAATATGTTAGCTAAAACATTTTGAAAGTTATAGTTTGTAGCAAAATCCGTCCTGGAGCAGTGTTATTTACTCTAATAAATATGCATAATGGTTTGATAAAGTAATTTTCTGTCAAAGTGTTAAAATCTATAGAGCAAAATAGACAAAACACCCATTCGTAAATTCGGGCTAAAATATCATTACGTACATAGGGCGACTTGCGCAACGATGCTTTGTCGTATTTAGTGCCTAAATTTTAATATAATTAGGACTGTTGTCAAATCATACAAATACGTCAAATTCAAACATGTTTAATCGCTAATTAGGTTTACGGGTCGTTACGTAAGACGGGCTTAGTGTTTTAAATAACTATTGATGAGAAATATTGTGATTTTATGGGTGCTTGCACGATAGGAAGCTGAACTTAGAGCCGTTATACCTATGAGCTGATATGCACTGGCTGGCTAATGGCTAAACTAGAGGAAATGCTTAGTAGCCAAAATAAAATAAAACATACCACACTATATTCAAAACATTTTATTAGCAAACTAACATAGGAAAGTAAAAATATAAGAAATTCATTATAAAACTGTAAATCTTTATAAAACTATGGTAGCTATAGGTATTCTATATTACATACCTTTCAGTTTGATACTGATTAAAGGTGACCAGATAATCTGAAAATCTGTCTTTCTTTACTCAACGGAACGAGACGCATTACTTATGATAATACATACAATAGTAGTTATCAACTAGGAAGAACAGGTAATTTGTTGTGGATTCTGAAAAATAATATGTATAGCTTATTATAACAAAATAAGTCAAGTCTGTCTAGCACTTTTATTATTGTAAGTTTAATCCAATCTTTCTTAAATTTAAACGCAACGTCTGCATTATACTCTATAGTAACACTAATAATCTGGACAGTGTAGGCTGGTACTGTGCTTAAAAATGTTAAGATTCGTATCGAAAGCGCTATGCCCACTATGATCACGTCTCGTCCCGGAAAATACAATCTAAGGTTTTGTCAGATTGCGGCGCCTTTGCATCGGTTTACTGATACACTTTACATGACACCAATTGCCTCTGTATATTTATTTATGGTCGTTTACTTCACAACTGAAATGAACGTGTTACATTTTGATGATTTTAATGTAATGCCTATTTTATTGTTTCTTTAGTCCAGCACAATTTGTAAGCACCAATTCAAACTTCAGAACAGACTTCTTGACTATAAACCTCAGAAATTGTATCAGTGACACAGTCGAGCTATACTACGTACAGTATGCAATCATGTGACACCGTTTAACAATTACACAGAATACAAAAATCACAGCTCCGGTTAATCAAAATAAAATATTTTTGTTTTCCTCGTCATCTTAACATTAAATCTCTATAATAAATAATGAAATATGTACTTAATGTACAGGACGGCTTCAGAGATAAGGATAATGTGGACGACTCCTTAGCTTAGGGTATATCTGTGGAATATTTACTTATTATTTAATGAAAAGTACTTTTACTCGTTTTAAGATAATTTGAGGAATCAAGAAATCATCATTGATCATTACCAAATTTTAAATGAATTTGCATTTCTTTATTCTCTTCAAAATCAAATTGTGTTGACCATCAATATCGTCCACGATATCCTTAATGCTACCTACTATTAAAATTAAATTACACATGCACAAAATATTTTAAATTGTAAAATCCTAAAACAAGACATATTTATCAATAAAATCTATTAATTAACTCAGGAACAAATGCATTAATAAATCGTTCAATAACTACATAACTTTTAGAGTCACAAATCTTTTTTTGAAATATTGACCTCATAACCAACATATTTTATATCTCAACATATTTGTTAATATATTAACAACCATTTATGTACTCACAATAACTTATCAAGGTAGCCATAACATCTTAAAGAGTAAACTGGTAAAATCTCTCAAAGACTATTCTTAATATTTACTTAACATTCTATAAATTCGCTAACGTTTAAATAAAGTACCATCTAATGAGATTCAAGTGGTAGAGTATAAAATTTCTCAAATTATGTTTTATTTTTGTCATATAAATCTGTTTTATAGACATAATATTTACAAATAATGAGTATTGTCATTAAAAATCCTCAGACTTTAAAACTATCTTTACAATATACGAATACGGAGTAGTTTGTGATAAAAAAATATCTACTTTGTAGTATAAAAAGAGTATTTAAAGTTAGGTTATAGTTTCTGAAATATCATTATGATGTCGATCAAGGCGCATATTCATAGTAATTTTTATAATTACCTTACGATGAGGGCAGTAAGTACGGGCTAGCTATCTCTATATTCAGTAAAAAGCTCTGGCAAGATAGACGGAAGTCGGCAATGAAATAAAATGATTCAACAGTTTTCTACTTAGTAAGTAGTGATCAGCTAATCATAAATATTTAGAAGTGTTGACTCTTTGACAAGGCATTTGTCTCCAGGAAAAGCTGCAAGAGTGGAAGCTAGAGATTTATTGCAATTAAAGTTGATTTTACTCGCCAGTACCTATATTGTGTGTATTTATTAAATTTCATATGACTTTGTAAACAGAAGAGACCCACAGTAACATTCAAAAGATTAGGTAGGTATAGTTTTAACTTAGAAATTATAAATCTATTTCAAACACTTTTATATCTTGTGCACCGACTAAGCTTTGACAGCCCAGGGGCCCAATTCTGCTAATTTATAAGAAAAACTATTATGGAACCATACCATTAGTAAACGATTATGATTGTTATTCCTGTCATATGCTACCAAATGTTCAATGGGGTTGTCATAGCAACGGCGGTCATTGAAAAAAGATTGTGTTAGTAGAATACCAAAAGGTATCTATAGTAGCGATTTTTCGACGATACCATTGTCATAGTGAAGCGATAGGTTTAGTAGAATTGGGGCCCAACTTTCTGTTTTTAATGTTTTAATAAATGGTTTTCATCTCTACTGGTAAGAATAAAACTAAATAAGGTTTGTTCGAGTTTGATTAAGGTGGTCATTTTTATCCAACTATTGATTGTTTTCGCAAAACTATTGCAATGCAACATCTAACAAGATCCATTTTTGGTATAGTCGAACCCAAATGCTATATTATTATCATTAGTCAAAAATAGAGCACTAATTGGAAATAAAATATTGAAATCCAATTCGCTAGGTCATTCTGAATCGACATTGCTTTATGATGTGAGATCAACACGCGTTTGACGTGCGGAGGCCGAAATATCGACCTTGATGCATTCGGTGCTTTGATTTCAATCACTAAACCAATTAAACTGTTACAGTACCACCTATATCTTGTGCTTATTATCTTGAAAAATAAATTGTCTGTAAATTATACGTAACTAGCGGCCGCCCGCGGCTTCGAACGCGTTATTTGCCACAAAAACATTATAAAAAAATAGCCTATGTCCTAATCCCGTCCATAATCTTATATGCCAAATTTATCGAAATCGGTCCAGCCGTTTAATCGTGAAAACGTAACAAACAGACAGCGAGACAGAAAGAGAGTTACTTTCGAATTTATAATATTAGAATGGAAATACGGATAAAATGGTAAATTTAAAGAAAAACCCAACAGAATCTCAAATTTAAGATTTAGAAAAAACATTCAACTTAAAAAATAATAGATAACTAGCCTAGTCATATTGCAAATGTATGCGGTAAGCACAATGCTAGATATGGCGTAGGCTTGCCCTGAACCGGAAGAGATGCCGGATCAATGTCAGATGGAGAAGGTCTCATAACTGAAGTTGATTTTGTCTCCCAATCGATTTGGACAAATCGGTATAAATATTGGTCCAAAGATAATTTAGATTTCCATGAAAGTTAAGTTTAGAGTACCTGTGAATCGTTTGGGTGTTTGTGGATATATAAACATATTGTAAACCACATAGTAAGGTTATTGTTATTCTGGGCGTTCATTGTTCGTATATATTGAAAAGCCAAAATATTAATGTGATATTTTAAAGAAGATATTTTTAAGTACTTTTGCATACCTAAAAGCAATTAACTAAAAACATACCACCTAGGTTCGGTGCTCACAGAAAACTATTCGATATTTTTCCTTGTAGACCGTATGTACCTGAATTCTAAATCTCAAATCACAGAGTTCAGATAATAATAGACATCTTGTATAAAACTAACTAACGATTTTTGAAAATAAAATGACCACTCAACCTTCGTGAGTCACGAACCCAAAGGAGAAGCTTAATATTTACCATCTATCGAATATTGCAAAGTAGGTAGGTGCTTTTGAATTGAGCTAAGAAAGAAAGCGTTGGTATGGAATAGGTTTATCAAACTGTATACCTAATAACTGGGCAAGGCACCACGTTGTAAACACAAAGAAAGGCCAATCTGTAGACGAGAAAGGGAGCACAATTTTAAAGACCGCCATTGGAACACCACTTGTATTTCTAATTTATAGCAATCTGAGGGCAATCAGGCCTCTCCCTATATCAGGCGAAAGATTGTAATATTGGGAATGAGAAACCGTTCACTGTTGTCTGATATGGATGGTCAAATAATGGACGCGGTCGCTACAAACAAGTTATTACACTGAAATTTCTAGCAAACCAAACATAATGATAGCAGCATTTCTTTATAAAAAAGTATGTAATAACATCAAATTTAAACACAAATGTATTTATTATATAAAAGCATGTACAGGAAAACTTTTAAGCTATTTATTTCGCTATTTATAAGTATCAGAGCTGTACAAACCGGAGGAAGACAGAGATTTGATAGTTGAGCGGTGAAAGATGGTGTTTCTGAATGGTCGTTCTTTTACTCTGTTTTTTTTTGTTATTTTTAGAAAGTTTAGTCGGTCGCGCAGTCGGAGAAATTACGACGGCGAGCTGTAATCCCAGCGCTGCTCATCATTGTTAGCTATTTAATCTGATGGTCGGTGTTACTATTAATACATTAGAAAATAACAATAGTCAGGGGTTTCTGTTCGTTCCAATATCGCGACCTACTTAGTATCCAGTAATTAGTTATATTGTAAATGAATATGTGAAAACGTGATTTTTTATATGACAATGAGAGATGTGATATTTTGGAAACTCAGGAACCAAAAATACCCAGTGACACAGGTACAAAAATGCATGTAAATACAAAGTATAAGTATTAATATTTACACATATTACCTACTAATGAATATGGGATATTGAGTATTGTACTAAAAACAAAAGCATCATAATAGCTTAACACGCTAATAAAAAGTACGGTAACGGGTGGATTTATAGACAAATTAACAAAATAAGATACGGCCGAGAACTTTCACATCATTCATTTGTAACGTCCTTACTTTCCTAAAATTACCACTTTAATTATTAGCACCTTACCAAGTTCACCTGTGATATTTCAGCCTTATTTAGAAATAACTTATCACCATGACAAAGTTTATTTGACTACGATAGCGACGGGTTGCGCGGGGCGGTTACCTCTTGTTGGGTTTGACGGCGCCGTTGGCGGCGGCGCTCTTCTGCGCGATGTGCGTCTGGTAGTGCTTGGCGAGGTGCGCCTTCTGTCGGAAGCTCTTCCCGCACAGCGAGCACGCGAACGGCTTCTCGCCCGTGTGCGTCCGCACATGCACGTTCACAGAGTACTTATCCTTGAACCCCTTCGAGCAGATGGAGCAGTAGTGGAGAGACCTCTCCTTTCTGACACCGTTCGACGTCGAGGTGGCCGCCTGAATGTTGGTGCTCGACTGCGTCTGAGTCGTTGGGGGCGAATTTTTGTTTTGTATTCTTTTGTATTTTTTGCTTACCGTTTTTGTGCTCGTCACGGTAGGCGAAGCGCTCATAATTTGCAAATGCTGATTCAGTTGCACTTCTCCGGCGGGGATCATCGTCACCAGCTCGCCGTTCACGTGGTGGAGGTTGTAGACGCTCCGCGTGGGGTCGAGGGCCTCTACGGTGCAGTACGGCTGCATACTTTCGCCAAGCTCTGATGTTATTCGCTTCAGTTTTTCGTAGTCATCGGGATAATTCGATAATATGTCGTCTACGCTTTGCGTTGACGTCGGGTTCTCTCCGTTTGCGATAACGGTGGCGTTTTGATTGTCTAGTAATATTGAGATGTTTACGTTTCCGCTTTGTGGTGACAACGCCATCAATAGTTCCTGACTGACCTCTTTGCCATCTTGATACATTGAGGGGACGTCTGCTTTGTTATTGTTTATAATGACCCTTTTTAATTCTGTGCTAGAATCGGTCTTTGTCTTTTGAATAGTACTATATCTAATAAAAGCTTTTCCTTGTAACGCACTTCTTAGTAAAGATTCTTTTGATTCAGTATTTTGATCTGTTATCTTCCAATCATTATTGTTATTATTGAATTCGACTTGACTTTCTAATAACGTAGGAACAGTAATGAGAGGATCGTCTTTTTTATCATTGTGAAATTCGCTGTCATCATAAGAGAACGGCTCAATTTTTACTAGATTACTCGTGCTCAGATCAGTGTTTTGGCTTTCTGAATCGGCATCCTCGTAAATTAAGGCTTCTACTTTTTGTAAATCTTGACTGAATTCATTAGGGAAGCCGTTCATGTTCAATATAGACTCCAGGTCTAAAGATGGCGGTTCTATGTCTGCTGGACTCGAGATAGAGACATCTTCTTCTTTAACCCAATAGCGACTCGAACTCGTTTCGTTAATGTCAGGGTTGAGAACCGTCAATGTGTATATTTGGCCGTCGGTGTTGTTGATTAGCTTATTCGATATCGTGGTATCCGCGCACGCGTGTGCGCCGTTGATTCCACTATCATGATTCCAGTAGAATTTGTTGAGATCTTCTAACATGCCGGAGTCACGCTCTCGGTCGCGATCCACGTTCCATATGGAGTCAAAGCTCTCCAGCGTGGTGGGGGCGCTGGCGGCGGCCATGCCACTACCGACGCAAGCCGATGAGCCCGACACGCTCAATAGGCTGTTGTTGTTCTGTTCCTTGGGCTCCTCCGAGAGCAAAGGATTTGACCGTGAGTCGGGAGATTCCATGAACACATTAACCGAACGCATCTGCTGTTTATACTGAGCATCGGTAACCTCATTCGACGTCACGAAATCAAAGAAATCCGACTTTGACAGTTCTGGGGCAGTGGCCGTCATGACTACCGTTTCGATTTGAACCGAGGACGACTACTCGGTTATCTCTTCCGTAAGGTTTGCTTCATCAAGCTCTTCCTAAGTATTTGTGTTGTTCTTGTTTGTACTACTGTATAAATATATCTTATTATAATATGGATAACCCGATATGACTTGTACTATATTGGCAGTTGCTAGAGCGTCGGTAACTGATATTGCGGGTGCAGGGGCGTGGGCTGGGGTACTAGTCTAACGCGCCCGGCGTGCTAATCTCTATCGGCGGACCAATCGAATGTGCGAACTTGATCCGTACGTGCCTTTTTCCCATTATTCACCCCAACCCAAAACCGTGCTCCTGAAGAACTTAGTTCTGGAGGCTTCTGCCAAGATGAACGATGTGGTTGGTAAAATTTTCCATGTTTCAAATGTCGTATTGACGAGTGATAGAGTCACCAATATCTGAAAAAGAAGAAAAATAAGAATAAGTATACAATAATTTGACGACTTCCGTGGTGTAGTGGGCGCATAGCCGGCTGAGACGCAGGAGGTAGCGGGTTCGACTCCCACCGCGGAACAAATGTTTGCATGATCTACAGATATTTGTTCCGGGTCTGGTTATTTCTCTATATATTATAAGTATGTATTTAAAAAAAAAATGTATATAAGAATTCTATCAGTTATTTGGTTCCCATAGTACAATGCTCTGCTTAGTTTGGGGCTAGCTAGCGCTGTGTGAAATGTCCAGCAATAGGGGAGCCTGGGGTCAATTAAAACACGGGTCAATTGAAACAAGTTACTTAACTCGAAGACGGTTAGTAACAGAGGTGTGGCCTGGAGGGGGGAAAGAAGCGCGTTGCGAGTCGGAACTTGTCGCTCAGTACGCGTGGCCGCTCCGAGCGCGCTGGACATTTTTATGTGGGTGCATCGCTTTTTCGACTCGAAAAGTAAGTTTTTTTACTATTATTGTTTTGTGTATTGCACTGAAACTATTTCTTGTTCTGCAGTGTAGTTTACTATCATTGTTTCTATGAATATTCTAGTTGAATGTATCGTGGTGTATGCCCACCTATCACATCTGGTTTTTTTTCTGTTTGACCAAATATTTAAAGTGTAGGGATGGGGTCAGTTGAAACAATCGGTTCGGGGTCAATTGAAACCTATTAATATAGACACCAAACCGTTTTATTTATACTTTTTCTAGCAAATTACTCATATCATTTCATACTTTTGTCGACCTCTGTGGTTCGGTGGGCGTTTTCTATATACAGGGTGTCCCAGGAAAAACTGTCAAGCGGTGGCCCGAGGTAGAGCACCCCTTGGGCTACCCGAATCACCCCCATGTATGTTCCGCGATTTTTCGTAGTTTAGAAGTTATGATTTGTTGTTTGAAGTGATGATTTAGAGTTGCAAGACAATTCTAAGCATATTTTAGTGAATAATTGAGATAAATTGTTTTTTTTCTTTTTAGCTAATAGTTATGCCTCTTCAATACAAAGATACTTCGCAACCCATACACTTGCGTCATAAAATAAAAAAAAAAACCGGCCAAGTGCGAGTTGGTCTCTCACACGCAAGGTTCCGTACTATTATCTATAAAAACGGCAGAAAAATCACGTTTGTTGTATGGGAGCCCCCCTCAAATATTTATTTTTAGTATTTGTTGTTATAGCGGCAATAGAAATCCATCATCTGTGAAAATTTCAACTGTCTAGCTATCACCGTTCTTAAGATACAGCCTGTTGACAGACGGACGGACGGACAGCGAAGTCTCAGTAATAGGGTCCCGTTTTTACCCTTTGGGTACGGAACCCTAAAAAACAGCATAAAAGGAAATAAAGAAAAACTACTAGTACCTTTAAGAGTATTTAAAAAAAGTCACATAACATTTTTAAACCAAAGTATTTTAAAAACTTCCTTGTTTTATCAGCTATTTACTCTGTAAATTAAAATTCAAGGCTGCTCTACCTCTGGGCCACCGCTTGATAGTCTTTCCTGTGACACCCTGTATAATAAAAAATATCGATCTATGTAATGTATTGTTTACTAATATGTATATCAGTTATCTAGTACCCATAACACAATCTCTGCTTAGCTTGGGGCTAGGTAATTGGTAGGCTTAGCTTGGGGTATGCGAATTGTCCAGCATTATTGATATATTTATTTATATTTTAGATGCCAAGAAACCGTCCAAAAACTACCAACCGCGGAGAGGCTGATATTGATAAATATAAAAAAGCATATGATGAAGTAATTAAAAAGGGCACTACATTGAGACAGGCAGCTGAAAAATATGCTATAAATGTCACATCTTTGTTTAGATACAAAAAAAAGAGAGATAATTCAAACGATGAGACAGTAGAATCAGTGAAAATGGGATATTCACCACATAACAGAGTATTTACTGACTCCCAAGAAAAAATGCTAGTAAAATATTTAACAAGATGTGCTGACATTTATTTTGGACTTTCCAAAAAGGAAGTAAGGAAATTAGCATTTGAACTTACAACTTTATACAACTTGCGTAGACCATCGTCGTGGCAAGAGAATGAGTTGGCTGGGGATGATTGGTTCCGAGCTTTCATGGCAAGAAATCCTGAGTTATCTGTCAGAGCCGCTCAAGCCACAAGTTTATCAAGAGCCACGAGTTTTAACCGTACAAATGTTGAGGCATTCTATGACAACTTAGAAAAAGTTATGGATCGCCATCACTTTGAGCTTCAAAACATTTACAACGTTGACGAAACCGGAGTCACTACGGTACAAAAACCTGATAGAGTTGTGGCTAGACGAGGAACAAAACAAGTTGGGTCAGTCACATCTGCAGAGCGGGGCACTCTCGTGACGTTGGCTTTTGCAGTTAACGCTCTGGGGAACGTGCTTCCTCCGATGTTTGTTTTTCCTCGTGTTCGGTACCAAGAACATTTCGTAAGAGATGGTCCCATGGGTTCAATAGGCACTGCAAACCCATCAGGATGGATGCAAGATGAAGGCTTTCTGCAATTCCTAAAACACTTTAAGAAGTTTGCGAACAGTTCAATTGACCACAAGGTGTTGCTGGTACTTGACAATCATTCTTCACATATACACATCAACTGTCTTGACTACTGCAAAGAAAATGGCATCATATTACTTTCTTTCCCACCACACTGCTCCCATAAGCTGCAGCCCTTGGATAGGAGTTGCTTTGGTCCCTTTAAAAAAGCAATAAACACTAGTTGCGATGCTTGGATGCGAAACAACCCTGGCAAAACAATGAGTATTTATGATATACCACGCATTGTGGCTACAGCTATGCCATTAGCATTCACCTCCAATAATATTCAAGCTGGATTTCAGAAGACCGGGATTTATCCTTTCAATAGAAATATTTTCACGGACTTAGATTTTGCTCCATCATATGTAACAGATCGCCCAAACCCTACAACTGATGATCAAGGTCCAACTAACGAACCAGGTGTATTAGGGAGCGAGCCTGTCAATGTCGAAGAACAAAACCCAACCAGTGAGCACGATGCTAAGCTTCCTTTAAGTCCTACAATTTTTGAATTTCAACAAAGTGACATAAATGCTCTTGGTTGTCTAAATGCGCCTGAACCCTCTACAAGCCATCATGATAACGACAGTGACCAAACTGACATAGACTTGCCCCAACATTCTACAAGCGTTCAAGATGACACCAGTGCTCACACTGTTATTGACTCACCCCAACCTTCTACAAGCCATCATAACTTCTTTTCACCGGAAGCGGCCAGGCCTTTTCCTAAAGCCCAACCACGAAAAACCCTGAATAGAGGTAGAAAGAAGAGGAAATCGACAATATACACCGACACCCCAGAAAAAGAAGAAATTAGAAAAGAAAGTGAAGAGAAGGAACGCAAAAAACAGGCTAAGAGGGTTAAAAAAAACCTTGGTAAAACAAACAAAGGAAAGAATAAGAATAAACGTCAAATTGAAGAATCTTCTGATGATGAATCTCAAGAATACTTCTGCCTAGTTTGTGTCGAAAGTTATGACCACAGCAGGCCCGGAGAAGACTGGGTGCAATGTTCTGGGTGCAAGCTGTGGGCACACGAAGCTTGCACAGCAGGCGATCCAATTTATTTGTGCCATAATTGTGAATCTGACTAATGATTTTAATTAGGATTAAGAGTTTGGGCTGTGTTCTGAGTCACTGTTGATTTGTTAAGAGTTTATAAGAATTTTATACAGACTAAATATTTAATTAATGTTATTTTAATAAGTCGATTCATTGTGTAACTCGCTAGTTTTATAAAAGCTTTAGTTCATAATTTTTGTGAATTTTAAAATGTTTAAGAAATATTTAATGTCCCCTAAATGACAATAAAACTTAAATGTAAGATAAAGCCATTAAGCTTTATATTATTTTTGTAACTTTTATATCTAAATTAGAAAAAGTGTTTTAACATTATGTTATAAGTCGATCTCATTGAGTAGCATTATAGCTCTATTATAACTATTATCTACCTGATAATCTTTGCCAAATTAAAAATAGCTCATAGGTAAATAATAATTTAAGAAACTTAATGTGCCTGATACTTAGTGGTAATAAAACTTTAATAAGTATAAGATTCAAACCACAAAAACAATTAAACTGATTATTTTTGATTAAAACATCTTTTTCTCACGACAATCCTACTTTACCTTTTCACACGCAACATCGACGATACCTAAGGTTACTTAAAACATTTGTAGAAACACCTGTTTCAACTAACCCCAGGCGACGTTTCAACTGACCCTGACACAGGGTCAATTGAAACATTTTCCAAGGTTTTCTAAATAGCTTGTATCTAATTTAAAGGCGTATATTATGCCAAATTACTATGTTAATTATATAGCCAGATAGTCTGGCTATAATTAAAACCCATTAATAAACAAATAGGGGTATAGAATGAAGACACACGACCAATTTTCTCAAAAATGTTTCAATTGACCCCAGTGTACCCTACTTATTTATTTATTTTGTTTTCCTAGGTCTAATCTAAGTATTTCGTTATAGTGGGTGTGTAAAAAATGGTTAGGTTGGTCTTCAATAACTTTGCATAAAAAAAATGTAAATATTATAGTCGGTACGTTCACAATTAGGTAGGTATACAAATTAATCTAAGATAAAAATAATTTCCAAATTTCATTAACATTTACAATATGAAATTTCCTAGTAACATCATACACGAATTGTTGTTTTATTCTGAATAGTATTCTTATAATAATTAATGGAATTAGCGTTTTCAAGGATATTGGCGGTGGTTCACGCTTTAATAAGATCAGTTTGGTCGTGTCTATAGATCCTGTACGAAACCAGGGCGAACGAGTCACGCGTCGTGCCTATCAGGCATCGCGGCCCGCGCCTGCGTCGGCGCAGTCCTTTCCTACCCACCGCTACACCGCACCTCTCGCGGCTTTTAGCTCGAACATTAAAAAGCCAAACCAAACGTTAAATTTTATTGAGATGAAAGCAAAAACGAGAACATCTCACGCTTTATAAATTCTAGTGTTCAAGAAAATTTCAGTAACTTTCTACATTATGCCCATTTAGTGTTAAGCACTGTGTAAAACATTATTTATATGTTAATACTTAAGGAGCTGATTTCCAGATTATGTATACGCTATACCTACGTGGTAATGTAAAATGAGAAAGGTCTGTCAAACGACACGATGAATTGGAGCAAGCGCGAGGGACCGAAACACGGTATTATGTTACCTACACCTGACAGCTGATACAATTGTAACTCGTTGATATTTGACGAAATATTATACTTATAAATACCTACTATATTATTTGCGCCTACTTAATGCGCTTTACTAGTTTCCATAGTTGGGTAGACAGGATTAGTAAAGAAATAAATGTGGTAAATTTTAGAGTCGATTAAAGAAGAATAAATACCAAAGTTACAGTTAATTGTATCCCATTATTTATTTTTTTAATATAAAAAGACCTATATTATTACCTATGTAATACTTGCGAATTCCTCATACGACGTATACAAATCTATGGAGCAATATAGTATAAGTATAGGTAATAGGATTATTTTATCATGCATACGAGGGTTTGCTTTCACTTATTTTCTACAATTACAAAATATCTTCCTCCCCAGGGTATAATCTCTCTTTGTCAAATTTCATTACGATCCGTTCAGACGTTTAGTCTTGAAAAGGTAACAAACAAACAGACTTACTTTCGCATTTATAATATTAGTATGGCTATGGATTCTATAGATATCACCACAAAATTTTCGTAATAGGTATGGAAAAGTTAATCAACGTTAGCATTCAAAAGTTTATTATGACGAAGTAAACAGTGTTGCGAATGTCAGGGGATCTATAGGTCTTAACTCATAAAATACTGAATTCAATCAGCGCTTTTACAGCCATTGCACCACACAGGCTATTTTAAACTGAATTTATACCTTAATGTAAACATCGTACATTACTTTAGACAATGTTTGCATGAAAATAGTTACACAACTTGCTGTTTATAACTATTTTCTAGAAAACTTGCCAATATAGGAAGCCAGACAATTATTAAAATATTTTAGAAAATAAATCAATCTAGGCTTATTCGCAGGCTTGGGTGTACATTATTTATTTTTAAAGTGACGATTTACGGTTGATAAGCTCAGTTTATCCAAAGACTGCGAGATAAGTATTTACCTGCATCGCCGTTAAATGTATCCAGGTGAGGTCGCTTTTCTCAGAACAAGATCTGTAACAGCATCATAAGCCATTACTTTAACCGATTATTGTTGCATTTGGTTCGCTTTACGTTGAAATCAAATCACAAAAACCTTTTTAAATTTTATTTAACAAGGTAATTAGGTATGCGATGTTCTTTTACTTCACCTAATTAAATGGATGTTCTAAGAAAACTTAATACACTGGATCTTTATAGATACCTAATGTAAATACATATTTTAAATATATTACAACCTATGATCCCTTAAATTATTATATAAATGGTACCTCCTCGGTACCACTTAAATAATAATATGGTTTGTGTTTAAATGTATACAATATTTAAATTTAAACAAAACCGCTATATGCAAACGTTAGCTTTCGTAGTTGCGTTGCTTATTTGGGCTGTATGAATTGATGTATATAGATTGCCATAGATTGATGTATATAGGTATTGAAAGAATTCAAGGTTTCTTCCAAGCATCACCGTGTCGTCGTGGCTGCGCGGGCGCATGTGGGTTAACGAGCGGTTGCGCCATGCCGCCGCGCTGTTGAATGCGCCAGCGAGCCGCACATAGTACTGCCGATTCACCAATTGGATCACGATTGTGTTATGATCGCTATTACTTTGTTTCTCTGTATCTTTGATGGAAAATATGAGTCTTTTCGCACGGCTAGCGAGGCCATTCATTGTCATATTATTACGGTTACCTCCAAGCTAATCTAGCTATTTGCGTTTTAACAGGCTGCAATAATAAACTGTGACTTATCAACACAGATATCAACCTCCCACTTAGATAAAGATAAACATGGTATCTCCTTCGTGATCGCACTACCAAACTAAATATCTTACTCTATCAGTGTAGAGTATAGATTTAGCTCGTTATCTTTAATTAACGTGAAGTAAACGGCCTCAATATTGCAACTACAATGCCCGACTTTATCTTTGAGAACCATCGAATGATGTCTACAAATTGCGTTATATTTATTTATAACAAAATTAAACGGACAATTAACGCTTTTAAGCCGATGTGGGTGATATAGGCGGGCGGGGGTCCGCTGTCGACCCAGGGTGCTCCGATCCGATCCGCGATACGCTCAACAACTACAAAAGACTTTAATTAGCACTTTACATGCATTACTTTCAAAATGTATATTGATTTTTTGACATACACGAGCTCCGTGTACCTCATATAAATTATGCAGCCAAATTCAACATTTCCGATATGTATGTAACAATTTATTCTACAGAATAATGTCACAAACAGCTAGGCAGACTAATGAACAGTGAGTTATGATTATGAGATCAACGAACGCGCCATTATGGAACAAACTATGGGAAATAATGCAGATAGTGACTAGACAGACAGACTGGCTTCGGCCAGCACAAAACGACATTTGAACTCGAGGCCCCGCACGCAGACATGCCTACATACCTGGTTAATTACCGCAAACTTCGTTTGCTAACACAGAGATACACAAGAAACATGTAGCAGTAATTGGTGATCTGTTTCATTTTGATCGGAATCTGCTCTGTTACCGTAAATGGCAGGTTGGTCGACGCATACCAGACCGCCGTCGATCGTCGCGTCGGTCTCGTCCGCGCGCTGCCTGCCTTAAGCTCACCTCTGACATTTCACTGAAGATGACCGTTTGCTGCGTTCAGCCTTTGATCTCTCTCATACACCTGACTGTTGCAATTTTATGCCAGATTATAATACACACAAGTTAGATAGTATATAATAAAAGTGAAAATTGTAATAACGTATAATAGTTTACACCGCCAGCCTTCTCTCGGATACCTCGAATGACATGCGGTTAATTGCGGTTAACGCAATTAAAGAGCTTGTCGAGAAGAATCTCGGGGAAATTGTCTTATAACTAATATTAATGCTGCGAGTAAAGGCATTAGATCACCTTAAGTTACCTAGCATACTTGGATAGCCAGTATGTCCTTACATTAAAATGATTAGTTTTGATTGACACTTTACTGTATAATGAAGATCGGTATTAAAGCGCTGTAGCTCATAAAACATTTTATCTAAATGTAGTATCTCGGTAGATTTGATGTTATTACATTTGCAATTTAATCACCGAGTTGGTTTAATTACATACGAAATCTGCTTCATAAAATTTAGAGGATCAGCTCTAATAAAAGCGTTGGCAGTGCAGCGAACTCATAGATGTTATAAATGCCAAATTGGCAATGCAGGTTGGTTGCAAATTACAGGCAGATTTATGACACTATGCACAAGGGGACGGTGCCTGCAAGGATGCACAATCTAGTCGTGACATTAATAGCGCAGATTACTTACTTACGCGCAACTAGACTGCGTCGAATTCTGGTAAGCTATAGTCATGTGCAATTAATTATCACATGACTATAGCAAACATTTTCGAAGCCGAGTTTCCCACGGACGGAGATACGAGTATGCCGCCGCGCCGCGCCGTCGCAGTGCAGCCGTTGTATGGCGGCAAATATTGACTATGTAAATTCGAACATTTCTGTATACTTTAGTGTGCCACACTAAATTGTAACAATAATATATTTAACTGTCATGGCAATACAAATAATACGGATTGTATTACACTGAACGACTAAACTCAAGATAAAATTAGCCAATTTGCATGAAATTTTCGGTAAATTGAATATCACACTCCCAGAATTTCTGTGTAATGAGCGGAATAATATTTACCAATAAATACAAGTATGAATTTTTATAGTAAGTTTATTCCACAGTTTTATATAAAGTTAAAAATTTTAAATATGTAAGCATTGCAAATTTAAATTCACAGGGTCAGCAAGGTTCCCAAATATTTTACAAGGGTACCTTATATTTATGTGTATTCTAAGTATTCTGATGAAGCTTTAAGTTATAAGAATTCATAATAATAATATTCCTAGCTTAATAACATTTTTAGAATACATAGAAAATACATACAATAGGTACCTGATGTTAAACCCCGTTTACGCTACATTGTATCTAAGTAGTACATAATAATGAAAATCCAGTTTACCATGCTATTTTCATAAAATTATGCTTTCAGTCACGAAGAAACAGCTTAAAAACATACAAAATTGTATGAATGAAATAGATGATGATTGTAGCCAGCCGGGTGTGGTGTGGTATGTACCTGTTGCACAGGTTTGACTTGACTAGCCATCTAATTATGCAACTACGACCGCTTTGTCCTATTTATAAATACGACAGAACGTCCAATCGAACATCATTAGGCAGATTATGTAATCCAATTTACGAAAATCAATTTAGCAAATGGGTCATCGAGTAAGTACTTTTATTGCAATGGACATTCAATGACAAAATATTTAAAAGTACAAAATCATTGTGGTTAGAGATAATTGAAAAGTCATGTTCGGGTGTAGGTATTTTAGAACCCCAGATAAAGCTGAGTCACGGACATCTATAAAACTTTTGTTACTTACGAATATGTATTAAATTTTGTTACATTGATATAATATTTTGACATTCCTTAATTTTGTCTCATTCATTCTGTATTCAATTAATTATTTTGTATATAATTTGAACATTTGCATGACTAACTAGGGTATACATAAATGTGCTTAACCTACTGTTTATTTATTATGTTCTAGTAAATTATATATTATTATAAATATTATATTTACTATGATTATACAGCCAATTAAAGGCAATCAATCATCAGGCAAGTTATCTTATCTTATCTTAAAATAGTTAGTTGGAAAGTGAAAACAAACTATAGATACGTACCATGAGATACCATACCATAGTAGGCAGGTATATTTATCTGAATCGTGAATCGTTATATTCCTCTTTAGAAAACCTTCTCTAGTTTTTTTCTGTCATTGTGCTCTTTAACACTGTGCCCAGAAAGTACATTTTTTTCCATCACATATTTTTACGAAGGCGTGGTATGTAAAGCGTGTTTAAGTAAATTATCGGTCAGGTAACAAAATAATTTGCCCGATATGCGTCAATCAAGATTGCGTTTCGAAATAAGGCAAGATTGCCCTACATCGCAGGTGCATTCACAAAAAAGAGAAACTGCAGTGTTGCGGCGTTCGAAAGAAAATCTTATTATCGACATAAGGGGCGATATTCGAGACGACCGCCTGCTCCAGTTTCAGAACGCTCCCTCAGATTTGGATCCGGTTCAGTCTCATTTCGTGCGAGGATACCTTCACTCTCATGGTGTTTTAATTACTAGTATTTAAAGTGCTTTAACAAGCAAGCTGGAGATAAAGTTGACATTGTCATGTAAATATTGTTGGACGGCTTCCGTACAGATCGTGTGTGCAGCCACCGCCGCCGCAGCATTGCAACCGCACTCTTCTCACATCATTGAGTTCAAAAAGCATAAGCTTTAATTATTTTTAAAAACCATGTCAAGAACCAACCAGTGGAAACAATTTAAAAAGAGAGGTCTTGAAAAAACCCGTGACTTACTCATTTATGGTGCTGCTATTTATTGAGAACTAACTAGTGAAAAAAAACTAATAAAATCGGTAGCATCAGTATGTAGGTATTCATTAAAGATAATTTGACGTTTTAAATGCAACCAAACGCTTTTGAAAGTGCGTCATCATCACAAATCAGACAATTAATTAATTTTCTATGCATTCAGTCAAGTTTCCGACGCATGTGTACAATAAGTGTCAGACAAAAACCAATGTACTTAGATATTAATTGTAGCTAACAAGGCTGATTAAGTTGTAGTTAATATAATGTGTAAAGTTATTCATTATGTCTATTGACGTGTAGATTGAGACATGTAGGTAGAATGAAAAGGAAAGCCGTTTTATAAAGTTTGAATAAACGTTTTGTTAAAATTGTTGATTTTTACCATTATCGTTTTACAACTCTTTGTATAAAAATGTTACGTTCACATTCTCAGTCAATCCTAAGGTGATTTCACTTTGATTTAACGTTGTGTCTGGCAAAGCCAACCAATAAATTACTCGCTGCATGATATATAAAGTAAAGACAGCCAATGAAATAATACTAATACAAAATCGGTTGGCTGCGTATTTTGCAGCAATTAAATCGAAACATAAAATAACTAAGTACAAAAGTCAATGTAATTATTCGTTCAATATTAAATCTATCATAAATAAATGTTACGAGCTATTGCGGCATGCTAGTACTTACCTGTACCTAAGTTGCCATTCGGGAAGTAAAATTGTAGCATGCATAAATACTAATGTTCCAGTAAAACTCCATAGCCACATTGGTATTTTACAGAGACTATAAGCTTTGTGTTTACTTATTTCTTTGTTATAACAACACAAAATGAAGCAATTCAAATGTTATACGTGCGTGAATAAAGATAATCGAGTTTGACCAAGTTTGGTTAATATGATACTACTTTAGAGGAAAATGATGGAATCACATACCGTGTATGGATTGGTATACAAAAGCAAAAAAAAGTGAAATACTAACTGTCAGATTTAATTCCAGTACTATAAAATATATTAAAATATGCGTCACAAAATATTTCATTATCAACTGTAGATCAACTGTTTGCAAAAATGTGTAAAAAAATGCAAGTCACTTCTTTAATTTTTAAATGCAAACAATTTTCTAAATTTTTTTTAACAATTTGATAAGTTTCCCATGCATAAATTAGAAAACTTTGAATAGATAACGCTTCTCATTAAGATTCGAAGGCTGATTATTTAGTTGGTGAAGTTCTACGCAAAGCTAATTAAAGACAAAGTCTGTTTTATTCAGTACCTAATAATGTCATAATTCAAGCGATAGTTCACAGTTCATGATAATATGTGGTTATAAGTAAAGATAGCACCTTCGTTGAATTAAACGAGTTGTATATTCGTTTCATGCAATTAGCTACGTGTAAAGCCGGCACGTGAGCTTTGAGAGATATAATGTCTTTATATAATTTACTTTGCTCATGCATAAGGTAATCGTGCTTTCTGTTGTACCTATAACTCTGCAAGGATGGATTGTAAAACTTATTTATGTACTTACATGAGGTTTCACATAAATGTTATGTTTATACTACCACATTATTAATTAGATAAGTAGGTTTTATTTAACTTTTCATACCACCTGCTCGACAATGTCGAATTATATGTCATGTAAAACTGACAGAAAGCAGGTGATGAAATAAGTTATTTTATTCGTAAATCGAACTAGTCTGCACAGAACGCAAAAACAAGAAAAAATAACGCTTATGCCGCAAAATGCTTAAACGCTTTTATATATTTATATTCTTCTTGTTTTGATTTTTATATTGTCTCGCAGAAAGTGTGAAAAGTAGAGTATTCTCCTCGTGGATAAAGATGTCTCTACACTTAGAATTTCCGTAACTTCCTCGCTCCGTTCGTGAGTTAACTCTAGAATCCTTTGTTACGCTCGGGATTCAATATAGCACCCGTGTTGTAAGAGACTGCTTTATCTACTTGGTTAACAATCTACTATTATTCCCGGAGATCTTATATTACCATGATCATATACTTTCGATCATAATGCTGATATAAAAGTACGAGAATGGTATTGTGGGTTATATTTATAGTTAGGCAGTGTGAGAACTGAAACGTAATAATTTAATTTTAATTGCTTTATTTAACTTACTGTGTCTTGAATTAGTTTAATAACTATATATTATAACATTATTGTAAAACTTGTGTTGATTAAATCCAATGAAAACAAACTAATAATCTGGAAAAATAATTATCCTTGGCTATTTTTGGATTGACAGACTTAAATTAAGTGCACCTATCATAAGAATAAATCTATTAGAATATATTTGTATACACAGCTCTGTACACTATAATAGTCATTAAATGGAACGCAATACATGCACCGATAAGTAGGTACTTACCGAAGTAAACAAACGTGCAAGTTTCACACATTTGCGTCGACCGACTTTAGTTTTCACAGTGAAATGACTTCAAGTTAATAATTTTCAAGTCGTGATCTCACATCAATTTATTTCGCCGTTAATAGTTTGTCCTTATTTATAGGTATTATCTCGTGTATCGGTGGTTTCGTAACGCAGTACTTGCAACTTAGCATCATTTGCATACTCTGCTGCTCCGCTGTCGATGCGGTTCGTGTCCTACATCGACCGCTCGCCGTATTATTATAATTCACAGGAATCTAGACACATGGCGGTGTAATCCAACTTAAAAAAGCGATTTGCAAATGATAATTTTCTAAAAGTCCATTCATTTTCTAATATTGAGAAGTCGGAATATAACATTATAATACTCCCATTTTCGAGGGGTAAGTGGGAGTAAATTTAACCCACGTAGTAACAACTTGTATCCAAAAACTAAAAATTTCTGCAAAAATAAGGCAAAATTATCAAACATTATCATTGTACTTAATCAATTTGCAAAATATATGTTCTGTATTTTATTTGGAGTACATTAAAGAGTTATCAAATCAAATTTAATTAGATGTAGATTGATTGGAATAACGATTTAATAAGGGAATCTGTTGGGTGCAGGCCACAAGGTGCACAAGGTTGGTCGCTCTGGAAATCTATGGGGAGGCTGATATGATGACGGTGATGATTGACTTTTATATGGGCATGATACTAAAAGGATATTTTGATAGGAACGCGAAGGACACGACAAATAATAAAACGATGGCAAAGCATCGGCTTCAGCAATAGTTCGCGAATGCTGGGATGATCCAGATTCGCGGATCCTTTCACCGCGTAGCCTTGAGCACAATCCCAGGAGTGACCATTACCGACGCTCCGCTTTAACGTCCTATCGATTAACATAGATCTGTACCGAAAGATTTAGTGGCCATCTGTTTATTTATAACCCGATCCTATTGTGAGGCATATTTGTGAGAGCAAATGTTAAGCCGGTCCCAGGCCGCTAGCCGTCGAAAAACGCCGGACATTCTCGCCAATTAAGCCTCGTCAAGTAACGAAGACGCCGAATCCGGCGGGGTGATGTGTCTGACGAGCTGTTTTGCAATTTAAATCGACAAACGAGATCGTTATTCTGCCGATTACTGCTTCTCTTAATTGGTATCTTACAATATTCTTCTTTTGTATTGATGGTACGAGTATGTATAAGTCTGTTCTAACAGCTAAGCGAAAACTCAATCGCATACCGATAACTAGGTTAAAATTGGCATGGAAGATTGAAAAATATTAAAATTTTATTTGATTTGGAGTCAGTGAAAGTGGAAGAAATATATGACAGGTTATTAATTACCTAACTTATTTGAATTCATAATTTTTATTGTTACGGAATATTATAAATAATTATTTATTATATATTAATAATCGAACAATTAATAATGCAACAAACAATATTAATAAAATAATTAGTAAACGATTATTGTCATAAATATCAACAATCAAAGGAATTTTGTCAATTTACATTAAATAATTGAAAGCAAAATTTTGATAATATTATAAACTTAAAATTGCTACTGTAATAACATCGTTGCATTTACTTGAAATAATGGTCAGTTTGGTCGTGTTTAACATCGCTTTATTTGATATTCAAGGTGTAAAGCTGATTTGTTTGGCCGACACGTCCATCCCCATCACCCGACCACACGTGAAGCTGTCCAACCAGATGTCAATTGTTTCCGCATGATGATCGTAAAAGCACATTTAAAATGGCATCTCAATTGTTATTTGTCTGTGACACTTACGGAGCCGCTTTCGTAATGTATATAGCCAAATTACAATTCATAAGAAACACAAGTACTCGGTACCTACCGATATGGTTGTGGACTAACCGGAATCGTACGTTTTAATTGAAGGGTTCATTCCTCGAGCCGTTTGTCAAGGTAATTTGGAGCTGGTTATAAGTAAGTGAAACTTTCCTTAAAAGTGCTCTATATATTGACATTTATCGAACAGAAGTCATGCATGTTAAAATTATAACTACAGAAAACTCCTAGAATTATTTGAGTTGCTAGTCGGAAGTTGCAACAGATGATGTTTGACGGGTGCAATGTGAAGATTAAAATGATGAAATCGTGCGAATAATAATCAATTCTTCTAAAAAAGGAATAATTAATAATGGTTTAGATATGCTGCCTAGAAGATCATTGTTTTTTAATTTTGCCTTGAAGGATGGCTTGTGTGTGTACCATTAGTATTTAGTAGCTGCTGCCTACCATAGGATGCCCGAGATCAATTTCAGACAATTAGCTCAAAATTTGTCATTGGGTATTGTCGCCATATGGAGATTACAGTGGTGTGAGCATCGTAGCTTCATCAATGTAGCATAGCCTAAATGGCCAAAGTTATAGTGTACCAATGCGTGTTGGCCTAGTAATTAAATTATAATAATCCTAGTTATTTCAATATTTGAGACTAAAATGATATTCTCCATGCAATCGTTATCTAAATATTGCGGGTATATAATATTGCTAACATGTTGTAGAGATCACCGAACGATTTACCATAATATACACTCTCACTTAACTAGCAATCGTAATCGATGTGCGATGGAGTCCGTGCCGGGTCGAGTGTGCACTGCTGGTAATGCACGTTATGTATGCGCCGTTCACGAACGCTATTAGCCTATGTACACTGTGCTGAAAGTGACAGATTAGGGCTTATGCCCGTCTGCTACAATCGGAATAGAGGCATATGCTGTAACCATCAAAGTAACGGTTCGAAGTTTCATTGAAAAACTACCTATTTTGCCTATGAAAACCAACGTGGGAAGAATTTGTTAAAATTTCTTGTCTTCAATTTGGCTTGAGCAAATAAATCGTTGACGTGTGTGGGCTTTATTAGGCTAAACTGTATTTTGAGTGACATTTTAGTGCATTAATTTTAAGTATTTCAATTTATTTTAACTTTGCTAATGAATAACTTCAAAGTAAGGCTCCCAGTAGGGGTGGGGATTAATTATGTACGTGCATATTATACTCATAAAGTGAACAAAACTGGCATAAAATTATCAAGAGCTGTATAGAAGTAAAAACCGCCTCACTGCAGTGATTATATCATACATTATTCCGATTCTTTTGAAGCGATGTTTATGGGAATCGAAAACAAATGAACACTTTTTTCCTTATTCGAAAAGCAAATAAGTTATTCTTTACCACACTGAATGTGGAGGCTGTATTTCATTATAGCATATTATGAATGCGGCCTCTTTTATTTTTAATAGAAATAAGGATTTGCTATCGAGATTGTATTTCATTTTAGCTAATTAAGAATGCAATGAGCTTCATTTTTTTTTTCAAATTTACTTACGGCTCAAGGTCCATAAATCACATTTACGGAACCGTTATCGAAGAGCATAAAGTGATCGAAGAGATGAAAAAACTCTTTATGCTATCTGTATGTTCTTGAACTCAACGATGTTGTTTATGACTTAAATATAATATTTAGGACTTTTCAAAATGCCTCGGAACGATGACACAATACCACCACGTAAGTCACGTTCGATGCGGTATTGCAGTGGTAATGTATAGAGAACTTGATCATGTTATTTATGGACGGGATTGGTACTTGCAACTTGGTTCTAAACCTACATCTGCGGTATCGCCGAACATATTACACAGACTAAACCGATGCGCACTTGAGATAAACTGAACACGGCTTACTCGCGAACTAATCTAGCTTAGAACAGCAATCATTTTTGCGAAACTACCAGTCCCCTCGTAAATCCTTAATGGATTAGGCTTCAGAAAACGTATTTGCTAAAATACAGCCCCATAAAACTACGTGTATACGATACAGTCATATTTAGTACGCATCTTACATAAAACACGTCTAATAGCGCAGTCTTCATAAACTGGGAAAAGTTAATGCATAGAGTCGTATCATATCTAATTAGTAAAGCATTATGACGGTGCATAGAGTTCTAAAGATGTCTTTGATAAAATAATACGTGGCAAATCGGGTTTCGGTTTCGTGTCCCCACTGCTTTATTCCACTAGTGGGACCAAAATCTTGTTATAATATGACTTGCACTGACAAAATGAGAAAGCCCTTTTGTTTCGCTTTCCATTAACATAATACTGTAGATAAAAAAAATATATTAAAAACTAATATAAGTCTCATGTTAACCTATTGGTCACTTTCAACCACAAGCAAAAACAACAGTAGTTTCTCTTATGATTGACAAAGATTGAGCGTGTTTGTTAGTTCGCCGTTCTCATTTCAAGCGTATACCTATCATGTTTTTAACGCCTCGATCGCGTATCTGAACTATGATCTAAGAAACTGGCAAATTGTAGAGGCATACCTCTCAAGATAACAAGATATAGTTATATCAGTGATTTATTTGTTTTTTTTATGTAGGTATAGATAAAAACTACTAATTAAGCATAACATATTTAATAATATCATGTATTGATGTATCATATCAGTTAAAGGACTTCCACTGCTAAACATAGGCCTCCCCCATAGATTTCCAAAGCAACCGATCTTGCCTGCAACCATCGGCTCCTAGCATCTTTATTACGTAAGATCTATTCATATATCGCATTAAATTTAATTCGAGTATTAATCCATGTGACATTTCCAACATTAGATACCTATAGTTATGCAGATCCTAGTTACCATAACATTTGTATGAGAAATCAAACTTTTGCAACTATCAATCACGAATGAATCAAATGCTGAAAATGGCGGTAATTCGTATTATCTGTAAATTACATTAATAATCATAAAGTGTGTAAAACCTGTTGTAACTCAATCTGAATAGGTTTGACTTTAAAACTTGGTATTTTAATAGACAGACATAAAATGTTTTTTTTGTACCGCCACGCCCACTTCAAAAGTGCAACATGTTGATGTAGGTATACCTAACTAAGTATGATTAGAAAATCAAAACACTTGACCCGCCGATGAACTCAGAACCCCTTTCTCAGACGTCTTATTATGTCTATTGAATAAAAATCGACCGGTGATTTAAATCCATAAGTATCTAAACAAAATATTTTTAGTGTTAAATTAATTTCTCTTTTGAGAAATTGAAAGTGTAAAAATTTGCAATGGTTTATAATAAATGTTGCATCAACTCTCACTAATAATTTGAAGTGGGTGTCCAATGTATACATATATATGTTTTGTAGATAGATATATGAACTCTTGATCGATGATCATATCCTAATATTTAGTAAGTATTTTTGGCTCATACATATACTATTAAAGAAGTCGAGCGTCTTTTGTTTATAATGTGAAGAATAAGTTGACCTACAAATCGTGCGCAGGTTTTTAGATAAATAGGTATATGTGGGGAAATAAAATAGAGAAACCGTCATCGTAGATGTTCCAGTTGCACGTAAACGTAATTGATTTTAGCAGTCTATATAGGTATCTACCTATTTTAAGATTGTATGCACCGTCAGAGCAGCACGTTATTTTTGTTGCCACCATGATAAAGATTTGCTTAATCATTACATGTTTCAATTAATTTTCGGTGAATTTACCTAAGTAATTGTGCTAAAAAGTATACAAAGCAACCATTAAAGAAAATTCCCAAATTTAACAAGACTTTAGCATAACATGCATTTTAATGGTTATTTTATTCTTTGTCAAACCAACTGCAAAAACTAGTATATTATAATAGATAGACCAAAAATAAAACAGGATTCTTAGTAGGTAAAATCTGTGACCAAATTAACATGGAATAATGTCAAAGACATAAAAAAGCATCGTCCAGCCACGTGCAAAATGTTTTATTTAATATACCTAAAGCCGGTTGTCATTGGCGCTATCGTTCGTAGAGGGCATTCAGACGACAACTTTGACTTCCGGGCCCACATCTCATGACAAATAATGACGATGTTGGTGAACTTTATTTAGGCTATCATTTATTATGATTTTAAAAACAAACTAGATACATAATTTATTCTTTGTTCAACTTTGCGTGATTTTTGTATTGATATGAAAATAATTGTACCTTTTACGAATCTTTTACGTATAGAAAAAACTCGTATGCACCTAATTCTAAGAAGAAATATATTGTGGTTGTCTACTTTGTGTTAAAATAAACGTTTACATAGATGTAACTCAAAACAAATTAACGAACTGAGGTAGAGCGCGTTGATGTCTCTTGTACCAAAAAAATACGCGATGCACAAACAAGAAATAGAAACCCGTAGACGCGATGACACAATTGAATATAAAATTTATTCATGAATCGTGGTTAGGTTTGCAACTTATGAGTATTTCGGCAGCAAAATATTATTATATACCTTATGCAAGTTACGCGAGTGGGTGTAAGCATCCCAAGATAAGTACGTGCAGGCCTGTATTCATGTGCTCTACATACGTAAAAGTACCTATTAAAATAATACCTGGAAATACGCATGAGCTGAAGGTAGTTCCGTGTCAGTAGACGTCCGGCAAACCTTCAATATTTCCGAACAAACACAGTTGAATCACCCGCGTGCGTGTTGTAGAGGGGTTAACGCGAGGCGGTGGCGCGGGGTGGGAGGAGGGGTGAGGGGGGGAGAGGCTCGGCGTGCGAACATGCGCCTGCGAGGTCGGTGTCTTTTTACTCTCTTTACCTCCTGACATTCGAACTTAATGGAGTTGCTTTATTGAAATTTAAGCAGAACAACTACCGCCGTAATGGAATAAAATTAGGTTATCGTAACGAGAAAACAGTCTTCGAGTGGCCATCTTTAAGCTCTCAGCGCGAACGGTCCAATAGGAATTCGAAAAATTTAGCATTGGACGTGCGCTTCCAAAAGCTACTCGTCTCGCTCGAGGCTATAATATAATAATATTGAGCATGTAAGAAAAGAACAGATATAGGAATGGTCTGCTATCGACGAATACTCATTGTTCTTGGTCGTAATGGAACAAAATAAAGACAGAACAGCGGTTTTCGTGACTGTGAGACAAAATTACTTAATGGAAGGAGTGAGAGGGAGATACAAAATAAGGTTTATAGGGTCGATGGCCGAGCGAAGGAACTTAAAATTGGATTTTCTTTGGAATTATGCTTTATTAAGGACACATCTATCATAATCACATAATCGTGTGGGCCAATTACACGAAGTACATATGTAGTATAAACACAGTTAGCGATAACATGATTTTAATGTTTAAACTACAATGTTTATTTACAATAGATATAGTTTAGTGTAATCATGGTTTGTCACTTATAGATACAATAATGATTATAAATCAATATTATCTATAAAACGACTAATTGAGTAAATATAACTTGCTGCAACCTATTATATATTGTAATAAAACCAAGTTTTTTTGTGTTACAACATGGTTTCAACCCATGTTTGGAAAATCGAAACACTCATTTTTTAGAATCAATACTAAGATCATTATGTTGCGTGCTCTACCACTGAGAAACCCATAAAGAGTAAACTTGAGATAAAAATAGATGTTGGCATGTGGCATACCGTGGCAGGAGGGGTATCCCGGGCGTGTGTATCCTGCCTGACTCCTGCAGGCACGCGTAGTGACGCGTGTAGCGGGACTGCGCCCGCCGCGCCCGCACCGTTACGCCGCGCCCGCGCCCGCACCGGCGTCCTTGGCTGAGTTCTTTCTTGCGGGCGCAGCAGGTCGCTCCGAACTCGTTCCGCGCCTGCGCTGTCGGTACCACTGCGCACGTGTGCCTCCCTGTGTTAGTTTATTTCTCTATGTGTGCACGTGCACTTGTATGTTACTATCTTTACTACGATCATTCTAGTGTGCTCTGGCGATGTGTGCATTGGATTAGTCCTAACGGATATTACGGAATTTTAGATAAATGCCTCAAATTCAAGTAGCAAGTAAGATATTACTTGAAGGTGCGCCGACGGTGTGTCGGTAGGATATGATCTTGAGAAATATTATAATGCAATTCGTAGATATGATCGAGTTGTCACGCATAAATTAAAATGATCTACAGTGTTTCGCTAATCACTCGTTGCAAGGAAGTTTTTATTGGAGCAGTTGTAAACTTAAATTAAGCGATAAATATGTACTAGTCAGTGCTTGGTTATTTTATTTATACTTATGCATATCTACTTAATTACATGAAACTTGGATTTCTCCTTCCCACATATTTGTCACCTCGTGTTAAAAAGAACCTTGACAATACTGATACTTACTTATATTATTTGACTCAGGCAGGAATCAGTTGTTTCTCTATTATTTATGAGTCATCAAATATACTACGAGCTTGCTTGGCTAAGAATTTTACTAGAATCTGTAATTACATACCTAGCCTAGGTATTTCTACCACGTCCTCATAACTACTCGGAGAAACTGAATCGATTAAATAATCAAATTATAATCGTGCTTTTGTTACGTCAATAGAAGCATTTATCTATAAATTGAGTTTGCGACCTTGCGCAATATAAGCTGAACAATGACATTCATTATTAGATAGGTACCTAGGTAGGTACTTGTTCAATTTGGTATGTAATACAACTAAAGTCTCAATCGTTGTCAGCGAAGGCAGTACGTGGTTCTCGGATCTTGTTTTATTCTGATAAGTACCTAAGTATTTTATGGTATTTAATTGTTTGATCATCTTTTAATTTGTATTTTTCGAGACTTGTCTAATATCTTTTCATCCAACCGTACAATAATCTAAAACATTAAGATTTAAATTGCAAAAAAAACATCATACCCATAAATGTTGTGAACAACAAATCTGTAGGATAAAGAATTTATCGAAATTCGAAGTACATACCTTCTTTTATGAAACCGACTTTTAAGAATCTTGTTCGTAGATTCCTTAATATAAACTCAAACGTGAATCTTATTCCTAGACACTTATAAATAACTTATAAGAATCTTAACTGCAGACACATTCAGTTTTCTTACAAGATTTCTTATGGTATTTTATTTCACATATTATTGGCGTTATTGTCATACAGTTGGTACGCAATACTCATTGCACGTACTCGTTATCTCGTACAATAAATTTCGAAATTGTAATTGACAAAGGTCAGCTATCAGTGCTAGAGGCTCTCTTGGTAAAATTCACCACTTGAAACAATTATAACTGAGAGCAAATAAGACAGCTATAGACCTTTTAATCTTAAGTATGAACTGGGAGTCCACTGCGTCCCCGTTGGGTGAGATAGAGCACGTCTCTTTTTTGTCCTAGCAATAAAAGTTCTCTAAATGATTCAGATTTATCCTCTATTCACTTTACGAATAATAGAGGAGCACAATATGATTTGCGTACAAATCTTAAAATAATTCACTTAATGTGGCCTATTTAGACCCCCTGTGCTCACATTAGGGTACACCTGCAGAGATATGGAGTACCTGCAATTGTTTGTGCTTATATTGCTTTTAGTATTCTGAGATTACAACAGTCTTTAATTGTATTTTTTATTTTCAGTTTTTATATGTGCACTAAAAACTTTTAATGCGATGAGGCTAATGTGGCGGTGGTAGGTATGTATGTAGGCGTTGGGCAAGCGGCAAAGCAAGGACGCACGCGGCAGCACGAGAGATGCCGCAATGATTGGCTATTTGACGTTATGATGGGATCAAAAATCATCACTAAACTTATATGTTAGAGATCATCTGTTACATTTCAGATATGGCACCAACATTTTAAAGATCTTTTGAAACGATCACTTTTCTTAAACCAACTGATAAAATAATACATGTATCTATTGAATGTGCAATTTTCACTAAAAACCTTGACAATAAGTAAGCAATAATTATTACTATAGCAAACCATTTAAATATGCTTCTATTTGTTTTAATGTGTTTTTATTCTTTCTATTCCTAAGTTTATCCAATCCCCGTAATCTGCGTCCTTCCACTACTCTCCAGTTGAAAAATCCAGCCCATTATTCCAACTTCTCTAGTAACTCATTTACGGTACGAGCTGTACGATTATGGAATGACTTGCCCGTTTCCATAAGACATGCTAAATCTTTTGGTATTTTTAAAAGTGAAGTCTACAAACTGCAGTTAGCAGCTTCTTTACAGTAAACATTGTATTTGTTTTCGATGTATATTGTTAAAGTATATATGAATGTATGTATTTTCTATTTATTTATGTAAGTATATATAAGATTTTTTTAGGTTTAGGTATTTGTTTATTATTATCCTACATAAATAGATATTTATTGTAACACCGCCTCCTCACACGTTTTTTCAATCCAGTCCATCCAAAGGTTGCCTGGAAGAGATCGCTTTGAGCGATAAGGCCGCCCATTGTATCACCATGTATTAGTCTAGGTTTTATAGGTTAAGTTATTGTAATTTGGTGTAACAATAAAGAATTATCTATCTATTTATCTCTATCTATTTGATGCCGCAACAAAAACTAGACCAAATATTTGAGTCAAAAATAAATCTGAACTGAAAATGATAAAGTAAGCTGCACAGAACATGCGCCTTACCTACCTATACCTATAAACTAACATGAATCAGATTAATGTACGAATATACATTTATTAGACGCACACGACGACATCTTGTATATTTATATCGTGTTGGCATGTGACTGTGTGCGTAACTGAGGTGATTTGTATGTGTGCGCTTACTCACAAACGAAGGCTTGAGGTTCAACGTACCAGTCACCACTACGCGAGTTCCTTGTTCCACTTTACCACTGACACTATATTATTATTGTTCCAATGGAGTTTCCGAGTTAAGGCCTGTTGGTCTAAAGAGCCTTTTTTATATGTCCTTAATTTTATAGCTCTACGAGACGGGTTAGGTATCCGAACCCAATACGGATGTTAGTAAAACTGTATATAAATAGCATGAACGTTAAATTAACACACATCGCACGCTATATCATAATATGTAGTTTGAGAACGCAAGTAACATACTTTTTTGAAATTCCTATCGTAATTCTTTTTGTTTTATTTAAGAACGCGTTGTTAGAATTGAGGTTTTGGTTTTGTGCCCAGTTTTTTTTTATAAGCAATGAAAAAGTTTAACCGCAAATAAATCTAGGTCAACAAATTAAAAATAAAATGTTATATCGACGTTTTGTAATTTGCAACAGATATCTCTTTTGAGGGCGCGCTTTATAAAACTTTAGTACAGCAATAACTCCTTCGAGTCGTAAAACGATTCGTAGTTATAACACAGCGATTATGCCTTGTTATTAAAATAAATGTCAAGTAACAAGGCACAAAGAACTGCCAGAGATAAATGCCAAATTGTAGGATTAATTAACTGAGTTCGCATACAAGATGTCCTACAAAAGTGATTCTAGAGTTCAATACAAAAGACATCAACGCGCTCTCTCCGCGTGTGGGTTTTTAGGCTTTTATTTTTGTATAGTATTTATGTGTTTGTTATAATACGTATGTGTTGTAATTTATATATAATATATGTAAATTCAAATAAATTTATTAACAGAGAAAATATACAATTATTTACGTGACTATAAATTACATAAGACACAGTTGAATCATCTAAAGACCGTTGCAAACGATCTATAGATAGTTCTACTGCTCCAGACCACTACCAGGCGGAAGTGTCCCCATGATCCTAGCTGCATTGCCCCGCTGAATTGCAATGGGTGCACATTGACCCAGATCTCTCGAATCACACGTCGTTTCGACCAGAAAGAATTTTAAAAACACAATGGATATCCTATGGTCGGTGTCCATGGACCCCAAGTCTCGACCCTTAAATTAAATGGCCAAGTACGTCTTCTCTATCTTTCGTATTTGCACCTTTTGAGATCGTCGACTGAATTTGCCACCGCACCGGCCCTAACTGCTGTACCAGACAGATGAGATGGCGCAAGGGTATCGACGCTCGTGTTGTCGGCTTACCCTTCTCTTAAGGTACAAGAATAATACCTTCAGGCCCTTAACATCGTCACGTATCAGGCCGTTTAGTTCAAGACAGCTGGTACATTGACGCTGCAAAAAGCCCGGCGTGACGGGAAATCCTACCGGCGGTCCTGGTGCACGATAATCCATAGTGACCAAGCTGTTTAACTGCCGCACCGCACTGACACTGATGAGGGGCGCAACATCGCATACTCAACCGTAAATAAGTTGCAAATTCATACGTTTTATTTGCATAATTATCATACCCATTTAGCCTGTTACTATCCATAATTCCATATTGTCATAAAACGCCTTCCATTTTCCAAAGGCTAATTAATTTACTGATGTAGAATTTTATGAAGGTAATAAGGAAGAGACATGTAATCAGTTTCATTTAGTAGCTGTTGTATAACAACAAAATCAGTGATGGTTCATGTTGATTGTATTCGATCTCGCCAACTACCTACCATTTGCGAATACAGCGAAATCGTAAAATAGGTACAAATACTTGGTAGATATATATGTACATGAAGCGTAGCTTGTTGACACCTAATCACAGTCTTATATTAAAAAAATATTCTGAGTTCGCAATAAAATTATTCTTTTACAATGTAGTAATCAAATCTATTACTAAATATTTTTTAGATCCCGTTTTACATTCATACATTGTGCTGTCTACGTTCATTGCTACTCATGTTGTTGTCTTAAATACCCAATTTTTTAAATAAATTATCTGTCCAAGTGGTACATGCAGCTCGTAAACTCATAACTGGTTTCAAAATGTAGTTAATATCAGTTAATAGTCTAGTTAATATTAGACTGATAAAGTTTTAGTTTCATGTTTTAGCAGCTTATTGGTAGATCTGATTTTCATAAAATTATATATTTTTCTATATTATAAGAAATACTAATGACTCATGATTGACGTACATTAAACAGCACTCTGTACTTTGTAATGTAATGTAATGTGTAATGACTTCGCCTTTTATGTATGGAGATCGGAATATAAGTTTAAATCTACAATTTTGTTTAAAAAGTTAAACTGATATAAGCAGTTTTTATATCGCAGAATTTGAAAAGAAAGTTTAACATAATCAAAGTATAATTATGTAAAGAAGCAAAACATGCATCTAAGAGACCGCAATGTTGTCTCGCTCGTCGCGTCGTGAGATATTTATGTTTATGAGTTGCAAAAATTTAGAGATCTTTAATTAAATTTGATAATTAGATAAATTGTTTAACATATTTTTCCGGTAGCACTAATCTGTACGATTGCATACTTTATTATATCCATAGAGTGTTTTAATCAACGACATCAATATGTCCAATACAACATGGATTGAGCTGTCAAACCCTTCCATTAAGTTGTACCCTTATTTAAGATTTACTTCCTCATTGATTCATTTATTTTGTAAAATTGAATCATTTATCTTTTATCTTATGAGTTTTATTTAATTTTGTATTACTTATTGCTTCTCAATATAAAGGATTTTGTAAATAGTCGACACATTTTGGGAAATGATCCTGGCAGTAATCTGTGAAAACCGTGTTTTTTTAAATCTAGTATTGGTGTTGAAAATCAGCCGTTCCATACAAACCATGTTGTATAAATACGTTGCATTGTATGAGAGCTGAGACTCTTTACAAATTCATCTTGTATACATTTTGCGTGGATTATAATTTTGGTAAATTTCACTACCAAATAACAGAGCTTTTAGATGTTGATAGATTTTTAGCCGCTTAATAGCAAAGGTTAACTATGCTTGTCAGAGTTGTCAGCCATCGTCCGTCCATCGGACGGCTTTGATTTCAGCCGACCGACATCTGTGACGTTTTGCCCTTGACTTTTGCCCAAACTAAAATCACGCTCGAAATAATACGATACCGGTATAAATACACAAGCGGCACACTCAAGATATTTATCTATAAGCGGAATATTTACCGTCTCGAGGTGCATCTTAAGTTACGAATGCGGTTAATGTCTTTTAATTTAATTTATGATGACAAGTGAAAATGAAATTCCTTTTCTTGTGTTTCCTTTAAAAGCTGTTTTAAAGCTGTATTTTTAACACACCTACGTTTTAAAAATAGTGGATATTAATCAAAGATTTTAGAAGATTTTAACTTCCACTGAAATTCTATCATATTAACTTGTAAAATAAAAATATTTTGAATACTTACGGCTTAACACAGATTTTACTTTTAGTAAAAGAAATTTCATAAACCACCAAAAAATCAAGTTATAAAATGTTTAGTGAGTTGAAAACCGCGAAGCCTTAGCAATAAATATTGCACGGTTTCTACATGGTTTGCGGTTGACAGCGTGGAGTGATGTTGAAAGGCAGACGGCCGACTCTGCGTTAATAATCCATTTACTCTATTCATTAATTCAATTTATTGAGGACTCTATTGAACAGGTAGTACCGGAAGCAAAGGGTGCATACAGACGAGATGTCTTGCCGCAAGTGACTTTCACCTTCGGTGCAAAATCATGCAATGCTCGCGTCATATTGTGTGCAGAAACTGCAGTGTGATGCAGACTCTGATAGCTTTACAGTTAGTACTTATTACTCATTTAGAAATTATAGGATCTTACCTTATAGCTCTTTGCGATGCTGAGGTGAGCCTTTTTGTTTCTTCTGTAACAAAAGGAAACATTGTTTGTTTAATTAATTGTCAAGTTATCCCATCTAGTCTTCTGCATATCTACCATATCTCTATAATTTCTTGCTACATGCACGATTCTGATAAATAGGAATCTAAAAAGAAAATTGGATACAAATGTAAAAAGTTAAATAAGTAGGGAGATAGGTAAACGAATAATCATAGAACCTGCTATATATGGCTTATAGATAGGTAATAATTGTTATGATGCCTGCACTGGGCAACACATGTGAAGCTATTAATAAAACTTCCAACAAAACCATTTCAGTTCAGTTTATTTGCAATGTCAATCAGATTTGCGTTACAATTTACAATGTTGCAACCACCAACCAGTTGCAAAACCGAGAAGGCGGAATTTAAATTAAAAAATCTATATCGTGTAAACGAGTGCGTCAAGTTATAAGGTTGTTCGTTTTGCATGCTTGTAAACTGGTGCAAACTGCAAAACAAAGTGGTTCAAACCGCAGAACCAGTCCTGCGACAGGAAGCGGCCTCGGCGACCCCCCTCGCCCCGTACCTGCCGACCACCTGATCCAGACAAAGCGTGTCCTTCGCTAGTGACGCATGCAAGTGCATTGCACTACTAATAACAAGTCCTTTCCATGTCCGGTAGGTAACACACAATATTTATCTACGTACGAGAACTACTGGAACCTGCTACTGAATTGCGTGTACTCGTAATTGCAGGCGCTTATTATGCTCTTCTAAATACTCTACAAGTAATACTTAAATGATTTCAATTAAATAGCACAGCTATTGTATAAATACACTAAATGCTCATAGAGAAAACTAAATAATTGATGGTGGCAATATAATAATTATCAGTAAAATAACATACGTTACGGGCGTGCTGCAACGAATCTTTTCGGGCTGACCAAAGAAACGATCTCATAGAAAGTAGAGCAAGTCATTTATTTATGCAGTGCAGCAGCCGCGGCGGCGGTGCGAGCTGTAAGTATCTGCGAAACGGCCTTATTAAAATAAAAATCCAATTTTCGAGTGCACCTCGCGCAGCGAAATAAAAGTTTCTGCAGAATTTGCTCGAGTTATTCCAAAAAAGGCTCGCGAAACGCCCCCTTGGACGAGATCGCGAGATACAAGTGCGAGGTGAAACCGACCGCAATAGCCTCCAACATGCACGCATTCTGCACAGCCTCACGACCGCATTCACGTTTACTTTCGATTGTCAACGACGCAAACCATATCAAATAGCAATAACGATGACACATAAACGTACATACAGGTACGACAAAATACATATAACCTGAAGTCCTTTTTTATCTGAATGAGTAGATTTTCTTTTCCGCATTACGATGACTGTTTTCACTGCAAGAAGCGAGCCATTGTCTGAACATTACGCAGCTTAGCGTTGCATTAAGCGCACGATACAATGCAGCTCTATAATCATAGCCACGAGTCACGTTATCCGCACGCGAATTTGCTATGTAAATAGCACCATGCACGACATTCCGCCGACCGATAAAATATAAATCGTAATAAAATTCACAAACGTGGTTTGAATTCAATTTATCAAATACACATTCGTGTCGATTGCAAAAACTGAACGCTCAAATAGTGTCGGCAAGTGTCCTGCATTCTCAGAACAGAACGCGTAAGTATGAACGATTTCTGTAATTATTATTTAAGAGTTTTCTCGTGCGGCTCTCTTCATTAGCAGGGTTAATAGCGGGTGCAGCGTGACTGATATTTCCAGAGCGCACGTCAATTACATGCGCAGAATTAACGAAAACCTGAAAGAGACGATGCCTTTCACATTTCAGTTCGTTCTAGCTTGTAAATTAATCTTGGGATTAACTTTATGTTTTGCTGAGACGAAATCGCATTATAACATAATGGCTCATAAAAATGAATTCAGACAACAACGACGCATTTGTGTGTCAATTATTTCGGAAATACTTTTATTAACGTAGGTAATAAATAATTAACTGTTATTTATTCCATTTAGCAACTTGGATAACCCACTTTTTGATGTGGTATATTGTGTACTTCTGACGACCTCCGTGGCACAGTGGGCAATTAGCCGGCTGAGACGCAGGTGACTGCGGGTTCGATCCCCCCCGCGGAACAAATGTTTGCATGATCTACAAATATTTGTATCGGGTCTAAGTGTACTTACATAAAAAAATATTTAAGTATTCTATCAGTTAACGTGTGAATTGTGTAGCATTATTTATTTATTATTTATTCTGGACATCTATATCCCAAAACTAAAAAAATGCCTATCTGTAAACATATCTGACCTCTTTTACATTTCTTTTATGAGATTGAAACGTGCAGCGGTGAATCAAGGCTGAGGTTTGGTGAGATGCCATGTCAATCATCCGGTGAAGCGGATCTACATTTGCCTTACATTTGAACCTATTTCACTTGCGCTCGCTTTGAGTACTTATTATATTAGTGTGCCTCGTTTCACAACTCGATAGTAATTTTCAGATGAACTCGTACAATGTATAAAGTATTTGCCTTAAGTTACCACACAAGACATCGACACAGGCCTACATGTGTGAAGCCACACCGTTGACAACGGTAGCCGCTTTGCCAAACAAAGTCAATATGTGTGTTTAGCTCTTGCAACGAAAGCATCTCAATCGAAAGTTACCAATGTGTGAACAAGACCCGTAGTAGAGTAACCAGTAGGTATGGTTATACTAGTTCCGTATGGCGGGGTTTTCCCGGAACTGAGTTTATTGTCACAAGGATATCTACAAGGACAGCAAAAAATAGGTTGGCAGCGCCGCAGTTATAAATAGACGTCAGAAGGATATTCATTCGGCCGTGGGTTTCCCAGGCCCTTAAATTGTATTCTTGCTAGTTTCTTATTGGAACTTTCGCATTTTGGGTTTCTCCGCAATTGCACTTATGCCTAAAGTTTAAAATCAAAGTATAATCTTTTCAAAAGATGCCAGTTCCTTCCAATTTTAAAACTAGACTTTACTTGGGTTACTGCATAAGGGAATTAAATATTCACAAATATCTAAATAAGAAAATTGCCTATTACCATAAGCAAAAATATGCTCAGCACTATCGAAAGAATTTGGACCATCTAGCCCTAATGTAACGAATACTCAAAAGTTCCTAACAGCTTAAATAAATAAATAAATATCGCTGGACATTTCACACAGCGCTATCTAGCCCCAAACTAAGCAGAGCTTGTACTATGGGAACCAGATAGCTTATAGAATACTTATATACTTTATTTTTGTAAATACATACTTATAATATATAGAAAAACACCCAGACATGGAACAAATATCTGTAGATCATGCAAACATTTGTTCCGCGGCGGGAATCGAACCCGCTACCTCCAGCGCTAGCTATCAGTTTACAGCTCCTAACAGAATACAAAATGGAAACATGATCAAGTCGAATACTGAAATCTTTTTAATAGGTATGCGTTTAAATTTAGTATAAATAGAACATTCATTCCTTTGCTATAGTAAACTTTGCGTATTGCATTATATTAGAACTCATGCCAGAAACAATAGTATTATTGTAACGAAGCGAATTGATATTTGAAAGCAGGTTGGCTACCGATGATATATCAAAGCTTCGTGGACACATCCGCCATAGAACTGCGATCAGGATCGGACTAGTCACGAAGCCGCGGTTTGCGATACAAATAAAATGCACTTAACATTGTGTAGTGTCCGGCTTCTTGCATAATCCACGTCGTCAATAGCCGCAGTTAGTACCTGCCACAACAACGCGGGCGTTACGTACTACCATTGCTGTAGATTAAATAATTGCTCCTCCATTAAAAGGTCAAGAGAGCGCAAAATAGAGCGCCCACTCGGTTCCTACACCGTTTCTTAGCGGTAAACAAACATTTATGCACATTTATTTATTGCTTGCAAACTTGCATTAGCTTGCTCTTATTTCTTTTATACGAGGAAAACAAATTGCATAGTTTTGATGTCAGTAGTAATTTTAATCGTGCATTTTAACCCGGCAGATTTTTCATTTGATAATTATCTGGGGTTGTTGGGGGTAATGTAATATCACTTACTTTTTTTCTAGATTTTGATCGTGATATTTACGTTATCTAATGTAAATACTTACATGGAGAGATAGATTCTGTGTTTCCTTTTACCATACTTTAACATTTTCATCATTATTTTGGTCAGAAAACTTTAAATGAATTCTCGAAACCTAAAATGCCCATTACATTTTTACATAAGTGGAAAGAGCAGAATTTTCTTGTCACAGGAGTATAAATGATGCTATATTTATTTTAACTTTTTAGGACTAGAAACACAAAAATAAGAAGACCTGACATGGGTACTGACATGACATTTTAGACATATATATATATTTTTACTTTTAATTCTTGGTAAAACCGTAAGGTTTTACCAAAAATTTACATAGAACCTCTGAATTTGATGTAAGGCTGTACTGGTCCCTAACTATAATTTAGTAATAGGTCCGATTGACATCGTGAGCATCCTTGAAAAAGAGAGTCTGAACTTGGCTTACAGCTCTCTTCATTTATGGGAGAGAGTTGTAACGCTACAGTTTTTCTATTATTTTTCGTGTTGTGCATATTAAACAGTAGAGAACCCTACCTATACAAAACCTTGAAAACAGATTAAAAAAGGTTTACAATAAGTCGCTTACTGAGAAAAATAATTTTACATTTAAAATAGTTGTTTTGATGCAGAGGGCAGTACAAATAATTTATTTAAATATTTTATTATATACATAAAAGCACCATATGCCTTCCTGAATCTACTAATGTTTGAATGCATATGAAATCTTAGATAATAGGGCCTTAGGATAGTTTTAGATAACACGGCAACGATTTCTTGAGCAAGCTTCTGAGGGAAGAATTTGTTCAAATTTCTAGGCATGCGCAAGACTTACGCAAAGAAATCGTTGTCGTGTGTGGGCTTCATAGAGAGCCATAGAGGTACTTAAGGTTCAAATGATTTATAGGCAATGCTTTCTTAACTTAGAACAAGAACACGATACGAGTCGCGTGTGGGCGCTTGATCGGCTAACCCGTTTCTTTGCATATCGATGTGAACTGCAATGGTAAATTCCATTGTAAGTGAGAGTAGCCGTGTGTGGACTAGTCGATGTTGTTTTTGATTTTGCACATTAAGAAGCTGTAAGACAAGGTTTCTCTTCCGTAGGTATATTTTGATAAACGTAATACAGCGGAACCTTTATAGTTGATCTAACTTCAAGGCTTTAATTAACGTCAGCAATTTATAAGGGCCTTACACACATGAAATTAGCGAGACAACAGGGAAATATTCGATGACAGTATTGTTTTTAAACAGCTGATGTTATTGGCTAATATTTATCATTTGCTATCGTCTTGCTATCCTTCCATTTGTAAATTATCCTGTCTGTACGCTACATATCACGGCTGAAATACCAGTCACCGTTATTACTTATCAGCTAACTTATCAGCTTAACGTAAAATTAACCTCCACTTCTTCTCTACTATGCAGGGTGTTTGGTAATATACTGACGATATTCAAGTGACTGTTTCTCAAAACATAATAAGACTTCTCGAAAAATAGTGTTAGTTATATTACCAAATTTTAAAGAAAATTGACTAGGTGATAAATAAATAATAAATAAATATTTCTGGACATTTCACACAGCACTATCTAGCCCCAAACTAAGCAGAGCTTGTACTATGGGAACCAGATAACTGATAGAATACTTATATACATTTTTTTTTGTAAATACATACTTATAATATACTAGCTGTTTCCCGCGACTTCGTACGCGTTACACTACTACATGTATAGCCAGGTAATCTAGAAACAAAGCTAAAGTCGCTGTTGCAACTTGACTTAACACCCCATTTTTATCCCATGGGGACCAGATTTATGGGATAAAAAGTAGCCTATGTGTTAATCCAGATTATAATATACGTGCATACCTACTAAATTTCATCGAAATCGGTTCAGCCGTTACGACGTGATTGAGTAACAAACAAACATCCAAACTTTCGCATTTATAATATTAGTGTGATTATGATAATTAAAAAAGTAGAAATAATTGAATTTCACGGTATTTCGTTTACTACAAAATAAATTTAATTTATACTTTATACCCAATAACACGTGGTAATCATGTTATTGAATTGTAGCTTATATGACACGTTTATCGGTTTACCATAGCAGTGCCATCTATTGATTACTTACTCAATCCAGTCAACAGATACCGCCATCTGTTAGAATCGTTTGGAGCTAACAGATAATTGTGACTGTCAAAACAAATAATTTGCAATAAAATAATATTGCGACTGTAAATTGTGATGTAAGCTATCCTATCTCTCAAGTTGGATCGAACTGCACATGGTGTGCGAATTTTATTATAATCGGTTAAGTGGTTTAGGAGTCCATTGAGGACAAACATTGTGACACGAGATTTATATATATTAAGATAGAGAAATAACCAAACCCGGAACAAATATCTGTAGATCATGCAAACATTTGTTCCGCGGTGGGAACCGAACTCGCTACCTCCTGCGTCTCAGCCGGCTATTCGCCCACTACACCACGGAGGTGAGAGTGATTAATTCGATATAAAACTTACTGCCTACTCTTGCAATCAACACCCAAAAAGAAAGGCCGATTTGATATCTCTTTCGGAAATGGCTGCGGGATTCGGGTTAGAAAGGGACAACAAGAGATATCTTGAGACGTCACCAATACAGTATATGTGGATAGATGGCAAGCATTATGCAATAGCACAACATAAGTATAATAAAGTGTTTGTTCTGATATGCCAAAATAAATTTCACATTTCTATGGTAAACATTTCACAAATTTATTTATTATGCTCATCAAAATAACCCTTTTATTTTTGTGCATATATTATCAAACACCCTATATACTACAGCTATCATATAGCGGCCGCTAACTGTCTATTCTAAAAGTATCCAAAAAGACAGCATATTTTTACAATATTTTCATCACTCTCTCTGAAAGTTGATTGTAAACTCATTGTAAACTCGATAACGGCTCCGTAAATGCGAATGACGGCCGTAAGTAAATTTGAAAATAGAATGAGACTCATATAAATGCAGTATAATAAACTATATTATAATGAAATACAGTCTTCATGACAAATCCTTATTTCTATTTAAAAATTAAAAAGACCATTGTTTATTCAATTCATTTATTTTCAGATGTCAAAAATCCATATTTGTTAGTAAAAAACTTAATTAAACATGTCAAATGGTTAGTACAAGTGTGACATAACAAAAATTAAATAAAATATGTCAGAAAAATATGTGGTATGTGAGCATCTAGTATAGGTACTGCGCATGTACCATACAACAATAGTTTAGATGCTCACAGTCGAACCTGTTTGCGAACGTATTCAGTATACCGTTGGAGCTGGCCCGAATTCTGCGCCCCAGGGATGTGCACCGCTTGCGCATGGTGCTGTAGAAACAGTCCACTCGCGCCTCGGCGAACATCCCCGACGCGCTGCAGAACCGGGGCAGCCCCACCAGCACCCTGAACGCGTTGTTGTACTGTTATTGTTTTGTTTAGTAGTGAAAAAAAAATGGATACCGGAGACTAATTTTATTATTAGCAACAAATTGTTATAATAAGACTTTTTTTTTAATTTCCTATTATTCGTAACGAAAAGTTATGTGTATGAAAAGATATAAAATATCTCGGGTGATCGCTTACAGCCCTTGTATAATAATCTAATATTCCGTACCGCAGTGGTAAATTCCATTGTAAGTGAGAGTAGTTGTGTTTCAAGTAGATAAATCTCCGTCTAGGTGTTGTTTTTTAAAAAGCAACGCATAAAACAAATTGCCAGGTATGAATCTGTAATTTTGATTGTATTTCAGCAAATTATGCCGTTTTAGGTGAGAGTGCGGAGGTATATATACGTTTACTACATAATTAAAGTATTTCTTTTGTTGTTTCGTCTGGATGTTCTTTTGTTCATGAGTTGTGTTTTTTACTGCAAATAGAATGTCCAAAAAGCTAACACAATAAATGATATGAAAATGACTTCATCAAAAAACGTATTATAAAAGTAACAAAGATCTCATTTTTAACCTAGCATCAATATTTAATGTATTGATAAATCCATTACTATTCAACATTTTTACATGTAGCCTCTAGGCTACCCTGTCATTGAATTTCACTTGCTCACTCAAAATACGCTTAATGAAAATTATGTTGATTAAATTGAGTAATACAAAGTGGTTTTATTTACCCAATTAGTTTTCTAGACGACAGGCGCTCGTAACAATTCGTTAATTAAGATAAGTGTCATTGACGATTATCTCGCATGTGTTCAATGGCTCACTACTTGTTATTTTTTGAGTGCTACTTCTGTATGCTGGCATTATGGAAACCGGAGGTGATCTATAGAGTTCAAAATAAGGCATGACACCCAAGGCCCTGCAACTCAACTTTAACGAATGTTTATTGTTAGAACCGTGTCCCTATATATGATACTGCTTATTTGTTAAGCCAGTAATAGCCATCTAAATACATATTGACTGCTAAAATGACTTAACAAAATACTTACATCATAAAAACGGGTTTTTCGAGTCGGTAATTGTAATATTGTATGACGACACAATTAAATCTAATTAACTTTCAACACAGTTAATGTTTTGACATTATTGACAGAAGAGGGAAGTTGTGACGAAAAAGCGCTATACCTGCGCGTAATAACTAGCTTTCCGTCATTCTTCTGCAAAAGGTTAAATAAGTTCATATGTATTCCGATAACTCTTATGAATCATGTGTCGTTAACTTCTCAGGTTTATTCCCCCCTCCTTTTCATTCACACCAAGAACAGTAATATAGATGTGCTCGATTGGTCTGTTAACAATGTAAGATAAACTTCCAAATGCATAAGATTACTTATTAGGTTCCTAACACTATTTAGAATTAATATAATTATCAATTATTTTATATACATGCACACTATAAAGCTGCTGGGAAATTATTTTGTGTATTTAAAATGTTATAGTTACTGACTTCAACCAGTATTACACTGCAAACGCGAGCCTGTTGCCTTGTAATGTGAAAAGCGATGTTCTTATCTTATCTTAATTTATTTTATAAAACCTTTGCCATTCAAGGATAGAATAGAATAGAATAGTTCTTTACAGTACACCAGGAATACTTAAAAAACGAATTTATGCTAAACTAGTGGTTCGTTCCGAACTGAGATCTCGCGAGTCTCCCAAAAAAAATATATTATTTGTCATGTTTGACTATCAAAATATTGCAACAAAATATATAACCAAATTACTTGATCTACAGTTTCATCCAAGTTACAGGTAACGGTAGTTCATGTTAATTGGTTACTCTTTTTTGGGGTAGAAATTGCAGTTATTCTGGATTTTAGACTTTTGCCTATATTTGTGTCACTAAAGCTACACGCATACCAAATTTCAGCACTGTTGGGTCACTGGTGTACCCTGTGAATTTTGTCAAAGTTTTATTTTATTAAGGCTATTAACTCAAAAACTAGAATAATTAAACTAAAAATGAAAACGGGGTTGAAATGTATTAATGTAGACCTTTCATTTGACGTCCCATTTGACCTAATAGTCTCATTTACATTTTTTTTACCCCTCTTGAACCCCAATATCTAAAAAACCCCCCACATTTTTAGCTTATTAAGTCACAAAAAAATTGTGCCATCACTACCTACCTATATACCAAATTTTACGATGGTCGGATAAACGCTTCGAAAGTTATCCTCGGAAAAACAAACATACATACAGACATACATACAATGCCGATTTGCCCAAGTTGATTTGGAGATCTCGCTTCGTTCGACCAATAAAATACAATGGGCGGCCTTATCGCTGAAAGCGATTTCTTTCAGGGTACCTTTGGATGGAAAGTAATGAGCGAAGCAGTAATGGACAGCGGTGCACAGAGTATATTTAAAAATGAAAGAAATAAAATAAAAATATAATATTTATATCTAATAAAAACTGTCTTTATGTATTTTTTTTAATATTATTTGTGGGGAAACAGGCTTACGGCCCACCTAGTGCTAAGCGGTCACCGTCGCCTATTGACACCGGCAACACCCGGGGTATTATCGATGCGTTCCCTACCGTGTAGAAACTTTTTAACATTACATATCTCTTGAAGCGTGCCATTTCGTAGCCTAACGAGAAAACCTCAAATGGTAGCTCATTCCACATTTTGCAAGTATGAGATTATAATCAATGCAAGTATTATAATCCTAAAACATAAATAAATATCTAAAGATAGACTAATATATACCTAACTAATAACCTAAATCTTACAAATATAATTCAAGATGCTTACTGAATGTAATAATGTAAGTACATAAGGCAAGTAATTTTATGCGCGAACGCTTTGACATGATGTTGGCGCTAATCAAGGATTCGCAAAAAGTGAATCGAGCCAAATTATGTGGCATCTCCATCTTTGAACCGTCTTGTGAGGCAAGTGGTGTCTACCTTAGACGTAAAATACTGCAGAGTGCAGCCGGTAGTGGTACGAACTGCAAAACTATAAAGGTTTTACGATCAAGTAACGTATAGATAGCTTTTCATTCACAAAATATTTAAATCTATAGTTTGCCTAAACACAAACAGAAACAAATTAACCTCAAAATAATCAACTCCAAAGTTATGCTCTTTTGAACAATTAAAGGCAAACACCTTCCTTGTTACCACAAAAAAGTTAAACAATGTTTAACGCGTGATTAAATAAATCCTTACCTGTTTTTGTATAGGATTTTTTTCAAACAGTGTTCAGCGGGTGTTTAACTTTTTTATTGTTAGACTCTTCATTTTAAATAGGTATTACTCGTCGATTTTCATAAAGGTTTGTGTCTCGATAACTTTTCATTACTAAAGACATCAAAACGCTCGGTTTACTTGACCTGTACTCGTTTTTTGAGTACATTAAATTTTTCTTGTAAAACAAAATTAATTTTAATGTTGAAAGGTAAAATTTAATGGAAATTAGCCCTAGCTTAAGCGATGGACGGACAAGAAACGTGATGACCTAGAGATGGAAGTCCATATCTCCATCATGCAATTGATGTGAAGAATGAAACCTATGTAAACTAACAGTGAACAGACTTCGTCAATAGAGTCACAATCCTCATCGATGAGAAGTGTAAGTATTTTAGAAATCTTCTCGTGAATATTATTTGTACCCTACAGCTTGTTATTTTTTATTCTCTGAGGCCAGTACTCTGTAATTGGTACAAGCCCATAATAGATCATTATAACACCGTTATTGGGATTTCATTAAGCTTTTAGTATAAACGTCTGCATTTGTGAGATCCGTGATTCATATTATAGAAAATAAGGTAAGTCATAACCACAAGTGGATGGCAGAAGCAATGAATGCGTGCGTAGGCAGCACATTATTGCTATTGACATAGCAACGGTGCATATACAGCTAATCTTGCCATTTTTGTATAAAAAATTCCGGTCAAGTGCGAGTGAGACTAGCTTGTCGAGAGTTCCGTACTTACCTAAATTTATGATAATTTAGCAGCGCCATCTAGTTTTGTGATTGGTATACTCAGATAAAGTTTAAGGCATATTTCTAAAAAACCTTTCTGTATTTATTTTTATTGGCCTTTGTTTTTATGGTAAAATTTGTGAGTTTGTTTGTTTGGATGTAATGGGTAATATCCGGAACCACTGAACCGATTTTGAAAATTATTTCACTGATCTACACTACACTACTACTACTACACTGTTCTTGATTGCTGCAGGTTGTATTTTGTTTAGAAAAAAACTTGCAAAGCCGAGAGGGTCATCTAGTACAGTAATATAATATAAATCAACCATATTTTTTTTTAGATTATTTGCATTTAAAATTCGGAAGTAAAGGAGCCCTCCCTCTGGGATTGGTATTTTTTGACATTTACCATCATAAATCCCTAGATAAACTATACATAAAAGAAAATAAAAAAACTAGTTTAGTAAAACTAGGTAAGATACCCCATTTTATCTAGTACCCTATTTTAAAATAGGATAAAATTTAAATTTAGTTTTAAATAATAAAATTTTGGACCCGATGAAAATCGAAATGAAAATATATTTTTTTACCTGCATTACAGGTGGGCCGTACAACGTATAACTAATCCAAATTTCAAATCGTTTGCTTTATTAGTTGAGTTAAGATAATCAGCTGCGCTGAGACAGACGGACAGATGGACACAGTTGCACCATAAGAATTCCGCTTTTACCATTTTGGTCCGGAACCCTAAAAATATAGCAATTTACTAGAGATGTAAGTTAGTCATTTTCCTTGTTCAGCATAATAATAAAAAGGTACATGTTTGTTAAAAGCTATTTTAACATTAACAAAATAACAAGTTAGGTTAGTCTCTGTCGAGAAAACAAAAAATCCCAAGCTTCTTAAACCCGAGCTGAATAAGGAAAAACATACCATCAAAAATGCATCTAATTTAGTGGCACCACTCCGACCACAACCGGATGTCTCTCGCCAAATGCACAATCACACTAACACAAACTCTCACGAATTTTTCTCCCAACGCTTTCTCGTCTTCCACTAATTATTATCCACTTTATCGGGCATCTTCAATTTGATTTACGTCTGGCTCTTACACAGCTCAATTGGTACACTTTTTCTTTTCGGCCAGGTAATTTAAGTGTAGGTTAGATCCGAGCCGTACCAATAGCTATAGCCGCAGTAAACCAGCGACCTCCTTCCGCGCAATATTCCTCCAAACTGGGGATAATTAGTTGCCAACAGACGATGCCATTACGCTAACACAACACGTAAAGACTAATGAAAATTTTGAGTTTAATTGCGTATTTTACTCCGATCGTTACTTATGGATTCGCGGTGTACAGCAATTCAGCGTTTACGACAAATTGTTATTACAAAACTTTATATTATTGTGGAAGTTTTCTCTGCAGTTTGCAGTTGTTTCTGTAATGATTATCGCTAATGATCAGTATAATGGAGATTAATTATCAATGAATGACCCAATGATTGTCGGACGCAAATGTATGAGCATGCCGAAAAAACTAATAACAGAGAGGAGACATACATCATGGGTATCTTAGTTCACTAAGATGACGCGGGGTGCCTGTTTTATCGTGTTCAATTATTTTAAACGTATAGTACTAAAGCCAGAGTCTACAGTCGCAATAAGCATTATCATCGAACGTATGAATGACACCAGGTAACAGTAACTGTAACATGCCTTATAAATGTGCGGAGCGAAATATGAGCACGAAATTGCGTTTCCACGTGAATATAAACTTATGCACATGCGATCGCCTGAAGAGAACAGGAGGCTCATTAAAACGACTGGTCTAAAGCAAAATTGTGTGCGCAAAAATTCATACTACATATTTAACCAATATTAGCAGAAGTAAAAGTGAACCATCTGAATTCTCTAGTAGTAAATGTTTACGACTCACTGCGCCACAGATAATTACAAACTATATATTCACTTACCTAAAACTCTTTTCGTAGCAAACATGACCCACATTAGGTGGCCCACCCACAACTGTAAAGTTTAGACTTCACATACATTTTATTTTTTATTGTCTAACATCGTTATTTTATAGGTAACTAGCTGACCCGGCGAACTTCGTATCGCCTTGACATGCATATGACGCGGGCTGTCAATGTATTCGCCCCGGTAGAATTGTCAATCGGCCATCATTAGTTACATCTATGTATGACAAAATGAATTCATAATTATTATTTTTTTGCGAGAATTTTTCCAATTTTTTAATAGTTATTCTGTTATCCGGGGCGGAGATCAAAATTGACCCCGCCGTTCTTGAGTTATAAATGGTGTAACTAACCCGACTTTGTTTTATATATATAGATTATTATTGTGTTAGACAATTGCATGATTTACGATTCCATTATGATAGCATAGTACCAAAAAGTAGTTGCCAAAAAGTATACATTATTAGGATCATACTACGACCAATAGCCTATAATATAGGTTCTTAAGTTTCATACATCTGTATCCAGTATGGCGGCTTTTTAGCCGCTGGCTGTACTCTGAGCACGCCATCCTTCCTCGCTACATTGAGTGAGTCATTACCATCAAAGATTCCACTTCTGGCGTGAGAGCGGCATCAAACTAAACGTGACGTGTCTACTTAATAGCAACAGCTCTATTTTGAATCAAATGAGCCGACATGATTTAACTTTCTTCTTTCAGGGGTAATTACGATTCATGCGTTTTTGGGATCGATTTAAGAAAATCTATGATTTAGGTTACTATTTCAAAAACCTTTAGTTAATAAATAACTTAACAATAAGCACAAAACACTTCAAACTAAAAAACACAGGTATATTTAAAAAAGTCAGGTTTGGTAACATTGATTTAGATGCGGTATGTATAATGTCCCCTTACTGCTTTAAACGAGATCTCTCAGTCCAAGCACATTCAGGCAGACAATGAGATCCTCTCAATCGCGCCGCTGACCCACCTACTTTCGGACTTGTAAAGTCGGCTACGATCACGTGTACCACGGGCGTCTACGAATTACTAACACAAATCGAAATCAAAAGTATGCAAATATTCGTAACCTGCCATGCAAACTGAAAATATTATGCAAAATAATAGTTATTATATACGGTACGGATATATATTTCTTCAAAATATAGCGTTTTTATGTTTATAAATGATACTCATTAAAATCGATTAATCGCAGGTTTTTGTTATGCTTATCACGTTTCCAAATCTAGTTTTATTTTTTGCTTCTAACTCCTTCACTGAAGATGTTAGCCAGCCACACTCGGTGGACACATAATTCTTGTCTGAGTTGGGTAAGGTGAGATAAGACATCTAGTTAGATTTCCCCAATGTTTTGATACAACTTGTTGACCAAATAATAATAACAAAATGGTACAGTATGTCAAGTGATCATTTTAGCACAATAATAGAGTAAAATAAGGCGTGGGCGCAACCGCGGCGCGGTGCTTGCGCGAACCGGATCTAAGCTACAGATAAATCATGCTGCGAACAAACCTCGGGCTGCGCTCCCCGTACCCCTCACAGTCTACTCACGGCGCAGACATCATCTTGCTCGTTTAACCTATTTTCGGTTACAATTGAATAAACGGTGTTTCGGCAGAATTGGCCCAAGCATGAGAGCCGTAGACCTAGCGGCCACAGCACCATCGCTAGCGCCATTATAACAGATAGAAAAAATAAACGTCTCGAATTCAGCATGATATCGACCTTTAAAATATCTATTGTACGAATATCGTGGCTCAATTTGATATTGTTTCACTTCCACAAGCTCAACCATAGCAAATACCAGCATAGGTCACTAAGCTACATAAATATTAACAAAATGAACTAATTATATTAGTAATTTGATAGTTTTACAGAAAACGACATTAATTCCTTGTATGTGTGGGCGTGGGTGAAATTAAGTCATGTAAGTGCAAGTCAGGCTTGAGGGTTCATAAAGCAAGACAATAATTTATGTGCCTGCCGACTTAAGTTAACTAGAAAATAGCAGTTTGTCACTAAAGCGAAATTCCTAGCATTAGGTAAAGCAGTGTGACTAGACTAGACACACAAGGCAAGAGACGAGTGTGTGTCGCTGTGGTCGTCGCCCGGCAGCCCGGCAACCGCCCGCAGCGCGGCCCGGCCACTGCACTCGCTTCGATTTCACTTTTATTAGCAATCCACTTAATTGGATACCGCTGTTGCGGTTTTATTCATTTTGCAGATTCATCTGGGCTGGGGCGCATTTTTGGAGGTATGATGGATGGAGAAGATATTAATTGGAAGCTAGTCAAGAGAAATCTTCATTCTTTTAGTACGTTGTTATACAAGGGCTGTAAGCGCTCTATTGTACACCCGAGATATTTTGGCATACGAGTGAGGACGCTAATCGAGGGTTATATTGATCGCTTACACCAGAGTACATAACTTTTCATCATGAACGCGAGGCAAAAAAAAAATTTTTTAGAAAAAAAATAGTATTCGTCCTGGAGATTGTATACAATTTTTGTATAATTTTATGAGCATTATAGATATTTAGATATAGCCTCTTTTATTTTTAAATCAAAATAAGGATTTATCATGCACATTGTACTTTATTTATTATTTATTTATTTAATACTTTATGGCACAAAATACACATCAAATGTTCAAAAGGTGGGCTTATTGGTTAAAGCATTTTCTACCTGCCAAACCTCAGAAGAGTATTATGAACTAGTTTCCGCCAGCAGCTTTGCACACGTTATTTATCAACAAAAAGTAGTCTATGTGTTAATCTAGGTAATGATCTACGTGCATACCAAATTTCATCGAAATCGGTTAGGCCGTTACTACGTGATTGAGTAACAAACAAATAAACAAACATCCAAACTTTCGCATTTATAATATTAGTGTGATGCAATAAGCCTCATTCTATTTTCAAATTTACCCTAGGCCCTAGTGCCATAAATCGCGTTTACGGAGCCGTTATCGAGTTTACAATGACCAACTTTCAGAGCATGAGTGATGAAAACACATAAGTGAAATGGGCATTTGATTGATAAGTATCGCGTTTTAATTCATAATATATTCTAGGTATGTGCATACAATAATCACGAAGAAAAGTCGGATATCTTTTCAACAACGTTCGGAAAAATAATTAAAACTCAATCAATGCAGTGAACAATAGATTTAGTTCAGTCGTGTAAATTAGGTGCGGGCATGACAAATGATCTGGTTTTATCGGTTAACTTGAAGGCCGATCGCTGGAAAAGTACGAGATAATTTAAAACTTAATTTATACCTAAAACTGTGCTCTTAATCCCACGCTCGAGAGCTCGATTAAATTACTGTAGTTTTTTCATGAGCTGGTAACATTTGACACCACTAGCAAGCGAATGAGTCTTTCATTTGCATTGAGGAAATAATAATATAAAAAATGAGTACATTCTAAGAGCCCACTGCGTTTAAACTTATTAGATATACAAATTTAGGCAAAATATACGGGTTTATAAAAGGAAGTCGTCTCAAGGACGTCTGCGACGTTACTTGCATGATATAATATTTCCTAACGTTTGATTCAAATCACGTAGAATCCTAGGCTTCTGGAAACAAACGATGGTAGATGAGATGGTCGAAATAGACATGAGCTCATGAGCCTTACAGGTCCAGTTTAGTTAACAGATAGGTACCTACTGAGTTGTTATTGTCTCTTTATAAAGGCCTACTAGGTACTGTAGGTACTGTTATGTTACAGTTTGCCTGGTGCATGTCGAATATATTCGAAGGTAGTAATTTGGCCATTTAATTTCCGCGTCGCCGTATTGCTGAAGGATTTTTGTAATTAGTTCGTGTTTATAGATCGATTTAGGAATTATATCGTGAAATAATTATGGTTCCTGCAGTAAAATTAAACATTAAAGTAAAGCTAATTTTAATGGCATCGTTAAATGTTTTACAAAAATTTACTTTTCCGGGAGTTACACTGTCAAGATAAACAAAAAGGAAATAAATATAAATAAATAAGGCAACAACTAAGTTCTTAAGCATAGAGGTAAGATCATTTACGAGGCATAAATTTCCAGTGCATTAAAACATTAAATAAAATAAATATATAAACATTTTGCGACTCGTTTCAAGGTTTAAAGTTACAAGAATGAAACTCGCCGTGATTTAAGTCAATTATAGGGTTTTTAAAAATAATAAAAATAGTAATTTGTTGCAATCAAAAGTAACTAATTAAAGTTAAAATCTAAGATAAACCGGAACTGTTTATGTGTACGTCGATCTTGACTTTCACTTGCACTCTATCATCGGATATTCCAACAAACCAGTTCTTGCAATTTGAGACCAGTTAGAATTCTTTCTACAAATCTTTTAGTTTATTTTCATATTCACTTCTGACTATTATAATATTAATTTGTTATCTCACCGAGATACGCTCAGATTTTGATTCAAAATTAATTATAACAACTGACAGCTCCGTTGTAAATTAGGATTTAAAGGTAGAAAACATTTAATTAGAAATGCATTATTAACAATATTTATCTGATCTCTAAACCCAATACATGTTTCTATAATCCACCCACGCTAAGACTGCAGAACTAGTAGGTATACTTAAAAATGTTAGATCAACGTGAGGCGTCGTCAACGAAAACCAGCGCTACAACATGGTTTGCGTTCTTGCAGTACACCGCTGAGTGACAAAGACGATCACAGAACAACATAACACTATTGATCTGTGTCTATGTTACCTAGATTTATTTGTTTAGACTATTAAGTGGTTCGCTCAGAACTGAGATCTCGCGAGAATAATAAAAACAAAATAATATTAATCGTAATCTTTGACTATCAAAATAGTGACACGAAATGAATAACCAACTAACTTGGCCATTCAAATTACAGGTAACAGGAGTTCATGTAAATTGTTTAATTTTTTTAGGGTAGAAATCGCAGTTATTCTAGATTTCTAATTTTTACCTACATTTGTGTCACTAAAGCTACACGCATACCACATTTCAGCACTGTGAGGTCACTGGTGTACCCTGTGAATTTTGTCAAAGTTCAGTTTATATTATGGCTATTAACTTAAAAACTACAAGTTTAAACTAAAAATAAAAACGGAGTCTAAATGTACTAACAAAGACTTTTTATTAGACGTGCCACTTGATCGGATAGTCCCATTTTTTACCCTTCTTGAACTCCAATATCTTAACAACCCCCAAACATTTTTAGCTCATTTAGTCACACCAAAATTGTGTTATCACTACCTAACTATGTATCAAATTTCACGATGATCGGATCAACGCTTCGAAAGTTATCCTCGGAAACAAACACACATACATACAACGCCGATTTGCCAAAGTTGATTTAGAGATCTCGCTTCGCTGGATCAATTAGCGCTTTAATGCTGAAATTTGGTATGATGATACGTTTTAGGATAATATTGTAGGAGGATACGCCTAGGAAATTACGAAATAAAAACAAACAAAAGTTGTTTTTAAGATATATGCTAGTAGGGGGTGATATTCTTTTTACTCACATACTCCATCGAATGGGGTATCGTTGAATAGGTATTCTTAAAAACTATATGATTTCCTATCACTTTTTTTACACAAGAGCCCGTTTAAAGTTGCCTGTATGCCCGTAAGAAGTTATACTTCTTTGACGGAAACAAATTGTAGTAATTGTAGTAACTAAGTCTTTTGCGCACCACTTAGAGAACTTTAGGCCGAAAATACTAACTTCTTGGTGTGTTACAACAGCGTGCACAATATTCGTCACATGCTGAAAATACACTCTAATCTATTTCTCACGCGCCAATAGAATTATTACTTCAAAAATGTTTGTATTTGTTTTATTTGGTTGTGAAATGGCTTTTATGTCAGGAAAGTTAAATTTATAGAAAATCTTAAAGCCTGTCTGTTCTACCGCTATGAAGTCTTAGCACGGAATAATTTTAACTTTGCATATTGATTATGTGAGTTTATCGCCACTACTAATCAATTAATTAGCTAAATTTCTTTTAGAGATAAACTGTAAACTTATAAATGTATTACTCAAGTAAACTAAATTTACTATGGTTAGTGAGTTTTCCGTATTACGAGTATCCTGATATTCCGACACAGTTGCATTCGCCATGATCATTGGGTGAACCTATGAACTAATTTTACAACTAATCATAAAAAATATGATTACATGCGAGCTTTTTTAAGCTTCTGTTGTTTTTTTGTCAAACGAATTATAAGCTGCTTGAACCACAAATTTAGAAAATTCGCATTCAAGTAGGGCATCCGGGAGAGACCCTCAAATTGTTCCCTTTTTTAATTTTAGGACAACTTGTTTAGGTAGCGTTGACAGGGTACTAATCACCATAGGACGTTCATTGCTAAAAATAGGCCTCCCCCATAGATTACCAAAGTGACCGATATCGTGCGGCCTGCACCTAACAGTTTCCAGCAACCTTTATCAGGTCGTTTTGGCATCTACTGGGGGGCATCCTACGCTGCGATTTTCAGTGCGTGGTCTCCACTCTAGAACCTTTCTGCCCCAACTACCGTCATTTCTTCGAGTTGCAGATATTACTATTACTATGTAAAGAAGCGACTCAGCTCAGCCCAACAGTAAATTTCTTACACATATAAACCGCGCACTGACAGGCCACTGCGCCTGTAGAAGTAGGTAAAAGGTGGTAATTCAATCAGTTCGTTTCTATAGTGCCAGTGGCCTGGTAGCAATATTTTAAAGTATTCTTTGGTAACATTGATAGTTTTAGTTACTTTCACCCAATATGTAATTACATTGATTTCATCAAAGTTAAATACACCTACTTTGAGAAGTATTTTTAATGTTTGAAATTTGCAACATTATCATTACCTTGGAATATATAAAAAGTTTTTGAGTTCCGTTCCAAAAATAATGTTCACTGTGTAAAATAATAGAAATTTATGTAAAGTAAAATTACTAGGTATAAAAATGTAGCCGTACCGAATACATGTTAATTTGTTGCGGAATCTGAGAGCAATAACCGACGGTCACTAGCGGTATTCGGCGGTTTCCTCAGCTCCGCGACTCTTCCACAAAAACAACCATCGTGTGTGTACTCGTATGTATGTGTGTACGCATTAGGGCTACCAACCGTCGCGTATTTTCCGGGAGGTCCTGTATTTTTACTTAACTGCGCAGGAGTGTAATGTTTTTAGACTATAATCAACATCAGTAATGACGTAAGTAATAATATCTGTGTGATGACACTCATGTTGCGATACTATTTATGTTGATTTTAATAGTCCCAGCCTTCGATTATCATAATGTGCAAGCTTATTTACCTCTTTTCAATTTGTTTAGCAATCGGGTGTTATCTATATTTCCTTATTTACTCACTATAATTTACATTAATTAATATAAAGAGAAAATTTACGAGTTTGTTTTGATGTAGGGCGTAATATCCTGAACTACTGATCCGATTCTGAAAATTCTTTCACTAATAGAAAAGAATTATTTTCTGCTTTTTCGTTTATATTTTTGCCTTTTTTTTTCGTTTAATTCCAATTATTATTTTTTTCTTTTATTACATTATACTTGAGTGCTATATTTAATTTTGATAAAAATCCGTCCGATACCGGGTCATCTAGTGTTATACAACGTGTTTTGCTATGTACGCCATCCGGAATCGTGTTAACTGATTTTAGCTGGGTTTAAAAAATGTAGCTTGAATATTTATCCAGTTATTGATACATTTTCAATATACAATTTTTAACGTAAATCGGCGGCGCCTTTGCGACGATGCCGCTTAGTCAGTTTAACAGGTACCTACTTACATGATGAATGAATATGATTTGTTTACCTATTTTATACAGGATTGTTCACTGATATTTTAGGACCTGAAATTAAGGTTGTTTGAAAATTTAAAATTTTCTGTTGTAACGAATTAAAAAACCTATTTTACAACAATACTAGCCATTAGCCAAACCCGTGTTTTCATTTAATGTCGTACATAACAAAACACGTAGTTTAAGAAGCGACTGAAAAGAGAAGATATCGTGTTACTTGGTGACTGAAAATAATGAATCCCTACGAGAGAGAGAGATATAGAAGTGCGATCTGCCCTTTACAAAACCCATAAACAATTTGCTCGGTAATTGTTTATCTATTGTTAAACTGATTGCAGGTAAAACTTAGAGAAAATAAGTAATATCCCACCGGGATAGGGGCTGTTCCCTATTTTAATGCTTGTTTACACGAGTGTTACCAAGAGGGACAGCAAAACCAGCTTACATATAGCCATAGTAATTTTCACATATACTTACTAAATTTTTCACTAAAAATTGTAAGAATATTTAATTGTAAGAATATAAAAATCATGTGCTTTTAAGCTTTTTTGATCTTAAAAATATCTTTTGATATGGTAGTAGTAGAGCTCCTTGTAGGGAAGTATTACCATCATACTTTCAAACCGAAACTCAGCAAGCAGCATTGCTGAGTTTCAGTTTGAAGGGTATGAGTGCCGGTAAAATTACAGGCACGTGAGGTTTTACTTTATATCCGCATGCCTCAAGTTGAACGCCGCGGTAGGGCACTTTCGTTAAGTGCGTGACCTACGTGGCAATGCTTAGTGACGGTTACCACTTAAAATCAGGAGACCATTTGCTTGTTCCATCCCCAAGTAGTATAAAAAAAACATTTGTCCCTTAAATCCGAAATAGTGGGTTACCCTCATATGTATGCACCAACACAAATCTGTACGTATGTTTACTTTGAGTATATTTCGACATATTAAGCTTAATGTGCGGATTAGTCACGGCTCGGCCTTTAAAAAAGCAAAGCCGCATACTTGTCTGTGCCGAATATTAACATATAATCACTGCGCAACATGTGTCAAGCCACGCTATGTTATTGTCCTTAAATTTTTATTTATTTATCAAATAACAGTACTTATAATAGCAGTAAGTATTAAAAGATTTACCTAACGCAATATTTACCTTAATCGATCAGGCAACTCTGTTGGCACAGTTAAACTGTTAAAGTTATTGCCATCCTTTTTGTCTCATACGGAGAGAGAGTGACAGTTGTAATTTTAGTGCTGGCAACCCTAACTTTAGTTTACTTTGTGCCAACAAAATGGGCAATTCAGAGAGTGACAAATCAGGTCAGTTTTTATATTGAGTACCTACAATTTGTAGATTAACTAAGTTAAAATAATTGGTCGAGTGCGGTATCAGACCACGCACAGCTAGCACGGCTGTATCTTTGTCTTTAAAATACAGAATTAATTTTGCAGTTGATTTCGGTATTTTTGTATGAACATATAACAAACAGTTTGCAAACCCAACTACTCACAAAGTTTGTCGTCGCAAAGAAGTTAAACTGGTAGAGTCTGTTCCTCAGTTTTGATAATTCTTCTTACAAGTACAGTTAAATAAGCTAATAATTTAGATATACAAGAATAGAGCTATAGTTTTAAGTTGAATGGAGAAGGGGCGATCAGGGTGTGACTCACTGACATGACTAAATAATAAGAGTTCCGTTACTATTTATTTCCGAAGGTAACCCTAAAATAATATGCTGCATATCATTCAGTATTGGTAAACTAAAAACCATTATTACAATCGTAAACCACAACTACAGTTATTAGCTAAAGTGTATTTAAACTTTTCAGTACGCACATAGGTAAAAAGCTTTCGTAAAGCATAAAAAAGTTAAGTAGCAATTTTATTATAAATAATAGGTAGTCCAATTTATTTGTTGCAATTAATTCATTGTACCGGTTAAATTACACGCAGATGAGACTTTTAACCTGTAGGTATGTCTCGGGAAATGAGATGGGTGCAATACAATGCAAGGGAAGTTCGCTATGTCCGTATTTTCTAGCGAAACTACATATAAGGATTCGACTACGGAACGCTATAAACAACCTGGAAAGTAATTTTCTTTCAGTAACTTTTTTATACGCATATCCGAATTTATACATTTTCACGACAAAAACAATGTTGGTAATTGTTTGTTTATAATTCAGGGGCAAAGGTTACCGTGGTAATGTCACAAGGACAAGCACTTTCTGCGCAGGAGTGCGTCGCGGTCGAGCGCGCACTAGCCTTCCGCATAGAGCCATGCCGCCGCGAGCCTCACGCGAGGGGTCAAGGCGCCACGATGCCCATTTCGAACCAATTTATTTGTCCGATAGAGCACGGTCACTTCTAAAGCAGGTAGCAGCAGTCGGCTGTGACTTATTTCTACTAAAAATAAGAGTGTAATATATTTTTTGTATAGGTACATTATTCATTATTTTTAGCAACAAAGTATTATTTTTGTTTCTTATTTTTGTGAGTGACATTGTTTGATAGTTACAGTCTAAGATCTTTAGTTCATTATTTTGAATGATAGGCATTGAGTTAGGCGCGAACATAAAAAAGTATTAATCAATTATTTTGGCAAAATTATTGGATATATTGCCAGCAATGCTTAATGTTGTCTCAAATGACCGCAATTATAGTCTTTTTGAAATTGTTCCATTTTTTAATAAGACCATAAAGTTTTCAGATTATAGTGCAATCAAATACACCTATAACTTCATGTAAGGATTCAAAATGTGGCAAAAAGACTATGCATTATCCACGAGTTTATACTTGTGAATGCTGGTTAACAACTAGGAATCTGTTTTCTATGTAAATGTGGTCTAAAAGACCTGCTGCTGCAGTAATTACTTTATAATGAGCAAATATTTGTCGTTACAAAAACCCAATTGTATTATTGTGCAATTGTGTGCCAAGTTCGGCGCGATTTAAATAAGCTTTTAAGTGTAATAGGCTTGTTAAATGCTTGTTTTAAAGTAGAGTACTTATGAGTACCTACAAAAATTGGATAATTACACAAGTAGTTTGAAAGGCCTGTCGTTGGTGTAGGTAGACCCTACAAGACCAATCGGTTTAAAAATATATTGAGAGGCCTATATTCAACAGTGGCATCCTATAGTTTGATATGACAACGATGCAGCGATGATGATGCATGCCAACCGTATAAAAGGCAAAAAGTAGATCTTGTAGCAAATTTTGCATGCTGTGCCGACCGTACAAAGACAAAATATTTGATTTTGGAGCAAATATTGCATGCCGATCGACAGTACAAAAGACTTTAACGCGCTTCTGTCTACGTGGCGCTACGCTCTGGACAAATATTGTCAAAAACTAAAAAATATGTGTGATGGCAAATAAGTGTTTTTATGCAAATATATAGGGTACCTAATTTTATAAAAAACGTTATTTCATATTTTCTCTTAAATCATACAAAATATTTTTATATATATTTATTCGTTCACTTTTTATTACATATAAAACATCACACTAATATTATAAATGCGAAAGTTTGGAAGTTTCTTTATTTATTTATTTGTTTGTTACTCAATCACATCGTAACTGCTGAACCAATTTCGATTAAATTTAATATGTACGTAGATTAATATATAGGCGTCTTTTAATCCCATAAATCAGGTATTATGGGATAAAACGGGGTTTCAAGTGAAGTTGCAATAGCGAGTTTAGCTTTATTTCTAGGTTACCTACACATTCCTACACATTTTGTAGTCTAACGCGTACAAAGCCGCTGGCGACAGCTAGTTATAAATTAAATAAATTAATAACACTGTACATTTCACACAGCATTATCTAACCCTAAACTAAGCCAAGCTTGTACTATGAGAAACAGATTTAACTGATTGAATACAAAAATACATTTTGGTGCATATTCAATAAATCATTTTTGGTATGTCTCTGAGTATGTTCTCTGTTAATAGATGTTCCTACTTTTCTTTTCATTTCATAAAGTTGTGATAACATGACAACTTGATTAGAAATTAAATATACATAACTAGTGGTTTGCCCCGAACTGAGATCTCGCGAGTCTCGCATAAAAACGAAAAAAAAGAAAAGAATAACCACATAACTTGACCTACAGTTTCATTCAAATTACAGGTAACGGGAGTTTATGTTAATTGGTAATTCTTTTTTGGGGTAGAAATTGCAGTTATTCTAGATTTCAGACTATTCCCTATAGGTATTTGTGTCACTAAAACTATACGCATACCAAATTTCAGCACTGCGAGATCACTGGTGCACCCTGTGAATTTCTTCTAAGTTTAGTTTTATTAACACTAATAACTTAAAAACTTAAACTAAAAACAAAAACGGTGTCAAAATGTACTCACAAAGACTTTTTTCATTCCATGTGTCATTTGACCTGATAGACCTATTATGTTTTTTTTAACCCTCTTGAACCCCAATATCTCAACGCCCGCATATTTTAAGCTCATTTAGTCACGGCAAGATTGTGTCACCACTACCTACCTATATATCAAATTTCTCGATGATCGGATAAACGCTTCGCAAATTAGCATCGGACAAACAAACATACATTAATTCAATTATTTGTGTATATGAATGTAATGAGTCTAATATAACTAAATTATAAATTTAATTAACTAAGTACACTTGTACTAACCCATTTGACATGTTTAATTAATTTTTTTTATTTTTTATTTTTACTAATAAATATGGATCTTTGACATCTTTGATATCCCATAGTACAAGCTCTGCTTAGTTTGGGGCTAGATAGCGTTGTGTGAAATGTCCAGCAATATCTGAAGTAAATAAATGAATTGAAAATATTCAAACAACGCCGATTCGTCCAAATTTAATTGGAGAACTCGCTTCATTCGATCAAAAACATACATTTTCTATAAACACACCCAGGTACATTATTTTCTCGAAACAATTAAAAAACTGTAATAAAGTTTCGCGCTCCTGAACAAAAGACTTCAACGCGCTACCTCGCTATTTTGTGGAGCTAGTGTCTACGTGGCGCTTAAGTAAGTACTTAGCTTCATAAGCACTTAAGTCTAAAGAATTAACTTATATGTACCAGATATAACGACATTCTTATTATTTGTATTTTCTCTTATGTTACTATTTTGTGCTGTATTTTATTATTTTGTGCAAGCAAAAGAACGCAATCGTTAGGTAATTAATGAATTATATATGAACGCTCATTTATTTCCTTTTGATTGATTAACCATCCTTATTTATCGACATAACGTTATTTATATACTAGTTTCCGTTCACGGTTTCGCATGCGTGGTTTGTCAATATAAAGTAGCCTATGTTTCAAACCAGTTTATCAAATTTCATTGAAATCAGTTCATCAGTTAACGACGTGATTAAGTAACAAACAAATAAACAAACATCCTAACGTTAGCATTTATAATATTACTATACTAATAATCAAGTTCTTAAAAACGTATTGTCTTATAAATGAAAACTCTACTTCGTAAAAAGAACTAACAATGACACGATTTTATTATTTCAATTAACACAGATCTCAATATCACTTACGTAGATGATTGCATGCAATGTCGATCGAGTAATATCTACTATCGATCGATTCGGATGTTATCTGTCGTTGGAATTGGAACACAATTAAAAAGGACAAATCGTGACGCATTTCATGGAGCCAAGAATACTATTGCATTATTGGCAGGGTGCGAGTAATGGCTTGCTGAATTGTGGCAACAATGTTGCATACTCGCTCACTGACAAACACCAAAAAGATTTCTTATTGAATTTTCAATATTACAGAATTTGTTTGAATAATTTCACTTGATTTCAGCTGCAGCTGTGTTGACAAGACATAAAAAAGAATAATCACCTAAATAGTTCATCTGATAATTATCAGCAACAATCATTATCCATATAATTTACACCTTTGCTGCAATCATTGTATGGTGAACTTCTGACAGCCAAGTTTCAGGAGCGTAAACAAGTGCCAAAAATTTGCACCTAATTACATATCTAATAAAATATACTATGATTATTGCATTTAGATTTGTTACCGTCGATTTTATTCCTCTCACGGCCTATAAAGGTATTTATTGTAAGACCAACTATGTAACGACCTGAATAAGTAGGTTTCAAGACAAAGAATGATACCAGCTTCGAGCCATGAAATGTTATAACTTCCTTTGTTGAGAACAATACGCGAAACGCCCCTAACCGCATCCTTCGCTGTTTAGCTATCTCTATCAAACATACGTGAATTACAATTTACATTTGTGCATCTTTGTTTTCTTGAGTTATGGATAGCTGTATTCTTTATTCGATATATACGTAAACTATATCAAGAATTTTTGTATTCTCAGAAACTTTTGTATAATCGTCATGATAGCCACCATATGAAACCATTGTAACCATTTTATTCATTGTAAATGTGGTATGACGTCCACTGCTGAACTTAGGTATCTGCATTGATTTCCAGAGTGACAGATTTTGTGCGCCCTAGGGGCTTAGCGATGACGCTAGTCGATAAGTCCGAAAATGTATGGGATTGACACATGCTATAGAAATATCACGTGAGCTATCGACAACGAACATATGTATAAATCGAGTCGATTCGAAGCGAATGCTTTTTGGCTAAGACCTCTGTACTGCATGCACCCAAGGACTAAGGTAATAAATTATCTTCTGCTATAACCATCAAATTAAAGATACATCTAGTTAGGGACCCTAATCGACTCAATTGGTTTAAAATTAAACAACAATCTGAAAAGTACATCCAAATATAACCAAATTATTTTTTGCCTGCCGAACAAACTATTTTGAAATCAATATTTCAACCGGATACAATCATTCTATAGCTATTTAAAGCCCGGTTTGGCTTGTACGTCATTAGGTCTTTCTTCCGTTAAGTCTTGATTGAATTTGCATGTTGGTGGGGTAACTGCAGATTTTGAAAGCATAACCCTGTTGATTTTTTGAGTTTTACAAAGCAAGGATTGCAACTAGAGCCATATAAAAATAGCTTTGCTTTTTTATAAAGGGAAGAACGGCTTTTCCTTGACTTATAATAATAATAATAATAATCATATATGTATATGATAATCAACTTCAATTTTTTTTTATTGATGAGAATCAAGCGCTTTACAACTATATCAACAATCTTACCTGATGGTAAGTGATGGTGTGATTGAAGATTGTTTAATTTAACTGTAAAATAGATTTACTGACACAATATTTTATCAATTTGTAACACACATCGAGGAAGAAATTCCAAACAAAGCTCATATATTTATCATTTCTTTAACATGCCTGCCTATGTACAGTAGGTATCTGTGTCAGCCCGCACTCAATTTCGAAGTTCGACGTATCTAGACTTTTCAATTGCGAAAAAATAATAACTAGTTATGTATAAGATATAGACACTAACATTTTTGAACCTTCAAGCGACTACATAAGGTTAAATATGGCTTAAAGGCTGTCCAAATATTCGGCTCAAATATAGCTATTATAGTGTGGCAATCATATAAGTTTATATGTTGTACTTGCACGCTTTGTTGAGTTACTTCTTTTGGCATGACCAACATAGTTTAGTGAATGTTACAACAAAATATATTCAAGAATGTATGGTAAGATTTTTACAAGGTTCTAATAAGGAATAATCTTGGGACCTAACTAGTACATGTATCTTTAATACATAAACATATGCGTGCAGTTTACGCTAAGTCTCACACAATATGTGATACTCCTATAAGGCTTCAAAAACTTAGGCATTTCTAATATTAGACGTGAATAAAATTCGTAAATGCAATCATATAGGTCAACATCCAATTCAAATGTATGGGTAGAACATGGACTTCATAAAAAATATTCTGCAATTACTAAATCTAAACTCGTCTCTGCTTAAAAATAATTACCAGAACTTGGCTGAAAGTTTTGATTCTCAATACATTTCGGCTCGGAAAGAAATCACGTGGAATAAAAAAGCTGTAGGTTTATCTATACAGAATTGTTTAATTTCAGTTGAGTACTATGAAATTCACGTTTGATTAGGTAGTCCTGAAACTAGCAATGCTAGTAGATTTTATATAGTTATGCTTAAAGTATTATGTCAGATTATATTAAAAAGTTGGTAATGTTATTCAGATAGTTTCTTAGTGCAATGAGATTTGGGTATTACGATACATCTAAGTTAGGTGAAATCAACGAGTGGAACTCACCTCCGTCGACGAAGAAGCGATCCAATAAAAAGTCAGATATCGGATTAACACTGCAGTGAAATAAGCACGATCACTTTGTCTCTGAGTGTAAGAACAAGATTAGTCCATAAACACCCGTGTAGCACTGGAGGTCCAGAAGTCCTGAGGGTGTAGGGGTATTCCAGGGGGTGAATGCAGGCAGCTGAGAGCTTCGGGTGCCGGCGGCGCGCGGGTGGCGGTCCAGCGTCCGGCCGCACTACGCGCCTCACAACGGTAAACTGGCTGGCAGCGCCAACACAGCCTCTCCCTCGCTTGTATGAGTGCCTCGAACCTCCCTCCCGAACGGATAGTACCGTACGCCGTGCTTGTGTCTTGCTAACATTTATTAAAGTTAAAGTGGTGTGGTGTCGAGACTGCGCCTGTGTGGCGCCTTTTAGGCACACAGACGCGATGCATGCCGTGTTCCGTGAGAGTGTGGGTGTTGGAGTAGGTAAAGTAACTACCTATGCGTGCTTTGATCTTACGATTCGGTATGCACGGCCGCGCGGCCGCACGTAGCACTGTGGCTATACCTTACTTCTCTAATATCTACTCAATAATTTTAGTTTGGGTTTGTGCAACAACACACGTCGCGTCGCGTCGTGCCGAGCGAACTATCTAGGCTAGGCACCGGTACAAAGTACCGCCGCAAAATGTATCTTCACTTTACAAATACATAAATACCTACCACTACTTTTCGATTGGTTACAGGTTATACTTAGATATGGGAGCTAAATTATTTATTATAGACAGTAGCGTCGGTCGTTAGTATCTCCACGTCTATCTAGGAGAAGGGTTCTAACTTCATCCCTGTGTAAAGATTAGATTTTACATAGGGATTTCCTTAGATTTCCAAAGCGACAGATTATGCGTGGCCTGCACCCAACAGCTCCCAGCAACCTTAATGAGGTTGTCTTTCCATCTAGTGGGGGATGTATCAGATGAAACTTTTTTTTTATATTAAACTTGTAGACACACAAGCTGACGGGCCTCCTGATGTTAAGTGGTCACCGCCGCCTATAAACTCCTGTAGCACTCGTGGTACTGCAGTCGCGTTGCCTAGCACTTAAAACCCTATTTACACCTCTTTTGAAGGCGTTCATTTTGAAGCCCACTGGAAAAACCTCCGGAGGGTGGTAATTCCACATCTTGCAGGTTTTAATCAATTTACATTAGGTAGGCCTTACAATTTCAATTACTGCCTTACGCCGGCCGCCCGACAGGGCATTGATTCAATTATTTTTTTTATTTTGCAAAAACATAGAGTTCCCTTCTTTGTCGTACTATCTTAAGTTGCCACACTATCTATTTGAAACCATTTTTTTGACTTCGCACCAAAGATAATGTATTGTATGTATATTCCATCGGATTGAAATCCGAGCTACTAGTTGGCCATTCTAAGACAGCAACCTTTATTCTTCCTTTATTCTGTATTGCGCACAAGAAAATACATAAAAAATATAGAAATAGAGGACATGTACAAAAGCGAGCTTAACCCTAAGAAGAGTTTTCTTCCAGCAAACCGTTGAGGCTATAGAGAGATGATTTTAAAGGTAGGTGAGTGTACAAAAACATAAATAAATATATATACCCAAAACTAATAATATGAACTATAAATATATATTAATATTATAATTATAATAAATAAATTATACGTAATAATAATATAATTAAAATAAATATACACCTATAATAATATAAAATTAAAGAGAAAGATATTGTGTATTAACTTTCCGTTTGAAAATGTTGAGTGAGAGAGCATATTGTAGCCACATATAGTGAGTCGAGGAATTTCTTTACTGAGATGTGCAGTATGCTTAGAATCATTGTCAAACTGGCATATCCGAATGACCTCTTCAGCATAAGGTAAAATAGTATTTCCTTTACCTTCAGTATTTTTTGTATTGGAACAGATCGAATGTATCCAGCCCCGATCTTTCTGTAAGAACGTCGACCAAAAATACCCCCAAATTTTCACGATTTACCACCATATTTTAATATACCCTCAGAATACAGAAAGAACCAGAAGACGTGAACGCGCCTAATACTGAAGCGTCAAAAACTACTCCAAAATAGAGTAGTTTTACGCGAACGCTATTAGTTATTCTATGACCGTCGTCATGCGTGACGTGTTTTACAGTGTTAAATTTAATTAAGTTATGCGTATGTCATCCCAACGTATAAAAATTCAGCTGGGCTCAAAAAAAGTTGAAGTTTTAAATTATATGATTGTTTAAAAATAAATGCTTTTATCGAAATCGTGTTTTATTGTAAAAACAATGCGATTATTAGGTATATAAGTTAGTTTTACATATTTATGAGCAGTATATCGGAGTGCTTGTTTGGGGTGTGCTAAGCCGAAAGTGGGACCACTATTATGATCAACTTTTACTTTGGGCCTACCAACACTGAAATCACGAAAGCATCAGCTGTTCCATAATATACATTTTGTCAGGCGTCTCAATGAAAATGTTCATTGGAACAGCTGATTTTTATTTATTTCTTTGCATTATGGATGAGTACAATGACTCCCTTTTCGGCTTAGTACACCCCAAACAGTACCCTGTATATAATAGTTGTAGTAATAATTAAAATACTTTTTTGTGTCAATCCTATTAGTTAAGGTACGCAGATTTAAACTATACCTGTGTGATATTAAATAATTTGGATTTCATTAGTTGTAACTGATCTAAAACATTTGCCCCAAAACGGGAAAATAATGTCTAAGCTATCAACATTACGCAGGTGGGGGTGTGGGCGCAGGACGCAGGTTTTGTTTTATGGACACGGTGCACGGCTTGCAATCACAGTAGAAGGCGGCTTCTGGTTCTTTCTGTTTTCTGAGAACGTATTTCACTTTTGTAAACTTAGGGTCGAATGAGTGTTAGTCGAGGGTGCTGTTGATTGTTTACATCCGAGTTTAACATAACTTTAAATCACGAATGCGAAGAAATTAAAAAAGTCTTTTGATGACCTTCGTGGCGCAGTGGGCAAATAGCCAGCTGAAACGCAGAACAAATGTTTGCATGATCAACAGATAGATGATATATTGATAGATCAAATATCAAGGCTGGTTTGCAAAACGATCCCTAAACGTATTTAGCCACTAAACATGTTTAAATTTGACATATTTGTATGATTTGAACTATGGCACTATTTTAATAATCAAATATCAAGGCCGGTTTGCAAAACGATCACTAAACGTATTTAGCGACTAAACATGTTCAAATTTGACATATTTGTATGGTTTGAGAACTCCATAAATCATATTTAGCCACTAAATACGTTAAGGCATCGCCTTAAAAATATTTTTTTTGTTTAATGGGAGATTTGTGAGATCTCAGTGCGGGGTGAACAACTAGTTTAATTTAAAACTACAACTAATAAAAGTGTTTAATGTCAGAATTCTAGAATAGGGAAAATAATAACACTACACCAGCAAAATGGAGGATTATTATTTATGACAATTACAAACCGAACAATTTATTCAATAAACTAATAACACAACATCTAAATGCGCTACTTACGTATGAAATGTGATCCCATCTTGTTTTTTTTTGAGCCCAGCTGAATTTTTACACTTTGGGACGACACAAGAAGGCATAATCCAATTAAATTAATCACAATAAAACACGTCACTCGTGACGACGGTCACAGGCTGACTAATGGCGGAGTACTCTACTTGTAGTAGATGTTGACGTTTCAGTATTAGGTGCGTTCACTTTTTCTGGGGTTTTATCTATTCTGTGTCAGATTATAATAGTACAAGCACTGCTTAGTTTGAGGCTAAATACCGCTGTTTGAAATGTCCAGCAATATTCATTTATTTCCATTGTTTTTTTTTCAATAATAAAACTATGACCTCATTTTTTTAATAGAAATAAGGTTTTTTCATGGAGGTTGTATTTCATATAAGCATAAATAAGGATGAGGCCTCTTATTAACACGGTTTTTTTTAAACAGAAATAAGGATTTGTCGAAACAGAATGAGGTTGTATTTAATTTTAGTATAAATTGATCGAGCGAAGCGAGATCTCCAAACCAACTTGGGCAAATTGGCGTTGTGTGTATGTATGTTCGAGGATAACTTTCGAAGCGTTGATCAGATCATCGTGAAATTTGATACATAGGTATATATAGGGATCGCACAATTTTGGTGTGACTAAATAAGCTAAAAATGTGGGGGGTTGTTGAGATATTGGGGTTCAAGCGGGGTAAAAAAAATTAAAATGTGACTATTAGGTCAAGTGGGACGTCAAATAAAAGGTCTTCATTAGTACATTTTAATCCCATTTTTATTTTTAGTTTAAACCTTGTAGTTTTAAAGTTATTCACCATAATAAAAACAAAACTTTGACAGAACTCTTAGGGTAGTTACACCAGTGACCCCACAATGCTGAAATTTGGTATTCGTGTAGCTTTAGTAACATAAATATAGGGAAAAGTATGAAATCTTGAATAAGTGCAATTTCTACCCTTAAAAAGAGTAAACAATTTACATGAACCCCCGTTACCTGTAATTTGAATGAAACTGTAGGTCAAGCTTTTGGTTATGACTTCGTGGCACTAATTTGTTAGTCAAAGATTAAGGCCGGCATGCACAAAGATCACTAAACGTATTTAGATACTAAACATGTTAAATTTGACGTATTTGTATGGTTTGACAACTCCTTAAATCATAGTTAGCCACTAAATACGTTTAGGCATCGTTGTGCAAGTCGCCCTAAGAATAATATTTATTTTGGTTTTAGGAAATTCGCGAGATCTCAGTTCGGGCCGAACCACTAGTTATTATATATGCAATGAGCCTTATATATATATATATGATTTTAAAGTTTACGTACGTCCCTAGGGGCGTAAATTGCATTTACGCATTAGATATCGAGCCACTTTCAGAGCACGAGTGATGTATATAATATTAATATAACCTTCTTAATATATAAAACAAAGTCGGGTTTGTTCGAACACTTATAACTTGAGAACGGCTAGACCGACTCTCATGGTTATTGTGTTTGTCTCCGTCCCGAATAACAGAATAACTGATAAAATATCGGAAAAATTTACGCAAAAAGAAATTATAAAGAAAATTAATTTTCTCATACATTGATGCAGATAATGATGGCCGAATAACAATTCTACTGTTGACGTACATTGGCAGCCCGCGTCTTAAGCATGTTAAGGCGGTACGAAGTTCGCTGGGTCAACTAGTTAATATTAAAATGTTAAATAAGCGTTTGTAATGTAATGACCATACTGTATAACCGTAGAAATCGGAGTTCATAAATAGATTTCTCTTTTTCTGTACTCTGTGTATATCATGTATAATCGAAATCTTTGGTGGTTTCTAATTTCCAACCACTGCAGCATTCCACCTTTTAGAGTAGATAAAGCTAGAATATACCCATCAATCATGGACAATGAACAAATTACTTACACGCTATAAATTCAAGGCAGATACTTTTGTAGCTCGTAGCATGTGCTACGCTACGAGGTAAAACTACTCAAAGTGATCACAGTGCATTCATATTCATTCATATTTTCTGATTTTAGGGTTCCGTATACGTGTTAATAATCCCTAGTAAACCTTTATTGCATAACTAAAAGCTAAATAAAACTTGTTCTGTAGGGTACCTCCCTAAATAACAGGTGGGGGTGTATCCCTACCAGCCAAACCGTAGTTCTTGTTTAATACCTACCTAACTAAAAAGTATCTACAATAGTAACTCGCACATTGCTGTAGTTGTAAGAAGAATTATCAAAACTGAGTAGACTCTAGGTTACGACTAGTTTACGACTTTTGCGAGCAGTAGGTAGGTAGTCGACCAGCTTAAGTCTATAGCTTAGTTCTGCTTCTTCTTTCGAGTAAACGATTCACTTCAAAATCACATCATGGATGAATAAAAATTTGCCACTTCTTTTTGTCTATAGTTGTGTTTGTAAACAGCTAAAACAGTTAAAACAGTTAAAATTATTGTTCATACAAAATATCCATAATCAACTGCAAAATTAGCTTTGTATTTTAAAATTAATAAAATACAGCTGTACCTACTGACGACGGAACCCTTAGCCTGTGCGTGCTTCGACACGTGGTTGACCAATTATTATTATTATTTTGTATGGCGAAATGTCACAAGGTCCTCCGCGTGACTGTCAATCAGTTTGATGGCGAGCAAGATATATTTTGTAATTCTTCGTTGTGGCCAGTGCAGCAGTGGTTGTGTTGTTAAGATTGAACAAACGTGTCTGAATGCACAACTGAAGCTATTTTCGACTCAAGCATCAAGCAAACATTTGAAAAACGATCTACAAGGCTTGACTCAATCAGTGTTTGATTCAATCCGCTTGACCGTCTCAGAAGTCACATCGGCCAGTGTTAATTTTTTTTTAGGAAGAGTGACAAACCAGTCAAGTCCGTTATTATATTATATAAAGCTCGATTACCACTGACTCACTGACTGATTGACATCATTGTTCTCCCAGATGCCACCTCGTAGGGGGGAAATGTTTGGTGGGATCGTATAGAGGGAGTTCCGGTGAGTTGGGAATAAATCCTAAAGTACCCCTTTTGTCCCCCATTCGCTCCCATCCACCTCGTATCTCGGAAAGTATAGGTCTTACAGCGTTGGTGCAAAAACTAATGTTGCAGAGGACATTTTTTTATATCCGGATCCATGAAAAAAAAAATGTCTTTCATACAAAAAAAAATTTGTCCCATACAAAATATTTCTGTATGAATACCGTAAACCGTATATTTCGTTTGCCGTAATTTTCATACTGTTTTTGTAGGGAGCCCACTGCTTGTGTGTACTATAAAATTACTGTAAAATTTGCTTGATTCTATATAATGGTTGTGGAGGGGCATGAGACAACTTTCATAGTTTTAGCAAAGGTCATCATCATCATTTTGGAACATCCAATTTTTTTTTTTTTAGTATGCAACGTTCATCATGTTTATTTTGGAACATCCACATTTATTTTTAATTATGCCTCATCCACAATGATCACTTTGGAACGTCATTTTTTTTTATTATGCAACATCCACTGTGATCATTTTGGTACATCATTTTTTTTAATTATGCCTCATCCACAATTATCACTTTGGAACGTCAATTATTTTTTTTTTTTTTTATTATGCATCATCCACTGTGATCATTTTGGAACATCATTTTTTTTTCAATTATGTCTCATCCACTATGATCACTTTGGAACGTCAATTTTTTTTTTATTATGCAACATCCACTGTGATATTTTGGTACATCATTTTTTTTAATTATGCCTCATCCACAATGATCACTTTGGAACGTCAATTATTATTATTTTTTTTATTATGCAACATCCACTGTGATCATTTTGGTACATCATTTTTTAATTACGCCTCATCCACAATGATCACTTTGGAACGTCAATTATTTTTTTTTTATTATGCAACATCCACTGTGATCATTTTGGTACATATTTTTTTTTAAATATGCCTCATCCACAATGATCACTTTGGAACGTCAATTTTTTTTTATTATGCATCATCCACTGTGATCATTTTGGAACATCATTTTTTTTAATTATGCCTCATCCACAATGATCACTTTGGAACGTCAATTTTTTTTTTGTATTATGCAACATCCACTGTGATCATTTTGGTACATATTTTTTTTTAATTATGCCTCATCCACAATGATCACTTTGGAACGTCAATTATTTATTTTTTTTATTATGCAACATCCACTGTGATCATTTTGGTACATCATTTTTTTAATTACGCCTCATCCACAATGATCACTTTGGAACGTCAATTATTATTTTTTTTTATTATGCATCATCCACTGTGATCATTTTGGAACATCATTTTTTTAAATTATGCCTCATCCACATGATCATTTTGGAACGTCAATTTTTTTTTATTATGCAACATCCACTGTGATCATTTTGGAAAATCAATTTTTTTTCTTGCACCAATTTTTGGTGGAATCGTTATTTTATGGTCATCATCGCCCTTGCCATCATTTTGAATTCTTCTCTCACTTCCTTTTCGTTTTCTAATGTTTCTTCCACATTGATATCCTCTTTAATTGTTTCTATAACTTCGAAATCCTCTTTGATGGCATTTTTACTTCAATATACTTTTGAATTGTTTTTTCTATTTTTCTATTTTCTTCAATTACTTCTCTTACTTCAATATCGACTCTACAAAATTATGGGTTTTAATACAAATCTTAAATCGCTCATATCTTCTAAACGGGAAGAGTTACCCCCAGCAAACTTTTACAAAATATTGGTACTAATTTTTGGTGGATTAGTTTTTTTAATACCATCATAGCCCTTGAGATCCTTTTTGAATACTTCTCATACTTCGTCTTCCACTTTGAATGCTTCTTTCACCTCGATATCCTCTATTTTTGCTTCTTCCACTTTGATATCCTTTTTAATTGCTTTTTCTACTTATATGTTTTCTTCAATTGCTTCTTTTACTTCAATTCCCACTCTACAAAATTATGGGTTTTAATACAAATCTTAAATCGCTCGTATCTTCTAAACGGGAACAGTTACGCCTAGCAAACTTTTACAAAATATTGGTACAAATTTTTGGTGGAATAGTTTTTTTAATACAATCATTGCCATTGACATCCGTTTTGAATGCTTCTCTTACTTGGTCTTCCACTTTAAATGCTTCTTTCACCTCGATATCCTCTATTTTTGCTTCTTCCACTTTGATATCCTTTTTAATTGCTTTATCTACTTATATATTATTTTCTTCAATTGCTTCTTTTACTTCAATTTCCACTCTACAAAATTATGGGTTTTAATACAAATCTTAAATCGCTCGTATCTTCTAAACGGGAACAGTTACGACTAGCAAACTTTTACAAAATATTGGTACAAATTTTTGGTCGAATATTTTTTGTATTACCATCATTGATCTTGAAATCCTTTTTGAATGCTTTTTTCACCTCGATATCCTCTATTTTTGCTTCTTTTACTACAATTTCCACTCTACAAAATTATGGGTTTTAATACAAATCTTAAATCGCTCGTATCTTCTAAACGGGAACAGTTACGCCTAGCAAACTTTTACAAAATATTGGTACAAATTTTTGGTCGAATAGTTTTTTTATTACCATCATTGCTCTTGACATCCTTTTTGAATGCTTCTCTCACTTGGTCTTCCTCCTTGAATGCTTCTTTCACCTCGATATCCTCTATTTTTGCTTCTTTCACTTTGATATCCTTTTTAATGTCTTTTTCTACTTATATGTCTTCTTCAATTGCTTCTTTTACTTCAATTTCCACTCCACAAAATTATGGGTTTTCATACAAAACTTAAATCGCTCGTATCTTTTAAACGGGAAGAGATAGCTCGAGGAAACTTTTACAATATATTGGTATAAGTTTTTGGTGAAACCGTTTTTTATTTTTATCATTGTCCTCGACGTCTTTTACTCAATTTCAATTTCCTCTTTAATTGTTTCTGCTACTTCGATATCCTATTTGATTGCTTCTTTCACTTCAATATCCTCTTTGATTGCTTCTTCCACTTCAATATCATTTTTGATTGCTGCTTCCACTTGGATATCCTCTTTGATTTGATTGCTTTTTCCATTTCGATCGTCTTTGATTGCTTCTTACACATGGATATCCTCTTCGATAACTTTAAACAGCTCGATATCCTCTTTGATTGCTTCTTCCACTTTGATATCCTCTTTTATTGCTTCTACCTATTCGATATCATCTTCGATTTCCTTTTGATTGCTTCTTGCACTGCAATATTCTCTTTGATTGCGTCTTCATCTTCGATATCGTTTTTGATAGCATTTTCACTTCGATATCCTCTGTGATGGCTTCTTCCACTTCGATACCCTCTTTGATTGCTTCTTCCACTTCGATATCCTCTTTGATTGCTTCTTCCACTTCGATATCCTCTTTGATTGCTTCTTACACTTCGATATCGTCTTTGACTGTTTCTTCCACTTCGATATCGTCTTTGATTGCTTTTTTCACTTCGTCATCTTCTTAGAACACCACCTCGGTATCCTCTTTGATTGCTTACTCAACTTTAATTTCCTCTTTGACTGTTTCTGCTACTTCGATATCCTATTTGATTGCTTCTTTCACTTCAATATCCTCTTTGATTGCTTCTTCCACTTCGATATCGTTTTTGACTGTTTCTTCCACTCCGATATCGTCTTTGATTGCTTTTTTCACTTCATCATCCTCTTAGAACGCTTCTACCACCTCGGTATCCTCTTTGATTGCTTACTCAACTTTAATTTCCTCTTTGATTGTTTCTGCTACTTCGATATCCTATTTGATTGCTTCTTTCACTGCAATATCCTCTTTGATTGCTTCTTCCACTTCGATATCGTTTTTGACTGTTTCTTCCACTTCGATATCGTCTTCGATTGCTTTTTTCACTTCGTCATCCTCTTAGAACGCTTCTACCACCTCGGTATCCTCTTTGATTGCTTACTCAACTTTAATTTCCTCTTTGATTGTTTCTGCTACTTCGATATCCTATTTGATTGCTTCTTTCCCTTCAATATCCTCTTTGATTGCTTCTTTCACTTTGATATCGTTTTTGACTGTTTCTTCCAGTTCGATATCGTCTTTGATTGCTTTTTTTACTTCGTCATCCTCTTAGAATGCTCCTACCACCTCGGTATCCTCTTTGATTGCTTACTCAACTTTAATTTCCTCATTGATTGTTTCTGCTGCTTCGATATCCTATTTGATTGCTTCTTTCACTTCAATATCCTCTTTGATTGCTGCTTCCACTTGGAAATCCTCTTTGATTTGATTGCTTCTTCCATTTCGATATCGTCTTTACTGCTTCTTACACATGGATATCCTCTTTGATGGCTTTTAACAGCTCGATATCCTCTTTAATTACTTCTTCGACTAAAAGAAAAACACGCGAGCTGCGAGCAGCTCGCGCACAACGCAACCTCTAGTTATATTATATAAAGCTCGATTACCACTGACTCACTGACTGATTGACATCATTGTTCTCCCAGATGCCACCTCGTAGGGGGGAAATGTTTGGTGGGATCGTATAGAGGGAGTTCCGGTGAGTTGGGAATAAATCCTAAAGCACCCCTTTTGTCCCCCATTCGCTCCCATCCACCTCGTATCTCGGAAAGTATAAGTCTTACAGCGTTGGTGCAAAAACTAATGTTGCAGAGGACATTTTTTTATATCCGGTTCCATGAAAAAAAAATTGACTTTCATACAAAAAAAAAATTGTCCCATACAAAATATTTCTGTATGAATACCGTAAACCGTATATTTCGTTTGCCGTAATTTTCATACTGTTTTTGTTGGGAGCTTACGGCTTGTGTGTACTATAAAATTACTGTAAATTTGCTTGATTCTATATAATGGTCGTGCGTGGAGGGACATGAGATAACTTTCATAGTTTTTGCAAAGGTCATCATCATCATTTTGGAACATCCAATTTTTTTTTTTTTTTTTAGTATGCAACGTTCATCATGTTTATTTTGGAACATCTACATTTTTTTAATTATGCCTCATCCACAATGATCACTTTGGAACGTCAATTTTTTTTTTTTTTTATGCAACATCCACTGTGATCATTTTGGTACATCATTTTTTTAATTATGCCTCATCCACAATGATCACTTTGGAACGTAAATTTTTTTTTTATTATGCAACATCCACTGTGATCATTTTGGTACATCATTTTTTTTAATTATGCCTCATCCACAATGATCACTTTGGAACGTCAATTTTTTTTTTATTATGCAACATCCACTGTGATCATTTTGGTACATAATTTTTTATAATTATGCCTCATCCACAATGATCACTTTGGAACGTCAATTTTTTTTTTTATTATGCAACATCCACTGTGATCATTTTGGTACATCATTTTTTTTAATTATGCCTCATCCACAATGGTCACTTTGGAACGTCAATTATTTTTTTTATTATGCATCATCCACTGTGATCATTTTGGAACATCATTTTTTTTTCAATTATGCCTCATCCACTATGATCACTTTGGAACGTCATTTTTTTTTTATTATGCAACATCCACTGTGATCATTTTGGTACATCATTTTTTTTAATTATGCCTCATCCACAATGATCACTTTGGAACGTCAATTTTTTTTTTATTATGCAACATCCACTGTGATCATTTTGGTACATAATTTTTTATAATTATGCCTCATCCACAATGATCACTTTGGAACGTCAATTTTTTTTTTTATTATGCAACATCCACTGTGATCATTTTGGTACATCATTTTTTTTAATTATGCCTCATCCACAATGGTCACTTTGGAACGTCAATTATTTTTTTTATTATGCATCATCCACTGTGATCATTTTGGAACATCATTTTTTTTTCAATTATGCCTCATCCACTATGATCACTTTGGAACGTCATTTTTTTTTTATTATGCAACATCCACTGTGATCATTTTGGTACATCATTTTTTTTAATTATGCCTCATCCACAATGATCACTTTGGAACGTCAATTATTTTTTTTTTATTATGCAACATCCACTGTGATCATTTTGGTACATCATTTTTTTAATTACGCCTCATCCACAATGATCACTTTGGAACGTCAACTATTTTATTTTTTATTATGCAACATCCACTGTAATCATTTTGGTACATAATTTTTTTTAATTATGCCTCATCCACAATGATCACTTTGGAACGTCATTTTTTTTTATTATGCAACATCCACTGTGATCATTTTGGTACATCATTTTTTTTAATTATGCCTCATCCACAATGATCACTTTGGAACGTCAATTTTTTTTTTTTTATTATGCAACATCCACTGTGATCATTTTGGTACATAATTTTTTTTAATTATGCATCATCCACAATGATCACTTTGGAACGTCAATTTTTTTATTTTATTATGCATCATCCACTGTGATCATTTTGGAACATCATTTTTTTTAATTATGCCTCATCCACAAGGATCACTTTGGAACGTCAATTATTATTATTTTTTTTGTATTATGCAACATCCACTGTGATCATTTTGGTACATCATTTTTTTAATTACGCCTCATCCACAATGATCACTTTGGAACGTCAATTATTATTTTATTATGCAACATCCACTGTGATCATTTTGGAAAATAATTTTTTTTTTGTAGCACAAATTTTTGGTGGAATCGTTATTTTACGGTCATCATCGCCCTTGTCCTTATTTAATTCTTCTCTCACTTCCTTTTCGTTTTCGAATGTTTCTTCCACATTGATATCCTCTTTAATTGTTTCTATAACTTCGAAATCCTCTTTGATGGCATTTTTACTTCAATATACTTTTTATTGTTTTTTCTATTTTACTATTTTCTTCAATTATTTCTCTTACTTCAATATCGACTCTACAAAATTATGGGTTTTAATACAAATCTTAAATCGATCGTATCTTCTAAACGGGAAGAGTTACCCCCAGCAAACTTTTACAACATATTGGTACTTATTTTTGGTGGAATAGTTTTTTTAATACCATCATTGCCCTTCAGATCCGTTTTGAATGCTTCTCTTACTTCGTCTTCCACTTTAAATGCTTCTTTCATTTTGCTTCTTCCACTTTGATATCCTTTTTAATTGCTTTTTCTACTTATATGTTTTCTTCAATTGCTTCTTTTACTTCAATTCCCACTCTACAAAATTATGGGTTTTAATACAAATCTTAAATCGCTCGTATCTTCTAAACGGGAACAGTTACGCCTAGCAAACTTTTACAAAATATTGGTACAAATTTTTGGTGGAATAGTTTTTTTAATACCATCATTGCCCTTGACATCCGTTTTGAATGCTTCTCTTACTTCGTCTTCCACTTTATATGCTTCTTTCGCCTCGATATCCTCTATTTTTGCTTCTTCCACTTTGATATCCTTTTTAATTGCTTTATCTACTTATATATTTTCTTCAATTGCTTCTTTTACTTCAATTCCCACTCTACAAAATTATGGGTTTTAATACAAATCTTAAATCGCTCGTATCTTCTAAACGGGAACAGTTACGCCTAGCAAACTTTTACAAAATATTGGTACAAATTTTTGGTCGAATATTTTTTTTATTACCATCATTGATCTTGAAATCCTTTTTGAATGCTTCTTTCACCTTGATATCCTCTATTTTTGCTTCTTCCACTTTGATATCCTTTTTAATTGCTTGTTCTACTTATATATTTTCTTCAATTGCTTCTCTTACTACAATTTCCACTCTACAAAATTACGGGTTTTAATACAAATCTTAAATCGCTCGTATCTTCTAAACGGGAACAGTTACGCCTAGCAAACTTTTACAAAATATTGGTACAAATTTTGGGTCGAATAGTTTTTTTATTACCATCATTGCTCTTGACATCCTTTTTGAATGCTTATCTCACTTGGTCTTCCTCCTTGAATGCTTCTTTCACCTCGATATCCTCTATTTTTGCTTCTTCCACTTTGATATCCTTTTTAATGACTTTTTCTACTTATATGTCTTCTTCAATTGCTTCTTTTACTTCAATTTCCACTCCACAAAATTATGGGTTTTCATACAAAACTTAAATCGCTCGTATCTTTTAAACGGGAAGAGATAGCTCGAGGAAACTTTTACAAAATATTTGTATAAGTTTTTGGTGAAACCGTTTTTTATTTTTATCATTGTCCTCGACGTCTTTTACTCAATTTCAATTTCCTCTTTAAGTGTTTCTGCTACTTCGATATCCTATTTGATTGCTTCTTTCACTTCAATATCCTCTTTGATTGCTTCTTCCACTTCGATATCATCTTTGATTGCTGCTTCCACTTGGATATCCTCTTTGATTTGATTGCTTCTTCCATTTCGATCGTCTCTGACTGCTTCTTACACATGGATATCCTCTTCGATAACTTTAAACAGCTCGATATCCTCTTTGATTGCTTCTTCCACTTTGATATCCTCTTTTATTGCTTCTACCAATTCGATATCATCTTCGATTTCCTTTTGATTGCTTCTTGCAGTGCAATATTCCCTTTGAATGCGTCTTCATCTTCGATATCGTTTTTGATAGCATTTTCACTTCGATATCCTCTGTGATGGCTTCTTCCACTTCGATACCCTCTTTGATTGCTTCTTCCACTTCGATATCCTCTTTGATTGCTTCTTCCACTTCGATATCCCCTTTGATTGCTTCTTCCACTTCGATATCGTCTTTGACTGTTTCTTCCACTTCGATATCGTCTTTGATTGCTTTTTTCACTTCGTCATCCTCTTAGAACGCTTCTACCACCTCGGTATCCTCTTTGATTGCTTACTCAACTTTAATTTCCTCTTTGATTGTTTCTGCTACTTCGATATCCTATTTGATTGCTTCTTTCACTTCAATATCCTCTTTGATTGCTTCTTCCACTTCGATATCGTTTTTGACTGTTTCTTCCACTTCGATATCGTCTTTGATTGCTTTTTTTACTTCGTCATCCTCTTAGAATGCTCTTACCACCTCGGTATCCTCTTTGAATGCTTACTCAACTTTAATTTCCTCATTGATTGCTGCTTCGATATCCTATTTGATTGCTTTTTTCACTTCAATATCCTCTTTAATTGCTGCTTCCACTTGGAAATCCTCTTTGATTTGATTGCTTCTTCCACTTCGATATCGTCTTTGACTGCTTCTTACACATGGATATCCTGTTTGATGGCTTTTAACAGCTCGATATCCTCTTTAATTACTTCTTCGACTAAAAGAAAAACACGCGAGCTGCGAGCAGCTCGCGCACAACGCAACCTCTAGTTATATTATATAAAGCTCGATTACCACTGACTGACTGACTGACTCATTGACATGTTTGTTCTCCCAGATGCCACCTCGTAGGGTAAAAATGTTTGGTAGGATCGTATAGAGGGAGTTCTGATGAGTTGGGAATAAATCCTAAAGTCCCCCTTTTGTCCCCCATTCGCTCCCATCCACCTCGTATCTCGGAAAGTATAGGTCTTAGAGCGTTGGTGCAAAAACTAATGTTGCAGAGGACATTTTTTTATATCCGGTTCCATGAAAAAAAAATTGTCTTTCATACAAAAAAAAAATTGTCCCATACAAAATATTTCTGTATGAATACCGTAAACCGTATATTTCGTTTGCCGTAATTTTCATACTGTTTTTCTAGGGAGCCCATGGCTTGTGTGTACTATAAAATTACTGTAAATTTGCTTGATTCTATATAATGTTGGTGGAGGGGCATGAGACAGCTTTCATAGTTTTTGCAAAGGTCATCATCATCATTTTGGAACATCCAATTTTTTTTTTTTTTAGTATGCAACGTTCATCATGTTTATTTTGGAACATCAATTTTTTTTTAATTATGCCTCATCCACAATGATCACTTTTGGAACGTCATTTTTTTTTTTTTTTTATTCTGCAAAATCCTTTGTGATCATTTTGGAACATCATTTTTTTTAATTATGTCTCATCCACAATGATCACTTTGGAACGTCAATTATTATTTTTTTTTATTATGCAACATCCACTATGATCATTTTGGTACATCATTTTTTTAATTACGCCTCATCCACAATGATCACTTTGAAACGTCAAATATTTTTTATTTTTTTATTATGCATCATCCACTGTGATAATTTTGGAAGATCATTTTTTTTCAATTATGCCTCATCCACTATGATCACTTTGGAACGTCATTTTTTTTTTATTATGCAATATCCACTGTGATATTTTGGTACATCATTTTTTTTTATTATGCCTCATCCACAATGATCACTTTGGAACGTCAATTTTTTTTTTATTATGCAACATCCACTGTGATATTTTGGTACATCATTTTTTTCAATTATGCCTCATCCACAATGATCACTTTGGAACGTCAATTATTATTATTTTTTTTTATTATGCAACATCCACTATGATCATTTTGGTACATCATTTTTTTAATTACGCCTCATCCACAATGATCACTTTGGAACGTCAATTATTTTTTATTTTTTTATTATGCATCATCCACTGTGATCATTTTGGAACATCATTTTTTTTCAATTATGCCCCATCCACTATGATCACTTTGGAACGTCATTTTTTTTTTATTATGCAACATCCACTGTGATATTTTGGTACATCATTTTTTTTAATTATGCCTCATCCACAATGATCACTTTGGAACGTCAATTATTTTTTTTTTATGCAACATCCACTATGATCATTTTGGTACATCATTTTTTTAATTACGCCTCATCCACAAGGATCACTTTGGAACGTCAATTATTTTTTATTTTTTTATTATGCATCATCCACTGTGATCATTTTGAAACATTATTTTTTTCAATTATGCCTCATCCACTATGATCACTTTGGAACGTCATTTTTTTTTATTATGCAATATCCACTGTGGTATTTTGGTACATCATTTTTTTTAATTATGCCTCATCCACAATGATCACTTTGGAACGTCAATTTTTTTTTTATTATGCAACATCCACTGTGATATTTTGGTACATCATTTTTTTTAATTATGCCTCATCCACAATGATCACTTTGGAACGTCAATTATTATTATTTTTTTTTATTATGCAACATCCACTATGATCATTTTGGTACATCATTTTTTTAATTACGCCTCATCCACAATGATCACTTTGGAACGTCAATTATTTTTTATTTTTTTATTATGCAACATCCACTGTGATATTTTGGTACATCATTTTTTTAATTATGCCTCATCCACAATGATCACTTTGGAACGTCATTTTTTTTTTATTATGCAACATCCACTATGATTATTTTGGTACATCATTTTTTTTAATTACGCCTCATCCACAAGGATCATTTTGGAACGTCAATTTTTTTTTTACTATGCAAAATCCTTTGTGATCATTTTGGAAAATCAATTTTTTTTAAATTATGCCTCATCCACAATGATCATTTTGAAACGTCAATTTTTTTTTATTATGCAAAATCCTTTGTGATCATTTTGGAAAATCATTTTTTTTTAATTATGGCTCATCCACAATGATCACTTTTGGAACGTCAATTTTTTTTTATTATGCAACATCCACTGTGATATTTTGGTACATCATTTTTTTTAATTATGCCTCATCCACAATGATCACTTTGGAACGTCAATTATTTTTTTTTTATGCAACATCCACTATGATCATTTTGGTACATCATTTTTTTAATTACGCCTCATCCACAAGGATCACTTTGGAACGTCAATTATTTTTTATTTTTTTATTATGCATCATCCACTGTGATCATTTTGAAACATTATTTTTTTCAATTATGCCTCATCCACTATGATCACTTTGGAACGTCATTTTTTTTTATTATGCAATATCCACTGTGGTATTTTGGTACATCATTTTTTTTAATTATGCCTCATCCACAATGATCACTTTGGAACGTCAATTTTTTTTTTATTATGCAACATCCACTGTGATATTTTGGTACATCATTTTTTTTAATTATGCCTCATCCACAATGATCACTTTGGAACGTCAATTATTATTATTTTTTTTATTATGCAACATCCACTATGATCATTTTGGTACATCATTTTTTTAATTACGCCTCATCCACAATGATCACTTTGGAACGTCAATTATTTTTTATTTTTTTATTATGCAACATCCACTGTGATATTTTGGTACATCATTTTTTTAATTATGCCTCATCCACAATGATCACTTTGGAACGTCATTTTTTTTTTATTATGCAACATCCACTATGATCATTTTGGTACATCATTTTTTTTAATTACGCCTCATCCACAAGGATCATTTTGGAACGTCAATTTTTTTTTACTATGCAAAATCCTTTGTGATCATTTTGGAAAATCAATTTTTTTTAAATTATGCCTCATCCACAATGATCATTTTGAAACGTCAATTTTTTTTATTATGCAAAATCCTTTGTGATCATTTTGGAAAATCATTTTTTTTTTAATTATGGCTCATCCACAATGATCACTTTTGGAACGTCAATTTTTTTTTATCATGCAACATCCACTGTGATCATTTTGGAACATCAGTTTTTTTTTAATTATGCCTCATCCACAATGATCATTTTGAAACGTTATTTTTTTTTATTATGCAACATCCACTGTGATCATTTTCGAACATCAATTTTTTTTTAATTATGCCTCATCCACAATGATCATTTTGGAACGTCAATTTTTTTTTTATTTTGCAACATCCACTGTGATCATTTTGGAACATCAATTTTTTTTAAATTATGCCTCATCCACAATGATCACTTTTCGAACGTCATTTTTTTTTTATTATGCAAAATCCTTTGTGATCATTTTGGAAAATCAATTTTTTTTAATTATGCCTCATCCACAAAGATCACTTTTGGAACGTCAATTTTTTTTAATATGCAACATCCACTGTGATCATTTTGGAACGTCAATTTTTTTTTATAATGTAACATCCACTATGATCATTTTGGAACATCATTTTATTTTAATTATGCCACATCCACTATGATCATTTTGGAACGTCGAAATACTTTTTAATTGCTTCTTCTACTTGGATATCTTTTTTGATTGCTTCTTCCACTTCGATATCCTCTTTGAATGTTTCTTCCACTTTCATATCTTCTCAACAAAATTATGATTTTACTTAAAAACTTTAATCGCTCGTATCGTCTTAACAAAAATAAATAGGCATAGTAAACTTTTACAAAATGGTGGCACAAATTTTGGGTAAAATCGTTTTTTCATTGTCATGACAGTCTTTTTACATGCTTCTCTCACTTCGATATCCTCTTTGATGGCTTCTTCCACTTCGATATACTTTTTAATTGCTTCTTCTACTTGGATATATTTTTTGATTGCTTCTTGCATTTCGATATCCCTCATCAAAATTATGATTTTCCTTAAAAAACTTTAATCGTTCGTATCTTTTAAACGGTAAGAGATAGACATAACAAACTTTTATAATATGGTAGCACAAATTTTTGGTGGAATCGTTATTTTACGGTCATCATCGCTCTTGACATCATTTTGAATTCTTCTCTCACTTACTTTTCGTCTTCGAATGTTTCTTCCACTTTGATATCCTCTTTGATTGTTTCTACAACTTCAAAATCCTCTTTGATGGCATTTTTACTTCAATATATATTTTTGAATTGCTTTTTCTAATTTTATATTTTCTTCAATTACTTCTTTTACTTCAATATCCACTCTACAAAATTATGGGTTTTAACAAATTTGAAATCGCTCGTATCTTCTAAACGGGAAGAGTTACCCCCAGCAAACTTTTACAAAATATTGGTACTAATTTTTGGTGGAATAGTTTTTTAATACCATCATTGCCCATGAGTTATGTTTTGAATGCTTCTCTTACTTCGTCTTCCGCTTTGAATGCTTCTTTCACCTGGATATCCTCTATTTTTGCTTCTTCCACTTTGATATCCTTTTTAATTGCTTTATCTACTTACATATTTTCTTCAATTGCTTCTTTTACTTCAATTCACACTCTATAAAATTATGGGTTTTAATACAAATCTTAAATCGCTCGTATCTTCTAAACGGGAACAGTTACGCCTAGCAAACTTTTACAAAATAATGGTACAAATTTTTGGTCGAATAGTTTTTTTATTACCATCATTGCTCTTGACATCCTTTTTGAATGCTTCTCTCACTTGGTCTTCCTCCTTGAATGCTTCTTTCACCTCGATATCCTCTATTTTTGCTTCTTCCACTTTGATATCCTTTTTAATTGCTTTTTCTACTTATATTATTTTCTTCAATTGCTTCTTTTACTTCAATTTCCACTCCACAAAATTATGGGTTTTCTTACAAAACTTAAATCGCTCGTATCTTTTAAACGGGAAGAGATAGCTCGAGGAAACTTTTACAAAATATTAGTATAAGTTTTTGGTGAAACCGTTTTTTATTTTTTTCATTGTCCTCGACGTCTTTTACTCAATTTTAATTTCTTCTTTAATTGTTTCTGCTACTTCGATATCCTATTTGATTGCTTCTTTCACTTCAATATCCTCTTTGATTGCTTCTTCCACTTCGATATCATCTTTGATTGCTGCTTCCACTTGGATATCTTCTTTGATTTGATTGTTTCTTCCATTTCAATCGTCTTTGACTGCTTCTTACACATGGATATCCTCTTCGATAACTTTAAACAGCTCGATATCCTCTTTGATTGCTTCTTCCGCTTTGATATCCTTTTTATTGCTTCTACCAATTCGATATCATCTTCGATTTCCTTTTGATTGCTTCTTGCACTGCAATATTCTCTTTGATTGCGTCTTCATCTTCGATATCGTTTTTGATAGCATTTTCACCACGATATCCTCTGTGATGGCTTCTTACACTTCGATATCTTCTTTGATTGCTTCATCCACTTCGATATCCTCTACGATTGCTTCTTCTTTTTCGATATCGTCTTCGACTATTTGTTTCACTTCGATATCGTCTTTGATTGCTTTTTCACTTCGTCATCCTCTTTGAATACTTCTACCACCTCAGTATCCTCTTTGATTCCTTAGTCAACTTCAATTTCCTCTTAGGTTGTTTTTCCTACTTCGATATCCTATTTGATTGCTTCTTCCACTTCAATATCCTCTTTGATTACTCTTTCCACTTCGATGTCATCTTCAATTTCCTTTTGATTGCTTCTTGCACTGCAATATTCTCTTTGATTGCGTCTTGGTCTTCGATATCGGCTTTGACAGCATTTTCACTTCGATATCCTCTGTGATGGCTTCTTCCACTTCGATACCCTCTTTGATTGCTTCTTCCATTTCGATATCCTCTTTGATTGCTTCTTCCACTTCGATATCCTCTTTGATTGCTTCTTCCACTTCGATATCGTCTTTGACTGTTTCTTCCACTTCGATATCGTCTTTGATTGCTTTTTTCACTTCGTCATCCTCTTAGAACGCTTCTACCACCTCGGTATCCTCTTTGATTGCTTACTCAACTTTAATTTCCTCTTTGATTGTTTCTGCTACTTCGATATCCTATTTAATTGCTTCTTTCACTTCAATATCCTCTTTGATTGCTTCTTCCACTTCGATATCGTTTTTGACTGTTTCTTCCACTTCGATATCGTCTTTGATTGCTTTTTTTACTTCGTCATCCTCTTAGAATGCTCTTACCACCTCGGTATCCTCTTTGATTGCTTACTCAACTTTAATTTCCTCTTTGATTGTTTCTGCTGCTTCGATATCCTATTTGATTGCTTCTTTCACTTCAATATCCTCTTTAATTGCTGCTTCCACTTGGAAATCCTCTTTGATTTGATTGCTTCTTCCATTTCGATATCGTCTTTGACTGCTTCTTACACATGGATATCCTCTTTGATGGCTTTTAACAGCTCGATATCCTCTTTAATTACTTCTTCGACTAAAAGAAAAACACGCGAGCTGCGAGCAGCTCGCGCACAACGCAACCTCTAGTTAATTAATATATATGTAATTCTTTCCTCTCCTGATCCATTACTAATTTTGTGTAGGTATCTCCCGGGTTTTGTATTTATTCTGTTTCCCTATTTTTTTACTGCGTTTGGCAAATTCACAAAGTCGTGGGAAACCAATAAAAATTATAAATAATAAGTAGCTATTTTATAGACAATGCAAATGAGTCTCTAGGCCAAAAATGTACAGCGTGAATCACTAATCACTATTAAAATAGCAACATTTTAAAATGTAGTCATTTTCTTTGTGGCGACTTTGATCTTCTTTCTTTTATACTTTTATTTAAATACACAGATCTATAAATAAATTTGATACAATAGATCTGTGTTTAAATGTTAACAGCAGGCAAAGAAAATGGCATCTATTCGATTTACTACATTTTACCGCCCCGTTCATTTTATGTTGTAAATAAATAAATACCTAAGTTGTAATTTTACGAACGTTGAACGTTTATTATACAGACGTTCAATGGCAGTGAGTGTGATGCAATCATCATAATTTTTATGCCGTCATCGATCGTCACCGCCTGATGATTTTCCATTTTCTAATACCGTCACTATTTCCGATGCACTTGCACAAGTTGCAGACACAGTAAATCATAGTTTAGGTAGTAAGACCACTACTGCCATCTGTATTTTACACACGTAAACCTCTAACTTCAATGTAGGAACTTACTTACACTATGGTAGGGAAACTAGATAGCATTGCTGTTCGAAACCATCCAAATATTTAAAAGTAAAAACAGTTTGGTAAAATCTTTAAAAACCTGGTATGTACTTCGAGAAAATAAAAAAGAAACCTAAATTTCTTCTACGCTTTTGTAATGGAACTTGGCAAACCCTAAAGTAGATCTGTGGCTGTGCTATGTTTTTATTTCATTCTGGCATCCCTGCCGGGTGTGTGAGCTACGTACAATTTGTGTATTTTGTAATTTACCAAAATTTAGGTGTAAACAATGAGTTTTTTTAAGTATAAAGTGGTGAAATCATAAAGCAATTATTAATCTCTTCGCTAGTGTTGTAATTAAGTGTTTTATATGCTTTTTATATTGATGTGAGGTTCTCGTGCTTTGTCTTCGTGTGTGACAATATACTCAAAATGGCGCATCAACTTGCACCGTCTGTAAATTGTTCATTAGACGACATTGACCTCAGCGCTCTAAAGGTAAGCTTTTGAATTATGATATTTGTATTAAATGCTCGTGTGCTTGAATCCTAGGACTTGAGGATTAGCGAGATAAAAGAGCTGATGAAAGGGCAATGATCTCACAGGGCGTGAATCATAGTGAAGGTTCACTTTGCATTGGCATACATCATAGGTTTCTAAACAGAAAAATTGTGTGATTTTCAGGACCCAGCTGGTATTTTTGAACTGATAGAAGTAGTCGGAAATGGTACCTATGGGCAGGTGTACAAGGTATGTACTACATGATAAAAATAGGTGTTTTTAAGGATAAATTATCTTAGGTACATACTAGAGAAATAACATTATCTGCCTTCTCTTTATCTTCTAAACTCATATCGATGTGGGTGGAATATTAAGTATTACTCAGTAACTAATTGACTGTGCCTCCCTATTACTATAAATTAAGTCTAATAAGCTTCAATAAAACATATCAATTAGGTGCAGAGGGAACAATGTCAATGAACTTTGTTCTTTCTTTCTACTAATCTTTTATTTTGATGAACAATGTGGAGATGCACAATAACCACTTATTATACTACTCACTTGATTAGGAATAATTAACTTGATACAACGTTATTCTACTAGTCCTTAGATAATTATGTACATTTTTTACATTAGGTGTAAAAACTAACCTTTGGTTTGATTTATTTGCCTATAGATAATGTGTTTAGTAGTTGAGTGGGCAATGCTTAAAGTAAATAATTCAAAAACGTAATGTCCATAATCTTTTTTCTAAAATGAAATTAAATTCTTAAAAAATCATAGTAATTTCGGGGAAATACTACCACCTATTTCTACCGCCAAGCAGCATTGCTGTGTTTTGGTTTGGGTATGGTTGCTGGTGAATTTACAGGCACATTAGGCTTAAAACCTGTATGCCTCAAGTTGACGTACCCTGGGCAGTGCATCGTAGGGTGTGTCTAAGATGCATTATCTTTTTATAGGCGATGGTACTCAACATTGAGTGGGTCATATGCTTGTTCCATCTGCATTAAGAATCTTATAAAAATATCTTAGATAATCTAGGCTAGTTTTAAAATTACTTTTTATGTATAATTGGAGCTATGCTGATAAGTCAAGTCATAAGTCACGGCACAGCTAAAAAGGAGTCATCAATGTTCATTTATTATTATACAATCAGTTTATACTAATAATTTATGTAGCATATTCATTGTTGTCTATACATAATACCTTTCCTTTCACTAGTAATTGTTTATCAAAACCCTTATCTATTTTAGGGCCGCCACACAAAAACAGGCCAACTTGCTGCCATCAAAGTTATGGATGTTACACAGGATGAAGAGGAAGAGATAAAGCTTGAAATCAATGTGCTAAAAAAGTATTCAAATCATCGTAATATTGCAACATACTATGGTGCTTTTATAAAAAAGAGCCCACCCGGGAAAGATGATCAACTTTGGTTGGTTATGGAGTATTGTGGTGCTGGTATGTGTTTTGACATTTTCTACAATGTTATGTTTATTATGAACTTATTGTCTGATAAGTGCCTGGATCTTATCATAATTGTTTAGGTAGTTACATTAAAATAATTCTGTTATCTTTCAGGATCTGTGACTGATTTAGTAAAATCTACTAAAGGACAGTCGCTCAAGGAAGAATGGATATCATACATTTGCAGGGAAATCCTGCGGGGTCTCAGTTATTTACACTCCAACAAAGTGATACATCGTGATATCAAAGGACAAAATGTCTTGCTTACAGACAATGCTGAAGTTAAACTAGGTAAGTATAGTAAAATCTGGTGTACATGGATTACTATTAAACATATGTGCAAATGCTTTAATTAAGTCCACTATGTTTCACAGTTGATTTTGGAGTGTCTGCACAGTTAGACCGAACCATAGGTAGAAGGAACACATTTATTGGTACACCTTACTGGATGGCGCCTGAAGTAATCGCCTGTGATGAGAACCCTGATGCAACTTACGACAACCGCTCTGATCTGTGGTCTCTTGGCATCACTGCCCTGGAAATGGCTGAGAGTCAACCACCCTTGTGTGATTTGCATCCGATGAGAGCTCTGTTTCTTATCCCAAGGTATACCTACTTGCAATCTAGCAATGCGCTTACACATTCGCGCATGCTACGAAGCGACGTGTAGCGAACGCGCATGTCTAAACGCATTACTAGATTGGTTTTTTTTTTAATTAAGTAGATATTACTAATTCATCTGTACTTCTGTCTATCTAGATTTTTATTTACGAATGTGCCTTTTCTAGAAACCCACCTCCACGACTCAAGTCAAAGAAATGGGCTAAAAAGTTCCATGGTTTCATTGAAACTGTACTTGTGAAGGACTACCATCAAAGACCCTACACTGAACAGCTTCTGAAACATTCATTTATCAGGTAAGATGACTAGTTATTGAATTAATAAGATAATATGCTAGTAAGAGTAAATTACTCTGAAATAAGTTCTAAACTGATATTGCATAGTAATATGCATTTCCAATCATATCTCAGCTAACATAGCTGTTCCAACATTATCAAGAATTCAATAGATAATTTATTTTTAATGAATATTCTTTATTACACCTTACAAGCTATATACAACAAAATGAGAAACAAGTAAATGTCTTGTGTCAAGTAAATAGGCGGTCTTACCGCTAAAAAAAGCGACAAGTTAGTAATAATATATCAACCCTTGCTATTTGAGATCATTATCAAGCTGCCTCTGAGAAAACCTACCTCATAAAAAGAAAGATTTTGTAAAGAGCAGCATTGCTTAGATGTAGGTAGATTTGACGTCCATCATCATCATCATACTCATATCAGCCATAGGACGTGGACGTCCTGAACATAGTCCCCTTTAGATTTCCAAAGAGACTGATCTTGTGCGGGCCTGCACCCAATGGCTCCCAGCTACCTCAATCAAGTCATCTTTTCATCTTGTGAGAGGCTATCCTACGCTGCGCTTTCCAGTGCAAGGCCTCAACTCTGTAATCTTTCTTCCCCAACGGGCGTCAGTTCTTCGAGCTATGTGCCCCACCCACTACCACTTCAGCTTGCTAATCCTCTTGGCTATGTCTGTGACCTTTGTTTGTGTATGGATCTCTTCATATCTGATTTGACCTCGTAGATAAACACTAATCATAGTCTTGACTTAGAGTTCTATGGTAACTTTTTTGTACTGTTCTCAGAGATCAACCAACAGAGCGGCAGGTGCGGATACAGCTCAAGGATCACATAGACCGGTGTAAGAAGCGGAAGCAGGACAGCTCCGTCCGCGAGGAGTACAAGTACTCTGGCTCTGAGGGGGAGGAGGAGGAGAATGCGGTCGCCGGCGAGCCCTCCTCCATCGTTCACAACGCAGCCGCGCACCAGGGCGGCGACACGCTGAGACGCAACTTCCAGCAGATACAGGAGGGAGTGAGGTTTGTATACTGACACGGTTCACTATCTACTCATTACATATTCTGCATAAAATATCATTTTCCATTATGATGACGGACTTGCAACCTATCATATGGAATGCTATATATAAGTACAACTTTTTTGAGTAGCTTTGAAGATGGTTATGTTTGACTGTTGCCTATTAACTTAGTGTTATTTGGAGCTTGTGAGCGGTGGTCTCACTCCCTCATTTAAATCCGCGCGATTAACGCAGTTGCTTTGATCGCATTGGAGTGAACAAAGCATAATCCTCTGCAATGGAGGCTTTATATAACTTTAAGGTTGCTCCCTCAGTAATGGTGTGTTGATATTAACGGTTTCTCTAACACTAGACCTGCCGAGGCGCAGCCGCAGCCTCCGCCCAAACGCAACAACAATAAGCGCGAGGAACGTGACGAGATTCCAGGTAATAACAACATAACTTTTTCACGTTTTATCTAGTAGACACTTGGCAAGTTCACAAAAGCGCTTTCTATACTTTACTTTTGCCAAACTTATTCGCCTCTCGGTTCGTTCGGATTCCTTGACTCTGGAGAAAGTGTCAGTCATCCAATAAGCTTGGTACTTAATTTGGGATAAGTAATTTGCCTAGTGTCTGCACTCGCATTTTGTGTAAAATCAGAGTCTGTCTAACACGCTGTGTTGTTTGCTAGAACCTGGCCCACCGGCGAGGCCAACCATTCCACAAAGACTGATCGTTGTGCCCGACCCACAGGCGCAACAGCACAATAGATATAGGTAATGTTAACAAATTACTAATTCTAATACATTTTTCCTTTTAAAATCTATAGTTAAGAAATGCTTAGGTTGTAAATTCAACTGGCGGTTACACATACCCAAGTCCATAGGTAATATTATGTACGCCAAGAGTGCTTTAAGAATATTTCGTTGGTTTTGTATAAAACGTCAAAGACCTTCGACAAAAGTCTAATTTTTTTTTTTACATATGACTTTTTAAGCACTTTAGACTATGGAAAATGTGAAGAGTGATTTCTCAAAAGGGGATATTTAAATTTACTTATTTTTTAATTGAACATGTGGTCAAAATTGCACTTAAAAAACATAAGATCAAAATGGGATATTTACATTACCAAAATAATCCTCTTGGTTTTCTTACAGTGAGTTTTTTTCATTTACTGAAAAAATGTAATGGTTCCCCTTTTGAAAAGTCACTCGTGTATAATCAAACTCAAAAGTCACTTTTGTATAATCAAACTTAATCAGAAATCTGAACGTTTATTTGCCAGAATATAGGTACATAGATTTAATTGTTATATTTAGTTGTATTCTACCATGCAGATGGTGTGCAAATATAAATTATTATATAAATTAAATTTTAAATTAAGTGAATATCTAATGTCATGCAAAATAAATGCTAATGTCATTAAAAGTCTCTCATGTATAATCAAAGTTGAAATATTGTCCAGGCCTCTGCCCCCCACGCCGAAGTCGTCGGGATCTTCGAACAGCTCGGGCTCCAACAACGGCACCCCGCCGGCCAGCGGGCCGCAGCCGCCGCAACGAAGCTCCCATCACCTCTTCAAACCCATGGTGCGTTCTAACTCTCTTACTTATCTAGAGATAGCGAATCCGAGTCCATCCCACTTATATTATAAACAAGCTTCCACCAGCGTCTTCGCACGCATTGTTTGTCAACAAAAAGTAGCCTATGTTTAAATCCAGGTCATAATCTATCAACACACCAATTTTCATCGAAATCGGTTCAGCCATTACGACGTGATTGTGTAGCAAACAAATAAACAAACATCCAAACTTTCACATTTATAATATGAGTGTGATGTGGAAGTTTGGATGTATGTTTGTTCCTCTATCTATAAAGCCAAAACGACTGAACCGATTTGGCTGAAATTTGCAACATAGGTTGATGATAACTTGATGTTATAGAACATAGGCTACTTTTCATTCCATAAATCAGTTCCCGTGGGATAGAAATGAAGTGTGTGAACACGCGGGTGATAGCTAGTATACTAATATGAATTCGAAAGTAACTCTGTCTGTCTGTTGAATCAGGTTATTAAGTCAGCTCATTCCAATGATATGATAATTCACTAGGTGGACAGTGTGTTTAAATAAAAACTTGTAGAAGGATGATTTCCATAAAGTTTGTTTATAATATAGATTTTATCTAAACACATGACGTGTAATAAAAACTTTTTAGAAATTATTCATCCACAACTTTTTATTTCAATCTTTCAACATGCTGGGGGGCTAACCTCAATCTCTTATAGCAATATTAAAATAATATTACACTGAGATTTCGTACCATGACCCTCGATTAGTAAGCTTACTTTATTATTGTAAAGGCGAAGCAGTTTTGGTCACGCCAAAACGTTTCACATTACAGATCAAATAAAGCGTAAAATTATCCTAAAAAGTAAGTAAATCGAGTTTATTTTTGCAATGTTTTATACTGAACGTTGTGTAATCACTAGAAAGTTGTAATGTTGAAATGAAAGTGTAATGTTTAAAAGTTTTGTGGTTCAAATCGAAGTAATGTTGCTACAAGCTTGAAACAAAACGCTCCTGAAACATGATGGTTTTGTAAAAGATGGTGGTTGGCGCCCAGGGGGTTACCAGTTCATTTAGTGACCTGTGTCTGAAATATAAGGTCATTTTGAGCTTTAAACTTGTATAAGAAATCCTTTGTGAAGTTGTACTATGCACTCAATTGACAAATAATGATAGATATTTCACACAGCGCTGTCTAGCCCCAAAATAAGCAAAGCTTGTACTATGGGAACCATATAACTAATAGAATACTGTATAATCTTTTTTTTCGTAAATACTTATAATAAAGAAACACCCAAGCCCGGAAAAAATATTTGTAGATCATGCAAATATTTGTTCTGGGGCGGGAATTGAACCCGCTACCTCCTGCGTTTCAGCCGGTCCACTGCGCACCGGAAGTTGACGACCTAAATTTGTGTAAAAATGTTTTGTGTTGCTCTAATATGTATAACATGTAATTTATTGGCTTTTTTGTTTTTATTTTCATGTCACGCTGTTTACATTTATTTGCACACCTGATTACTGCAGCTTCCACCGAGAAGGCCTGAGGTTTGTTCTCGTTTATACATTTGAAATTATACTATTTTACATTACAAAATCTAAAATTATTTATTTTTATTGTTTATTTTCAGGATTTGGATAAATTAGCTGCGCAACTCAACGAACTAGGAGTAGTGTCGGGCAATGAACCGCCTAATCGGCCTCCGCGGGCTCCTACTAATGGACAAGGTTTGAACTAAAAAATAACCAATTTACATGGAAAATTTATCTTTGACAGATTTAACTGAAAATTATTCTAAAAGAAAATAACGTAATGGCTCCTCTTAACAAAACAATTGACGTTTAAATTCCTCTAATCTCAGATTAAGAAATATCCGAAAAAGTTGTGGTTTTTTAAACTTAATTAATATTATAAAGAGGTAAATATTGTAGTTATTTGTTTGTAGTAGGTAATTTCAAAAATTACTAAACCTATACTATAAAATATTTATCTGAAGAAAGCTACACTATGCCTGAGTGTTAGGCTATATTTTATTTTATTCAGCTTGGAATAAGCCCATTCCATTATAATTGTCTTGCTCCCAGTGGGAGCATACAACACTTTTAGAATTCACTATGCTCTCACTAGGGAGTCCTGAACACTCATAGTTCCGTTATAGTTCCTTCCACTTGCTTGCCCTTGCCCAGTCCCCACTACACCATCTCGAAAGTCACAAGATCATACTGCTTTATCGGGTGACCCCGGGGCCGCCGTCCGTCAAGTACCCAGGGTGTGGTGATGTTGAATCATATAATTAATTATCACACTAATATTATAAATGCGAAAGTTTAGATAATTTTTTATTTATTTATTTGTTTGTTACTGAATCACGTCATAACAGCTGAACCGATTTCGATGAAATTTAGTATGTACGTGGATTATAACCTGGATTAGCACATAGGCTACTTAAATCAGGTCCCATGGGGTAAAAATAGGGTGTCAAGACAAGTTGCAACAGCGAATTTAGCTTTATTTCTAGGTTACCTACATACTTAGTAGTGTAACGCGTGCGAAGTCGCGGGCAAGAGCAAGTTACCAATAAATGATTGTAATAGGGCCACCAGTGGAGCGAACCGAGCGGGTTGCTCCGGAGCCAACGTTCGACGATTCCGATACGGACTCGGATGCAGAAGAGAGCGGCGGCCGCGTCCGCAACGACGGCACTCTACTCGCCAGTGATCCGCCTAAACCGCTGTGAGTACCTCTATATCCTCTATACATAATGACAAGGGTTGATTTCGTGCTACAATTATAAATTTACTTTAAACTATCATTATCTAAGGATTGTATAAAAATACTATCATTTCATTAGTACATTTATAGAAAGAAAAGAAAAGACATAAAAACATAGTAAAAATAAGTTTCACCCAGACAAAAAATGATGGTGTTGCGTGGGGACAAAATGGTCCCCAAAAGTTATATGACTGACATACATAAATCCAACCCTGCCGATGACTCAAGGCGTCTCAGAGCGCACCAATCAAACCGAGCAGGAATAACGCCGCAGCAATAACTTGCTTGGAAGACATCATCAAATCTCAACAATTTGATGCATTCGATGCAAGCAAGTGGCTATTATATTATTTATTGTTATTTTGTTTATTTGGGTATTACGTTTAAGTATGGTCATTTCATATCCAAATTTAAAGTATAGGTTTAGATATTCGAAGCTAAAATTGCGCGTCCCTACACCGCATCTACTTGAAGTTTGTTTATTATTTTTGCAAACAAGCATACTACTTACCTGATGGTGTTAAGTGTATTCCCAGATGTTACAAAATGTTCCTTATGAAGATTGCTTGCTTTTGAAGTAATGTAGCAGTGGTGCCCGCAATTTAAGGCTAATACATCTCAACATGAGTCAGGGAATGCTGAGAGAACAGTAATCCAATCGCAAACTAAAATATGGTTCATGAGATACCATTTTCATTTTTTTATTGTATCTTTGTACCATGTAAAGCAGAAACATTGTACAAATGATTATTTCTCAGAATGATTTATAGTTCGATTCCGAGAACTGATTTGTGTTTATGCTAAGTCATAACTTCATAAGTTATCGAGAATAATTATAGGTATAATTAAAAAAAAAACTTTCTACCTATATTTATTTAGCCATGTATTCTTTATTTTTATTTGCCCTTACGTTACTTTCTCCACATTTGGTTGGTCCCTTCCCGTCCGTTTGGTTTGGTTTCGCTTGTCAGTCCCGAGTTCTGCTACAGGCCGGGTTTGAGCGCGGTGTCCGAGGACGGCGGTGGCGGCGGCGGCGGCGCAGGCGCACCCACGCGCCCGCTGCCGCCCACGCCGGACGACGACGACGCACACGGCGACAGAACACTCGTCATGAAGCGGGTAAGATTATACCCACAGCCGGTCACATAACCACAGGACAGGTATAGCTCTGCAAACATAAACAAAACAATTCCTTACCAATCATTGGTAAGGAATTTTTTAAACAGGTGTTTAACTTTTTTGTTGTAAGGCCCAAAGAATTTTTTTCAAACATGTGGTAGAAAAAATGTTTATTCTCTCACAGTATCGTAGAGCTATATCTATACTGAGCCACGACATTGCTGTTTTGTGCTAACTATGTAAGCTGACATCCCTTTCTCGATCGCACCCTACCGGGCCTCGGCTGCCGTTGATTTTATGTCCTATTTATTTTCACGCCAAAGTAAGATTAGTGAGCATTTGTTAGTTACATTTTAATTCGATTACATTATTCATGTGTGTTTTTGTATGGGTCACGAAAACGCCAGAGAGAAAATACGGAGGCTGTTAAGAGGCAGTCCGATGTTGACGAGGCTGTTCTGCTGAAGGACTGGGACTTTGCACGATTCTTCCCGTCTAAGAGCGCCGAAGCCAAGGAGGAGAAACAGAAGGCTGCTAAAGAGGCTGAACAGAAACGAGTGCAACGACAGTCGCGGTTGGAAATGGAAGAAGCGTGGACCAAATACAAAGCGATCGCGACACCGCCCGCGAGGCACAAACAACTCTTCCAGAAACCAAACGAAAAATCCACTCAGGACAAACTCGCCGACCTCATGAAATACAAGAAGGAACAAGATGCGGAATTTAACTCTCCAAATAGATTCTTTAGAGGGTTCCGAAGGGAGAATTCCGATCTTTTTCCGTTACCTAGTACGCGGCACTCTGCGATATACATCCCGAAACACGACAATCCAATAGGAGCACAGAAACAATTGCGGTCCAGTGGCATTTTCAACAACTCTCGGAAGCAGATCATAAAGCCACCGGCATCTGGAGAACCAATTTTGACAGACTTCATAAAAATGAACGATAGTTTGAAGATGTCGGCGCAGGGCGAGATCAAAAAGCACGACAAAAGAATCGCTAATACAAAGATACAGGCCAATAATCCAATCGATGCTTTGAAAAACGTCGCCGCTCTGATTAGACAAGACAGCGAGCAGAGCAACAGCACGAGTCGACAAAGCAGCGTGAACAGTAGCGACTCGCCCTCGACGAGTATTTGCTTCGCCAGCGGCACGACCTTCGACAAGGCCGGCACTCCTGACTTAACCGCTAATACTCTGGAAACCAATCAAATAGATCAATCTTCGTCAGATGCAAACATGCGCATCAAACCTCGCAGAGAAAAGACTGAATCCGATATAGTATTTCGCAGAAACTCCCAATACAATCGGCACTCAGAACTCTTGGCAAGCGGGCAGGAAGCGGTACTCGCTCAGGATCAGGTAAATTGCTCCCCGCTCAGGACAGTTTGATTAATATTTTTATACTTACAATCTGGTATGAGGGATCTATTTATTCTAACATAGAATCTAACATCTATATTTACTGTACTGTTAAATGCTTGATTAAAAGGAATGGTATTGAGATATAGAATTGGTACTGGTAATATATTAACATAAGTATGTATAATATGCGTGGGAATGGTTTAAGGTTTTGAATGTGACATAACAACGTGATGTTTTTTTCCATATATACATATGTATACGTATGTAAAGATAATAACTTCATTACTATAGATATTTGCTCACACGTCTTACATTTTGGCGTGATCCATTATTTAAACAATAGTTGAATTTTATAGTAGTTATTGTATTGTAAAAGATAAAGTCGTGTGTGAAGCGAGGACACTGGCTCCATATAACAACCAAGTTTAATCATTTAATATTTAATTGTTCATCTGATTGTTTTTACACACGCCTTTATCATATCCATTACAGTAATGTATTCGAGAAGGTAGAATCATCATGATACATACCAAAGATAACAAATTAAAACAATATTTAGATTTATGTAGAATACAGCTTATTTGTTCTAATCCACATTTTCACCCAAGCTACTAACATAGTTTTGAGTAAGCATACACACGTTATCTGTGCGAATACCGACTTCCTGCCGAGAGACGATTGTAACCGCGCCATCGACACGACCTAACATTAGGAATGCCTAACGAACATCCGAAGCTGAACCGAACTCATCTGATTGTGAATGTGTTGCATGCTGGCTGCCGTTTGTGTTTGTCGCGCTCTGTTTGTCGTTTTGTTATTAATGCTACAGCTACACGTCATTGTTTGTTACATCGTTTGGTTTTATTATTAACTATAACCACATGAATCACTTTTATTGTCATCATTTTTTTATATTGTTTGAATCAGAAATCATTAATCAATTTTGTTGTTAATTTTTAAACTTACAAATTGTCTTGTAACAACTCTAAACACCTAGGTTATATCAATACAGTTGCTATAGTTTTTCCTTATTAGCGATAGGTTCAGTCACTCGTAAAATTGCAAAATGCTTTGTTTCAGATTTGTACCTAGTTTAACTGATTTTTGTTTTTCTTGAACTGAAGATTAATTCGTAAAAATGTAGTGATTAATCTTATAAGAATGTTTTCAGAAGGTTAATTTATTTTGGTGCATCTAGGGTCGATCAAGTGGCGCGAACGAAGGCAGCGGATCGCGGACGAGCTCAGTCCTTCCGGATCTGCTGAGTCAGGCCGGGCAGCCGACCACGCCCCCGCGACTCGACAAGTCTACCAGTGAGGAGGTAACATCATTACTCTACTACACTTGTATACTAAGACCTGACGTAGATATGCGTAGTACTAGATCTCCATCGTAATATAAGCTGTCAGTAATGCTCTCAGCATTGATAAGTCATGCTATTTCAAATAATTACTAATATTATAAATTCGAAAGTAAATCCCGTCTGTCTATCTGTATATCACGTTTTCACGACTAAGCAACTGGACCGATTTCGATGAAATTTGGTATACAGATTAAGACTATTGAGACATAGGCTAATTTTAACCCGACTGCGCAAAAGGAGGGTAATTATTATTGACAATTTTATTGGCAGACGCGGGCGGGCAGCTAGTTAAATAATATCAGACGTGGAAATCACGATACATGAATATCATCAAATTGTATTTGCATAAACAGAAAAAATTGTTTTGTCGTGTTATAACTTAAGAGTTGTATTAATATAGAACTAAAATGAGAGATAACATCTAGAATTAAACATATCAACAGGTTACAAAGTCACTTCTGTTTTGACCAAATAATGCAAATATCAGATATACTTACTCTGGTTACCCAGACATTAGATAATCGCGAGCTGAGACATTTTACATCACAGCTTAGGTATTCTTGAAAAAGACACATTCATGAAAAAGCTTCCAGGCTATAAAAGGTACACAAATCTAGTGCTTCAGCTATTAGGCAGGTTACCTACTTACAAATAAATCATTATAATTTTACCATTGAAATAAGTAACGCCACCTGTGCATTAACTTGTGAATTTAGATTTACTTTTAGTGGCAATCACCAAACATGTGCTTACATGGGATTTAATGACACTGATATTTTACCTGCCTAAGATCATCAGTAACGTATAGAGCTTCCAATGTTAATATAATAGAGGCATCGCTTAAAAATAACGTGTTTTCCCTTACATTTGTTAAAATATCTTCCCCCACTCGATCTGATGCCTTGTTGGAAGCTCTAAGTACGGCTCATTGTGGTGTCTAGCTTCTGGTATTTTATTAATATAAATGGTTGTCAATCATGCGAACACCACGGAGCCGCGGCGCCGCCGGTTGGCCGACACCGCTCTCGCCGCGTAAGTATTCAATGAATTGATGCAAGCAAGAAGACATGCTTACTACTTATAAAGGTCCTCATAGAGTTTGTTGAAAGTTAGAATTGTATCTTCTTCCTATCATGCATTATCTAGCCCGCTTTCATTATGTAAGACAGTTGATCATCGAATGCAGATCGATACCTCAGCTTATGGTAGTACAGTTAAAGCTTCAATAACCGTAATGAGGTCGGAGGGTCTAATCAAACGCTGTATACCTACGCCAGTAAATATTTAATAAACTGAGACTAGAATTAATTTTCCCTGTGAACAATTTGAAAAGCAAATTAAGATGAGATGAAATTAACAAGATTGTTATTGAAGAAAATATGAGGATGATTTGTAGTTCAGTACTTTTGCTGTTTCTCTTGTACATCTTTGTACTTTTGTGTATAAATATACTGTGGTGGATTTATGTCTATGTTAACTTGTTTACCCCATTTAAATTTTGAAAAGAACTTGGTACTGTTATTATGAAATAAATTGATTGCCTGCATCATATTCATGTGTCACACACGAATGAAGTAACTTCCATGTAGATAATCACCATCAAGCAAATAACTTTCCAATGTATTTGGAATGACTAATCACTGGGAGATGGACTTGACTAACCGATCACCGATTAATGTTTAAAATGATCAGGCCATGAAAATATTGCGAGTCTATTTGTTCCGTGGCAGAATAATATTGTATTTCTTTTTCTTTTTCAGTATAGGCAAGCGATTGCCGGCGGCACTCCTCTATCCCACCATCACCATCACGTCCCGCAACCGTCCTCGGTCCAATCCACTCCGTCTAAATCGTTCGTTGCGAGCGTGACGTCTCCGCATCCCTTACAACACTCTCCGTCGAACTCGTCTGTGGGCTCCCAACATCAGTTCCTTCCGTTACAACAGAAGCAGCGCTCGTTCCTTACGTTCGGCTTCGGCGCCGGGTCGACGGGCAGCGGCGGCGGCACGGGCGGCTCCGGCGGGAACGCGTCGCGCCGCGAGAGCCACGTCAACGTGAACGTCACGCCCACCGGACACGACGTATCCTCGGACACGCCGGAGATACGCAAATACAAGAAGAGATTCAACTCGGAGATTTTATGTGCGGCTTTATGGGGTAAATATATTTTACTATTAAATAGTCAATTTACAAATCCTTTTGTTTCTGAACTTGATACGTCTATAAGTGACTTCTCCAGAAAAAGAGGAATAACAACTAATAAAAACAATTGGCTTAATGATGTTCGTCCATACAAAAATGTAGACCTTGTAAAATACGATGTATTGATGTTTGTTTTAGGAGTGAACTTGCTTATCGGCACGGAGAATGGTCTGATGCTGCTCGACCGTTCGGGACAGGGAAAAGTTTATCAATTGATCTCACGACGCCGCTTCCAGCAGATGGAAGTGTTAGAAGGGCAAAATATCCTAGTGACGGTTTCTGGGAAGAAGAACCGCGTGCGCGTCTACTATCTTAGCTGGCTCAAATCCAAGATTCTTCGGACTGATGGACTTAGCGATGTAAGTAGTATTTACAATATCTTTTGAATGATTCAAACCCTAACGGAGTGACTTTTAAAATCGTGTTATCTTCGGAATAGGTGCACCGCTGCAAGCCCAGTGTTATGTCTCTTTTCATAGGCTAAAAAAAAATTTTACATATACTTTTTTAAAATCATCGCACTAAGGCATTTTGAAAGGGCATGTATTAAATGATCATTTTAATTTTGCAAAAAGCTGCATCAAAAAATATTTTTCATTTATAAAACACTTTGTAAACTTTGTTCAAACGTCATTTACTATTTATTTATTCATGTTTAAGGTGCAAGGTAAAGGCAGAAAACATGTTGATTAAAATAGTGTTTTACCCCTTCACAGCAAGCAGAGCGAAGAAACGGTTGGATTAACGTGGGTGAGCTGCAAGGCGCTGTGCATTTCCGCATCGTGAAATACGAGCGAATAAAGTTTCTTGTGATTGCACTCAAAGACTCCATTGAAATTTATGCGTGGGCACCCAAACCTTACCATAAATTCATGGCTTTCAAGAACTTTGGTGAACTACAACATAGGTAATATAACTCAAAATTTATCTTATTGCAATTGATTACAATATAAAATTGAATATCAATGGAACTGTTGGCATTACCCCTGAATAAATGATAAAAATAGCATATACCAATGAAACTGTTGTTTAAATTACTACTACTAGCTGTTGCCATCTATGTAGTACCATGGGCCCTGATTTATGGGATAAAAAGTAGCCTGTGTTAATCTACGTACGAACTAAATTTCATCGAAATCAGTTCAGCCGTTACGACGTGATTAAGTAACAAATAAACATCCAGCCACTGGTATTTATAATATTAGTGTGATTATGCAGCTCGTGCCTTGCATGGGTTTGCGTGGCACATGACATGATCCAAGCTAGCGAGCAACTAACAAATTACCTTTTGTAGCAGATTCACTTCTATATGTTATTTATTTGTTATTCGAACGAGTATGTATTGTTTGTTTTATATTTTTCAGGCCATTATTAGTCGATCTAACTATTGAAGAAGGCACAAGACTGAAAGTAATCTACGGGTCAGCAGATGGATTCCACGCTGTTGATCTTGACACTGCCCAAGTTTATGATATTTATATTCCAAAGCATGTGAGTTTTATCAAATATACTTTTACATGTTATTTGTTATAAACATTGTACAAAAATTATAAGTACCTATCTAAAATGTTTTTTTCAAATTTCAGGGCGCAATTATTCCACATTGCATTGTACCGCTTCCAAACTCAAATGGCGTCCAGCTATTATTATGCTATGATAATGAAGGAGTATACGTAAATACTTATGGACGCGTCAGTAAAAATATAGTCCTCCAGGTAAGTCAAAACCAGCGATGCAACGATACCGATAATCGTAAACCGCAGATTACGATACATAACGATTCTTGAAACTTTACTAGAAATCATTATTATATATGAAACGGAGCGCAACAAAGGTTCGGTTTTTGCTCTATAAAAATTGGCTCACAAGTATTTACCCATCAAACCAGCTACTGTGGATTCAGAAATATTGTTTTCCACAGCTTTATCCACACGAATCTCAGAAACAGACTGAAACCAGATCATATAAACATATTATGTTCTGAACAAAAATTACGTGAAATTTACTACAATTATTAACTATCTCTATCTAGAACTCAAAGAGTAGATAAAACAATAGTTAATTATCCTAAAATTTTTAAATAAATGTCGATTTTACACAATAATATCCAGTTTTTAAGGTTGAAACAAATGAACATAGAGCTAGAACAAGAGCATTTTTTCTCAATTTTTTAGTGTAAACGAAAGATCGTTCTTAGCGTTTACACCAAAATATCAACAAGTAAGAATGAGAACCAACTAGAATCCTTGCACGATAGATGTTTAGATCAGCTGAACGAATGTTCATTGCACTATGTATTCACAAGAACACTTTGAAGAGACCGCTCCGGGGATCGAGCACATCTCACATCGGGGATCGCACGCTCTAGTACCGTTTACATCAAGCGAGCGAGCATTCTTAGAATATTCTATAGAATCTTTGCGAACACAGACAAAATAACGAAAGAATGCTCTACGTCTGTTTACACTAAAAGAATTTGATAGAGTGGGAATAGAATAAGCATTCACTCGCCTGATGTAAATCGGCCTTAACACCAAAAGTATCTTTTTGTTTTATTTATCTAAATAATTTGTTATTGTTACAGTGGGGTGAAATGCCAACATCGGTAGCATACATAGGAACAGGACAAATCATGGGGTGGGGCAACAAAGCTATCGAAATTCGCTCTGTGGAAAGTGGACACCTTGACGGCGTGTTCATGCACAAGAAAGCACAACGACTTAAATTTTTATGTGAGCGTAATGACAAAGTATTCTTTTCATCTGCAAAGGGAGGATCCTCATGTCAGATATACTTCATGACTCTCAACAAGCCCGGCATGGCCAACTGGTAGGCTGGGCTCGTCCTCCACGCATGTACAAGCAATGCCAGTAGTATAGTCAACAAACATTACAAACATGTACTTTGGCCATTCGAAATTCAAAGACTTGTGATAGTGACAGATTGTAATATATGCTCAAAAGACAAGAAATCCACAAAACATGATTACATTCAGGTTTGTATTTGAGGACCCTTATCTTAAAGTAATTGTGGCATTTTGTACTGATGATAGTCATCAATACAAGTTATTATGGATCATTATTATACCTAATTAAGCAATAACCTCTAGGATAAAAGTTTTGATATTGACAACTATGCATAAGTAAGTTAATGTGCTTAGTTTTATATTATGTTGCAATGTTTATTTCTATGAAAATGTAATTGAAATGGAACTACATTATTAATTCATATATGCCATATTATATTGATTATGATGTTAAGATAGTTGGGTGATGACTAATTGGTTACATAATTATGTTTTCGATGCCATGCCTGACATTATTTAAATTCTTATATCACGCATAAAATACATTTATTATAGAGATAAATGTTAAATTTTATTCTTTGATACTTTCTAAGCCCAATTTCACCAAATCGGCATTTAGTCAAGTCACTTGTATCATAATTACCACGCAATCTATAATTTTATTAATGGATAAATCCAAAAGATTGGTACTATTTATTATTTATTTGTTATGTACTATATTATTTACATGTATAAAGGTGTAACTGTGCATATTGAAAATATATATTTGATGACTTTTTATTTGATGAAACCTTAGCCTAATAAAAATTTAAAAAAGAAGCTTTCGTAATTTACTTTAAATTTCATTATTGACCCTATACAACAATGATCCTGAGGTAAGCTTTTTTTACTTTGTTAAGGAGTGTATGGGAGGTTAATTTACCTTACGTTGGCCTAGCAGGTGATTTTTAGGGCTCTGTACCTCAAAAGGTATAAAAGGAACCCTTATAAGATCACTCTCTTGTCCGTCTGTCCGTGTCACCACCAATTTTCTTAGGAATGGGTGGACCTAGCAAGTTGAAATTTATACCAGATACTGAGGTCTATAGTCTCCCTATTAGGTGTATATAAAAATCAAGGTCCTGAGTCAACACAATAAAAAGATATGGGCGCAAATTTAGATTTTCGCGAAAACTTGTAAGTACCAAAATTTACCTTAATTTTCAGCTTATTTAATTTTTCGGAATTTTCCCTTTACCTTGCTTTTAACCAAGATTTACAATTCTAGGTCAACCGGAAGTACCCTATAGGTTTTGGGTCGAAAACCTATATGGTAGTTCCCGTTGACCTAGAATCACGAAATTTGGCAAAAAGCAAGGTACAAACACAGTACAAATCAAAGAAACAATCCAAAAAATAAAAAAGTTGAAAATTAAAGGGTGTCCCCATACATACATAGTTGACGCCAATTAAGATTGTTCTATGAGTTGTATGGGCGCTCATACAATTTAGAGGTCAACGGGTAGGTACAGAACCCTTGCTGCACGAGTTCGACTCGCACTTGACCATGGCTGATGAAGGGGAGTACCTATCTTTAAAGTTAAATATCTGAACAAAGTGAGTCTCTGAGATACTAGATTGCAGCAATATTCTTCCTTGTAATCAAAAACTTTTTATTCTGATTTGATATATGGCATAATTTTCGTTGTGGTCAAACTGTTGGGTTAGATACATAGGTCATGCTGAGGCTAGAGAATAAAGCAACTTGCTTGTTAGAAAAAAAATCTAACTGCCATCCAGTGGCAGTAAGTCGTTAGGTTATTTTTCATTAACAAAGTAGTTTAGCCTCAAGAAAAATCATTTCTGTTAGAACAACCAGTTTCCAATTCGACCATGAGGAGGAACCTAATTAGCAGGATATCAAAGCAGAGTTGGAACTATTAATCATGTTTTTAATAGTAAGTACTTTTAAAGAGGTAAAAAAATTATAAATCTACAAATATGCTATGCCATCATAAATGAGGTGAACAATTTTAATCATCACACAAAAAATATAGCTGAGTTCTTCAATTAGCGGGTATCATGATGATATTAAACCAGCTCCAGATAATCCTTCAGCTTCCTTATAAGACATGGGTACAAGCATCAGACCAGGCACAGGCGGCTGCATTTCCAAGTCTCGCAAATGATTGACCTTTACTCTAAGATCAGAGCGTAGCTTATTTACATCAATGTTGAGTTGTTTCTGGTCAGCTTCCAATAGACTTTTTGTAGCGGCTAGATTATGTTTTATAAGCACAGATCCAACTGTAACCCAGCATTTATGTTGTGATGATTTAGTTATATCACGTAAGGCTTCACGGTTTTGGTTTCTTCGCTTGTCCAACATTATTAATTCACGTTTATCTGCTAGTATCTCTTCCGCCAATTTTTCAACAGAAACCAGGTACCTGAGAACTTTTTCTTGGTCTTCCATTTTTTATAAATTTTATCTAAAAACTTGACGAATTTGTATGGCAAAAAGAGAATTTATTAGGTACATACTCACACGACACGCATGACGTGACCAACAGAAACCTAAACAAACAACAGCTGACTGAGTGTCAATTGTCAGGTGACAATGACGCTGTCATTATGACGGTGACTTTTTTTATAATAACTTATGCTTGGATTCTAATCCTTGCGCTATGTCTCATGTGACGTTACTAGTGTTGCCATAGATAGTAGTTTAGAAGGCTATTTTTCATCGGTTAAAAAAGTTTTTTTTGCGCTTTCTGGAGATAAGACACCGAAAAAGAGGGTTTATATGCCAAACTGCCAAAGACATCTTTAAAGACACAATATCAAAATTAATTTTAAACAATTTCACTTAATCCATCCAAAGGTTGTCGGGAAGAAATCGCTTCTAAGCGATAAGCCCACCCATTGTACTTGTTGCTTTGTGAATTTTTATTTTAATGCTCGTTTCTTGTATGGTGTACAATAAAGTGTTTTCATTCATTCATTCGTGAGTTCTTTCTTTGTGTTTGTCTATCTGACGAAGTGTAATTGTTTTAGAAAAATTGTGTTTAAACCATAGTTTTTAGCGGGTTATTTTTCCGCACACCCAGCTTCTTGTGGCGGGGCGTTTTGTGGCTATAACGCGTGGCTCGTGTGCTCCGCACACAGGATTACGTTGATCGAAGCTTATAACCGACTCAACCAACCAGTGCTGACAACTCCTATAAATTCGAGCCCCTAGACTCAATATCAAAAGTCGCTGAATCTGATTCTTCCAGGAGTGGACTGAGGATTTTGTTCGGGTTCTCTCAAAAAGTTTATTAATTAACGAGAACAAGAGTTACAAAAAAAAAATTATGCAGAACTTATAATTTAAAAAACATTTGATGTTTAGATATGGTTTTTTTTTTTTTAAATAGCTAAAGCTAGAGCGTATACGAAAGCAACTTTTATTAAATAATTTTTTAATTTGGCGCGCAAGTGCGTTTGCGTTTTCCATGTATAATTCTTGGCACTGTATAATTCTGTATCAAGTTAACATAAAATGTATCTATTATTGGCCTTAAAACTGTTTTAATTTGTACTCCAAAAGTCGTCAGGTAATTCGCTACACCATGTTTATCGTCAAATCTTTTTTTTTTTTGTCGCTAAGACTCAAGCAAAAGTTGTCACTTCTAGCGACAAAGTCGCTAAAATGGCAACACTACGAGGGACACGCATGCGCGTACTCGCTCACTCTTTTTCACATCTTGTTACATTCAATTTCATTCACTCATTTATCGCGATTTACCGCACACAACTCAAATCAATTCACTCTCTCACTCGCAAAAGTCACATTTTTGCCGCCATTTTGTAATGGAATGGGTGAATGATCGCGTCGCATCGTAATTTTTGGATCGATCGTATTTTGAGAATAAAGTTTACCTAATTCACATTTGGACTTAGCATAATCATGGATGGTCCCCCACATCGTGGTTTTCGTGGAGGTGGACGCGGTGGACCCCCAGGAATGAGAGGAAGAGGTGGTTTCGATATGCGTGGACGGTAAGAAAAGTTATTTTAATTTAATCGATGATTCATAATTGGATGTTGCTCGCTTGTATATGGATAAGGCTATGACTTAGGACTTCTATTAAAATATGACTGTCATTTAAATATATGAATTGAGCTTTAGGGTTAGAATTCTGAGAACTTCTAACAAGATTTGACATGAGTTTAAACCTGTTTTAGCGGAGGTCCCGGTATGAGAGGACGAGGCATGCCCATGAGAGGTGGGCCCCCGCGTGGCGGCCCTCGTGGTTTCCGAGGCGCACCGATGCGTGGCGCCGGTGGTGATCGAGGAGGGCGATTCCCGCCCGGCCCTCAGGGACCTGGCCCGCACCCTGTGCCTACCATTGAATCCAGGCCCGCACCTCCACCAAGTAAGTTGTATCATAATGTAAAATTATAAACATAATTGTTGGACATGTATATCTTTCATAACCTAAAAACTGGCTATAATTTAGTTATACATAGATATTTCAAGCTTGCATTCATAACAATTTCATCTGCATATTATACATAAATTTTCATGACATAAAATTTGTTGTCTAGGAGGAGGTTTCAATAACCGAGGTCCTGGAGGTATGCGAGGGCGAGGTGGTCGGGGTAGAGGTGACTTTGGACAGAGAGGAGACCGGGGTGGTGGCCGCGGTGGAATGCCTATGAGAGGTGAGAATAGATAACCTTAATAATTGTATTGTACGATCTTCCGACGCGTCAGCGATAGCAATCCTGAAAAACTGCTGTCATTGACCAGAAGTTCTTTTCCATTATTTCAAGGAACTAGATGGCTGGGGTCAGGTTAGAAGGTCAAAGTCAAATGTTTTTATTCATTAAAATCACAAGGATCACTTTGAAACGTAAATTTTGCTGCCTGTTCCTTCGCGACCAAGCCAGGAAAGAAAGGCAAAAAACAAGGCTGGTTGGTTTTTTAATGATCCTTTTAGAATACATAACAATACAGAAAATAAATTATGTCTAAATTGTAACATTTTGAATGAGTTGGAGCAATTTCAATCCCAAGCTTCTCATCATCTAAATAATCCGATGTTTTATAGTAGGCTTTTTTTATAAAGATTTTTATTAATTACGTTTTTAAATTTGTTAATTGTCAATTTTTGTACATTCCTTGGGAGTTTGTTATAAAAGCGTACACCTTGCCCTTTAAATGATAACAAATTAATATTTTTGTGAACATACACATATTTTCATAGATGTGTTGACAAGGGAATCTCATAATATTTATTTCTTTAAACTTATTGCGTAATGATTCTCTGGGGCCCATATTATAAATTGCACGAACAGCCCTCTTCTGCAGTACAAAAATGGGTGTTTATATCTGCAGCACTCCCCCACAGCAGTATACCGTATGACATAATACTGTGGAAGTAGCTGAAGTAAACTAGTCTAGCTGTGTCCACATCTGTAAAAAGATGGATCTTTTTGACTGCATGTGCCGCAGAACTTAAGTCTCTTCGACAACCTATCAATGTGAGGGCACCATTGAAGCTTATGATCTAGGGTTATAACTAAGGAAGAATATAATGCAGGATGTCAGTGCTTAGTTCCCTACCCTAGAATTAAAATGGTATGTAATTCTGCTTACAGTTAATATAACAAGTTTGAACTGGCTACTTAGGAGAGTAATAAAGATGGCTGTGCAGTAGATTATTAATCTTGCACAAACACCAATTATTATTGTGACATAGGTACGCATTTAAAAAAATTGGAGATAAATCTAATTTCAATTTAGTCACTGTAAAATAGGCAATTATTATAATATCACAGAAAATGGCTCACCAGTCACTCTAAGTCACATGATAAATGCAATCTATTGTATTCAAAATATTGAAATATAAATTCTCCTAGGTCGTGGTCACCCACGCGGCGGTCCCGGTGGCCCCGGAATGCCGCCTCCAGGAGGCATGCAGCATCCAGGCCCATCTATCCCACCACCTGATGTAAGACCCGTGCCTTCGCACCAGTCTCACCCGGCACCTGCTGGGCCTCAAGGTGGCGGCCCTCCTTTCAAGAGAAGCAGTGGACCACCCCAAGGCGCGCCTGGAGGACCCCCTAAACGTGGCAGGCATGTAATCATTCCTGGCCGAGTTTCAGAGTTTGGTATCCTTCCTAGCACAAAATGATGTGAATACCATACCATATAGGCATCATACCAGATGGGACATCACTAAACACTTCTATTAAACATTATACTAATCTAAATAATTATTTTGATGGTACCCCACTACTCTATACATCAAATAGGTTTTTAGATCTTGATCCAGGTAATGCAGGAAGATGAAAAAAGAACTAAGTGACATAATAAACTAACAAATATTAAATGATGAACCGGAATCATGATAGGAATGTGCCGTCTGATACAGGCATGACGATGATCCAATACTCTGATTACACAACAGTCATTTGAATTAAATGTTTGTTGTATTGTGCAATTTTTATAATTGTTATTATTATAGGTTCGAAGGACCAAGAGGAGGAGGACGGCCGCCACCACAGGGCGGTTACCAGGCGCCCCCAATGCAGCACACACTCCCACAAGCCAATGGATACCAGTAAGTTATCATACTTTTGAATGACTTAAATATTTTTTATGACTTCCAAAAATGATGATCCGGAATCATGATAGGAATGTGCCGTCTGATACACGCGTGACGATACTCCAACAATCTGATAGCTACACATTGGACTACAATGATTTGTTAGGAAAATTCATTTAGTAAACTTGAATTGTGTTTGAACAGGAACACAGGATACCAGCAGCCGTATGAACAGCCAGCACCAGAAACGTATGTGCAACAGCCACAATATAACACGCAAGGGTGAGTAACAATATTTCTAATAGATTTTACTGCTTGACCTTGATGCAATTATAGTCATCTTGATATCTCAGTGTTAGGACCAAAGGTATCCACCTATATTTTATTCTATTACATACTTACGTAATATATGTTACTAAACTTATGAAACAGTTAAATAATCATTCCTAAAACATAATTCTAGAAACATGATGAGACAAATCTAAAAGATAGGAATTGCCGTCTTACACATAGATGCAGACAATTTAGATCCTGATTTTACAAAAATTTATACACAAATCGTGCTAAACTATCAAGATACTATAGGTTCGTGTTTTTCCAGATCTTACCAGACCAGCAATAACTACACTACACCTGCCCCAGCTCCACAAAACACAAGTTATAACTCTGCTGGAAACTATGGCACTAGTGGTTATGGCTACTCTACTGGAAACCAAGGTGGCTATGAACAAGACAGCTATGCGTAAGTGGTGGTATTTTTTAACTACCTAAGCTAAATATTCTGAACAGACCATGCCTGTGAATTTATAACACTAAATTACTGTCACAATTATGTTGCAAAATTCATTAGTAAAAATAGATGCTTGCTTCTTGATTTTGGTACAGCTCAAAATAAAATCAAGATTAAACTAATTTAGTTACCAGTTCCATTTTTAAATTATAATATGATGAACCGGAATCATGATAGGAATGTGCCGTCTGATACATGCTTGACGATGATCCAATATTCTGATAACAAATGTTATTGTATGGTAGAGTTCCTTGTATGCAACTTGTATTATAGTTTAGTTTGTTATGTATTTGTAGGAGTAACGTAGGAGGCGCCGGCGACGCTGGCTACGGCGCCGCCGAGCCTGCGTACGGCGGCGCTGCGCCCTCGTACGACTCGTACTCTCAGCCGGCGTACAACTCGTACCAGCAGCAGCCGCAACAACAATACAACAATAACTACGGTAAGTGTTCTTACTAATGCCAGCACATTCCTCATAACTATTCTATGTTTTAAGGTTTTGTTATTAAATAATTATTAATAAGCTATACAATTTATGATTATTTCGCTCAAACTGAGCATGTGCAATAAAAATAAATTTCAAATTTGCTTCCTATAAGACAACTACAATAATATTGTATCTCGAAAATCGAAAATTTATACGGATTAAGGATCGGAACAAGGTATTGACATGGCACTACAAAGTAGTTGTAAGAGTATTCTATAAAGATACATTCAAGGCATAAAGAAACGTGGTACATCAAAGTACAAAAGGTAGATTTTTCAGCTAAGGCGCTGCTTGTCGTACGTAGCTCACATAAAATAACTTGCTCACAAATTCAATCATAAAAATCAACTATATAATGATTCCAAGCATCATAAAATAGGTTTCATGGCTCTGTAAGATAATATCCTGTGTATCCTTTGAATTATCAGATTTGGAAAGAAAAACTATCATAGGTTAAGGAGAAAATCTTAGGAGTCAGTGAGCTTTTTTTGATAATTTATATCAAACAAGAACAAATTTGCTAATTCAGACAACGACGAGGAAACAAAATAAATTAGGAATTTAAATATATTGACTACAAAAAGTCTAAAAGCAAGACAAAGACGTAAAATAACTTTTATGTCATACAAAGGTTGCTGAAGCAATCTATATTTATGCAACTAGTCTAGGTCAGAAATTGTTAGGTAGTGATATTTAAAAAATATCATCAACTTTGATAGAACTTTAATTAACTATGTATTAGGAATGAGTACAAAGATAAATAACCAAAGCATCTGCAATGCTACGAGCGAAGTATCAACTAGAACAGTGAGAAAGAGATGGCAAGATATTTAAAAGATTTAAACTTGTTACTATCGATAGCAATTACTTAGGGGATTTCAGTCCCTGCTTTAGTTATAAATAAAACTGCAATTGATGCTGATGTTGAGCATATTATGTACTTTTAATATTTTGTATTCCAGGCAGTTGGTGATCTGTTTCAATGTAACAGAGTATAAATTTACATCTAAAGTCCATTTAAAATTAATGATGAAGCTAATGGATTACCAGGAGATTCGCATGTGGTATTTGTAAAAATAACTGCAAAAGGTAGAAAGACTATTGTGTGCAAATATTTGACATGTAACTAGATTATTTCATGATCACTTGGAATATATTAGACAATCTGACTGAAAAACTAAAATAATATCTTTATTATATTTTCTTCTGTAACTATAACATAGTTACTTTTTCCAGTATTTTTATCTGAAATTTACTTTAAATTTTCCAGTGACAGCATTCATGCATTGTTTATAAATAGGTCATAACAATAAGTTAACTTATGGTATAAAAATAGGATGGTACCATGTTTTAGTTTAAGGATTGCTAATAAAATTACCAACATCATAGTAAAAATGTGTATAATTTATTTGAAAGTGATGTGGCAGAAACTCTAAACAATAATTTGATATTTTTAAAATATACCCTAATAACTAGCGTTACATAGTTACATATACATATGTAAGATAACATTTTAATGTTATACTTTGTAGTATTTATAGTAAACTAGCTAGCCCGCCCTGGCTACACGTTAAATCATAAACATTCACAGGCGTGCACACAACACCTCATCAAAATTTCATCGTAATCAGATGAAGGGTATAGGAACAAGAAACATTATTTTTTTACATAAATAGATTAAAAATTATTATATTAGTTGTGTTAATTTTGAAATAACGAAGAGCCACTATTCTATTATTAATTTTAATACAAATGACCAACTAGCAAATATCAAGGGAATGAAGTAAATAATTATACCATATTATGTCTAAAATTACATAATAGGGAGGAAAACTAGCTGTAAGATGATGTATTAAATTGTCTGGCCTTGGTAGTTACACAATTTAAATTCTGAATCGTTGTGATAAAGAGTTACAAAACATTGTACAGAATTACGATTTAAGTAGGACGCCTCCACAAATTTCGTCTTTTATTACGTATCTATACTTCCAAATACTGGAACTGACCGTGCTGCCTTTAAAGCTCGCTGGTGACTGTGATCAGTCTCGCACGAGCCGTGGGACGACTGCGACCGGACTTAGCATAATCGTACGAATTCGGAAACACGAAAGTTCTAACTTATATCGTAGTACTGTACTGGGCAACAGAACGTTAAAACGAAATAACAAAGCTCTGATGTTCACAAATAGTGAGTTACTTTAATTTGGGTAAGGCTTTCGAAGTGTCAGCTGGCAGTAGTAGTCTTAAGAAGTTATACGAAAGGTAACATATTTCTATTAATATCTTGCACACTTTAGAACACCTCATAATTTGACACAATTTAGTTTCTGATATCATGGTAAATTCATCCATCAATGTATGCATATTATTTACTATTTTACGAACGTAGTTTTAAAACCACAATTCGTTTTCCGGTCCACAATGTAGATGATATACTTACTTATATTGTGTGCAAAGGAAAGAAAATACTAAAATGTACTTCTGAGCTAAGATGTAGGTAAAATAAGAGGTCATCAACTATATCAGATCTGAACCTGAAACTTTAGCTGAGATTACATGCTTTGGAAGAGTTGTCTACTTAAAGAAATTCATTTATTAATGGACCAGGTAAAAACTTTACTATTATTTTATAATGTTAAGTGTACTACATGATCTCAAGATCAACAAGAAAATAGAGTTGACATCGGAATAGGAATTCAAATGAGAGTTGATTCAAACAGGAAATACAAAATAAACCTGGGTAAATAGTAGTCTTTGTCTTGCAGAAGTGATGATTGTATAGTGCAAGGATGAATTATTGAATCTTTAATTAGTCGTATGTATATACTTATAATCACGAGAAAAGATGTTTGTCCCACAACTAGACTCTGTCTAAACCGTCTGCAGCAGATGAACAAGCCAATGAATTAATAAATTGGTAACATAACTATTAAGACTTATGATTGTTTTTTGTTTATACAAGTATTACAAACATGATTGATTCAAAATCAAAAATCGAGCTGTGTAGGTATTTTATTTGAAATATATCAATCATATGTGCTAATAACATTATTTAAGTCCATTAATACTAAAAGTCTAGGTTAAAAAGGTCCACAACTACATCAGAACAATGCAATCAACTTCAGCTGACTTTATCAGTTAATTGGAAGATAATTTTATAATCACACTGATGAGTGATGAAACATATTACAGGTAACACATTTATAGTATAGTATTTTAAGTTTAATTATAATTTTAAACAGGCAGGTTGTAAACTTGCGAATATAAAAAATATCGCTAAATTAGAAGCTGAAATAACGCCGATCGACAAGAATCGGTCAAAAAATAGTTTACCAAAATAAAACCCTAGCCTTCAGGAACTATAACGCACACGTCCTAACAAAACCGTTTCAGCCTCTCGCCGCCCGCCGCGGCGATCCGTTCCGATTCTGTCGGCGGCGGCAGCATGTGGTAGAAAACGAAATAATTTTATATGTGCTAGAAGAAGACGTCAATTGTAGGACATGTGTGTTCGTCTGCAGATACCGACTATAGTCGGGCGAGGTCACCCACAAATCTGTTGTCTGCGTTGGCGAACGCGATAAACTTAGAAGATGCTACAAGTCAAGTATAGGAATAGGTCAAATAAATGACTGGAATCCAACACCTACAAAATACAAAAGATTTGAAAAATAATATTTGATGACTTAATTATGGTCTAAGAATGGACTAATAAATAATATTTGAATACATATATGTTGTATACAAAGATTAGGAATCATAGACACAGTAGTGCACAGTCAAATTCAGCGGTCCTTAGATTGATAACTTAATTATGGTCTAAGAATAGACTAATAAATAATATTTGAATAGATGTTGTATACAACGTATTAGGAATTATAGACACATTAGTGTGACAGTCAAACTCAGTGGTCCTTAGATTGATAACTTAATTATGGTCTAAGAATAGACTAATAAATAATATTTGAATAGATGTTGTGTACAATGTATTAGGAATTATAGACACATTAGTGTGACAGTAAAACTCAGTGGTCCTTAGATTGATAACTTAATTATGGCCTAAGAATAGACTAATAAATAATATTTGAATAGATCTTGTATACAACGTATTAGGAATCATAGAAACATTAGTGTGACAGTCAAATTCGGTGATCCTAAGAATATGAAATACATTTTATAAGTCTAATATTACTTTACCTCCTAGAAATAGTACATCAAAAGGGGCAAGCAAAAATGTATCATTGTTTATGCGTCTAGTACACATAAGAACAAATAAACAATAAAAAAGCATGGATGTGCTCTATTTCTTGTCCCAGAAGCAAATATTTTATTATAAAAAGATAGTATGTATGTCTTAGTTATTGTAAATAAAACATAGCAACTACAATCGGTACTGACACAAAAATAACTATGTACTTACATAATGTAATACATAAGTTAAATCTTGATGAAGAGAATAAGTTTAATTATTGTAATGAAACAAATGCTATTTATAAAACTGACTAGGTACGCTGTAACTGTGTATTTATATGCAAGTAACAATTTTTCAATATTTTTCAGAATTTGGATAAAACTTTGAAGAAAACTGGACTGTGGAAAGTTTAGTATAACACACGGCGCATTGCCCTGTGCCTGGTTTCGAAAACTGGAACAAACTTCAAGCCTTCTCTGACTATTTATGGTAAGCTAATAAAAATATGTAGTTCAAAACTATCAAAGAAATCTTTCAGTTGCATGGATACTAAGTACCTACAGTTTAAATTCACCAAACAGGCTTTTCTTTGGTCTAATACAGCAATCCAACGTGGATCCAACATTTTTAAAAGGAGGCCCCATATTTCCTAAGAGGATGAATTAATTCTTCTTCCTGTCCTTTTCCCACATTACGTGGGGTCGGCACAACATGTATGTTTTTCTTCCATATCTCTCTATCAGCCGTCAGGGGATGATTTAATTATCGTGTTGGAATTAACAGTTTTCTTTTCTTTTTGCAGGTTAGAAGGTAGTCATAGTTGTACGAACATAAAGATATGTTAAAATAAAATATTGTAAACAGAAGTCAATGTTGTTTGGTTTTATTCTTCATAAATTACAATACAATTTACTAGTTTTTCATACTAACTTAGGTAGGTACTTCATAAGTAGAAAAATGGCGAGGGTAGAACCATACTGATCCAAGTGTCATTTTTTCAATAATGCAGATTTTTGCAGTAAAGGCACGGTTTTTTTATTTTTTTTCATGCCACACTGATCCAAGTGCAGAAAACGTCATCTTCTGTTAGGGAGCCTTTATTTCCCACTTTAGCATTAGTCTTACTTTCAAAATTATATCATGCCATACTAATCCAAGTGCAATCCGTACTTGGATCAGTATGGTCCAAATTTACTGAGTAAGCTAAAGTGATCCAAGTACAAAATGTTTATTCAACTGGCAACAAAACAAGCGTTGTTACTGTCAAAGTTACCTGTCAAATCCGTTGTTTTTGCGCGGGAATGTGAATAAACGGTTTTACTATTTACGACGATTCTTACTTGTTGTGGTTGTTAAATTTTAAAAGTATTTCTATTCGCGGGTTCAATAAAGTGTTTCAGTGAAATGGAAGGGAGAAACAGACGCTCTAGAGCAGAAAATATAGTTGCGTTGGCGTTGCAAAGTAGTGCATTGGGTGATTCAGAAAGCGATGAGGATTTTTCCAGCGATCATTCGTCCTACCACCCACCAGACCAGCTGAATGAATCTCTCAGCGATATAGGAAATGATGAAGGTAAGTAAATGTCTATTACAGTTTAAGTTTTGACTACGTAGTGGGCTGTGCGTTCGTTAGTTTCCTGCGTAGAGATCTTGGATTTGGCTTTTACATAAAGTGAATAACATAGCTTTTTATTTCTTACAGAAATTCTACAAGAAGCTGTTCAGTCTTCCGCTGGCGTGTTAGGTAATTTAGGAGAAGTGGACAATACAGAGGCTAATGAAAGTGTTAGAGGAAGAAAACGGCACAGAAATGTAGACGAATGGAAGAAAAATATAAGAAAGCGCAAGAGAAATGAAGGTCAAGAATACATCAACGTAAAAGGTAATACTGTGCCAGCAAAAGTATTTATGCCTGTCCTATGTAATTGCCGCTATAAATGTGGTGAGCATGTTCCTGCAGAGAATCAAGAAATGATACATGACGTTTATTGGAAGTTGTCTTCATGGAATGCACAAACGACTTGGCTGTGTAATGCTGTGAAAATTGTAGCACCCAAACGACGTAAGAAAAGGCTTCCTTTGCAGGCACCTAGTCATAAAAATGCGACCAGACAGTTCATATTATGTAACAAAAGAGTATGTAAAAAATTCTTTTTAAAAGTGATCCAAATAAGCAATAAGAGAATTGATTATGCACTAAGAAATAAAAATGCTGTCTCAGGAATACCAGAAAATGACAAACGGGGACGAAAATCTCCACCAAATAAGATCTCAGAGGAGAAATTGACATGGATCAGGGACCATATTAATAGCTTTCCAAAATATAAAAGTCACTATGGAGAAAGGAGTTCTTCACGCCAATACTTGTCTCCGGAGCTATCTATGAATAAAATGTACGAATTATTCAAAGTAAAATGCGAATCTGAGGGAAAGCCTATTCTTAAAAAGCACATCTACAAAAAAGTATTCACAACAGAATTTAATTTGCACTTTTATGTCCCAAAAACAGACACATGCAAAACGTGCGATACATTAGAAGTAGCAATAAAAGCAGAAGAAGACCTTGAAAAGTGCTTAGTTTTAAGAACCCAGAAAGACGATCATTTAAAATTGGCAAATACAGTGCGAAATATTTTGAATGATTATAAAGCAAAGGTTAAAGATGATGATTCCTTAATAGCAACAACTTTTGACTTGGAGCGCACACTCCCCCTCCCATATCTAAATACGGGTGAGGTCTTTTATCTAAGGCAACTTCAGATACTAAATTTCGGAATACATTCCTATCTAAAAGACGAAGAAAAAATAATAATGAACATGTGGCCTGAGCACTGTGGGGCAAGAGGTTCTCATTCTCAGGAAGTGATGTCCTCGCTCTATCACTTCATAGAAGACTGTGCCAGATAACATCAAAACTCTGTGTTTGTTTAGCGACTGCTGCTCCGGACAGAATAGAAATTGGAACATTTTACATTTCTTAATGTTTCTAGTCAACAAATCGACTCATCTCGAAAATATTGTGATGCATTACCTGGTCAGCGGCCACACATACTTACCCAACGATACCGATTTTTCCTTCATTAGTCGAGAGCAAAAGAAGAGGACAGACATTTTCACGCCTCAGGCATGGATGGATCTCGTGCGTTGCTGTCGAAAGCATAAGCCGTTCATAGTTCGAGACATGGCTGACAAGTTTCTCGACTTTGAAACCCTAACAACTCAATATAAAGACTACCATACTGTTTTTGGAGAAGGTGCGAAGATATCACAAATGCGAAAAATTAAATTCTGCAATGGTTCAAGCATCATGCACTTCAATGATGACTATACTGAAAATTACGAAATGATTGACCTAAAACCTAATGCAACGGATTTAGAGGTATTTCTGTGCAACCTCAGAAATTACGTACCTGCACAGGCCAGGACACCAAAGCCCATATCATACAAAAAAATGCAAGATATAAAAAAAATTCTGAAGTTTGTGCCGCCGGTTCATCATCCGTTCTACCTATCAATTCCGCATATACCTAGAAGAGGGAGGGGCGAGGAGTCTCAGGACGATGAAAACACACTACCTTCCATGTTTGGGGATGATTAAGCTTCATTTACTTCTTTAAGTTCTATTTTTCATGAGGTTTTTCTATGTTAGTCAATTTGAATTTGATTAAACATTTTGTGCCGAAGTGATCCAAGTGATTTTTTTTTTGTATAAACTAACATTTTGTTTCTCATAATAAAAATTATTGTCATTAACATTTTTTTTTATCATCTTTAACATTTTAGCCATCATTTTATTGAAGATTAAACCATAACAGATCACCTGTATTTTTAAAAGAAGCTCCGACGCGTTTCCTTCATTTTCTCAAAAGTATGAAAACGATACTTGGATCAGTATGGTTCTACCCTCGCCAAATGTGTAAGTGCATACTAAATCATAAAAAGAAATATCAAACTGGTTTTTATAAATGGCACAACATAATCATGCTGTGACCAGATTTTTTTCCGAATTCTGGCTCTGGCTAACATGAACGCTATAAAAAAAAATCTTGAGAATGGTAAAGTGCAAGTGAGACATTACTTCCGTACATATCAACCTTCCTAGTATCTGTTGATTGGGACCATCTAGTTTTGTGAGCCGTAAACTAAAACTGATCTATATAGGTACGATTAGACATCGTTGCGTAAGTCGCCGTAGGTATACCTCCGAATAAGTACCTACCTAAAATATATATTTAAAAAGGATTAACCTATAAAAATATTTCAGTATCTCTTAGGGAAGGATTGTAATTTAGAAGTAAATAAAATATTGGTTTTGTTTTTTTTAAGTTTATTTTATCTTAGATCTAAGCTTGTGCCTCCGGCAGGGTCGTGATGATGTCAGAGTCACCAGGGTCAGTGATGGCGAGGGTGCATACTCGGTAGTACTTTCCGCATGCTGTGCCCAACTCAATGTTGTTTCCACTGTAGTGGTGAACTCCAGTTTTGGCTAGGAGAGCATAGTACTCAATCTCTGATTTCCTGCAATTAAATCATGAAATTAAAGACTAACAAAACATCCTACCACCTCTCAACCATACTCACATTCTTCTCATGTTAATGACTCATTATAAATAAATAAACGTAAATATTGCTGGACATTTCACACAGCACTATCTAGCCCCAAACTAAGAGCTTGTACTATGGGAACCAGATATATGAGAATACTTATATACATTTTTTTTTAATACATACATTTATTATATAGAGAAACAACCAGACCTGGAACAAATATCTGTAGATCATGCAAACATTTGTTCCGCGGCGGGAATCGAACCCGCTACCTCCTGCGTCTCAGCCGGCTATTCGCCCACTGCACCATGGAGGTTCTTAACATTAGAGCTACAAGTTTAAATTGATCCAGACAGATGTCTGAAATTTAATTAATATTATGGAATGTGTTTAGTACATAACCAAGTTAACCTTTGGCTTTAGTATGGATTCCAGACACAATAGAAATTCTATTATATCTCGCATGGATCTCTGTTCTGGCATACAAAGGCGTAATAGATAGTCACATTAACCCATCAAGGATCTATTATAACACATTTATATGTATGGTTGTGAGATCTGAGCAATGTTTATTGAAAGAAAATATTACTAGTTTATTATACTAAAGTTATAAATACATTAAGAATTAAGAAGTAACTAAGGAAATTGTAAAATAATAAGAAATTCAATAGTAATAAAGCTCATCCACATATTGTCAACAATTGGGTATCGCACCCCACACGCTTCACGCAATCTTTTCTACCCCATACTTGCAAGATGTGGAATGAGCTACCATCTGAGGTTTTCCCATTAGGCTGTGACATGGCATGCTTTAAGAGAAATGGAAAGAGGTTTCTACAAGGTAGGGAACGCATAGACAATACCCGGGTGTTGCCAGTGTCAATAGGCGACCTCTTAACATCAAGTGGGTCGTAAGCCTGTTTCCCCACAAATAATATTTAAAAAAAAAATTGTTATTAATAAAAAATAAACATTATTTTGATTACCTGGCAAATTTCTGCACATGGCTTAGGACTACTCCATAGGTTTCCCATGGTGATTCCACAAAGCAGTTTTAAGAATAATGTGGTCCAGAGGCATCAGAATACTGAATAACTTTCATGACAAAGTTCATTTAAAAATCAAGCACATTTTAATTTGTAAATTTACTAAGCCATCCAGTCTGCTTCACGGAATCAACTAGAGGGAAGCCATACTTCTTTGTCTAAGACTCCATATGCATCCCTAAGACAAGTAATTGGGAAACTCTACTTCTCAGTAGTCTCACCTTAGAGGAGGGGCATTCTTGGCAATGATGATCAGTTTAGCCTTGCCCTGACGCAGGGTCTTCAAAGTCTGTTTGTACCCTAGGCAGTATTTGCCTGACTTCATAACCAGAGCCAGGCGGGAGTTGATAGACTCAATGGTCTTTTTCTGTAAAATAAATGAAAATACTTATTGCACAGCACTTCAAAACCTCTGTTTAGCAAAAATATTTCGAGGTTAGAAAAAATTGTAACAATGCATTTTCAACCTTACAAATTACAAAATCTGTAAGCCTATCAAGCAGTATTTTATTTAGGATTTAGTTTATGGCAAATTAGTCAGTAAAATACTGAATAACCATGCTACAAATCCAATCAGCGAGTTACAAACACGTGTACAATATGTACGGATGGCTTACCTGTTTCTTAGCAGCAACCATTGTGATAGTTGTTACGGCAACTCACTAGAAATAAAGAGGAAAATTAAAGTAAGCAAAACTTTATCTTCAAGAAATCATTTGAACAGAAAATTGCGGAACCAACCTTGCTTGCACGAATATGAATAAAAAGAAAGAGAATATCGAATGTCAAACTCGTCAGTCAATGGTGAATGAATGGGGGCTGTTACATTATCAATAATAACATGTAAAAAATATTGATGGTATTGACAGTATCGCTTAGCGTTCCTAGGGCGTGGCCTGTTATTATTTAAAAAACAAATTAAGAGTTCAGCATATTATTAGTTTTTATCATTATTTTGTTTATAATAACATTTTTAAGTTCGAATTAAATTTAAATGGAATAATAATGACATAAAGATTGCATTCAACACAAATGTAAACTAACTCCCTAACTTTATATATAGTTTCTTTTATTTATTTATGTTCCAAGAATTCTTGATAATATTGATAGTATTGATAATGTAACCACCCCCAATATCTGGCAGATGTACAAAAACATGCAACGCCAAAAAAAAAATCCCCCAATGTGATGATAAACCCCAAAAAACGATACTCGTGGATGACATTGACATATTGGTTGTTGAAGAAGAGTACAGTGGTTTGTGGAAGAATGTCAGAAGTGATGATGACGTCAATCAATCGAATCAAAATCAATAAATCTGAATCAATTATAATCAAATCACTTCGTTTTTGAATGGATGGGTGGGTGACCGGACCGGGCTTTATTTTTCTATTTCCTTTCATTTATTTTTTTGTCAAACCGCTGTTCATAAAGGTATAGCTGGTATCGATTAATAAAGGTACGATCTTAGAAGTGCTCAACGCAATAGAACTGCTCACAAATCAACCCCACTGGAGCGACTAAAGTTGGTTCTCTATTGACCTGAAGTGCCTATATCAGTGTTGACAATCATGACTGAAAAAACGGCAAGGAAAGCAAAAAGTTCAGGACCTTCGGCAATTGGAAAACTGTATCTTATTGCCTACAATGGATTACAAACACTTGGGTAAGCTACTATTATGTTTTCTCCTGTTCTTTCTTGGTTTCTATAGGAACCCATTTAAATAATAATAGAAATGTAGTAAAAAACATCGTATTTATGTAATGATCTTTATTAAGATGGAAATGTATATGAAAAATTCTGTAGTTTGATCTGTGGGTGTAGTAGTAGAGTTCTTTGTGGAAGGGCTCACCCAGGGAAGTACTAGCACCCTATCTATTCCTCCCTTCAAGCAGCATTGCTGTGTTTCAGTTTGAAGGAAAAATTACAGGCAAATGAGACTTAACTGTATGTCTCAGGGTGGTAATGTGTGTTACGTTAGGCTACGGTAACTGATTACCATCATGTGGATTATTTCTCTTGTTTGTTTGCCACCTCAGTGGTAGAGAAAATATAAAAGTAGTACAATTTGGTAGGGTTTCCATAAAATAATACTACTATCACAGAATTTACTAAGATTTATTTACTTTAAATATCTGTGACTAATTTATTATGTACTAGCTGGCCCTACCCGGGGATTCGCACACATGGTTCATCAATAAAACAGCCCTCCTTCTGCCCAGTTGGGTAAAAAGTAGCCTATGTCCCAATCCCAGGCATAATCTATCTGTATACCAAATTTAGTCTGAATAGGTCCAGCCATTTAGTCATAAAAACATAACAGACAGATAGAGACAAGAGTTGCTTTCAAATTTATAATATCGGTAGGTATGGATTGTACAAACACATGGTTCCCTCATAATATTAACTTATTATTCATATAGACCTGACCTTTGTATAGCTGATGTAGATATATATTTCAATGATATGTAAATAAGTAAAGTAAACATTACAATTTGTTTGAATGTTTACTTACAATTATATTGCTTTCAGATGGACATACTTACTCTGGCAGACTCTAACACACTTTATGAATCGAGGCACATTAGACACATTTTGGCCAGAAATAAAGTGGACTGTAGTTATTTTCCAAAATGCTGCTATTTTAGAGGTAAATAACTGTTCATATATATATGTTATAACTGTGTTTTGAACTGTCTTAAAGGTTAATCTAAGTTATTGGTGCCACTCTTAATCTGCCTTTTATTAATAGGGATTCTAAAGTCAACACTGGGTGTTTCATAATTATTGATAAAGCCTATGTAATTATTTAAGTATTATTGACATAACAAAGTGTTCTATTGTGTCACTACGGTTTGAATAAATGAGTATGAGTATTGCATTTGGTCTAACATCTCTATTTTATTGGTGCCCTGCCATTTGTAATGCTCAGAAGATACCACAAATCAGAAATATTTCTACCATCATAGGGGAATGTAGCGACATCAGCCATGTACCAAATAGGAAAAAAAAACTTTAGCTCAATACTGCAAATACAGCAGAAACTTTTGAATTCCTTCTAACTGTGTAAAATAAAAGTCATAGCAGGGATTTCAAACTTGAGAGGTGTACAAGTGACTGATATAATAGAATTTTGATAGTCTTTACGCTTAAAAATTCAGAAGCATTCTAAAAAAAAATCCAAGTGCATGAAATGCTTTGTACACAATGTTATTAATATTATCATCAAATAAGAGTACAGTATAAAAAAGCAAGGTTAGGAACTCTTTGTCTACCCTTGTGAGTAGTAAGCTGTTTAATGTGAAGTAAAACTTTAACAGGTTTACATCAGGTAAAAGAACGGACAATAACACTTGGAAATATTTAAATCTAATTTTTTAATTATGCAGTGGTTTTGAAATCAAATAATAGAGTTATACTGCGACTCGTATATCGTCCTGCAAACTACACTCATGGACAAATTTAGAGGAACGCAATAAAATTGTTGTTTTTTTATTTATTATGTTCATATAACGCACTGGCCACATATACAGGTGCATGTAATTTAAAAAAGAAGGATTTTTATTGTCTTTTGTTTCATCGTTGCATTTGTTTTTTTCGGCTTATTGTTAATTTCATTGATTTGTACTGCAAGAATTTTTCCCCGCGTTTGTGTTTTTTAACAAATTACAGATTGTTATTCACTTTTTTATCAAAAAAACTTTGTGGTCGTCTTATGTACACTTAATTTAAATGAATTAAGTTATAATGCCGGATCTCAGCGTGGCTCAAGTCTCTAGAGTCGTGGCTTTGATTGAAAATGGGAACACTTACAATCACGTGGCTCAAACGTTACGAGTATCCAAGTCTTTAATTTTTCGAATTGTGAAACGATACCGCCAGACTGGAGAGTATACGAGACGCAAAGGACAAGGTCGTAAAAAAGTAACAACTGCGAGAGACGACAGGTTTATTGTCAGCAGTGTGCTAAGAAATCGCACTTCGACTTCTTCCGAGGTCAAAACTAAGCTCCAGGATGTACGGCAAGTAGCAGTTAGCACTAAAACCATAAGAAGAAGACTTAATGCGGCAGGAATAGGGGCATACTTGCCTGCCAGGGGCCCATTACTAACCACAGGTCATCGAGTAGCTTGGACCAACTTTGCTCGTTCACACCGTAACTGGGATGATGATGCTTGGAGTAAGGTATTGTTCACTGACGAGTCCCGGTTTTGTCTTAAGCCAGATGATGGAAGGGTCAAAGTATGGAGACGACCTGGAGAAAGATCGCTCAGTGTAACATTGTCGTAAGAGAGTCTTATGGTGGAGGGTCAGTAATGGTTTGGAATGGCATTTGTATAGGGGCTTGTACGGAGGTACACATCGTGAAAAACGGATCCCTGACTGCTTCAAGATACGTAACGGACATCTTGGAACCAATTGTGATGCCTTTTGCTCCATATGTTGGAGATAATTTTCTTTTGATGCACGATAATGCACGGCCCCACACCGCAGCGATAGTTTTGGAGTATCTAAGAGAGGTGGAAATAGAAGTTTTGGGGTGGCCAGCCCGCTCGCCAGACCTAAACCCGATAGAACACGTTTGGGATAAGCTGGAAAGACAAGTTAAACAGAGAAATCCTGCACCAGCTAACTTTAGAGATCTCAAAACCGCATTGGTAGAAGAATCGGATCTCATCCCACAAACTTCTATTGACGATTTAATAAAAAGTATGCCCAGACGTATGCAGGCAGCTTTGACAGCAAGAGGAGGTAACACTAAATACTGAGTGTGCCACACATAAAAAAATAATCATCCGTTTGAACACTATTCAATTTGCGATATGATAGGATACAAGTGTTAATTTTCCTTACAATTACTGCAATAAGATAATTGTCACTAAATTTTTTTTTATCGAGATAGTTTTAGTTTTGCTTAAAAATTTTCATTTTATTGATCAAACCCTATTTAAAGTAAAATAAACACAATGTTGCGTTCCCTCTAAATTTGTCCATGAGTGTATATGCATAATTTATTTTTCACACCACCTGTTTGACAATGTCAAATTATAAGTCATGTAAACCTCACCGAAAGCAAGTGATTAAATCTTTACGGCTGAGCCGGGTGTAAAGTTATACATAATGTAATTCAGTACAACTTTATAGTGTAGCTTTCCATCAGTGAAATATTTAAAATCGGTTAAGTAGTTCCGGAGAATACCTACCGAAAACATACACACAAACATTAGTTCTTAATAATATATAGTACATAATGATTAGTTTATCGGCAAATAATTCCTCAGTACTACCACATTACTAAGTTCTACCACCAAAGTAGTTACATACTTAATATGCATTTACAAAATACAATGGACTTAGGTACATACCTATTCAATTTATTGAAAGTTCATTGACAAACTGAGTTCAATGCCAACCACTTTTTCAGGCTTCCGTAGTCGAACTAGAAGCTCTTATTCGCCATGTCCGTTAGTCTTGTCTTTCCGATTAGAATTTTATCCACAACCCGATTAGAATTTATAGTACGGCTAGGCGGCTGTATCTAGTTTTCGAGCAGTAGTAGACCTACTTATGACTGGTTGTAAACAATTCATACAATGTTCATACAAAATTACTAAATTAACTCCAAATTAACTTTGTATTTTAAAATGACTAAGATACGTTACTGACTACGGAACACTTCACTTGGCGTTGTCCGACACGCGCTTAACCTATTAATCAACATTATACATTATTCAAGTAAACTTGTATGTATGTATGTTCACTTCTACAGTAGGGTGCATAAATAAATAGAGTCATGGTTTGTAGTTAAAATGATCAAATGGTCTACTAGTTACTACTAATCACATACATATGCATTATGCTTTATTCAAACAATTTTTATCTGTGGTATGACTGCAAGAAGCATGACTGTACCTCATTCATTAATTATGCCATTATTAAATTGTAGCGTTACCCTCATAGTTAGACAAGTTTTGTCTTTTGTACTCACGGGAGTTTTGAAATTTGATCCAAGAGATTCAAGGAATGCGAGTTTAATGGTAACATGGCTTAAGAACAGTGATTTTGAACTTCACAAGAGTACTAATATAATATTAGGTCTTTACCTATGAAATTGCTGTTTTGTATGGAATAAGTGAAATTACTTATTGTTTTAAACTTTTTTATTTCTGTTATTCAAAGTAATCACCCATGCAATCGACGCATCTTTGCCAACGCATTGGCAGTTTATTGATGCCCTTCTTGTAAAAATCAGCTGGACGGGAGGCAACAAACTCTTCAAAGGCATTTTGTACTGCCTCTCGGGAATTGAATTTTTTACCCACTAAAAAGTTGTCTAAATTTTGGAAAAAGTAATAGTCGGTAGGTGCAAGGTCTGGTGAGTATGGCGGATGAGGGAGAGCTTACCCCAGCTCTTGCAGCTTGGAGACGTGTCTGTTGTGCAGTATGGGGTCGCGCGTTGTCGTGAAGGGGCAGTGGGGACGACCGATTGACCAAAGCTGACTGCCGATGTGCAAGCATCTCCATCATTGTCTCCAGTTCTTCACAGTACACATCTGCAGTAATGCTCATGCCGTTTTGTAAAAAGCTGTGGTAAATCACACCCGCACTAGACCACCAAACAGTGGCCATCACCTTTTTGGGGGTAATTTTTGGTTTAGGGCATTGCTTTGGTGCTGAACCAGGATCTAACCAACTTGCTGAGCGCTTTCGATTGTCGAACAAAATCCATTTTTCATCGCACGTAACAATTCGGTTCAGAATTCCTTCATTTCTTTGCCTATTGAGCAGCGCGAGGCAGGTCTCGACGCGTACGTTGCGCTGGCGATCGTTAAGTTCGTGGGGCACCCATCTATCAAGTTTTTTACCTTGCCTATTTGTCGCAAATGTATCAAAAATATTTTAATGCTAACATCAAAAGCTGCTGCTAACTCAGCTGTAGATTGAGTTTCGTCAGCTTCCACAATCGCCTTTAATTCATCATTGTTGACCAAAGTCTCCGGACGACCACGAGCTTCATTTTTCAAGTCAACATTTCCAGAACGGAATCAGGAAAACCAATAACGGGTTGTGCGTTCGTTTGTACAGTTCTCTCCATAAACGTTTTTGATGTTACGTGCCGTTTGTGTCGCGTTGGTGCCACGACGGAACTCATATTCCATAATTACACGAATTTTTGAAAATATCCATTATGACGAAAAATGTTCCAATGTAATGAAAATACAACGCTAATCAATAAACAAAAGACTGAGTTTGTAAAAAGAATATCATGTTTTTAAAACAAAATTTATTTGAATTTAGAATACAAAGCCATTCCAAACTTTTTTTCTATTTGAAATGACCAGTACTGAAGAACGGCAATTTCATAGGTAAAGACCTATTACTTATATAATCTTTTTTGTAAAAACGTTCTTATAATGTATATGCGTAGAAACAACCAGACACGTCACAAATATTTGTAGTTCATGCAAACATTTGTTTTTATTTATTTAATTACCTAAAAGTTACATACATAAACATACATAAAGCACTGTAATACCTTAAAGGTTTGTCTCGGTGCTTAAGACACTCGAGCCGCTACACATTATTTAAATAGGTACTTATAAACCCCGTCACCCTAAAAGTATGTAGGTACGCAAACAAAGTAAGTCGGCGGCGGCAATTATAATTACAAGATTAATAACTTTTTATGTATAGGTACTTTTAATTTCATAATACATAAAATACTAATGCATGCAGTCGGTCATCTCTAATTATAGTAGCACTAAGTTCTACCATTTGAAATGTAACCGCTAAATATTGTCAGTGTATGCTATGTTGATGATTCCTAAATAAATAAATAAGTTAGTTCATAATGAAAAACGGCACAATAATCCTCAATGCATACCGAACGCAAAGACAATGCACATTGCACGTGTCATATAGTTAGGTATCAACTATCTTGTTTACTTCATTCTCGCTCGGTCCGGTCGAAATTGACAGAACATCGAAGCAAGCTCATCTTCTATACAGGGTATTCGTCAGCTATTTATTATTTTTAGCAAAATCTTGAGCTTATAAAGTACTTTATAAATCAAGAATCAAAAATCTTGAGCTTATAAAGTACTTTATAAATCAAGAATTTATTCATTGCTAATTACCAATTTAAGCTGGAATTATAATAATTATTCCTGTTTATTTATGTATTTTAAAACATTCACTTTTTTTTCCGCGGTGGGAATTGAACCCGCAACCTCCTGCGTCTCAGACGGCCATTCTTGTTGACTGCATCGCATTCTTGTAAGCTCAAAATCGTTGTGTAACAAATATTTTATCAGAATAATGTTTTAAAATATTTCTAATATTAACTGATGAGTTTATTTGCTTGCCTGTTTTGCTAGTAACGATATTGTTGCAAGTTTGGGGTTCGGGATAAAATAATAAAAATATATTTAACCAAAATAACGCTTTTATTACATTTAAATCACAATAACACAAACTTAAACATACACTAATTAACAATATCGTTCACCATAAAACACTAGAGACTTTTTCTTGAATATATCGCTTTCATAGCTAAGTAAAGACTGTCCTTTCGCGATCTGTCTCGCCCTTTTTATACTCGCGCGTATGATATCCACAAATTTCTTAAACATTCGGGTTCACTCCCGGTGAGCTCTCGATGCGCTCTAGTTGTTTAAAGTGTCACATATACCAACTATTTCTTATTGTGTAACACACTCAGCGTAGTAGCTATTATCTATTTCGTGATTTTCTCAGTAGGCATGCAAATGATTGCTACTTTTAAATCATTTTCATATGATCATATCACAATTATCACTGCTATTTCATATCAAATGATTTTTCATTACGATGCCGTAATTAAACACTTGCTATTCTTGCTAGTGCTATTTCACATGTGAAAAATCACGGACAACGAAACCGCCGATGAATTCCGAAAAAATGCGAACTACTTATTCGTAGCAGCCCCGAATGACTGCGACCGATATACGATGAAAACCGAAAGTAATTTAATTTGAAAGATTTGTAGCAGGTGTGACATGATTTTTCACAAGCTACTCGTGTAACGTTCCATTCCTAATACTCGGGCGTAACAATAATAATGTGTTTTTTCAGGTAGTGCACGCAGCAATAGGACTGGTGCCTTCCGGAGCATTGCTCGTGCTTATGCAGGTCTACTCCAGAGTGTTCCTGGTGTGCGGCTCTCTGCTGCTCACGGAAGGCGCCACCACTAGCCCCGGCCTGCCTTTGTGCATACTAGCCTGGTCTATCACAGAGATTATACGATATGCCTACTACACACTTCATCTAGTCAACATGGTCCCACAAATACTATTATTCTTCAGGTGAGATCTGTGATGATACATTTTAAATGAAAAAAACGATCTCTTCCAGACAACCCATTTTTGATTTTGATCAGTTGGTTACCAAGTATTCGTTTTAGAAAGGTGATTTAACTCCTGTCTTTTGATGTGGTTTAAGAAAAAAGAGGAATACATTAATTTTAAAAAAATTGAAAACCTCTATCTTGAAGTCCAAAGACAGTTGCTAACAGTCTGGTCACAATCTATTCCAGAAATAATCCAAATCCGTTCTTACGCACCTTAGAATTTAAAATATTACCTATTAAACATTAAAACATCACCCTCCTTCTGCATAGTTGGATAAAAAGTAGCCTATGTCCCAAATTTAATCGAAATCAGTCCAGCCATTTAGTCGTGAAAACATAATAAACAGACCTATAGAGTTACTTTCGAATTTATATTATTAGTAATACATTCCACAAAGGATTAGCAAGCTGAAATGGCAGTGGGCCAGCGCACATAGCTCGAATAACTGACGGCCGCTGTGGCAGAAAGATTCTCGAGAGGAGACCACGCACTGGAAAGCGTAGCATAGGACGGCCCCCCACTAGATGGAAAGACGACCTGATGAAGGTTGCTGGGAGCCGTTGGATTGGCGGTCTTATCGCTAAGAAGTGATCTCTATCAGACAACCTTTAATAATCGTTGCACCAATAACTTTTGTTTCCCTTCCAGATATTCGACATTCCTGGTTCTGTACCCGGTTGGAATCACAGGGGAGCTGCTCTGCATGTACTACTCACTAGATGAGATAGCGGAGAAGCGGCTACTCACATACACGATGCCCAATGCGTGGAACGTCGCTTTCAACTACTACTACTTCATTATATTCTACATGCTCTTGTACATCCCGCTTTTCCCAGTCCTGTTCGGACATATGCTTGCTCAAAGAAGGAAAATGCTTAGTAAAGATGCGAAGAAGGCATAATCATTTGTATATTATATTATTGATTGTAGTTATGTGCTTATTAGAATAATAATTTAAGAGATCTGTTGGGTTAGTGTTAAATAATGGAAAGGGTAATAGATTTAGATATATGGGGCAGAACACTGCTAAGCGGGAATACGGAAGGGGCCCAATTCTGTTAAAGCCCATCACAGACGTAGCTCTAGGTAACGAATCATAGCAAGGCATAGCGCGATATATCTTCTGTACAAATTTTCGAGTGACCACACACGCAGCTATAATTTATATTTGTATGACGTCACCAAGCTGTACTGTAATATATATTATTGCATAGCATAGCATGGTATGATTGCTATATATTATAGCTACGTCTGTGATGGGCTTAATGATTATGGAGCCACACCATAGATGCATTCCGAAACACGACATAATCGCTGCTAGCGTTAACGTAGCTATTTTGCGTACCGATTCAGCTATCGCGCTGATGACAGTTGAGTGCTGCCAATGATTCGGAACGCTCATTAACACACTCGCAGTGAGTGTTCCTATAAAACAAGGTATCTATAATGGACATTTGGGACGTTTAGTAGACTTGGGATCTAATGACACTGAACGATTGTTGGCGATGTTAGGGCTATAGGCTAGCTAGACCGCTAGCAGTGGTTACGTGATATTTTTACGGTGGGAAATCACTGGATGTGACCAGTTGATAGTGTACATTGAACAACACTGACAGATGGAACTAAACATTTTCTTTACTTACACAGTCTAGGTCACTAAATACTAGGTATGAATAACTAGCTGACTCGCCGCCGGTTCACATATTTTATCAAATGAAATATAGCCTATATATATATATATATGTATAGCACTCGGGGATAATGTAGCTTCATATTAGTGAAAGTATTGTCAGAATCGGATCAGTAGTTTAGGTAATTACCCCCTGCATGCAAAAAACATACAAACCCATTTACAACATACTCATTTTAGTTATCAAATGACTTGTAATTTTTAACCGACTTCTTAAAAGGAGGAGTTTCTCAATTCGACTACATGTTTTTTTTGTATGTTTTACGCGATCATTCCGCCAATTATGAATCTATTTTGATGATTCTTTTTTTGTTCGGTAGATCATACTTCGGAGGTGGTCCCATATAAATTTTATTGAAATTGATGTAGCGCTTTTTGAGAAAATCAACAAAAAACAAAATATATACCCATATAATTTTTTTCAGCAAAACATTTTTTTATTCATTAAAACCACAGAATCACTGAAACGTCATGAAATGCATTCAGGTTATTGATGAGTTATGATGAGGCATAATCGATTTTTTTTTGCGAATCAACACTTTGCAATCAATTATGAGTTTTCTGTGTAAATAATCAATGTAACTTTGAAGTCGGTTTTTGGTTTTTTGTAAAAATATATATTCTGACAAAGTTTCAAAATCCATTTAGAAATAAAGACAAATTAACACTTTATACTGAATGAATATATATTATATTTCGGCATAAAGTGAATTTGTCTCAATTATTATTATTTCTTTTATGTACAATAAAGGCATCAACCCTAATATCAATGTTCACTAAAGCATAGAAGGATTTTTAATAATTTTGCTTTTGTGTGCATATGAGCTTCACATTGTAATGTCTAGTAAACAATTCATAAAATCACTGTTACACTGAACTTTTTTAAATAGTATAATTATGGTACAACTATACGTTAATTATTATGAAAATAGTATATAACCAAAGCAAATTTATTTCGTACATATTACAACAAGCCAAAGAACTATTGTTTGTTTTCCCTATAACATTTTTTTATTATACCATAACGGATAATTTCGAGTCTATGGTATCCAAAGTAACAATGGTTTGAACGTTTAAAAACAACTTCTTCGTGTTAGATCTTAAAAGCCAAAACATAGAACTATAACCGCCGTCATGTGATCAATTTTTTTTTAAATATAAATTATAGGCTAGCGTTGACCACTATCTCGCCTGATGGTAAGCGATGATGCAGTCTACGATGGTACACGCTTACCTAGAAGAAACCTATTATTAATTATTATCCTGTCCATACAAAGGTTGTCTAGAAGAGATCGCTTTTAGCGTAGCCATTATACTAAATCTATTTGTAAAAATTATATTCTGTATTTTACTTTGGTGTACAATAAAGAGTTATCTTATAATATTTATAAATATAATATAATACTTATAAATAAGCGTCAATTCAAACTCAAACATATATTTTTCAATGTCGAACGTTTTTATTGAATAAACTGTCTGAATCTTGATTTAGGCATAAGCATTGTTTTAGAATACGAGTCATGTGTATGTCAAATTGCATAAATACTTAGAAAACTAGCTTTTTAGGTCAAACAACGTGACATCTTTATAGTATAACTATGAACTAGTAAAAGTTTTTGTTGAACATTGTTTTAAACATAGCTTCGTACAGACAGCGTCGTTAACTGATTACCCCCTGCATAATAAAAACTTGTAACAGAATGATTTCCAAAAAGTTTATTTATTAAAATATATATTACTAGCGGCCTGTCTCGGCTTCGCACGATATTATAACGATATTTATTTTTTAAACATTTTGGGATAAACTTTATATAAAGGTACGGATAACATGGTCTGATTTTGGTCGACATTTCTATCAACTTTTAAAATGTAAAAAATGAGTTATAGTTGCATAACTTTAATAGTTGGACATATGGCATCGCGAAATTTTTTGCAGATATTAATATGCTCTTTAATATTGTAGAACATTTTTTTGTTCTATCATGACGTATTTGTCTATGACTGACTGATGATGATTTGTCATGACTATTTGACGACCTCCGTGGCGCAGTGGGCGAATAGCCAGCTGAGACGCAGGAGGTAGTGGGTTCAATTTTTCTGGAACAAATGTTTGCATGATCTACAGATATTTGTTTCGGGTCTGGATGTTTTCTATATATTATAAGTATGTATTTACAAAAAAAAGTATATAAGTTTTCTATCAGTTATCTGGTTCCCATAGTACAAGCTCTGCTTAGTTTGGGGCTAGATAGCGCTGTGTGAAATGTCCTGCAATATTTATTTATTTATTTATCATCAATAGTTTCCGCAGCGCATGCGATGAAAAACATTTTATGGCTAAACACCGTAGGGATCCCTAATTTGTCCTAGTAATAAATATAGCCTATGTTACTCAGGGATAATGTAGCATTTTAATGGTGAAAGAATTTTAGAAATTGGACCAGTAGTTTTTGAGTTTATTTGTTGCAAACATACAAATCTTTCCTGCTTATATTGTTATTAGTGTAGATAACTAAACACATATCCTAATAAAGTTTCTATTTAAATCTTTAAACATACCAGTTAGCGACCGACGCGACGCGACGCTGTACTTTTAGGTTAATATAATAACAGGGCTTGGGTGTAATTATTGTTGATTAATTTATATTTTGACTGGGTATGGGATATGATATTTTATGAATAATTTAATAAAAAACAATGCAATGCATATTTTATGAAAAACTGTTTGTTTTATTGAATAACCGTTAGAGGAAATACTTGGTTCCATTATAAAAATAGTAAATTATTTAAGTGTCATAATGTTGAATACGTATCTCTACTATTTTATAATTAAACTACTGAAAACCAAATATTTGTTTGTATATTTTTTATCTAATTTTTTTTAAATATTCTTAGTAAATACCTACCATAAATACAGTAAGCGGCATAAGTACTTTTACAAGTTTATCTTTATATAGATCTTATGTGGTTTTTTTAATTTTTAAAGTGTTCTCTGACACTAAAGGGATAGCGTAAGATCTTTTAAATCATCTCAACGAGCCTGACAGAAGGGACACTCCGTCGGTGGGGAGGGTAGCCCGCCACCGATGGACGTTCTGTTTCAATCCTGTCCGGCTCGACATTTTGGAGATGATTTTAAAAACCTTTGGCCCTTTTTGTTTAAGATGTGAAAAGATCGTGATTTGAATTTCAGCTGCGGGACAGATGTTCGCAAGATCTTCAAATATTAATTCCTGGTTCGCGGTACCATGGTATATTTATAAGGTTTGGTTAAAAATATAAATATAAAAAACAGCAAATATTATGTAATTTAACAAAGAACTTTATAATAATTAAGTCGTTTGTTGTTGACTTGTTTTATGCGCAAAACACAATAACCAATCAATTATGATTTAAATCTCACTTTTAATCAGCATTGATTTGTAATGAGTGGTAGTTGCTATGATTAAACTGATATTTACGACTAGATAAATTTTATCGTACCTAAGGGTGTTTATAAAAATAATAAATAGCTGTGATACGCCATAGCTAATTAATATTCGGGGCAAGATGGCTAGAAAATACACAGCATTGGTTTTAGCTATCCTGGTGATAGCCGCTGAGGCAAACACCGCAAATTTGAAAAATCAGCTGGTACCTAAATATTTGGACGCTCAGTAAGTACCTTTTTATAACTAAATCGTCATAAACTTCGGTTCCTTGAGTGGTTTTCTGCGACAGTAGGTATATGAGAGACTGCAGGACAGAGGTGTGTGAATCTTGAACAAAACGTAAGTATTAGATATGAGACAGTTAAAACTCATAACCGGTCAAAACCTACTGCCATTCTACTACTGCCATTCAGTGTATCTGGTTGGCAGTAGGTCGGGTTTGAGCGGTTATGAGTTTTGACTGTAACAAGTTCCTGAAGACTTCAATCGGGCCTCTTTATGTGTCTCCTAGATCTTCGTGCTTCATCATAGACTACATTATCGCTTACCATCAGGTGAGAATGTGTTCAAATTTAAATCTATTCGTGATACAAAAACTTGTGGATTTAGACTTTTCGCTAAGAACTGAAGAAGTTTCTAAGTTCGGAATCCAATTATAGTAAAAATCAAACACTGTCTTTTGTCCAGGTTTTGTTAGAGGAAAATGGGGAGCTAGTACCTATTTAAAATCTTGTCTCATTAGTATCCTAAAAACCTCCGATATAAGGTTCTCTCTCCATTTTTTCCCCTATATCAGACAGATAAAGAGAAGGTACTTACCTTTAATTGATCGAGCGAAGCGAGATCTCCAAATCAACTTGGACATGTATGTTTTTTTGTCCGAGGATAACTTTCGAAGCGTTTATCGGATAATAGTGAAATTTGGTATAAAGGTAATGAAGACACAATTTTGGTGTGACTCAATGAGCTAAAAATTTTGGGGGGTTGTTGAGATATTGGGGTTCAAGAGGGGTAAAAATAAATGAAAATGAGATGTCAAATGAAAGGTCTTCATTAGTACATTTCGACCCCGTTTATAGTTTTTGTAGTTTTTGTGTTATTAGCCATTATAAAAATTAAACTTTGACAAAATTCACACCAGTAATCCCACAGTGCTGTTATTTGGTATGCGTGTAGCTTAAGTACCTATCACAAATATAAGCAAAAGTCTGAAATACAGAAAAACTGCAATTTGTACAACAATCCCTAAATATTTAGCGACTAAACATGTTTAAATTTTACGTATTTGTATGATTTTACAACTCTTTAAATCATATTTAGCCCCTAAATACGTTTAGGCATAGATAGTTGCGCTTGTCGTCCTAAGAATATTTGTTTTTGTGTTTTGGGAGACTCGCGAGATCTCAGTTCGGGGCGAACCACTAGTTAAACTGGTTTTTACCATCGCAGTTTGTGTTTTACATTTAAACAGTGGTCGAATTGGATTTACTCACGGACGGGAACGCATTTTCCTTCAAACGTTCCGATACATATTTTTAATGAGTTAAATATCGCCGATAAGGAGAACTTTTATGAAACGGAACGGTGGTTTCATGAACCGTTCCGGTGCGTTCCGGTCCATTTCGAGCACTGCATTAAAATTCACTTTCTTATAATCATAGGCCAAGATGGGAAGGAATCGGCCTTGCGGCTGACGTCAACGATTATGTAGACAGCACCGTCGAAATGATCGTGCCTTTCATCCAGACTCACGGACTCGACCCTATGAACCTGCCTGAGGTCGTTGAAGGCTTTGAAGTTGTGAGTACTACCTGTACTACCTAGTTGTTTTACCACTACTAAACAACTATAATAGTCCTATTTAGTTAAAACAACTATAACATTAATTGGATAGACGGTGGTAATTAGATCTGTGACAGAATTTAATTGAAATGTTGCGATAATATTTAGAATTTTTTTAAGAAAATTGCCGATAACTTTGCTTTTGACACGGTAAAGGTGTCTATCTAATATCTTGGTTTATAAAACTATGATATATCAGCTACTTATTTACCTGACTATACCATCAAGCAGCTCCGGATCTACGATATTTCCGAACCGGGACAGAAACTGGATGTGGCGCCCCCTCTCCTCCAGCGTTTGAGAGACGGGGTGGGGGGGGGGGGGTCTTACATATTAATATAAGACACGCACTTTATCTCATGTTCCCAAACCGATCTCCTTATTTGGCAAGCCCATTCGCTGGGCCCCATCAGCCAAATACTTGGGTGTCATCCTCGATAGGCGTCTTTCCTTTAGGTTGCACATCACTAAGAGGTGCAATCAGGCAAAGTTCACCCTAGGACGATTGTCCTCACTACTAGGCGCGAAAAGTAAAATGTCCCTTAAAAATAAGGTGACCCTTTACAAAGCGTGCATTCGCTCCATCATGCCATACTCCTCTGTAGTATTTGCCCACTCTCCTAAAGTTGGTGCCATTCAGGTCATCCAAAATCGCTTCTTGCGAAAAGCCTCAGGCTCGCCATGGTATTTTCGCAATAACGATCTACATCGCGATATGAAATTAGAATCAATAGCCAGGTTCATGAAGCTCGCTTCCAAGCGGTTTTATGAACTTGCCTCTAATCATCCGAACCCTTTGGTACACACCATTCCGGTCTACCCGGTGGATCCGCCCGCCAACAAAATCTTCCGTCGTCCGAGACACGTTCTCGGAGACCCGGATGACAAAATCACCTCCGCTAATGCGGAAGGTGAGTCATCTACATCAGACAGAGCAAACACTTCACAGAAACACCGATCTCGCCGGCGAGGTCGACGAATCCCTTCAGTCGCCGCCTATACGAGGTACAAACATGTACCCGGGCGTTTCTCTCCTATCCCCATCCCGGCAACAGCCCAAGCCGAGGTTCGTACCTAAGTGGTGCCCTTGCGCTAGTTGCCTAAAAAACTTACTGGACTGAGCGCCATCTGCGCTCGCCAAAAGTTCGGTTAAGCTGTCACGGCCTCAGAGGCCAACAGCGAGTTTAGTCCATTCGAAAAAAAAGAAATTTATATCATGTTGTTGTTATTTGACTGGACTACATATTTACACTGATACCGAGTGTAGCCAGAGAAAAGTTTAAGGGCCTCAAATAAAATGAATAATCGATAGTACGTCGTGCGCTGGATGCTAGCTAAGCGCTTTGTGAAACAAGAAGGTTGCGGGTTCGATTCCCACTGCGGAATATATTAATGTTTTTATTATTGATGAATAGATTAAGTTCTCTGGTTCCCATAGTAAGTACAAGCTTTGATTAATTTGGGACTGAATAGTGTGAAATATCCAGAATTATTTATTTTATTTGATATCTATTTGTTTACTGTCAATCCGTGTGTTCCCAAACGGTTGGGTCGATTCAGACGCGGTTTTTTCAGGAGGCTAGATGAACGGGGTTGGTTCTATGTCAGTTTAACGGGGTTTTTTATGTTGTATTTATTTAACTTTACTTGTTTAGAGAGTGTTGCTGATTACCTATAGCGCCTGGCTGAAGATCCACGACGGTTATATGACTGGGCTGGTGAACGTAGAGCGCAATGGTGACCAGAGAGTCAACTACTTCGCCAAGATGCTGCGCGTGCGCGTGTCTCTCAACTTCACAGACCTGCAGGTGGGTATTTGTTTTAAAAAAAAGTAGGTGGTACAGATAACAATACGGACCTACCTTTCAATAGGTATTAGGATCGTAATAATCATATCGATCATAGGACGTCCACTGATACACTTTCCTGATAGGTTTCCACTGCGACTAATCATGCGGTAAGTATGCACCCGACGGCTCCCAGCGGGAACAAATTCACAAATTCAATATATATATATTTTTTTATACTCATAAGATAGCAAAAAGCATAGATACATTATGGTAGGTAAGCGGTTACCGTAGCCTTTGGGACGCTTGTGACACTATCACACGATCACGATCACAATCACAATCACGCGATGCCGACCATTTTAAAATTTTAAAACGCCCTTTTTGAAGAACCCCGTTCTGTAGTGGCTGGGGAAAATCTCGGCAGGGAGACCATTCCACAAGCGACGTGTTCGCGGGCGGAAATTCCTCACGGTGCGCGACCACATCGTCTCCAAGGTGTGTAAATTTCCTGCCAATGGCGAGCGGTGCGATGTCCCTCGCCTCGTAGTAAAATACTGAAAAACATGGTGTTTTCGTCAGGGTCAGGTTTTTTGTTTATTTCAAATGATCTGTCTCTATGTCAGTAATCGGCTCAACGTTATTTCTATGCTGATTCTACCCTGGCTTAGTCGCGGAGGAACAGCCGGTAAAATTGAAGTTTTAAAATGATCCACGCGTTTTTTTTTAACTTATAACTATGTTAGTATGTATTATTTACAGCAAGTAACTATGTTATTAATAGTATTATTTGAAGCGGCTATGCAAATATAAAAAATAAAAAATATAAAAAAACGCAACGTTTACTGATGACCGACTGCGCAATTACTGTTGTTATCATCATCTGACGCCGCAGGCTGAGACACAGAAGGTTGCGGGTTCGATAACCGCCGCGGAAGAAATGTTTGCATGATAATATACAGATTTGTTCCGTGTCTGGTTGTTTATCTATTTAGTGTACCTAAGTACATTATGTATTTACAAAAAGCTTTGCTCGGTTTGGGGCTAGATGGCGCTGCGCTGTGTGAAATGGTCCAGCATTATTTATTATTTAACTAACTTTATAGCAAAGTATGTATTTATTTTATATTATGTAGTGTGGTGTATTTATATACAGGGTGTAGCGTAATGAGTGGATAATAGGGTACCTGCGGGTAGGGGCATTGTGGCGGTTCAGAAAAATATTTGTTATGCTCAGTAAAAGTGCCTCGGTTTTCGAGATATTCGACATTTTCGAAATTTAAGAAATATTTCACCCTTCGTCACTATTTTTGGCGCCAAAACTGCAAATGAAATTTTTTTTCTATCTATTTTTTGGATAGTATTCTTGGATAGATGTGCTATCGAATGGAAACTATTATTTTTATAACACAAGCACAGTTATGTTTTTAAAATAAGATTTCACTAAAATTTTACTTGCTTTCGTTTGTTTTCCTGACATTTACCCTTCTGTGGTGTAAAAAAAATGTATGGTCACTTGAATGCCAAATTTAAAAAAATTAGCCTATTTCATCGAGATTCCGAAATGGTATATTACATGGTATTTCCACAAGTTGATTCAAAAGTAATTCATATTAAAATGGGTAGAGCTAATTATTATAAAATTACAAATAGTACTAAAATTTACTTCATTACTTAAAATCACCTAAAAACGTTAGTTTAAAATTCGGTAATGAAATAAAACGAAACAATAAATTTTAAATGCATTTCATTTATTAAATTTACTATTACAAAAGGTGTTCGAAAAGGCCACCACGTGCTCTGATGCATGCTCTGCACCTTTTGATAAAAGATCTTTTAATCCTGTTCGCAATTCTTTGCTCTGTGATTTTCTGAGCAGCTAATCGCACACGCTCCCGTAGCTGGTCCACTGTATTGATTGGGTCTTTATAAACCTTTTCTTTAAGGCATCCCCAGTAAAAAAAGTCCAATGGGTTGACGTCTGGTGAACGAGGTGGCCACAAAATTGTCCCCAAACGACCGATCCATCGTCGACGATATGTTTCATCGAGGTATTGTCGAACATTTCGGGCGTAATGAGCGGGGCAACCATCGTGCTGCAGCCACATTCTTCTTCTATCTTCTAATGAAACATCTTCTACTAAAAGTGGAAGTTCGTGCCGTAAAAAATGTAAATACGTTTCTGCAGTCAATGTTCCAGACAATTCGAATGGTCCGATGATTTTGCCATTTAGAATTCCAGTCCATAAATTAATTTTAAACTTGTACTGGGACCTGTCTTCTCTGGCCAAATGAGGGTTTGTACGCTGCCAACTGTGCAGATTGTGCATATTAATGTTACGAGCTGAGGGTTTGGGATAAAATAATGGGAATCGGTCTAACCAAAATAACACTTTTATTCAACACGATGACAATGAATACACGAACTTGGTCACACGTATCACAACACACTAATTCACACCACTGGTGCACCACTTATAGTCACCGAAATGTTCGCACGTATAGCTTAATCCAGACTGACTCGCGAGCAACTACTGTTCACGCGAGACCCTGCTCCACGTCAGTCCTCCAGGGCCTCGCTGAGACTCACTCACTCAGACTGACTCGAGACTGACTGTCCGGCCATCTCTCCGGCCTATTTATATCGCACACATTTCGATTGTTCGAGAACGATGTCGATCCTTCCAGGAAAGGGTCGGTCCCTCGACACAATGGCCACTCCCCATTCTGCGAAACCACACACAATAGCAACAATAACACAGCAAGACAAAAGCGTTCGAGAAGGTTCGATTATTACTCATTGTTTAACAGCCTCGGCGTAACATTAAAATACCCATCTTTTTTGCACGTGGATTCGTCGCTCCACAAAATTTTATCGAAGAAATCGGGATCAGCGTTCATTTTTCTCAGCATTGTTTGGCAAAATGCAACTCGTGCAGGGTAATCTCTTGGCTGCAAACATTGCACGCGCTGGTAGTGAAAAGGATTTAATTTTTCTCTTTTTAAAATTCGGTGCACTGTTCTTGCTGACATGCCAGTATTAGAGGCTATTACGCGCACAGATGTGGTCGGATCAGCAGCAATTTCATCAAGTACGTCCTCTTCATTATGTACTTGTGGTCTCCCAGAACTCGTGCCACCGATGCCACTTCCAGGAATTCGACCTTCCATGTAAGCATTGTGTACGCGAATAAACACACGATAATCGGGATGGCGTGCATTGGGAAATCTTTCCCGATACAGTGCTGCTGCTCGATTGGCGTTACCACCACACTCGCCGTAGATTAAATGCATTTGCGCATATTCAGACGCAGTGTATAGCTGAGGCATTGCAATCAATATGCAATACCAAAAAATCCAAGTTACAAAGCAAATCAAGTCCGAGATCACAGCACAAAATCGTTAGGTTCACAAAATTAAGACGTCCAAATCGCTAGGCAAAACAAAGTCCGAAATCACTGCACATAATCGACGAGTATCAATCCAAAACAGGATAACACGTTATTGTACGGGAGTAGTATGATAGCACACTGACTCGAAAATCATAAAAATGCGTTACGCGAAACGATAGTTCTCTTTCACTCATAGCATGAAAGAGCAAGATAGACATAGTGTCGATTGCCGCTGGGCCGGGAACCAATCTGTTCCAAGAATTACTAGTAGTTCTGCGAACGGTAGACAATTATTGCTAATAATAGTTAAAAATATTTCTTTAAATTACGCCTTGATAAGTTTGGTAGGAATTAATTTTGAATCAAGTTGTGACAATGATATGTAATATACCATTTCGGAATCTCGATGAAATAGGCTAATTTTTTTAAAATTTGGCATTCAAGTGACCATACATTTTTTTACACTACAGAAGGGTAAAGGTCAGGAAAACAAACGAAAGCAAGTAAAATTTTAGTGAAATCTTATTTTAAAAACATAACTGTGCTTGTGTTATAAAAATAATAGTTTCCATTCGATAGCACATCTATCCAAGAATACAATCCAAAAAACAGATAGAAAAAAAAATTTCATTTGCAGTCTTGGCGCCAAAAATAGTGACGAAGGGTGAAATATTTCTTAAATTTCGAAAATGTCGAATATCTCGAAAACCGAGGCACTTTTACTGAGCATAACATATTTTTCTGAACCGCCACAATGGCCCCTACCCGCAGGTACCCTATTATCCACTCATTACACCACACCCTGTATAATTTGTATGTATTTAAGTTTATGTTTATTATTATACCATTATCAATAGGATTATTTTATGGGTTCTGTTTATGTATGTTTTATGTATGCTTAAAGGTACTCTTACACCGCCGTCTTTTGATTTTTGTTTATCCTGTCCATCCAAAGGTTGTCTGGAAGAGATCGCTTTTAGCGATAAGACCGCCCACTGTACCGTTGTTTATTGTTTATTATCTTTGTTACTGTATTTTTGTTTGGTCTGCAATAATAGTATATTATGATACAAGTGAGCTAAGTAGCTCATTATACACGAGGCTGTGGGTTGCAGCCCGAGCCGTAGGCGAGGGCGTAAATCAGCCGAGTGTCTAGTGAGCAAGTTGCTTACGAGTTTCATACGCACTTTTTCAACACACTTGCGAGGAAAAAACAAACATGTATTGCATAAATCGTTAAGCATAAAATTATTAAAACAATTGGTGAATGTACAATTTTCATAACGTATTGTTGCACGCGCCAAATGCAAGGTTATATATATACAGTCTACTTCAAAATTATAAGTTTAGTGATAAAATGCAAATATTTTATAACAACTTATTGTGAATTATAAATAATTTGATAATAATAAATGTTTTTTCGTCCTAATTAGGGATACATTTATTTATTCCAAAAATGTAAATGGATTTACAGCGGCATAAAACCTCTTTGTTGTTACAAAACTGTATTACCCGGTTAAATTGAAAATGCTCTGTTTACTCGCATATAATTTGCAGTTAGGTATTAACTTAACTTTGTAGGGATAATTCTATTATGCACTAGTGCGTAATATTGTTATGCACGTGTGTTATAGTTCGGTTTATGGCCCTAAGAACGATGTAATAAGGCTCACTTTACGAGCAAGTGTGTTGAAAAGAGTATTTCATTCATTCATTCATTCAAAGCGACCTTCGACCATGAAAAAACAAAAAGTACTCTACCAAAAGACTTATCAATAAACTATATAAAAAATAAATAAGTAACCTAGTAAGTATATAATGAAGGCGGTAGATCGGTATCTAGGTATAGTTAGATAGTTGATAGTGTAAATCAGCTTATTTGATAATTAGGATGGTAGGTATGGGAATAGTTTACAATCGGTTATCAAAAATTTAAAAAAATCGAATTATTACTTACTTACTACTATCATCATTATAGGTAATCATTATCAACCACCGATAGGTACCCTCTGAGTATAGGCACAGTAGATAAGATAATACTACGATTATCCATATCCATGTAGTATAAAAAAATATATAGGCCTCCTTTCTTTCAATTGTGCCTACAGGTGTAACCCGCCCTTCGACGAAATCACACTAATATTATAAATGTGAAAGTTTGGATGTTTGTTTATTTATTTGTTTGTTACTCAATCACGTCGTAACGGCTGCACCGTTTTCGATGAAGTTTGGTATATACGTAGATTATAACCTGGATTACCACATATATACACCTTTTATTTCATAAATCCCTTGGGATAAAAATGAGGTGCAAGTCAAGTTGCAACAGCGAGTTTAGCTTTATTTCTAGGTTACCTACACATTTAGTAGTGTAAAGAGTACGAAGTCGCGGGCAACAGCTAATATTTAATATATTAAAAGAATATACATAATTATGAATTATGGAGAGGCGAGGAGTTTATATGATTAGAGTGGTGCGATGTCATCACATTCGGTAACCTTCGTATGTTTTCGTGCAGTTGATTATTTTATTTCCGATCAAACCTTGATTGACCGAACAAACAATTGATCCATTGAACGAGATCGCATTGGAAAAACGTTTGATATTTTTACAATAGAACGAGTGAACGTTTTGTCGAAAAAACTGCAAACATTTTTATAGCTTGACCAACAATCAACCTGTGTTATTTTTAGACATTCTTAATTTTATTGTTCATTATTATGTAATTTCATGCAGAAAATATTCTTTTTTTCTCTAAGTCTTTGGCACCCTCAGATTTTTAAAACTCTTGGGTCAGGTATAGCAGAGATCAAGAGAGAAAGCGAGAGAGAGAGAGAGAGAGATAAGATAAGCTAGACAAGCTTTTAGATCGCTTTTATACCTAAAAATTAATTAACAAGTTTATTTCCAACAAAATAAAGTAAAAACAATAAAACTAGGTACAGGAACACAATATAAATATAATAAAATTTAAATCTTATAGCCGGGTACTGGTGCTCAAAACTGATTACTATCCCAGTCCAACGTAGAATAATTATGAACTTGTATTATTTCCTTTCAGTTCGTGTACAAATACCTGGTGAAGGTGATGAAGATTGGACCCACGGGCGGCATCATAGGCTCTCTCGACCGCTTCGTCGTCAACGTGGATGTTCTATTAGACTTCAACAACGATGAGATTCAACTCCAAGAGTTTTCTCTCACTGATATTGGGTAAGTGCCACCCACCATACGATCGAAAAAGTACCTACTACCAGTTAAGTATATTTTTATGGGATCTGCCCTTGGGAGCTGTAATTGTTGATAAGACTGTGGACCGGATAATAATTTGTGAACCTTACAAATCTTTAACAAAGCAAGCTGCGTTTATATTCGGAGCAAAATCCCTCAACATATAAATGAAAGTGTGTTAGTTTTAATATGTAATGTTAATGTATGTCTAAGGTTTATATTATATAGGTATACTAGTTGCCACAGGGGTCGAAATTCGACCGTAATTCATATTCGTCCGCCCTCGAAAAGTTTGAAAACAAACATTGTTCATGTAAATGAGGTCAATGATCCCTTTCGGGTTGACATACATATTCTGAAGATTCTTAGTCTTCTACCAAATAATAATTATCAGTGACTATACCTTAGAACCAAGCTAATATTCCCAACCTATCTAAATCTGCCTAATTGATGTTTTATATAGAAATATCTGAATATGTAAATTATTTATTTGTTTTATTTCAGTCGCCTCCGTGTCCGACTGACTGGTAACATCCTGGTGGACTGGCTGGTGAACCCCGTCATCTCCGTATTCGTCAGAATCTTCGACAATATCATCATGAAAGTTGTACAGTCCAACATTCGCTCAGCTATCCAAGATGGCATCTCGCTCATCAACTCCAATGTTAAGGATGTGATTCGCTTTATTGAATCATTCAACTAAGAAATACTGAGTACAAATGGTACGGAAAGTTGTAAATAGGAGGTAGGGTTCAATAAATCAGTTTTGTATAGCATATTATGTGTGTTGTTTGAAACCTTCTATATATAAAGTTAAGTAAGGATAAAGTTATTTAAAACTAAACCAATCCCATCTCGAAAGCAACGGTTAGATAATTACCTATAGATAGGTACCTACTAAAGTTTAATAAAATTCTTCATAACTTATTTGGGTTTTCAAAAACACTAGTACCTATTCTATCATAATTAGAAATACGGGATTTATCACGTACAGTTTTACCGGTGTTTCGACCAACAACATCTAGTACGACTTACGAGTCCGATACCTAGTATTATTATATTAATGACTATTTACTTAGTAGTCACATCACAAAAAAGGTGTAATAGTACATTATGATATAGGTGAGGTAAGTTGAAGATTACTACAGCCGAGGCGATATTGCTACAAGAAAGCAGAGGCTGTAATTATCAAAGCGCACGTATGTCATACGACGTTTTATAACATATTTGCGAGGAAATAAATAAAATTCGGACTTTCTCGGAAAGAAAAAGCGCGCGGAATAATTTTTACTTGTTCACAAATTAACGATGCGCGCGCATCAGCGCTTTTTTTTAAGGCAAAGGCACAAAAATAGCAAGTATTACTAATAAAGTAAATTAATATTTTGTTGTTTTTGTTACAGATTAGGTTGTAATTTATTATCTAAATTAATTAAATTAAAGAATTTAATGTTTATTTTTTATATTTTACCTCCCAAAGTTAATCATATTCATAAAATGTTGACCACTATTCTGACATAAAAGCTCTTTGCTAAGATTTAAAAAAGTACCGTTCGTTTTAGACGGAGCATCTTGATAAACCGTGCGTTTTACCTTATTAAAAAGAAACTCGTGCGTTTTACATTAAAATAACGCACAAGTACATAATGACATACATTACGATATTGAAAGTGGTGAAATAAGAGACCCTTTACGAGCAAATGTGTTATAAAAATAATTAACAGTATTTAATTTTGACGACCTCTGCGGCATAGTGACTGCCTCCGTGGCGCAGTGGGCGTATAGCTGGCTGAGACGCAGGTGATAGCGGGTTCGATTCCCGCCGCGGAACAAATTAATGTTTGCATGATCTACAGTTATTTGTTCTGTGTCTGGGTGTTTTTTCTATATATTATAAGTATATATTTACAAAAAAGTATATAAGTATTCTATCAGTTATCTGGTTCCCATTTATTATTATTATAGTATGCGAGTATCAAGAGATGGCTTGATTTCGTCCGCGGGACAAATGTTTGCATGATTTACAAAAATTTGTTTTGAATTTGGCTGAGTATTCAAAATCTTAGTAATCAAAATATTCAATTCTGAAGGTACCAATTAGTACTTAATCTTGGCGTAGTCACTGCAATGCTATGTGTTGTTCTCAGAATAAAGAAAACACCAGAAGCCACCTTCAACTGTTATTGCAAGCCATGCGCTGCTGTGTACTTACATGTAATAAAACCCGCGACCGGCAAAGCCATCTCACCCCTCCCGCGTAATGTTGCTAGCTTAGTCATTATTTACCGGTTTTGGGGTAAATGTTTTAGATAAGATACAAAAAAATAATATAATAATTACTACAACTATTATAAAGAGGGTTATCTGTTTGGGGTGTACTAAACCGCAAAACAGTTATTGTATTCATCATTATGAACAACTTTTACAATGGAGGCAACCTTGAAATTGCGAAAATCGCCTGACAAAATGTATATGAACTCACTCATCTTATGGAACAGCTGATTTTTTCGTGATCTCAGTATTGACTCGCCCCATAATAAAAATTGTTCTTAATTGAGAGTACAATGACCTGTTTCGGCTTAACATACCGAAGGGCGGATCCAGGGGGGGGGGTCATGGGGGTCATGACACCCCCTGGCTCGGGTCCAGGACCTAGGTGGACCACTAATTAAAATTGTTAAACATAACAAGTAAGTAGTAACATGAGATGTGTTTTTAAGCCCAGCTGAATTTTTATTCGTTGGGACGACACAAGAAGGCATAAAAAAAGTCAAATATTTTTATTCATTAAAATCACAAGGATCACTTTGAAAGTCAATTTTACTTCCTGTTCCTTCGCGATCAAGCCAGGAAAGAAAGGCAAGAAACAAGGCTGGTTATTTTTTTAATGATCCTTTTACAATACATAACAATACAGAAAATAAATAACGTCTAAATTGTAACATTTTGAACGAGTTGGAGCAATTTTAATCCCAAGCTTCTCTATCATCTAAATAATCCGATATTTTATAGTAGGCTTTTTATATAGCTTTCGTTTAATTACGTTTTTAAATTTTTAAATTGTAAATTTTTGTACATCTCTTGGGAACTTAATAAAATTTAATTAGTTAATTATTATTTAAATTAATTAAATTGAACACTGTAAAACACGTCACGTGTGACGACGGTCACAGAGTTATTAATGGCGTTCGCATAAAACTACTCTATTTTGGAGTAGTTTTAGACACTTCAGTATTAGGCGCGTTAAAACTATCGAAGGCGTTTCTAGCTGTTATTGAAGTGAATCGGGCTATTCACTGTTATTCGTAACTAAAATCTAAACTATAGCACAAGGCTGATAACAACCAACCTGAGGTTGTTAAGAAGTTGGCAACCTTTCTTTGACACTGACAATTAAAAGAAAATGACACTGGCTGGCGTCAGTGGCCGCATGTGTTGTTCGTTCGTCGTTTCGTTTCTTTCTTCCATTAATCCAAGTCTGTTTCGAGTGTGAATACGAAAATTTGTTTAAATTATTTACGTGTAAACAATGGGGAAAGTTAAAAAGTTAAAGCCCTCGCAAGTAGGCAAAAATGTAGCACTCGCTGATCAAATAGAGACAGCCCATTCAGTCAAATCCAAGAATAGAAATAAAGAAAGGAATAGACATGACGACGACGACGAAGTAAGTTGCTGATTTTTGTTAAAAACATTCCAGTTAAGATCAGAAGTTCAAAATTTACAACGGACATAATAGTTACCTGAAACTCTTCTCAGTTTACGGAACCTGACGGTCAGTTTAGCATGAATATTGCTTGATGTGACATGACCAACCTAACTTTGGTTTTCAGTTCGTAAACGCTGACCTTTCGAAGAAAATTTTGAAAGCCGCAAGAAGGCAACAAGCTGAACTTGACGATAATGATGTTGGACCATCGCCTGCCAAGCATGTTACTCTCCCGAGTTCATTTAAAGGTATAATTCAACATAACACAGGCAATATAGAAAAGGGTCTATAATGATGAAAACTTTAGACTTGATTTATGCTTATACTTCAACCAAATTTATAATGATTTACAAACATTTCACATCAAATTCGGCTGAGTATTACAATCTGCTTTAATTTAGAAAGTATTGAATTTTTTTGAACATTATAGTTATTCAGTGTGGGTGAGTAACTTAGAAATGTTTACTTGTAAAAGAATCACAATGACATTTTGTATTCTTCTCTGTATTTTAGTTTTCAATTTTCATTATTTGTTGTTGAGCTATTACAGTGCAACAGTCTTCTTGTAAACTCAAAACTATTTTCAGATGGGGATTCAGATACTGATTCAGATTCTGATAGAGACGATTTGGAACCGGACACATTCTATGATAACATCGAAATTAATGAAGAAGATGAAGAGGCCCTCAAGATGTTTATGTCTTCAAAACCAGAAAGAACTAGAACCCTAGCTGATATAATCAAAGATAAAATCACAGACAAGCACACAGAACTTCAAACACAGTTTTCAGATGTTGAAACATTAAAGATGCAGAATATTGATCCTAGGTACAGTGTGGCAGTTTTAACTTAGTGGTCCTGAAGCCTTTTGGTTGATCAGTTGATTTCCTAGGAACTAAATTATCTATCATCATCATCAACGTATAGCAGTCCACTGCTGGATGTAGGTCTCTCCCAGGGTGCGCCATTGAGCCCGATCCTCAGCTCTTCTCATCCAATCCTTGCCAGCCACAGCGTGCAAATTATCTATAGTCCAATCAACATATTTTTCAACCAAGATAATTCAATATAATCTAAAAATGTTGCATGTTTTAATTTTTGTTATACTCTTTTAGGATAAAAACTATGTATGAAGGTGTGAGAGATGTACTTAAAAAATATAGATCCGGAAAGTTGCCAAAAGCATTCAAAATGATCCCTAATTTACAAAACTGGGAGCAGATTCTGTATCTTACTGAACCTACAACTTGGTCTGCAGCTGCTATGTATCAGGTAAACAAAATCCAATTGATTTACTAATGTTTGATCCTGGATACAATGTTTCATATTTTTTCCATTGTTTTTACTATAGCCTTCTGGGATCACCTCTTAATGAATACAGATTTTTGCATCATATACTAATTATACATATTTCAATTTATTCAATTCCAATAAAGATTATTATTTAATTAATCATGTATAGATACCATTTATACTGTTTGTTTGAGACTGATTCTTACTTATCTTTTTAGGCAACGAGAATATTTGCATCTAATCTCAAAGAGAAGATGGCTCAGAGATTCTACAACTTGGTATTACTGCCGCGAATCCGAGATGACCTCGCAGAATACAAGAGGCTAAACTTTCACCTGTACCAAGCTCTCAGAAAGTCACTGTTCAAACCGGGTGCATTTATGAAGGGCATTTTACTGCCTCTTCTTGAGGTAATTTTGACTTGTCAATAGTTCACTTCTTAATATTATACATTTACATAGATATATGGTTTTATAGTTATTTTGATGTGCTTGTGATGTATCCTAGCTGATCTTTTAGAGCTTAAACCTCTCTAACCATTCAAATGTTGCTAGCTGAATATTGACCAACATGTTGTGGTTGATATTCAGCTGACAACTTTTGAATGGTTGGAGAGGTTTAAGCTGTTGTATGTAAGCCATGATAGTTCTTCGGCAGTTTACAAATAAACTCAGTCTACAACACTGGTGTTAACCAGGGCCCATAGCCAAGTTACATTCGCTCTGAGTCAATTCGATTTCTACATAGGTTTGTTGTCGATATATCACGTGATATTTCATAGCATGTTTCAAATCCCATACATTTTCGGACTTATCGACTAGCGTCATCGCTAATCGAATGTAACTTGGCTAAGCCCTCAGTAGCTCTTATAAACATACAATATTATGTTTATAATTATTGGCTTTTTGTTTCCAGTCTGGAGATTGTACTCTGCGAGAGGCTATCATTGTGGGGTCAGTGCTGGCTCGTAACTCTGTGCCAGTCTTACACTCCAGTGCGGCACTACTGAAGATAGCTGAGATGGAATACACTGGGGCAAATTCCATATTTCTCCGCATGCTGTTTGATAAGAAATATGCCTTACCTTACAGAGTTGTAGATTCTGTTGTCTTTCACTTTTTAAGGTATGTTCTATTTCTTTTTAGCCAGAAGTATTTTCGTAAAATGTGTTTTGAAGCCAGATTTAAGTGAGATCCTGTGCATTGTCATTGAAACACATTAACTTACCTCAATAATATTATCACTAGACCATACTCTAGTATTTGAAGCTCCTGGCTAACTTGGGTAAGGTTAGCTTGAACTTATCACCTCCAGGACCATTGTCCTTTTGGTATCTCAAAAAGAGCAAGCTGCAAGTTAAAATCAATCAATAAATAAAGGAAATAATTTTGTTTAAGGTTCCAGAGAGACCACCGTAACTTGCCTGTGCTGTGGCACCAGGCATTGTTGACATTTGTCCAACGCTACAAAGCTGACATTTCAACGGAGCAGAGGGATGCCTTGTTAGAGCTATTGAGAAAACAGTTCCACCCAACCATAACAGCTGAGGTACTAAGTTTTGAAAATTAAACTTTATGGCCTAGACTTAATTTTAATTAGACTTTCAACATCAACTCGCATTAGGATGTAATGTGAATCACATGCTTATAAACTGTCTCCATCTTAACTCTTTTAAAAAACCAAGGGCTTTGGGTTGATGGCAGCAGCTTTCTAGAACCCTAGGGGTGTCTTTGATGTTGTAAAGACCCAATAAGCTCATGATGACCCATCCTCACTTTACCGTTTGCCTAAACCACATTTATTCAAATTTTAACTTTTGTTTTGATTATATTGTTTACAGATTCGGAAGGAGTTACAAGCAGCACAGTGCAGAGATCTTGAAGTGAATGAAGCTACATCTAATGCAATGGCTGTTGAATAGCAACCCTAGTATAAACAAATAAAAGAACTTGTATGTATTGTTACAAAAATACTTTTATTTAGTCCAACACTAACCTCTCCTTTATACTATCTCTTCCTAACAACCTAACAGTTGACAGTAGTTATAGTTAGAAGGAAATCTGACCTTATTACTAAGAGTAGAATAGACTTATTTCTCAAGCAAAGGCTTAGTAGCCATAGGCCTGTCCACTTGACTACCAACTAAATGCACCGGCGGTAAAATAGATCCTTCGCATTCACATTTTCTTCCTGCGACATAGTCAAAGGTGCCAACTTTGCTCCTACACTGTTCGCAGGTTATCTTCCCCTTGGTCCATTGTTCGGCTTCCACTTTCGTTTTTATCCATTCTGGTAGCCTGTCATCTGATAAGAAAACGAAGTTGTTCAGGTTATAGCTGTTGCATATTTGAAGGTCACACTGAGCGCTAGGATTCACAACTATCGACAGGTCTTCGACTAGGACATGCCGGCATTTGTGGCATTTTATCACACCGCTTTCTGGTAAATCCATTTAGGAGCTAACAGTAATAACGTACACAGACAGATATAAAGTTAACTTTTTATGTAATTCGTGGTTTTTCTAAAACTTTTTTTCGGAAAATCATTCATGTTTTGGTCCTAAGTTATTTTTAGGCTATGTTTATGAATTAAAAGTTTTCATAGACAAGATAGAGCTACACTTTATTGGTCAATGAGACGGGTCGGTGACCCCGTTCAATGAATGATTTGTACAATTATAGTATTAAAACTGACACAAAGGGCGTGGCGTCATTTTTAGCGGCGAATTCAAATAGTATTATCCAAAATCAGCTATATTTTCGTACAATAAAAAATATTATGGCACACACAAATATCCAAAATAACTCTAAATGATACGTACTCTTGACGTAGATTAGTCAACTGAATTGTAGTTTTAATGGTGACTAGGGGTAAATATTTTCCTAAAAAATAAAACAACTTGTCGCATGTGCGTGATAATATATTTCACTGAACTGAACTCAATCCACGAGATTTTGCGCTATCCAATGAATGCAATTTATATTGAACTATGTGACTAAATTGTGCTTTTCCTTTATGATCTAAATACATGAATGTATTTAGCTTGCGTACGTTTTATTCATATCTATAATAACTAATTACACTATAACAATAATGAAAAAACATTTATTATTTTAGTATAAAATGTTATACATAAAGCAAAATTGGTATGTAGCTAACACTGACCAAATACTTCCTGTAAAATATAGTAATCATATATTTGTAAATGTAAAAGTGATTTGATTATTGAACGATATGGATGGTTTAGCACGTAACGATTTGACTATCCATCGAAAACATGCTAGCGTGTCGTACTAATAATAAGCCATGATCTTTTTTGATTAATTATTATTTTATTGTATTTTTATTTATATTGCATTATCCGTTCTCACGTTGCCATAACCGAGTATATGTATATAGCTTACCTTATCGATGGTAAACCTACCCAACTTGTTAATGTGAGTTCTCAAGCAATGCACATTCGTATTTTTTAATAAGTCGATTTTAGATTGAAATAATGTACATCATCGCAGTGAAATCTTATGCTTTGATATATTCAGCGGATAAACACGCAACATGCTTTAGATTACAACAATATTTCGTGAATAACACAACTGATGGTAACAAAACATAAATCAATTTTTACATTAATAATTGCATGTTTATAGACAATATGCAACCATGTAATTTACAGGGTTAAAGGAGATATTTTACGCAATAGGGTATATAATATCTATTCATACATTCTGTACCGCTTGCTTAGCAAATGTGTGCGTGCCTAAAATGGTAGGTGTATATTTTTATTTATAGCTTATACTTATACATATTAATTTCTAAGGGCACCTACCTAGGAATATTATTGTCAATGGATGTGGGGACTTTATAATTAAAGTAGATAAATGGTGGTATTACACAAATCTGTAACTTTTAATAATCGATAAAACTCTTAGCGAAAATCATTTGGACATATTTCAATCATAACTCCAGGATACTGAAATAAGCAACTATGAGACATTACGTATAACAAAGGCGTGACTTTTGTGTAACACGTATCTGAGTCCCAGCTGGGGTTGGGTATTTTTAAAGCAGCGATACTATTACTTATATATAGTAAAGATCTTATTGTGTCGCTAATGAGGTACTACTGAAACAAGGGGTACATGATTAAATCTTTGGTCTGGTACGAGTGCATACAGAATGTATAAACAAATAAAACAGCAGGCCCCGAACTAATCAATGTAAGTGCGCTTAAATTTTCAGCTTATTTATATAAAATTTCGATCACAGACAAAATTACATAATACGCAACAACTTTGCGCTTGTTGTTGAAATATAAAATACTTAACTTATCGTACAATACTCTAATATAATAATTGTGAGATTATTTGAAGCTGAAACAACCAGTTTTCGGTGACTAATATATTTCAAGGCAACAATTGAAACAAGCAAACACCTTTTAGCAAGATGGCGACTTATCACTACTCTTATCACTAAATATTGAATAAAAGGGCGATACGAGCTAACCTTGAATTCTACAACATTTACTTTAAATTGCGAAAGTAATAAATTTTTTAATAAATATTAACAATTCTACTTGGTACGAAACATCTCTCAAAGAAATGATTCGCAATGATTGAAATATAACGTCAGTACTTTTCTTTTTCGGTGATAATCATTGATGACAGATAAAAGGTTTCTCTTTTTTCTTTGCTGACATGAAATCAACAAAAAAGTCACAATAGAAGATCGTTACAATTGTATTGTTATCATAAGAATTAATTTCCTTATTTCTACTAACATGCTTTATCGGCAGCTTAATTTTAAACATAACACTTAAACAAGTCGGTTTACCGAATCTTGGTATATCTAAAAATGTGATAAGTAATTCAAAATGGCCAGTGCAAGACTAGGGTTCAAGTCAGAATGATGACGTTTGCATCAGTGTCAGTCAACATACTAAGCGCCCAGAAAGACAACAGCTACTACAGTTTACGGAGATAGTAAGTTCATTACAGACATAATATCTTCCTACGAACGATTAGTTGTCAGTAGAAACAGACAGCTTAATCAAACAGGATTTAATTAGAACCTTAAGTTAATGTTATCTGCTATAATGACTTATGTACAAAATACACCCTGTGCTTATGCGCTATAAGTCAAACCTCTAAATTATATCTAGCGTGTTCGATGTGACGCACAATGATGGTGTTCACTGTTTTGATCAAATTCATGAAAATTTAAATTTCCGCCTCTTATTTAAATAGATGGTGGTCGACAGCATTTTGGTCTCATCAAAAATAATGATATAAATTTTAGTTTGTTTTTAAGGCAGAGAGGTACTATTGATTATATTTTGAAACAATGAAGTATACACGTGTTGATTTTAATTCGACTCAGTCTCGACTCGAAAAAACTGTTTCATCTTGTACTAAAAGCTATTCATGTTTTTCTTTATGGTATATTAAGACTGTTATGAGACATATATATTCACTATTATTCAGTGTTTTTAGATGATTTGAGAAACTAGAACTACTACAAAAGCATGTTTATAAAAATGTTCTCGCAGATCTAGAGTGCTGGCCATACAATTGTAATATTGAAAGCAAAGCTATGAATTTACTAAACTAGATAGAATTGAAAACAAATGTAGGTACATTTGAAAATTGACCAAATTACAAACCTACGCAGTTAGTAGGTACACTACACATTAGAACATTTATTATTTACAACCACTAAATTGCGAACAAAAAGTACATTATTCAGATAACAACAAATGAATAACCTTTTGATTAAAAATAAAAACAATGTTAAAAGTGATTTTGTGATATATATTCGCTATCTTCATATCTTTATCAAACTCTATGTTTTACTACTAGTAGAATCCGCATGGTTCGATTTGAAGAAACTCCAATAAAAAGTGTCTTCATTTGCGGCCGTGGAATCGTATCAACAACTTATTGAAAATTGACACAAAATGCAGGGGTCAGTATATAACGAGTAACATACGGGAAATATAATCAAACGACATCGTATTAAGCGGACTCTACTGTATTACAATGGGATGGACCACAAATGCCTGCACGGACCAGACCCGTTTTGTTATTTTGGCTACCCTTGATCTAGATGTACGTGAGGTAATCTAATGTGGACTCAGCGGAAAACAAGCGCTGAGCTCATGCTGAGCTGAGTACAATTCATCCCCACACAGAGCTTTTGAGTTTGTTAGTGCTTAAGTGAGATGTTGTTGGGTTTTATTACTTTTCTTTCTTTTATTGTGTGGTTTTAATTAAAATGTTTTGTTTCTTTATTTCTATTACCCGAACGCATTTTCCCGCAACTGATGATGATGACTTGATTCATACATAGTATTGTTATTGAATACTCCATCCGTGCTGTTAAGTGTGGACCATTTTCCATGATTTTATTATATCTATCTTTTCAAATCGTTATGAATTTGAGCGATAGCTTTTAGTTTGTTGATTTATAACAAATTATTAAAAATAAAATAAGTTTTACATATGCACTTAAAATATATTTTCTCGGCGTTATTTATAAATACATTACCTTCTCATGATTTTAAGAACACAACCATTTAATTAAATTATTTATGTAGCACTATCTGAGTACCTTAAATATGTATAGGCTTGTAGCGTACTGGTTTTAACTACAGTCACGATCAAGTAATTCTTATATTAGTATGTATGGTATTTTATTATTGCTTAGAATGATATTTTAAGTAGGCGAACCTTTTATTCCTTATTTAAGAGTAGGTTACATTTTATAACGACAACTTTGAGCCAATTTTTAAGATAATCATTTTATTAAAATAATAATATGCAGATTTATATTAAAAAACATAATTACCACCTGTTTGATTGACGGAATTAATGATAAAATAGTTCACGAACATGAGTTGCATTGTCATCCATCTTAAATAATGCAGTGAGTACCATTATGAATCTTCATAAACGCACTTCCACAAGGAGCATTTCAATGATCTCGCATAGTAGCGTAATACACATACATTACATACACCTACTATGTAAAGGCAAGGAGCAAGGACGGGTAGGAAGCGTTTATCGTTTAGGTACTCTCTTCTGGAAATACAGTTCACGGTTACGTAATCTCTCAGTCTTATTAAGCCTTGTCAGATTTAGAGGCATTTTAACAATTAATTCATTAATGGTTACATTTTAAAGGTAACGAAAAGGTCTTGGTAGTATGGCCAAGAAAAATGATGACAGATAGTGCTATTGTACACATTTGTTCCATGTATATAATATTAACGCTGTAAATAAGATAAAATCAAGCACCGAATTAAATCCATCACTTATTGCCTCTTTAACCACTCGTGTAACTTGCACAACAATAAATGGTTTCGAGCTGACTCTATTAGAATCGAGTTCGTTTGCTGGACATAACATTAATACTCACGAATTTCATATTTAAATACAAATGGACTCGGTACGGGCGGATCCGCCCGTTCGCGAGATCGCGAGGACGTCAGTTTAGGCGTAACAGAAATACAAAATTGGTCCATGCATCGGTCGGGGCCGCGTCATAGGAAGCTTCGGTCGTCGTCGAGCTGGAAACGCGGGATTCGCCGGCAAAAGTGTAAACGCAATGGATGCAGGCGGGAGTGCGGCTCCGTGCTTGCCAGCGAACCGCACGACGCGCACTCCGCGAGCGAGCGCGTCGAGGCGGCCGGCGCGCTCGTCTCGCTCGCCTCGCACTACCTGTAGAAGGAGTGCGAGTGCGGCGGCGGCGGCAGCGTCGGCGGCAGCGGCGCGTGCGGCTCCGACGCCGAGCGCTGAACGCCCGGCGCGCGCTCGCTGCGCCCGCCGCCTGCACCGCCTCGCGCGCCGCCATTCCAGTTCCACTCCCACTGCGACAATAAACACAACTGTATTAGATCTCTTTCACACAATCAAATATTTATTAATGAAAATACTTACGTCATTTGCCGGAGGCACCGACAGAGAGGTCTTCGGCAGCACCGCGGACGGAGTATGAACCTGGGGTACGGTGTGATGAGCGCCGATATCGCGCTGCTGCAACAGTTGCAATATCCGACGCACGTCCGTTGTGAGTCCGGTTTCCAGGGTGGCCACCCTTTTGCTGAGTTCATCCAGTCGAGTCAATACCGTCGCCACCGAGGCCGCGCTAGCCGCCGATCCCACGTTTTGATATTGAGGCGAGACGCTGTCCTGTAAAGTGCAGCATCAGGTATCAGAAAAGTCGTGGTTTGTCGTAAGTAGATAATGCGGTTGATCTCGCTCACCTGAGGCGCGGCATTCTGAGCCCTCTCGTTGGAGAAGGGCAGAGCGGCGGGACGGCCGGCTTGGTGCAGGTTGACGGCGGAGTGCGGCGCGGAGCGGCAGGAAGGGGCGCGCGCGGATGCCGGCGGCGTGGGGCCTGCGAGGATGTCGTCACAGGAGACGTGCTGCGGGGCGGGCGCGGCCGGCGGGCTCGGCGTCGCGTTGGTGTAGTAGGAGCTGGGGTTGGTGCTGAGGCTGGACACAGGCAGCGTGGTGCTGTGCGCGGGCGTGCTGACCGCGGGCTCGCCCGCGCCGCCGCCGCCCGTCAGAGGGGACGTGTCGTGCAAGGGACCTACTGACGACTGCCGCCTCACGCCCGCTCGGCTCCTATATGTTTGTGGCGTAGATTGGGCTGGAACGTTTTGGAAAGGTGTTGAAGTTATGTCATTTTCAATTGGGCGTACGCGTTTCAGTGATTTGTAAGGCTCTATGTAATGGTTTAGTAATAGGTTTACTGTACATTATATTTTGTTATTGATGATTTTCACTCGGCATTTTACTACGTGTGATTGTGTTTTAATGTACTTTACTTACGTTATTTATTTTATTCTTTACAGTCAAATGTTCGTTTATTCGATGAAATTTTAAAATCCGAGGAAACTATGGCAATCTTTAAGTCTATTTACCGAAACATGCACTATTAAGTTGAATGCATACTTACAGTACTTGTTGTGCAGCGGCTGGTGTGTTTTATGATGGTAGAGGTCTGGGAAGCTCCGTTTAAGTTGCGCTAGCATGCCTGCACACAAGGGCCGCGCTCAGAGCGGGGCGACGTGCGCAGAGGTTACGGGGTACGGAACATTTACCAACGTTTATATTGAGGAGACTATATTTTTAAAGTACTCATTAACTTTATTTGATATACTGGTTACAGTTAAAACCAAGTAATTGAAAGCACCCCGTACACCCCTGCTCGTCGCGGTCATATAGGAATAAATAATAATAAGTAAGGAAACAAGCGTAATTCATGCTGCTTAAACTTAGATGTCCTATGATACATACTTGAAAGTATTTAGTTTTAACTTTCAACACTTTTCTGTAATGCACAAACGTTCTTATGCATCTTTTAAATTTGCATTTATATTATAACAACTTGCGAATCTAACATATTAGGCCTACGGTGTTTCCAAGGTAAAGTAAATGGTCGACAACTCCTAGCCTAGCATTTTCAACAAGTAAAATCTATCTTCGGCCTGAACGAATAGGAAAAGAATTGATAACTTTTTATCCTCTGAATATAAATAAAACGAAAATCAATGAGTTACTAAATAATATAGAAGAAATAAATAACAAAAGGGAATGCATATTAACTCATTCATTTCTATGTGTATCGTCTACTCTATGAATAGATAGGATAGGACACGCCATGACGCCCATGTCAGACCAAAACTTATTCACATAAGTAGCACGGGCGTATGAGTGTATTGTCGAAATTGTAGAAGTTTTAAAACATTCCATGAAGCGATACTATAATGCTTACCTGTGATAGAGTTTAACGTAGTTGAGCGTTGTTTGCTGAAGTTAAAGTTCAGGGGAGTGACATCCTGGCCTGCCTTTTCCGCAGAAAACTCTAGAATTCCGCGGCTGGCTGGTGATTCGGTCTCGTCGTCGCTGCATTGCGAGTCCTGCAATTTTCAAAAGTATAGCATTTATTATCTATTAAATTAATAATTTTGTGACTACGGTGAAATAAATACAAAGCCATTTTTGGATATGTTCTTATTATGAATGTGATTTAGGCAAAATATTTTCTTTAGGATACCATTGTTTTTGTTGTTGTAGCTACGAGTTTAATGTTTAATTTCTAGTTACTGAAATGTGACACACAAAAATAAGTATTATTTGATTACAGTACTTCATATAGGCTGACAAACTTACCACCTTTTCGGCAAAAGTTTCCGTGTGTGGACGTCTCGTAGTACGTGCGTAGGCCTCTCGGAGCAGTCGGGCGTCGTAGGGGTTTTCGTAGCGCATCCTACGACGCGGCTCGATACCGCTTAGCTCTTCCTGAAAACATCATAATATCATATTATAATGTTATATTAACGAAATTAATCAAGTTAATAAAGTCCCACGGAGCACCCTGGAAAGCCGCTGCCACCAACACAAAGTCCTACCGTAAAGGAGTTAGGATGGCTGGGGTTAGGTTAGCAGGGGGGTAATGCACAATACACCCGAATGCGGGACGTCAGTGCAGATCTCTTATTCCCCCACCCCAGAATGAGAATTAGAATCAATGTAATTTATTTTGTGTATATGTTTGTTATTTTTAATTTAAAAAACTTACGCATCGCATATTGTACGTAATTTCGAGATTGTTTACAAAGAAGGACCGGAACTCTGGATAAAAGTCCAGTACATCCAGTAGATCGTCTCTATGCACTCTGTGGAGGTCGCAGTAAGTCAGTGCCCGCACTCGACAGTTGCTGCGTCCCACTGTGGGGTGGATGCACGGGTTCTCACCGAATATATCGTCTTTGCCTGAAAAAATAATCATTGCGAGAGTTTATTGATCGAGCGAAGCGAGATCTCTAAATCAACTTGGGCAAATTGGCGTTGTATGTATGTGTGTTTGTTTGTCCGAGGATAACTTTCGAAGCGTTTATCCGATCATCGTTAAATTTGGTATATAGGTATATATATAATGATGGCACAATTTTGGTGTGACTCAATTAACTAAAAATTTTGGGGGGCTGTTGAGATATTAGGGTTCAAGAGGGGTAAAAAAAAATGAAATGAGACTATTAGGTCAAATGAGACGTCAAATGAAAGGTAGGTAGTTATGGCAAAATTTTGGTGTGACTCAATGAGCTAAAAATGGTTGTAGAGATATTGGGGTTCAAGAGGGGTAAAAAAAACAAAATGGGACTATCCGGTCAAGTGGCACGTATAATAAAAGTTCTTTGTTAGTAAATTTTGACCCCGTTTGTATTTTTAGTTTAAACCTTGTAGTTCTTAAGATATTAGCTATAATAAAAACGGAACTTTGATGAAATTCACAGGGCACACCAGTGACCCTACAGTGCTGAAATTTGGTATTCGTGTAGCTTTAGTGACATAAATATAGGGAATTTGAAATCCAGAATAACTGCAATTTCTACCCCATAAAAGAATATCCAAGTAACATGAACTCCCGTCACCTGTTATTTTAATCAAACTGTAGGTCAAGTTATTTGGTTATTTATTTTGTGGCACTATTTTGATAGTCAAAAATAACAAATAATATTTTTTTGTTTTTGTGGGAGACTCGCGAGATCTCGAGAAACTGATGACAGTTATCTATGTTAATTAAGTTTAACAGAAGCAAATGTGTTTTTCATTTTTAATAAATATTTGCATTTCATTTCAGTTCGGGGCGAACCACTAGTTATATAAAATTAATTATATAAATAATTTTGGTATTGCTGCGAAATGATTTAAATCATTATCATCATCATCAGCCCGTAGTCACCCACAGCTGAGAATCGGCCTCTTTTAGTGAATATATTTAAAATATATTTTTCTTTAGAGATATTTGACGACCTCTGTGGCGCAGTGGGTGAATAGCCGGCTGAGATGCAGGAGGTTGCGGGTTCGATTCCCGCCGCGGAACAAATGATTGCATGATTTACAGATATTTGTTTCGGGTCTGATTGTTTCTCTATATATTATAATTATGTATTTACAAAAAAAAGCATATAAGTATTCTATCAGTTATCTGATTCCCATAGCTTTGCTTAGTTCGGGGCTAGATGGCGCGATAATATTTTATTCTTGCAACTTATGTATATTTTAACTTGTTGCCAAGTATTATGTGTAAGTACGCGGTTTTTTTTTAACTTTTGAAGTGAGTGTAACTGTATACAGGGTGTTTGGTAATATACTGACGATATTCAAGTGACGGTTTCTCAAAACATAAAAAAATATATCTCGAAAAAAAAACTACTGGTTATATCATCAAATTTTAAAGAAAATCTACTAAGTTTAAGTGATTAATTCGATATAAAACCTACTGCCTACTCTTGCAGTCGACGTCCAAAAATAAAGGCCGATTTGATATCTCTTTCGGAAATGGCTGCGGGTTTTGGGTTAGAAAGGGACAACAAGAGATATCTCAAGACGTCACCAATACAGTATCTGTAGTTAGATGGCAAGCATTATGCAATCGCACAATATAAGTTTAATAAAGTGTTAGTTTTTACATGCCAAAATAAATTTCACATTTCTATGGTAAACTTTTCACAAACTTATTTATTATGCTCATCAAAATAACCCATTTCATTTTTGTGCGTATACTATCAAACATCCTATATAGCAGTTTTAATAAATAGGTTCTTAGGTACCTGTTAAGTGAAATCTTAGATATAAATATGTTGTCTAACTCAATTCAGGGTTGTGTACGCCTATAATAGGCATACGTATCAGTCCTAGATATCTTAAATTAAATTTTCATGCTTGCGTAAAAATATGTATGCTGTTGGCGTTCCTATTCATAAATAAATAAAATAAATACTCAAGAAGCTGACGGTAATTTGTATAGTTACCTAAAATTGCCATAACGATGTCATCTTTCAGGATTTCTATTGAACCCCGGGAGACGAAATATAATGACGTAAGAACATCACCGCGATGCACCAAAGTTTCCCCTGGTGGAGCGTGTGTAGTTTTGAATCGAAGCGACAGGGCTCTACGGTTTAATATAATATACAGTTAATACAACATACAGATTTAATCTGAATTAAAAAATGTTGTTATATTTATAATAACGTCAATTTTACCTTAAGCAACCTGGACTAGCACCTTCGAACGCTGAACAATTAGCTAATAAGTTGCGGTTTAAATGTAAACAGATATCTGCTTGAAGGCATTCAGGAAACCCTTTGAGGAGGCTGGACGTATCAATGCCATTAGTATAACTCCATGCATGCTGGAAATATTCCTCTAGCCTTTGTCTAAGAGGGTTCGCAATCTGAAAGTTTTTTTTATGTAATGCCGTCTTCTGGTACAGTAACTTATTATTGTGCTTAAGTGATATTCCTCACCTGATGAAATCGAATAAACTCTCTCACTCTTAAAATTTGTGTATGATAACGAGCCGTGCCCGAATACAGTCTTTGAATGATCGCCGATACATTACCGAAAATACTAGCGTACATTAGAGCTGCAACACGATGTTATTATGTTATTTACAAGTAGTCAATTTACGGCAATGCTCGTAACAAAATCAGACATACTCACATCCTACAAGCATGACAAATATCGTGAACCCTTTCTCTAAATCAGTGTTTGGGGCCACATTTCCAAAACCAACGCTCGTTAAAGATGTGCAAGTAAAATACAAAGCGGTGATGTAACGTGATCTGAAACATTCATTAAATCATTGTGGTTTAGCCTTATACAAAGACATCGATCAAATATCAATATTTATTTCGTATACCTCATCGAAGGCCCCGTCGAATTATCATAAGTGGCCTGCACGTCATTAGCGAGAGCGTCTAGCCAGCCTATTGGGGCCTGAAGTTGAGGACGCTCCCAGCTTCCTATCGCATACCTGTGGAAAATAAATTGTGCTGACAAATAATGAACATCTAGTGTGTCGCGAGGCTCAGTGTCGAACACTCACCACAGGCAGGCAAGCCAATGCGCAATAAGGACGAACGTCGCCATAAGAAGAAGGAGAACGGCAGTGCCATATTCGGAGTATCTGTCAATTTTGCGCGCCACTCGAACTAACCGGAGGAGACGAGCCGTCTTCAGGAGTCCGATGAGCGTTGTAGTCTGCAACCACACCATCAGTTCAGAACTCCCCAGCAGACGATTAGCAAAACATAGCCGCAAACCCAACTCAAGCGATATATGATTCGTTCGCTCAGAACTAAATTAGCATCAACGAGGCCTCGCAGCGAAAATCACGCTAACTAAGCAGGTATTGTCTATGAAATATGCCTTTGAGCCGAACCAAATTTAGATATACTTGGTATTTTGCAGAGTTACAAGCGATTGTTTCAAATCTATATAATTAGCGGCTTCGTACAGAATGCGGTGCATATAATTGTTCGGAAAGTTAATGTATTAAGTATTATGTAAAGTTAAAAGTAAGTGACTTCATTGCTAGATACGTATAATGCCGCTGGATACTGTTTGTGATATCTGATCCTGTAGCAAGATGCAAATAGTTATCGTGTTATGTACAGCAATAACGAGTGATTATATATTATAACGCTGTGCATCGACACACTCCAAACAACAAAGTGTTTCACACACAGATTGCAATTAACTTTATTTATACTTACCTAATATTGAGATGGCTATGATTTGTAGTACCTATGTTTATCATTAAATAAAATTTCATTTGTAATATGAATATTGGAAATATACGAGTATGTAATATAAATTATGAATAACAAGGTTTTGATTCAAATAAACAATGAAGAATAAAAATCATCGATGTTTTCACGAAAAAGTCAAAATTTTGCGGTATTTTGAGAGCACTGAAGGGATAGGGAAAGCACAATTTCTATTTTTTTACAGGTCCCTGAAAATCACTATTATGCAATAATTATTATTTTGAATTGTAAATATTTACAAGTTATTAAACTGCATAACGATGATTATCTCAAATAAAGAGTTTAAATTTGTTATTCGTTTAATTATATTCTTTATCAAGGAGAGGAGATAAAAATAATGAAAAATCTTCGCAAAAATAATTTATTATCAAATAAAATTAACTAATATTAAAAGGTACAAAAGTAAACAATGAAAATGAAACAATGTTAACGAAATTGCTCCTGTACGTCGATATAAATAAATGGGTTAGAAAATTTAAAAATAAAATGTCAAAAATGTAAAGTCACAGTATCAAGTAACGTACATTTAAGATGAAATGTTGTTCAACATTAATTTTGAATATCTGTTGAATGTAAGGTGGGTGCCATATAAGTAGTAATATGTATTTAGAGAGGTTGATATTAAACTTGGTGCTACTTGTTGTGATTATAGGCGTATTTTGAATTGTAGGTTCAAATCGTCTGGGAAGTGTGAGCATATTGCTACCAAGCTCTGTGCAAGTCGTGACCTTAGAAGGCACCTTTTGTATAAAAAGCCAATGATATTAGGTTGTTTCAACAAACAGATCTATCCAATAACTTCCAATGTGTGTTCTACACACTAGTAAGTGGTTTACGCTAATATTACTCTAATTATAAAAATGTTACACTCGTCAGATTACTTATTTTATAAATCTAATATTTTCTAATTAGATTTAAATTGTCTAGTATACATCCGTACTCTTACATTTATAAATAACGCTAAATCTATTGTTTTATAATTATAAAACTAAAATTCATTCCGAGGTTATCTTGTTACGCTGTCGATACTTATATCTATAACTATATGCAGTCGTGAAAATATCTCTAAACACCTTGATCTGCGATCAGTTGTTGCTTACGTGCTAACGCAATGCTTTGTTGCTTTTCGAAGTCGTTTCGCACTTATATTATTGGATACCTTGGCATTCGTATACTAAGCGGGTCTTGCGTAAAGTTTGCCATAAACCCGGCAGCCAAGCTCGTGATATAGCGAGTGAGCTTTATTAGATGTTCGGAATGGTGTAAAATTCGAAAATGATTATCGTTTGCTCATGGGAAGCATCCACATCTTCCATTAACGCATTCACTTTGTGGATTCAAATGGCTAGTGGAAATTAATGAATAAAATATGTCAACTAAAATGTTAATAGTGGCAGCAACATAAAAATAGTTCACAAAGATGGTATACCTCATCACTTTCCAGCCCCTGCTGTAACAAGAAATGGTATTACAAGTTCAATACGCACCCACCTTTGGGCATACTGCAGACCTACAATGAACATTAAAATAAAATTACAAATAAAATATTGATTTACATACAAAACAAAAGGAACGTGTAATGAAACCTGCTGGCTCAAACAAATTAAAACAAAAAAAGGGTAATTTTGAAAAACAAATACGTGATGTCAATATTGCATTTTTTAGAATTACGTTTATAATTTATACTTTTATTGAAGATTGGTTTATGATTTGTCGGCAGATGTAATCGACTGTGTCAGCTACGGCTGCAATGATTGCGTTCCATAACTACGCAATGCTAGAATATGACCAGAGTCTCATTTGTCCGAAATCTTGTTCTTATAAATACACAAACTGCGCGTTTTCATCTTGGAATGACTATCGCAGAGCCCTTACTTGACCTAGTTCGTATTACAATCTTATGACCCACTTTAACCATCACTATGCAGGATAATCATGCTTCGCACCTTAATCGTGTTGCATTGTATGGCCTCTACTTATTACGTCTTTTTTAATTTATGTATAATTTTATTATTACGTATAAACTAACTCTAGAGTCAAGATTTGGTCTGGAAATTATTATTCTTAATACGATTATTTTCGGACAATTGATCGTCTGGGTATCCACCGAGAAGAACAAATTTACTTGATCGACGATCTGAAACGATCCATCTCCATCGAGACATATAGAGATAGAATGGGATATCCAAACGCAAATCAAGACAAATTTGCATTTCACGGTCTGCACAGTTAAACTTTTGGAATACATAATTGCATTGTTATTGACATCTAACTCTTAAATTATGTGTGTTTTATAAGATAAGTGAAAATGCATAAAAAGAAGAGAAAGTTAGCTCACTTCATCGGTATCGGTGCCGAAGAGTAGCAAGTCGAAGGGGATGGCAGCGACGAGATCGATCAGGAACCAGCCACGTAAGTAATGCATAGCTATTTTAGCAGGGTCCGACTCCACTTCATCTGCTATATCCACGTATGTAGTTCGGAAGTTTATGAGTATGTCTACAATGAATGTCACATCCACTGCAATACAAAAATAAATTTTATTATGTATGGACTATTTACAATATCGACGTGACCGTACACTACTTGATATTAATGACTGCCTCCGTGGAGCAGTGTATATTATAAGTATATATTATAAGTATGTATTTACAAAAAAAAGGTATATAAGTATTCTATCAGTTATCTGGTTCTCATAGTACGAGCTCTGCTTAGTTTGGGGCTAGATAGCGCTGTGTGAAATGTCCAGCAGCAATATAAATAAATTAGCAAACATGATAATTACCAATCATATCGATGACAACTATAGGATCTTCGCCGAAGCGTCGGGATTTTTTATCGAAATCCGGCTCATTTAGTTGAAAGGCAGCTACGTAGGGAGTAAATATAGCGGTGTAGATAACCAATATTAGGATCAACCAATCCCACGCGGCCTGTGAAATGTGAAAACGTTAGAGAGTTACCGACACAAATACTTTTAAGCCAAATACAATCATTATCATGCATTTTTAGATTACACTGTTGCAAACTAGTACTCAATAGCGTGAGCGCCTGAAATATTTGTATGTTGCGCTTTCGCGTGTCGAGCTCGACCGAGGTCATTGCGGTAAACATTTTTTTAAATAATATATTCACCAGTACACCATAATTCCTGATAATGTGGTATTTCGCGTCAACAATTATAGTGATCCCATATTATGTTTGAGAAACTAACCTTGTAAGGAGAATGGTGGAGGATAGTGCAAGGGTGGTAAGGTTGCGTCGTTCCTTTGTGACCAGGGACAGTTGCTCCCAGGGACAATACCTGTGGACAATGAAATTGAATCGTATTGAATACCTACAGACTGAATCAATTGAATCTTTATACTCATTTAGTTTAAAGACCGAAATGTTGTATCTCTGTATGTTCAATTAGAACACATAGTTTTTGTGTAAATATTGAAAATGTATGGTATATTTTTATTAGATAGAAGTTACCAGAAAGTGCCATGACTGTTATCTAATGCGAGAATATCCTTGGGATATTTATGTAAAATTGCTGAACAAACTAAATCTGGAACAGATACCACTTTGTTGTAACCTGGCGTCGCATGATTGTACTACTGCTTTCACTGGTCAGTTAGGACGACTTTAACACATTTACCTAGACATGACGTGAAGTTGTAATTGGGTGCGGTAGTAGATCAAAGATTGTATAAAAACTATTGTGGTGTGTAGAGTGAGTTTAATCGTTCTGAAAGCATATTTACAATAATATGTTCGTAAATTACAATATGCAGTCAACGACATGCAGCTATTTTATGCAAGTGATACACTAAGATGATATTTTAATGAAAGCAATGTTTTCTCCTAAGGTTTCAGCTTCGTAAGATTGAAGTAGAATTATTAGGGTTTTAAATGAAAACCTACACAGAATACCTATTTAAATTATGAGAGAACATTTATAAAAGTTGTTTAAAGACGATTCACATTTGTTTGGTTGGTATAATCCAAACCCATGTGAATAGACGCCAAATTGTATAAGCATTTAGCCTACCTATTGTTACATTTTATGTGCAGTAAAATATTAAAATAAATATATAAATACACGATTTGATATATTTTGATCCGTTTTATAGATACTAATTTTGTGCAGCATCGCTCTAATCTAGTTGATTAAGAATGAAGTCAAGTGTCCTGCATTCCTTCAGGCAGTACGCGTGTGAGGCAAGCTGTGGTCGCACTTTACTCGAGCGTTAATACAAGTAGAAGATTCACTCGCTCGCACTGCTTGTGCTATAATATTTATCATGTAGGCTTGCCTCTTCGAGCCGTTCTGGTGCCAACGAGTTCATTATACTCAATAAGCGAGATTCCAAGCGCTGTTCTCATTTGGAATAGTACAATGACACAGTTCTTAATTTTTTTTGCTATCAAAAGATTTGTAACAACTGATTACTTTATTCCATTTTATCTAAACACTAGCTGTAATAAACATTTAACAATAATATTACAATATTTACGAGTAGTTACGAAGGTCTACGAGTATCAGGCAAACAGCTGTTATGCATTACCTCCTTGCCGATGGCGGGAAGCCCGTTGAGACCATTACAGGGCGGTTCAAGTCGTACGACGCTTTTGCGCGAGCCGCGAAAACTGGTATCGCGCACACGCACCGAGGAACGCCAGGTGGAAGGCGGCGGGTCGTCGCGCGAGCCGCGTGCGGACGCGGCGCGCCGCGACGTGGTGAGGGCGCCGCCGCCGCCCGCGCACGGCGGCGTCACTAGCAGCGGCACATCGGGCGGCCCGCGATCCTCCATACCGCAGCCGCGCCTACGTTCTCACCGGAACCCACCGTGCTCCGATGCTTCGAGGTGCTCACATTCCAGCACTGCGCGCTCGAAAGCCGTCGCCGTCTCGAGAAGTGCGATCGCCGTGTTTTGCATAGATGCGTGGTCTACTTCCTCTTATATTTCTGAATCTTCGCCCTTCTCTATTCCAGTAATCGAATTAACGCGTTAGTGTATAATCTTGCTCTGAATAAATGCAGTTGGAAAGTTTAAACGATGGCATGATATAGTCATATTTTCTTGCGGTAGCGATACGAGTTCCGAAGGTACGAATAAAATCTAGTTAAAATTAATCACGCAAAATAAATATGTATGTATTTATTTTCCGCCGTTACACGAATGAGGCCTGGAATTGTGTGGAGCGCAACTAATAGGCGGAGAACTACGAGCGCCTGAAAGCGGAGAACGAGGCCGTGTCTCATTCAAGACACTGTGTCAATAGCAGGTGGTTCTTTTGATATTTATATGCAAACGTTGGACGTGAGCGAGACAACGTTTATAATTATGAAAAAGAATATTCAATTTAGCAACTAAAATAATAATACCAATTGTGTTTATCTCTACAAAACATCGTTTAATTTTTTTTTGTATTTTTCTGTCATACTAATTAAACACACGGGCTTTGCTCCGTAATAGTTGTTTGAGATAAAGAAAAAAGAAAAAATGCTACACTAAGCTAAATATATGAAACTGTTTTATTTATTTATGCTAGTCGATACCATTGTCCATTCAGGTCGTCGACAGCAGTCTAGACAGGCAGATCGCTGACAGAGAAATCAATAATGGAATTAGCTTCGTTGCTCGGGCTACAGTAGCCTGCATTAGTCTTTATTGTATTAAGTAACTATTTTTTTGTATTGTGTGTAACTTTGTACTATTATTGCAAATGCAGTATGTACGCGTTCTATAAATTTCCGTTTTTTTTAATTATATGTACTTATATAATTTATAATATGATATAATTTTTGAAAAGTGGTATGGTGCATATACATTATATAATTCTGTTAGCTTTGTTTAGAAAAACCTAACACGGTTGTGTTATATTGCACAAGCAAGGTATGAAAACCCAATAAAATATCATTTTATGCGGACGCGAACAGTTCTATGGAACAAAATCCTGTCTTTGTTTTTGATGTTAACACAGTTATTCTCTGTATACTTAATGCGCAATGACCCTAGAAATAAAGAATATGATTAGGAGTTCAATGTAAGTGTACGTCTTATGCAAAGCTGTGGCCGAATTTTTGGTATCCTACTATGTGTGTGTTTTGTCAGCGTACGAGTACATCATCCTAATCCACTGTTCAAATGTTTAGCAGTTCATGAGCGGTGGGCGGGCAACATGCTCTTCATAATTATTGGTTGCCATAATAATTAACAATGATGCGGAAAAATAGCTTCTATGTACTTGCAAATGTTCAATGTTCATTTCATTTTGAAGCTCTAAAGCATGGCAAACATCCTGTATTAAAGTGGTCAGTCAGTATTCTAGTTAAAATCAAAACACTATTTTTATACTATTAACTACAGTAGATAAAGTAGAAACAGTAAATATTATATGAGAAGATAACAATGATATGCAGTCGAAGTTTATTTTTATATTCCTAACTAAAATGATTTATTGAATGCAACTACTATCCTCTTCTAAGAAGTTAAACAGAGTAAACATTGTAGACAAAGGAAACCATACCATGGTAGTCATAACTCCAAGCATGGATCGCGTTTCCCCACGAGGTTTATCAAATTAAGCTAGAAATAGAAATAAATAATACAAATAGCTAAGCCTGCAACCAAAATAAGGGAGAAAACTCTTCTGGACAATTGACGCACTGTTCACTGAACGAACTAAGCACAGGACGGCACCACACTCTAGATTCAAATATTTAAATTCATGACACGTACAAGCGATAGTAGACCACTATTTAGTAAATAGGTAAAAAAATAAATGAATTATTATCACAGCGCAACAAAATCTGCAAAGGTTGACCGCAAAACGATAATAATAGTTTTCACTTTTTAATGCAGTCGATCGATTAAGCGCTCGACACATTTACAGTGGTATTACACGTTTCATGAATAAGGCGTTGGTTTAGAATACAATATTTGAGTTATACGTTTTGTTGCTGTAAATCGCGTGGCCGTCATTAAAGGCGAAAGGCTTAAAACGAATATTTAGGTATCAAATTGATGGCAGTGTGAGGCGGCAGAGTCCGCAGCGTGATCGCCGGACGTAAACTTGTGGGAGCACTGTAGCGGCGCACGCAAGAGGTCGCTGTGCGCATCCAGACCGCGCGGAGTCCCGACAGCTGGCGGAGATTCCCGAACACAGGCGTGACCTCGCACAACCGCCCCTCCCACCCATCTAATATTTCAGCCAAAACGCACGGTGTCGCCAACGCCATGCCTTGCTATGCTACCGGATCTACCATTGCCGCACTCCTCACGTGATTCACCTATATTAGGCTGCCAAGCTAAAGTGCCATTCAAATCTGAATTTATTTTTTCACTATAACACATATTCATGTTAAAATAATCTAACTATGGATGCTTCAATAAGCTCGTTTTATTAAAAATTTAGAAGGTGACGATATGTCGATTAGTCGTGTCCTTCTTCGTTTTCTTTCACATTATATGGATAGGAAACAAGGTTTTCGTCTCTAAAAAACAAAAATATAAGAGAAAAGAAACAAGATACGCCAAAATAAATTTTAAAAAATGCAGAAAATACTTGTATCATAAAGTTGCTGCTTGCCAAATACACGATCTTAGATCGATATGAAAAGTATTACATGTTTGTAAAATTGGAACTAGCCCAATAAAAGTACATCGGATTTCTATCACGAAAGTTTTCTCGAATCTTGTTTCTATCTACATCAGCACAAAATAAAATACATATCTCCAAATTATCGACATAATTTAAATAAGTTTAATGAAAAAGCATTTTACAATAAAACTTAAATATACCGTACTAAAGCAATGGAAACGTAGGTACTGCTACGACGGTGCTACGCCATGGCTACGCTAAGTCGTAGCGGAAGCTTTGCTCTAATGATTACTTTAATGGGTAATGCCCTGATTAATTCTACTGCGGCTATACTTTGTAGATTTTTTATGAAATAAAGGTGATTAAAAAAAAACATATTTTGGATGTTCTGAGATAGTTGCCATGTGAATAATATTTTCAGTCAATTATGATTATGACTATGTAATTTTTGAAATAGTTACACCATGTGATTTTGTGTGGTAGTTTTAAATCCGTCTGAAAGAGGCAAAAGATGATGTTACTTTTCACAGGATAATTTTAGTTTACGAGTGACTCCATAGAAATAAAATATTTTTTCCGAACTCTGTATGAACAGAAGAAAAAGAACTTAAAGGAGTAGTTTTATGAGAATTTTTGAATACTTCGTTCTACTTTCGTCGCGGGTAAAAAATTTATCAAAACTGTAAATTATATCATGAACTGAAGAACATGTACTTATATAAGCAGCTTATGAGGAAAATTTGATTCTCTTTTAAATAAAAAAATAATGGAACTTATCTACAGCATGATGCATTTATCAGAACTATAAAAGTAAAAAAGAGATCAGAATAATTTTTTTAAGATTTGTTTAGTCCTGAACGGCCGGCACCGGTTGCTATGAGTATAATTCATGACAAATTATACTTGTCGACTTCGACGAATTGTACGACTTCGTTTACGTGGACTTAAAATAGTGTCTACTTGTGAGCTTTACATCCTAATAACTAATATCCCGTTCGGGCAAGCATAGTCATAGTTAAACTTATACGTAGTATATTATTTATCTGTGGTTTTATTTTACACCAAAAAGTTTTTATTTTCCAAACTCTTTGGTTAAACCTGAGTGCTACCCACACCCTATCTGACCTTTCGAATTTATAAATTAGTATGGCTATTCAATTCAAATATTATATTTCTATGAATCTAGAACTCAAATTCAATTTCGGTAAGTTGGTTTTGAAACTGAGACCTCGACGTTCAAGCTTCGTTTTGATTAAATTTTGAACTGGAACAAACAAACCAACTGCTCTCGGAAAGTAAACGTGGATGTCAACAATGTTTGTGAATACAGTTAATTAATACGTTTTATGTTTACCGCAATAACAACAGCTGTCGTCTAAACGAATTCTAAAACTGTTAACAATGTTTGTCTTGGGTTTAGAAAATATGCCTCATTTATACATATATCTTTAATGAACAAGTAGCAACACAGTCAGCAAAAATAGATTGTTATGAATATTTATTAGAATGATTTTTTTGAACACTATTATAAAGAAAAAATAGCGAAATAATACTATTTAAAACAGAGGTGCAATGGGTGACATTATCGCTAAAAGCGAAATTTCTTCCAGACAGCCTATAAAAGGACAGAATATATCTGAAGAAATGATGAAGGCGACATACATTAAGAAAATTATTAAGTTAAGTTTGTTAAGGGTAAGGCTCAGAATAGATAAAACCCCAGAAGAAGTGAACGCGTCTAATACTGAAACGTCAACATCTACTCTAAGTAGAGTACGCCGCTATTAGTCAGTATGTGACCGTCGTCGCGCGTGACGTGCTTTACAGTGTTCAAATTAATTGGATTATGCCTTCTTTTGTCGTTCCAACGCGTTATGACCATTGTCACGCGTGACGTGTTTTACAGTATTCAATTTTAATTGGATTAGGCCTTCTTTTGTCGTTCCAACGTGTAAAAATTCAGCTCAGTAAAAAAAAAACAAAATGGGATCCCATTTCATACGTAAGTAATTACGTAGCTAATTGTAAGTAGCGCATTTAGATGTTGTGTTATTTGTTTATAGAATAAATTGTTCGGTTTGTAATTGTCGTAAATAATGATCTTCCATTTTGCTGGTGTTGCCAAAGATCGAGTGTTATTATTTTCCCTACTCTAGAATTCTGAGATTAAAAACTTTTATTAGTTGTAGTTTTAAATTGTACTGAGATCTCGCAAATCTACCATGAAACAAAAAAAAAATTACTAAGGCGATTTGCGCAACGATGCCTAAACTTATTTAGTGGCTAAATATGATTTCAGGTGTTCTCAAATCATACAAATATCTCAAATTTAAACATGTTTAGTCACTAAATACGTTTAGGGATAGTTTTGCAAACTGGCCTTGGTATTTGATTAATAAAATAGTGCCATATTTTTTTTTGTACTATGGAGATGGAACAAGCCTACGGCCCACCTGATGTTAAGTGGTAACCATCACCTATAACAAAGTTTGCCTCGTATGTCACGCTCCTTAGAAATGTGGCTATTATATAGTACATATATTATTATTATAGTTACATTACTTGTATCTTACTCCAAACTGACCCAAACATTTACCCCAAAATGAGTATATAATAACTAAGCTAGCAGCATTATGCGGGTGAGGGTGAGGTGGGCGCATTACGCGGGTTTCGTTTTATGAACATAGCGCGCGGCTTGCAATCACAGCTGAATGCGTCTTCTGGTGTTTTATCAATTCTATGCGGTAAGGGTACCAATATCGAGAACTATTTCTTCAAAAATACGTGTTTTATATTCAAATATGTATTTTATATAATACGAGCTGTTTACCCGAGACCTCATTAGCGTGGTCATACCTCATAATCGCATAAGTCTGAACACGTCGTCTACCTGTTCGGGTAAGCATAATTGATCGAGCGAAGTGAGATCTCCAAATCAATTTTAGCAAATCGGCGTTATACATATGTATGTATGTTTGTTCGAGGATAACTTTCGAAGCATTGATCCGATCATCGTGATATTTTATGTATAGGTATAGGTAGTGATGGCACAATCTTGGTGTGACTACTGAATTGAGCTAAAAATGTTGGAAAGTTGTTGAGATATTGGGATTCAAGAGGGGCAAAACAAAAAAAAACCAACATTAGACTATCACGTCAAATGGGACGTTTATTGAAAGGTCTTTATCAGTAAATTTCGACCCCGTTTTTATTTTCAGTTTTAGCTTTGTAGTTTTTATGTCATTAGCCATAATAAAATCTGAACTTTGATGAAATTTAAAGAGTACACCAGTAATTACACAGTGATGAAATTTGGTATACGTGTAGCTTTAGTGTCACAAATATAGGGAAAAGTCTGAAATACAGAATAACTGCAATTTATACCCCGAACGGTGGATCGGCACGGCAACGGTGGCAACGAAGTGCGTAGAAGGATAGGGATGGCTAAAAGCGCGATGAGCCAGCTTGGGGGATTATGGAAAGACAGGAAAATATCCAACAGGACTAAGATAAGACTCATTTGAAGCCTAATCTTCTCCATATTCCTATACGATGTAGAAACGTGGACTCTCAAAGCGAAGGATCGCGGACGTGTATACGCTTTTGAGATGTGGTGCTGGAGACGAATGCTGCAAATTCCCTGGACGGACCGAAGAACTAACTTTTCAATACGCAAGGAACTCAAGATAACTACCAGTCTATCAACCAATGAGTCCTTGAGTACTTTGGTCACATAGCGAGGAAACATAGTGACAATTTGGAGAAACCCATCATCACTGGCAAAGTTTAGGGGAAAAGACCACGGGGTCGTAGCCCGATACGTTGGTCTGACCAGATCCGCACAACTCTCGACTAAGGGCGCCTTCAATTTTACCGCAACGTGCCGTGCGGAGGCAGCGCGTCTGCAGCGCTGCAGCCGCGTTGCTTTTTAAATCCATATAAATAAAAAACAGACGCGCTGCCTCGGCGCGCCCTAAGCCTAAGCCCTAAGCTTCATGATGCCATACATATCGCCACTAACAGACACCGATGCCGCAACAAAGTCAAAGAAAAAATCACTCATGGAGGAGGCCACGACCCTCAGCATTGGGGATAACGACTCGAAGAGAGAGAGAGAGATACCACTAAAAAGTAGATCCAGTGTACATGAACTCCCGTCACCTGTAATTTAAATGAAACTGTAGGTCAAGTTATTTGATCATGCATTTCGTGGCACTATTTTGATAATCAAAATTATACAAATAATATTTATTTTATTTTCATAGCATACGCGCGAGATCTCAGTTCGGGGCGAACCACTAGTCATAGTTAAAACCAAAAAGATTTTATTTTCAAACTTTTTGGTTAAAACTGAGTGCGCCCCACACCCAGACTGACCTTTTTATATAAATCTTTTTACCTGACGCGACGATATGTCAACTTCTATTTTCAAATCTATGGTGCAGTACAATTGTAATTTGATTGGTTTGATTTTTGGGCAAAAAATCTTAATTTTTCCAAAAAAAAAACTATCCTATGCCATTTCTCATGATTCACAGTATTTCTTTGTTAAGTTTCATCAAGATCGGATGAGCAATTTAGTCGTGAAAACGTAACAAACAGACAGACAGAAAGAGTGACATAGTTACTTTCGAATAAACAAATAAGTATGGAGGAAGTATGGATGTCTAGATACGTATAAGTAATCAAAACTTGGAATTGACTTGAGAGCGTACCTACCTGTGACACGTGGTTATGTGCATAATCGAGCTGAACACTCTGAATAGGCAATCAGAATCCATCATCATGCTTTACTGTAACTGACATAGAACGTAATTGATGCGGGTTTAGTGAATAATGAACCAAAGCATAAACAATATAGTATTGTTTTCGGTTATTATTTTATTGAAATGTATTATTGTAACTATAATACATTTCCTAAACCCTTTCGTTCGCCATTAACAAGTTTGTAGCATGTATTTGCTGAGTTCCTTTGTGATTTTAATTTTACATTAAATGTAAATTTAGATTAGTTGAATTGTTATGGAGCCCCACACAGCAGATATATAACTGTTCACCACTTGTGCTCTGAAAGTTGGTCATTGTTAGCTCGATACCTGATGCGGAAATATGATTTACGCCCGTAGGGCCGTAAGTAAATTTTAAAATAGAATGAGAATCATTGCTTTCATAATATAGTAAAATAAAGTACAACCTCCATGGCAATCCTTATTTCTATTTAAACTAAGTTACATTCATAAATGCTTAAATTTAATAGGTACTACCTCCATGACTAATTCTTATATAATCTCCTAATCTAATCAACCTAATCAAACCTAATATCTATTTTTAAATTACGGAGGCAACATTCATATGAAATACAACCTAACTTTTATGAAATACAACCTCCATGACAAATCCTTATTTCTATTATATAAAAGAGGCCATAAAATTTCATAAAATTATATAAAAGAGATCTCGCGAGTCTACCATAAAAACAAAAAAATATTATTCGTTATCTTTGACTATCAAAATAGTGCCAAGAAATAAATAACCAAATAACTTGACCTACAGTTTCATTCAAAATACAGGTAACGGGAGTTCATGTAATGTGGTCACACTGTTTTGGGGTACAAATTACAGTTATTCTAGATTTCAGACTTTTGCCTATATTTGTGATACTTACGCTACACACATACCAAATTACAGCACTGTGGGGTCACTGGTGTACCCTGTGAATTTTGACAAAGTTTAGTTTTTATTATGGCTCATAACTCAAAAACTACAAAAACTTTACTAAAAATAACAAAGGGTCGAAATGTACTAATAAAGACCTTTTATTTGACGTCTCACTTGATCTAATAGTCTCATTTTCATTTTTTTTTACCCCTCTTGAACCCCAATATCTCAACAACCCCCCAAAATTTTTAGTTTATTGAGTCACACCAAAATTGTGCTATCATTACCTACCTATATACCAAATTTTACGATGATCGGATTAACGCTTCGAAAGTTATCCTCGGACAAACAAACATACATACATACAACGCCGATTTGGCCAAGTTGATTTGGAGATCTCGCTTCGCTCGATCAATAAACAATCTATAAGAGAAGTGGTGTAAGACCAGATTGGTTTTGATTGACACCTGACCAGACACAACCATACTTTTACAACCAGACTTTACAGATTGGCGTAGGTAGCCTATGATTATGATAAATGACTTCAAAGAAAACAAGTCAAGGTGAATGCCGCTAAGTTTACGCAATAATGAAAAGGGTTTATCTATAGCTATTCTAGTCATCTGTTGGATGAGCCGAGCCCTTGAACTATCGCGTGCTAATCGCGGCCAAGACTCCGATACAACATATACTAGGCAGTATAACGCCACGTAGACGTATACTTTTGGATACTGCACCACTTTCACCTCAAGGTAAAACTCCAGATTGGTCACATGATAGCGGTGATTTTGTTTTTGTTTTTAACTTTCTTTATCGATTTCGACAGTAGTCCCCTATGGTGTAAAATGATACTTGTGATCTAATGATCACATTCACATTTAATAATGAATATCACATTTGGATTAGGTCTCTATATAACTAGAGTTTTTATAGAAGAAGGCTAAATGGAAAAATAATGCGCATCTTACTGCAAATGAAGTAGTATTTCACAGGTAGGGGTTGGTAATGCACAACCTTAGAATGCTCAACACAACCACACACCTTTTAAAGGGACGTGAAAAACAGCTGGCTTCAAAGTTTAGGCGCGGTGACTTCACACGACGCGATGCCATGCTCAACTGTTGTTTTATGCAGCTACTTTTAACGACTTTGAATTTTCGAATGAATAACGACTCGACCTGTTTTGCGTTTTGCTGGTTACTATGTAGTTTCAGGTCTATTTGCAGGAGCTTCTTTTCTTTCGTTCAGCTTGTGATGTCTCCGCTATGATAGTTTATGCGTTCTGTAGAGAATGCTTGAATGAACATTTCGATTGAGGATCTTGACAATATTCTAAACGAAATAAAGTTGACGTCTAGGATACTGTATACGATGATGAGAAAGTCGCGAATAGAGAATGCTTTTAACAAGAAAAATTAAAAACCCAAATGCAAAACAAACTGAAAAGGGGTTAACAAGCTTGCACATTTTGATAATTTTGGATGGGGAATGTTATAGTCAATATTAATTGATTATAATAGTGGCTCGAAGCCACTACTATGACTTAAACCTACTTACCTAAAGAGGGTTTAGATAAACAATCATACATACAAATAAGCAGGCACATAGAGTGCCTCCAAAAAAAATTTCAGCGTATATAGAAAAAAGCCCCATATCTGCTTAGCATTCTGACCTAATTATTAACTCCATTGGGGCTTCTACGTGGTGAAAATAGGGATTTAATAATGCATTCGTGCCAGGTCGGGAAAGAGACAGATAGTAAGATCGAGCTGCTGGTTTTGTTTAGAATTTCTAGAATAGTTTTCGATGAATATTTATTTATTTCCTTGCGCAAAAAATATTGCCTTTAGCACTGATCCAGAATAGAAATTGTAAAAATATTTTAAAGAAACTTTCATTCTCCATTCGTCCGAATGTTCATTTCATAGAACTGCGTCAACGATTTCACCATGAAAGCCAGATTCTTAATGAACAACTTTCGTTTGGAATTGTTTGTAAAACGGTAGGGCATGTTTTGGATGCGCTACCTGACTTCTGGATGTACCGGGTGACTTCTGAATATCATTACATTTTGAGACACAAAGTCAAAGTTAAAAATTCTTTATTCAATGAAATCTTTAAAATCGTTTTCAATCGTCACTTTATATAATTTTTTAAATCAATTATGTTGAGTTTTTAATTTATTTTAAAAAGTATAATTTAGACGTCTACATTTAAATATGTTTATTTATTATCGAGTTGAAGCTTTCTCAGTCCAAATCTTTTTATCTTCTAAATAATCCGACATAAAGTAATATTAAAAATAATAATAAATAAAGTAATATAGTAAGCTTTTTTATGAAGTCTTTGTTTTTAAATTTGTTAATTGTCTAGTTTGGCTTGGAGCTTGTTATAAACTGTACACTTGACCCTTTAAACGATTTACTATTAACTTCATATTCTTACTTACTAACTCTTAACAAGGGTTTGTATGATGATGTCAGTTACTGACGGCGTATTTTTATTTTTTTGTTGACACGCAAAGCCTTCTATCAGAGAACTAGGTTTATTTAATCTAAGATTATGTGCAATGGATACCATGAATAAAGTGTTGACTAAAATTGCCTCTTTAGCAAAAACGGAACAAAAACGCAAATGATCACTCTCTAGTCCGTCTGTCTGTCCGTGTGTCACCACCGATTTTCTCAGGAACAAGTGGACCTACTCGTAGCAAGTTAAAATTTATACCGGATACTCAAGTCTATAGTCCCTATTAGGTGTATAAAAATCAAGATCCTGAGTCAACACGATAAAAAGATATGGGCAAATTTAGCTTTTCGCGAAAACTTGTAAGTAAGAAAATTTACCTTAATTTTCAATTTTTTTTATTTTTCAGAATTTGCCCTTTACTTGTGCTATAAGACCTTGCTTTTAACCAAAATTGACAATTCTAGGTCGACCAGAAGTACCCTATAGGTTTTGGGTCGAAAAGTTATATGGTAGTTCCTGTTGACCTAGAATCACGAAATTTGGCAAAAAGCAAGGTTTACAGCACAAGTAAAGGAAGATTTAAAAAAAATAAAAAAAGTTGAATATTAAAGGGTGTCCCCCATACATACATAGTTGACGCCAATTAAGATCTGGGTTGTATGGACACTCATACAGTTTAGAGGACTAGCTTAATCAGCTCCAACCTCAAATAAGGTAATTAAATAAAATTGTGCTATTGTGTGAAAGAAAATATTTATTATAGACATACGTAGATAGTACGGAACACTTCGTGCGCGAGTCCAACTCGCACTTGGCCAGTTTTTAACACAAAAGTAACAGAAATATAACCGACTTCGGAAAACAGAAAATCGAAAAAATGTGCAGACGCCTTTCCAAATTGAAGAGCATTGACAATGTGCAAATAATTATCGCTGAAAATACATAAAACATACATCCGACGAATCGAGAACATCCTCCTTTTTTAGAAGTCGGTAAAAAATTTAAATGAACAGCAGCGTTAAAAAATTTCAATCTCAAATTGCGCCGCTCTGCTCCGCGTCTACTTGAAGATAAGACAAATTAAAATGTCTGCACCAGTAATGGTCATAAAGATATTTTTGATTTTTTTTACTATACCGTGAAGGGACGCAATTTTGATTGGAATATCTTTATTTAAATATGTACCCTAAATTTGGTTTTCCTGATCTTAATGATGGATTAGGACTCCAAATACTTACCACCTTCTCCTCCACAGCAGTGTCATTGTTGTTGTTGCTCCCATATTTTAAGGCACCGTTTTCCATGTCCACAACTGATTGTCGGGCTTCTCTTCATATACTCGTATCTTACACTATTTGTCCACATCTATTATACTAATTCACAAGAACTTGTTTGTAAATTATATTCTTCCAGCTTCTCACTCAGACGCACCTTTAGCTTCCTGCACTAAGTCCTCGCAATACTTGCAAGCTGCTACTCTAAGCAGAAACAGATAAAAAGTGATGTGATTATTACATGAACAACCAATCTATCTATATAGCTGGGAAAATTACCGATCGGTAAATGCCAGCTATTAATATTAATTAGCAACAGTTAGGTGAATATTGATAGATATCAATAAAGTTATTTTTCACAAAGTATCTATAAGAATAATACAATTATAACCAACTTATATAATTGAATATTGAACTAATAAAAAAAAACATCGGTTGCTACGTTACTTTTCTTTGTAAACACATTGCTTTGTCCTCCAAATCACTTTTGTTCAGTGCGAATTAAATTGTCCTGTGACTTTTACTTCGGTAAAATCTACGATCATTTAAATCATAATTTAGAGTTTTATTACGATTCCTTTAAAAATGCATTTCATATGTATAATAATTGAAGGCACGATTAGAACATACAATAGAGTGGTATTGTTTAATTGGGTATTGTTTATGTGAGATTCGCGCGTGTCCGGGGTGTTCGCGTTGTGTTGGTGGGCGGCGCGGCGCGGGCGGGCGTCGCGCGGGCCGCGTCATACTGCGGCGCGGCAGGAGCGCGCGCTGCCCAGGGGCACGGTACCGCGGGCCCGCCCGCCGCCGCTGCCCGCCGCCGTCCGCCGCTGCCGCTCATACCACAGTACGCTCACACTCACAACTCACACAAGATGCCTTATTGTTAATATCGTAAGATCATATTAGAAAATACGCTCTAGCGTAAATTGATGCTTTATTTACCGTAGATTATTTGCAGTTTAAAATTATGTACCTGACAAAAAAATATGCTTGAATCTCGATTCAATTTTAAGGATACTTCTGGAAGCCAGTTCTTTAGTAGATCTTAGCTAGTTAGTATTTTTTTATCAAAGAAAATGCGCTTATATACACAATAAATTATCTTGTAACTTATCGAGCTTAGTTTTAAAATATTTAGCTAATATCTCAATAGAAATGACACTACACCTACTTACTGCGAAAGTTTTCTAAGTTGTAGGTACTTCTAAAGCCAAATCACAACAAAGTACTTTACAAACAACAACACGGCCAATTTAAGAATCCAATATTTTCAGATATTACTGTTTCTACGTGAGACTACATGTTTCCACTTGACACTATTTCCACATCTAGTCATACTTATGTACATGACATCTCATGGAGTCTTGCCGCGTTGCCGCTTATGAAAAGTTCTGCTGAAGTGTATAGGCAGCGCTGGAAACGTTTCGCATCTCAGAGAGGTGAAGTAACTACGCTAGCTACAGTAATTAAATAATCATGGTGCATTAGTGTCACGTTTATATGCTTAAGCACATTAAACTATTATGTAGATATTATTTATCTGTGCACACGCATACACTATGTACATACGTATGGTTTGATATGTTTTTATTCGTCGTTTTAATTTTGTTTTTTTTTACTGGAAATGTCAACTGCTGATTGTGATTGGTTACTTTTGATGGTAGCTGTACCTACAGCCCGCACTCAGCCACTCACCAACACCATACCATCATTTATTATTGACAGACGACCTTGGGCTACATATAATTTCTCTTTAGTACACTGTTGGGGTTTTATTAGGTCAAAGGCAGTTGTTCTATTATTTTGGACTAATATAGCGAAAACTTACGATCTGAACTCTTTTATTTGTGAGACTGCCTCCGTGGCGCAGTGGGCGTATAGCCGGGTGAGACGCAGGAGGTAGCGGGTTCAATTCCCGCCGCGGAACAAATGTTTGCATGATCTACAGATATTTGTTCCGTGTCTGGGTGTTTTTCTATATATTATAAGTATGTATTTACAAAAAAAAAGTATATAAGTATTCTATCAGTTATCTGGTTCCCATAGTACAAGCTCTGCTTAGTTTGGGGCTAGATAGCGCTGTGTGAAATGTCCAGCGCTATTTATTTATTTATTTATTTATAGATAGATAGATAATTCTTTATTGTTACACTAAATTACAATAACTTAACCTAAAAAACTTAAAAGATTAATACGTGGTTTATATTGAACAAGCTTTCGTAGGCGGGATTGCCCGCAAGGTTTTTCAATAAAAAGTTACCTGGTACAGGTCATAATTTAAATAAATAAATATTGCTCGACATTTCACACAGCGCTATCTAGCCCCAAACTAAGCAGAGATTGTACTATGAGAACCAGATGATTGATAGAATACTTATATACTTTTTTTTTGTAAATACAGACTTATAATATATAGAAAAACAACCAGACCCGAAACAAATATATGTAGATCATGCAAACATTTGTTCCGCGGCGGGAATCGAACCCGCTACCTCCTGTGTCTCAGCCGGCTATAAGCCCACTGCACCACGGAGGTCGTCAATTTGTCTTTATACAAAGTTTCATCAAAATCGGTCCAGCCGTTTAGTCATGAAAACGTAACAAACAGATATAGAGACAGAGTTACTTTCGAATTTATAATATTTTAACCAAGTATGCATTAAAATCCAGCCAAAGCAGCCTTTTTTTCCTTGATCACAGTGGTATTCCATAATGTGACGTAGCTGTTCAGAATATTGAGTATTTTAACCTCCTAAGTTTTTAGGACTAGTTTTCGAACACTCTGAATATGCCCAGCCGTAGGGAATTTGAGACCTAATAGCTGGGCATATAAAAGTATCTTCCTAAACTACAAACTATTTCTGTACTACGTATCCACCATTCTCTTTTCATTCGTATTTTTAGGAGTGAATCGATTAAAAGAATACGTAAGTGGGGAGTTAAGTGGTGGCCTTTGCTTTGCGTAAGTGGGGGCCTTTGCTACGAAAGAAAAACTACATATAGATGCACAGTTTAATGCACTTAGTAAAATAACTCAATTTTTAGGCTTCATATCCCGAGGTTCAAGGTGCCGATGGGATCCTTTTACAAAGCCTCCTCTGTCTGTCTATCTGTCCGTCTGATACTGGAGTAAATATTACCACTACCGTAAAAGGTAGCCACTTTTTAAACTACGAGGTGCGTTTTTAAGTTCGCGGAATGAGAGGGTTGGAGGAAGGTGGTTATGCTCATTAGGATTGTAACGTGTTGAGTGACTCATAATTAGTATAAATACGAGGTTTCAAGGTTATTAGACAATTAGTACTTGAGCTATCGTCAACCAAGCAACATAACCGGGGGGGGGAAATGGAAATATGGAAAAAATCGAATATCGTGCCGTTATAAAGTTCTTTACCAAGCAAGGAAAATCAGTTCCGACTATACTGAGTGAGATGTCATCGGTTTACGGCTACTCTTACCCAGAAAAAACCATGGTGTACAAGTGACACAGTTTATTTAAACAAGGAAGGGAATCACTTGAAGGCGACTCGAGGCCGAGCAGGAGCATCGAGGTGACCACGCCTGAACTTATCCAAAAAGACGAAAAAATTGTACTCGACGATGCTCGACTAAAAAAGAAACAACTCACAGAAATGGTTGGAGTATCCAATACAACCATTTTTAAAATCCTGCATGATCATCTTGGCATGACTAAGGTCAGCGCAAGATGGGTGCCGAGAATGTTCATGCCGCCGCAAAAACAACAGCGCGTAGAGTATTCACGTGCATTTTTGGACCTCTGCAATGAAGACAAGGACGACTCAATACACCATGTATTCAATCGAATTGTTACTGGAGACCAAACTTGGGTTCATCATTATAAACCTGAGTTGAAACAAGACTCCATACAGTGGCATAAAAAGGGCACAGCACCACCCAAAAAAAAAACTCATGGCAACGGTGTTATGAGACTCGGAAGGAATATTATAGATCGATTATAAAGAAGAAGGTGTTTCTATAACCGGAGAATACTACGCTTTAATATAAGAGCGATTAAAAGAAGCTATTAAAGAGAAAATATGGGGAAAATTGACGAAAGGTGTGTTGCTTTTGCACGACAACGCGCCCGTCCCCAAGAGCCGTGTTGCGTTGGCTGCCCTGCATAAGGTTGAATCACCTACCCCACAATCCAGACCTGGCTCCAAGTGATTATTACCTGTTTCCAAAAATGAGAAAAGAGCTTCGGGATAAGAAATTTACCACCGATGATGAAGTCAAGGAGGCAGTTCCGGCGTATTTTGAAGATACAGACAAACCATTTTTTATGAGGGTATAAATAAATGAATTAAAAGATCTGAAAAGTGTATCCGTGTTGCTATAGAAAAGGAAAAATAATTGGGTTTTTTTATTTCCACCCCATTCCACCCATTCCGCGAACATAAAAAGCCCCTCGTATCTACCTTTCAAATTTAAACTTATTTTTATATACCTAATTTTTGTAGCCAATTTTTATGTATAGGGAGGTACCTAACTATTTACCATTTTAGTGTAAGATCGAAAGTTATGCCTAATTTTATACATTTTGGTTCATAATTGGAAATTTTATAACTAGAGATCGGATAAACGGATGCATATTTACCTAAATTCAAAAGTTGGCTGGAAATCACTTTATAATCGAAAAAATCACGTGATTCCGGGATTAACAAATTTATCATAAGTCTTAATTTTTTTAAATTTATTTACCTATTTACTTAACCTAGATATCCCTTAAAGCTGCATAGATTTTTATGATATGTCATTCATCCCTCATATAGTCTAAAGAAATTCACATCTTATGAAAAAACGCACACTTTGGCACATACGTATATTAGGTACACATAACGTCTTGTTACAACGTAATATGGTTTCTTTTCCCTACTTTTACTGTCAGTAATGTTTTAAGAAGCGAAAACAACCTTGTAACAAGTGTCAGATCGGGCCTATTAGACCTCAGGGAATATAAGCATTTTATATGTGTGCGAGTGAGATGGCAAACTTCTCTCTACCTGCTTAATATTTAACGTTAAATTAATATGCATCCAATCCCGGGATCCCGGGATTTTATTTTTAATAAAAATATTCTAAGAGGCCGCTTCCACAATTTGTTAGCCAAAAATAAACTTTAGGTAAATAAGCATCCGAATATCCGATCACTAGTTATGACACTGTGACAGTCTGAGATGGACAGACAGACGATTTCGGACCTTTTATAGTATATAGTATAGAACCATATAAAAGCGTATCTCCAATGAATAAGCGGTAAAGTGTTATTCACACTTGAGCATTTTACAGTACTAGTTTACGAGCAGTAATCGACCAACATAAGTCTGTAGTTCCGTTTGTAAATAGTTTATATAATTCAAAATCTTAATAACGATGATACTGCAAAAAATAATAATACTGACGCAATGTACTTCCATCTTATGACATTGATGGTAACCAAAAATGGTAGGCTTTACAAGACTGACAATAAAGCACAATATTATTATTACAGGAATTTTTGATTACGACCTTGCATATGTGTATAATCTATTTGATACGCTTTTATCGAAAGATATATTACATGATAAATAAAACATTCGTTCTATTTCATGAAGGTTTTAAGTCCTTATTTGTATACATGTTGTTTCTTATCAAATTTAATCACTATATCGTGAAGACTTCGTAATAAACGACATTATTCATAATGAATGTTAAACAAGACCGATCAAGTACGAGTGGGACTCGCGCGCCGATGGTTCCGAACTGAAAGGCAGATGCTCGATTGATGGTCCCATCTCTAGTGTTTGCTTGTTGCACATCCCTATTTGCGTAGCTTTTTAATCTATGGTCGAACAACTGTCATGGTAGCACGCGCTGGCTTTTGCCGATAAGATTATGAATGTATTGTAATGAGATTATATAGCTTAATTAACTATCTCATATTCATCTAACAACAAGCTCTGCTTAGTTTGGGGCTAGATAGCGTTGTGTGAAATCTTCAGCAATATATAATATTATTTATTACAACGGAATGCGTATACACACGTAATTATTGCATTTTTAATTATTATCACGCAAACGTGACACTCTAGGGTACCATCTTACTTGTTTGTATAAGTGTACTCTACCTATACATCCCAATTGCTAGGTGCGCGGAAAATTTGAAAAAAAAATGTCTGCGAGTGGATATGCCACAAAGGTTATATTCCCTTTCAAGGCTACAGTAGTTGCTGAGCTAATCTGTGCCAAACGTAAATGGATAGATGAACACACGGGCAAAGTTGCACCCTAAGGGTCCCCTTTTTACCATTTTGGTCCAGAACCCTAAAAACTTTGATTAATAACAGTTAAATATTAATGATTATATTTTTTATATTTTTTTTTGCTTTCTATCAATACATCACTCTTTTATCAAAGCAAATGTTCTACCAGTTAATCAGTCCATTTTAAAATGAGATTGATTTAAGTATATGTTCATTATAATGTATTCTATGCCTAATGATTATCTCGGATGAATGATCCCAAACGCCACGAGAGTTTTATCTGGGAAGCCAAGACATGAACTGCCTTTCGTGCCATAAAGATAAAAAGTCAGCGTCGTAATTTATTGTTACGCTGACTGAGGCAATTTATATGTATATTTTATTCTAATGGATACGTAGGTAGGCTATTCATTATTTTAACGGAAATGCGGAAAATATGTCATGCAGCAGTGTTATATTTGTTACGGTACCAAAAAGTATCGAATATTTCAAGTTAAAGACATTTATTCTCATAAGAATACGATTCACTTAAATGAGAACTTATTTACACAAAAACATTGACAAATATTTCCTGACAAATCCTATTCCAATAACATGAAAGAATCTACTTTCATAATATGCTGAAATGAAATACAACCTCCATTACAAATCCTTTTTCCTATTCAAGAATGAAAGAGGTCATAGGTTAGTAGTGATATAAAACAATGGATATCGGGAACGCAAATTTTCTTTTTAACAACATACTGTAATAAACATACATTTTTAATTTCCTCACATCTGTGGAGAAAAGTTGTGTTATACTCGGGTGTAAGCGATCTTATGTACACCCGAGATATTTTGGTGTAAGAGCAAGCGAATGCGAGCGAAGACGCTAATCGACCGTGTCATTGAGCCCTTTGGGCTTAGCCAAGTTACAGTCGATTAGCGATGACGCTAGTCGATAAGTCCGATAATGTATGGAATTTGACACATGCCATAGAAATACCACGTGATACAGCGACAGCAAATGTATGTAGAAATCGAATAGATTCACAGCGAAATTAATTTGGCTACGGGCCCTTGTCTAACAATGTACTATTTATATCGTAATTGTATATAATGTTGTAGGACAGTTATGCTCACATTAAATATGTCCTGCAAAGGACAAAGGCACAGAAAGTTTTCTAGGTTAAGTAATATGGTGTACCAGTAAAGAATTATCTATCTAGTTATTCTACAAGTTGAAATATGTTTCGGAAATGCGTAGTGAACTCACTAAGGAGGGTAGTCTTATTCGGATTTGACGCAACCAATTAAAAATGTGGTGTTATTGAGTTTCTCTTAACCTGGAAAGTGCCATAGGCTCAGAATAGAGAATAAACCAGAAGCCGCTTCCAGCTGTGATTGCAGGCCGTGCGCTGTGCCCTTAAAACAAAACCCGCGTCCCGCACTCATCTCACCCCCACCCATATTGTTCATAATAGTGAGTACAATGACCCCTCTTTCGGCTTAGCACTCCCCAAATAGAAAACCCGATATACTGCTCATAAATATGTAAAACTAACTTATGTACCTAACAGTCTCAATGATTTTAAAATAAAACACGGTTTCGATAAAAACATTTAATTCCTGTTTGCTGCATAAGTTTTTTAAAAGTAGTAGAACAAAAGTTGTTTGTTTTATAACATGCCCCAGAGTAGGGAAAATAATAACTCTCGATATTTGGCAACACCAGCAAAATAGAAGTATCATTATTTACGAGAATTACAAACCGAACAATTTATTCAATAATCAAATAACATCTTAATGCGCTACTTACGTATGAAATGTAATACCATCTTAATTACGACGACACAAGAAGGCATAACTTAATTAAATTGAACACTGTAAAACACGTCACGCGTGACGACGGTCACAGAGTTACTAATGACGTTTACGTAAAACTACTCTATTTTGGAGTAGTTTTAGACGCTTCAGTATTAGGCGCGTTCACAGCTTCTGGGTTTTTATCAATTCTGAGGCCATGATATATAGGTACATAGGTATTCAAGATTTTTAAAACCATTTCAAAAACCATCCACAGACTGAAAATTTTAGAGTGTTCGTATAACACTATAAAAATAAAAATACTATAGATAGGTATGTTTATATATACATATACATATAAAGTCATACATGTGCCTGTCATTACATGTTGATCCAACGGCTTTATCGTTTACGTGAGTTATATTTTGAGCGAAAACTCTTGCTTCTTATCATTTTAGCAGTTCTCAAGAAGATATAAGATTCGAAAGTAGCTCTGTGTCTGTGTCTGTTTGTAACGTATTCATGACCAAAAAAAAACAGCTGAACCGATTTTGATGAAATTTGGTATATAGATAGATAGATTATGACCTAGATTGAGACACTTGTGTGAAAACTTGTGTTACATAGATAAGCTGCTGGATATATACATTAGATAAGGTCGTTAGATTAGGTATTAATCGAATGTTGTAAGTATAAAATATAAAATAATATTTAACCATTGATCAAGACTCTAGAATTAAATAAGTTCAATCTAATTTTTGGGTATGAACTCCAATATTTAGAGTCAGAGGCATGGTCAGGTCAACTTAATTCATTTTAGTAGAATTAAGTTAAACCGACACGTGAATTGGATAGTTTAAAAAGTACCTAGATATTATGCGTTGGTTAGGCCCAGTACAGCGAAAAATATAATAATAAATGTGAAATTAATATATTTGCTATAACATAAGTTAAAGAGATTAATTGTCAATATAAAAATATTCCCTGATTTAACATATTGAATCTAGTTTTTGTATATTCGAATGAATAAGAAAATCCTACATAACAAACATATAAGTCAATTATTTTTTATATCCTTCAATAATCAGAACGCCTGGCTTAGTGTCTGATAAACTCAAACGTGCCTGATATTTGCCATTCTAACTGAAACGTGGTTGGTGTGCGCAGGGGCGTATTTTATTTAGTAACTAAATTAATAATCGGTGCCCCAAATACAATAGTTTAATTAAAATGGGTGCGAAAAGTGAAAAAACAAAAGAGACTAAAAATCCAAAGACCCCACCGCGAAAAAAGGAGATTCCAGGCTTGTTTTCCCGTTCTTTTTTTCTATGGATGTTTCCCCTTTTCTACAATGGGTTTCGACGTGATTTAGAGGAGTATGACTTAGTGCCTGCTAAACACACTTTTGATTCAAAAAAAGTCGGAGACAACCTGGAACGGTGAGTAGATCATGTTATTTAATGTTAATGTGCACATGTTTCATCTAAATGTTTCACACTAACAGAAATATTAAACAATTAATTATATAGCTCTATAAAAAATACAAAGAAACAGTTAAATCATCTGAATGTATAAAACAAAATATATATATATATATATATTTAGGAATAATAAATTCTGTATTTTAGGGATAGTAGACGGGACTGTGTGAGTGTACGGGTTCGATTCTTGATTTGATATAATAATGATGATTATTAAATTAATAAAATTGTTTAATTGGTACAATTATAGCCATGGCCAAAAGTACAAGGCACCCGATATTTTCCTACTTTTTCTGATATAGAGTTAAAAACTAAATGCTCAGTATTATTAAATTGAATGAATATTACCTATATAATTACTGATTAAAATGGGTACTTATCACGTATGTACCTTTTTTATTTGTTATCCCGATATTTCGGTTGTCTTACAACAGTGATCGCTAAAGATTTAAGAATACTATTAGCAATATTTTGAGAACTTTGCTTATTTAGTTAGTATTTTTAGTTTTTGACTACAAGATGTATAATATAATCGTAGTGCGGGGTTATGATCACGATCAACCACTACAGACCTCCTCTTTACTACGCCAATTTCCTGGGAGGCAAACTCAATTTCTTATAGCATTATTAAAATAATATTACACTGACATTCAAAACGTTTCACATTAGAGCTCAAATAAAACGTAAAATTATCCTAAAAAGTAAGTAAATCGTGTTTAGTTTCGCAATATTTTATACTGAACGTGGTCTAATCACTAGAAAGCACTAAATATACAACATTATTAGGATTATAACAGTAATGTTTAAAAGATTTGTGGATCAAATCGAAGTAATGTTGCTAGAAGCTTGAAACAAAACGCTCCTGAAAATTTATGTTTTTGTAAAAGATTGTGGTTGGCACCCTATATTAATATTATGTACGTTTTAACTGTGGATGGTATTTATTTCTCTACTGATGTGACGAACGTTTTCAATTAAATTGTTGCATTTACAAATAAGTATTATGGATCATAAAAGCAAATACCTTTTCTCTTTATATTCTTTCTCTTTTATAATCTTTTGTAAACACGCAAAACCTTGTCTACTAGAAATAAATAAGTTGCAAAGGTTATGCTAAGTGCCTATTTCACCACATCTGAGTAACTCTATCCAACGGATAAAAAATATGTAGGTACGTCTTTAGTTTTCACGTGAAAACAGATAAAGAGAGAATTATTTTTACCCGTCAATTAAAGTTACTCTGACATGGTGAAATGGACATTAAATCTAAAAAATATTAATTGCTCACTCGTAACTAAACCAATATGTATCCGTTCATAATTTAATCAATTATGTACACTAAAACAATTACAAGTAAAATATTTGTTTTTTTATTTCTAGTGCTCGGTTCATTAGACAAAAATATACTGAACTCTAACACGTCCTTTTTGTTGCTTTAAACAGGTTGATTGAAAAGATTGTTAGGGCACAAGTAAATTTTATTCCTCGTGGCTCTTGTTATTTAGATTTTGTGATTGTTAAAATAAAGCTTAGCGTAAATAATAGTACTAAAAACGTGCGCTATTCTATCGAATTTATGTTCTATTTTTTATGTTTAATTGTTTTTTCATTCGAATCTTTTAACTATGATGGACTGTATTTTATTCATTCATGTAGGCATTGGTCTATTATAAAATAAATTCGCCAACTGCGTGTGTATACATCCATTGTGAACCATGCATGATGTACCTATGCATAGTGTTTGTTTTTTGACATGGACCAAATACTTTGGCAGATGATTCTATATTTATATCTCTCTGAGGGTACAGCTAATAAAAATCGTACAGTAAAAACTACATCATTTTACAAAATCTATTGACATAATGTAGATATAGGTAGGTATATATATCATATCCTCCGCATGTCGAAGGAGTTGTGGGCAAAATCCACCACGCAGTGGATCCTAAAAAACAGAAAACGACCACGTGGCAGACCACGACGCCGATGGAAAGACGAACTCGACTCGTATACTGACTGGAGATATATATATATATATACGTATAGACTGGAGCACACACGCGCATGATAGAGTGGAGTGGAAGGAAGATGAGGCCCTTGCCCTGCAGTGGGACAGTACAGGCTCCAAATAATAATAATATTATTGACATAAATTTCAAATTCTCTACCAGGAGATACAATTTGTCGATAGTATAAAAAATACTCTAATCTAATTCCTAAATGATAAGAAAATACAACTTATCTTTACTTTACAATCAAAATTTAATCTAGATAGCATAATAATAATCTTGGCAAAATAAGCATTTTGATTGGGAGCTCGATCCGTCATATGGAAGTCGCCGGCATTCAAATAGGACCTTGGCGACTTTGCGCGCCAATTTTCTGAACCTCGACAACAGCGTCCACCTACCGGGCCCAAATATAGTTAAGAAACATCCAGGTGACAAAATAAGAACATAAACACCATGAAAATCGGGCAAGCCGTTTAGGAGAAGAATAACAAGCAGATGCGGGGTGCATCTGCTTGTAATTCTTCTCCTAAACGCACTTACACTACTTTCCTAACTCGAGTGTTCAAGTTATGTAAGCGGTAAACAAAGAAAACTTTTAAGGAAGATAGCTACAAACTGTTCTAGTATATATAATTTTTCTGTAATCTTTGCATATAAATCTATCAATCATATTTATTTCAGATTAATCGCTTTGCAAACTGCCGAGTTAAGGGGGAGGGGAATGGTATTTTTTCGACATTTTTCTCATAACTTCAACACTATACAACATTTAAAAAAATGGTTTTGGAATGTGTAAATTAAGTTATTTTATATGATACCTCATTTGACCTAGTAACTCGTACTAACCCACCATTTTGGCTCTTATTGCAATCATAATGAAAATATTTTTGAATTATTTTACTTGAATAGAGGAGGGTCAATATTATTTACAACTTTTCTAAATTTCAAGTCGATAGCTTTAGTAGTTGCTGAGATAATCTGTAGGCCTAGCACAGTAAAAGTAGAGAAAGGGTTTTGACATGAGTCATTTTCCGGAAGAAAGAAGACACTTGTCCACCGTCTCGAGTACGGCGATTGCGAGAGTGAACGGGAAGAAACGTTGTCGACACTTCCTCGACAGTAGTCTACAACGCCGAGCATGATAGTCATCATTTTCTCTAACTTTTATATACTTGAAGGATAGACAACTTTCTTCTGAAATTGTCTAGGCCTCGCGATGCCTAGATTATGCTGTCTTCTCAAGTTGTCTCTTTCGCACTCTTCTCAAACGCACGCTTGCCAACAATTTTTGGTTAGATATTTAATTAATTACTCATACAACGCTATAGACAGGGTGTCCTTCTCTTGTCAAGGAAGAAACCTTATTGGGCCTGCTCACGAAAAGACAATTTCGAAAAAATGGACAGAAAATAGAATAGAATAACGCTTTATTGTACATCACACTTAAATTTAAAAACAAATAACAATACACGCAGAAATACAAGTTGCGGTCAGAGCCTCGTCGTCTTTTCGAAGAGTAGACAAGGAAATCGCTGTGCTAGCCTTGCAGCTGTGATAGCCGGCCGCCGGTCGGACGACGAAAATTTTTACAATTTTGGTCTGGAACCTTAAAAATGGTTACAACACTACGTCAAATTATGTCGTAATTCCATGGCCTAAAATTAAACTTGATATCAATTAGCGATAGCAATCACAGAGAAACTTTGAAATATTAATTTTCGTATATAGCGAAGTAAAAATCTGAAAGGGTCACTCAAGACATTTGGCTCTCATCCATATAACAACATGCCAACTTTCTGAAATGGAGCACGATTTCAAACCTCGTACTATCGGTGCATAATACATACATACATTATACACCACCAAACCCAGGGCATTTCATTTAGCTCAGATCAAGGGAATTTTTGACAGGAGTTGATGAAGGTGCCCGCAGTGAACTTTAAGAGTGCACTATACCTCAGACAAATAAATAAATAAATAAATATTGCTGGACATTTCACACAGCGCTATCTAGCCCCAAACTAAGCAGAGCTTGTACTATGGGAACCAGATAACTGATAGAATACTTATATACATTTTTTTTTGTAATTAATACTTATAATGTATAGAGAAACAACCAGACCCGGAACAAATATCTGTAGATCATGCAAACATTTGTTCCGCGGCGGGAATCAAACCCGCTACCTCCTGCGTCTCAGCCGGCTATTCGCCCACTGCACCACGGAGGTAGCTTCATAAGATCTTATATTTTTACCACTAATACTGCATCATTTACTTAATGAATATACCTATAAGTACGTCCTACGAGCAAAAATTCAAAGCCAGCGGGAAGCCAGCGGGCTAGTATTAATTTAATCTTTTTAAGGTTGCGGATCAAAATAGTAAAAACGAAACCCTTATGATAGTTTGTCAATCCGTCCGTCTCGTCTGTCACAGCTGATTACCTCAGCAACTACTAAATTTATCAGTTTAAATAATACTGACTACCCTCTATTGCAAGTAAAAATATTCATAAAATACTTTCATTTTGATAGGTTAGAGTTACGAGTATACCGTCCCGGCCGTGTATGACCCGCCCGCGGCTTCCCCAGCTTGTTTCGTCAGTAAAAACATTACCCCCCTTTTCCGCAGCCGAGTAAAAAGTAGCTCATGTCTCAAGCCAGGTCTTAATCTAAATTTCATCGATATCGATTCTGCCTTTTAGTCGTGGAAACAACAATGTTTCGAATTTATCATATTTGCTGAGATTAGTAAGGATGTATTTATTCTCCTTGTTCTACGCGAGGAGAAGCTGAAAATAATTTGAACTAATAATGAGTGTTTATAACTTTTCAAAGGAATTGGATATCAGAGGAAGCAGCTGCGAAAGCGGCAGGCAGAGAGCCGTCCTTAATAAGGGCACTTTTAAAGAGCTTCGGCTGGTCCTACTTGCCCGGTGGGCTACTTCAATTACTATATGTTACGTTGCGGTAAGTTCATTACATTTGTATTCATTAAATCATAATGTTTTTAACATATTACGATCGCTGCAAGATAGAAACATAACAACGTTTTGAATGAAATAATAATAAATTGATTTTGTGAATTGGAGCAAATGAAACTCGCGTTGTTGATTGTTAAATGATAAATTATATTTTTATTGCAATATCAAAATGTTAATTTTAGTTTATGCCCCACACATTTGCCTAAGCATGCCATTTAAATTATATTTGAATTGATATTATTTACAAATATAAAAGTACAATATAAAGGATTATGAATGTCAATACAGTATTATTATATCGCGTGTTGGCAAAGTTTCAATATTATTTCATTCTAGTTGACCCGCCCCGGTTCGCGCGGATTTCAATCCAAAATATAGCCAAATGGTAATGAGTTCATGAGAATCACTAGAAAAACGCACTACGAGTATCAGTTATTCCAGAATTTTAAAATTTTCCGGTAAACATTTCAAAAAATTCTTTCATACAAACCTTGTCCTGAAAATTAGGAACACAACATAAAAAAATAAGACAAATCGGTCATGCCGTTTCGAGTTTTAGCGAGACTAACGAACAGCAATTGATTTTTATATATATAGATCATGCCCAACAAACTCATTTACATCATAATAACAATATTTAACAAACGAATTAAATAATTTTATTTGAAACATTTGCTTTGGAGGTTATGTTATTTGGTTCGGTTTGTTGATACACTCCTTCCACTGCAGGATCTACAGTGGAAGGAAGTCTTTCATAACCCCTGAAATATTCACCCCAGAATTTTTCACAAACAATTGTTATAATTACCTTATATTTACTTGATACTTGAAATATATAAATATCCATCGCATTTTTTACTGAAACAGTAAGAGGTCTTTAAGACACTGGCTGCATTGTCCCGCTGAATGCAATGTCATGAACATTGCATGTAGCCGGACAATGCAGCCAATGCTACAGTCGTATATAAAAGGATAGGTATAGCCGACTTCCGAGGGAGATAGCTATCATACAAAGATTTTACTGTGATGTGTACTATATCAATCAAGATGCCTAATAAAACATGATTCTCGCTAATGCAGGACGGGCTCACCTCTGCTGTTTGGGCAGCTATTGCAATACTGGTCACCGGACTCAAACATGTCTCGGGAAACTGCAATGTACTTCGCCATTAGCATGATCTTATGTAACTGGCTCGCTGCGTATGTAAACCACCACGGAAATCTGTACTGCCAGCAATATGGAATGAAGCTGAGGGTTGCTACTAGTTCTGTTATATTTAGAAAGGTTTGTAAAAGTTACAAACCTATATTATGTTATATACATATTATCTATATTGTGAAGAAAGTAATGAGTAAAGTACTTTTTAGTTTTCATATGTTATTTTGCTTATCAGAAAATAAAGAGCTTTTAAGTTGAAAATGGGAAATACGTCATATTATTATTATAACAGAAATACCAAGAAATAGGAAATGTTTTCTTCTTTGTTACAGATAATGCGTATGGGCAATTCAGCTTTAGGAGAAACAACAGCTGGAAAAGTAGTAAACTTACTTTCAAACGATCTCCAAAGATTTGACATGACGTTCATGTTCCTTCACTTTATCTGGATCATCCCCTTGCAGCTGGCTGCTGTTTGTTATTTGGGCTATTTACAAGCAGGGGTCGCAGCGCTCATAGGATTAGCTGCCCTTATTATAATAGCGTTGCCTGTTCAAGGTAAGTTTAGTAGCTTACAGACACATGAGGCTGCGGCGTAGAGCACGTTTCTAATGTACGGACCTACGTGGCAATATGTTATAGGCGATGGTTACCACTTAACATCAGGAGAGCCATATGCTAGTTCCATCTCAAGGACATAAAATCTCAAAAAATAAAAATTAGGACCAGTCTAAACTGCTTAGAAATAGTTAAATAATTAAATAAACATTGCTGGACATTTCACACAGTGCTATCTAGCCCCAAACTAAGCAGAGTACTATGGGAGCCAGATAACTGATAGCATGCTTGTATACTTTGTTACTCTAAATGGCCCAATCCCACAGTTTAAAATAAACAATTTGTCCTAAAAGTAGAATTTAAAAACGTACGTAACTAGAAGATGTTAAACTTTAGGTTAAGCACCTATGATATGATTTTACCCATCAGAAAATGATGGTGTTGCGTGGGGGACAAAATGGTCCCTGTGTAAGAATAATAATGTGCTGCTTCGTATTTCGATGGGTACGATGCAGCGCTGGTTTTCTGACAGGGCCAGCGCAATGAAGTATGTCTTCAATGAAAAACATCAAAAGGCAGTAGAATAAACAATGTTCTCGTAAGGGACGATAATTATTCCCTCTTGGTTTTGGATTACGGAGAATTGTTCGTTAATAAATTATTGTTTTACGTACAACAACGTTATTTTCAGGTGTTCTTGGTCAAATGATAGGAAAAGTGAGAAGAGTAAATGCTGGAAAAACAGATGAACGAATCAAACTTATGAGTGAAGTCATCAACGGTATTCAGGTAAGTTATTCATAAATTGTTTTCACTTTTTCCTCATTGACCCTATTCTAGTGGAAATAACCTGAAAGGCTTTTACCCGTCAAGGATCACGGCAATACATTTTTGGAAGGTTGTGATGACTGAGCGATTTATAACTCTTACTATCCGATGATTAACAATACCTATAAAAATATCAATGATCGGGGTCAAGAAACTGCTTCTATATTTTGCCTATTTTGTCACATCGCTGGGCAAAAGCCTTCTTCGTTCCCGTACCCCGTACACTTTCAAAGCGTCTAGCTCGTATCGTCACCTCTGGCGTGGTTCTGCGACGACGCCGCCGCCTCTCTTGCTCCACTTCGTAGCGGTGTATTACGCGTTTTGTTATGTACGACATTAAATGAAAACACGGGTAGGGCTAATAACTAGTATTATTGGAAAATAGATTTTTTTAATTGCATACCAAAAAAAATTCAAACAACCTTTATATCAATGAAACAGTTTGTTTAAAATAGGTAAACAAATCATATTCATTCATCATGTAAGTAGATATCTGTTAAACTTATTAAGCGGCATCTTCGCAAAGGCGCCGTCGATTAACGTTACAAATTGTTTATTGGAAATGTATTAAACCCACCTCTAAAATCAATTAAAACTATTCCGGATGTGAGTTTAAATTAATTTCGTACATAACAAAACAGGTTGCATAAAGAAACGATTATAATTCTAATATTCATTTCAGGTTATAAAAATGTACGCTTGGGAAGTTCCTTTCGAAAAATTGGTAGGACAGAAGCGAGCTGATGAGCTCAAATCAGTAAGAAAAGCCACTACATTAAGAATCGTTTTCCTCGGATTTATGGTATTTACTGAGCGAGCTGCGCTTTTCTTCACGATCCTTACTTATGTATTACTCGGTAACTCCATGAGTGCTACTATCGTAAGTAAAAAAGCTTCTATGTAAACTCCTTCGGTAGAAACTCTACACCCAGATATAGTTTTATCGGCTTATAAAATCGTTACGTATACAATATTAATTCAAAGTTTCAAGCCTAGTTTGTTTCTCCTCACCTAAAAACACGTTTACTTTTATAACGGAACAAATGTTTGCATGATCTACAGATATTTGTTCCGTGTCTGGGTGTTTTTCTATATAATATAAGTATGTATTTACAAAAAAAAAGTATATAAGTGTTCTATCAGTTATCTGGTTCCCATAGTACAAGCTCTGCTTAGTTTGGGGCAAGATAGCGCTGTGTGAAATGTCCAGCGATATTTATTTATTTTATTTATTTATTTATATTGTTTTAAATACTGTGCGTCTCATGGCAACGTCACACAGAGAGAAAGTATTATAAATATAAGATAGCAAATTTTACATAACGCAGAAGCAAAATCAACAAACTAGACCTTAAAATTGGAAAAAAATATTATGTGTAATAGCATTTTAGAGCATTCGCAAAGCTTGATCTAACATTGAAAGTTATTCGAATAAGCAGTTTTTTATTATTATTTCTTTTCCAGCTTGTTTTATACTTATTTATAATTTGGATAGGTTATATTCAATTCAACAAAAAAATTCAACATTATTAATAACAAAAAAAAACTAAGCTAACATAAGGTTAGCTTAATTAGTTGGGTTTGCCTGAATTATGAAAACGGGATTTTGACAAAAGTACTCCCTCTTATTTCTTTTGGTGTTGTTAGTTTGTACCTTGGCATACCTACTTCCGGGGTTAATAGTCAAAACACAGGTTATTGAAATAATTACGAAACCGAAAAAGATAGTTGGGTTTTCCTCTAGATTTGAAAGACTAAAACAGTGCCTGAATAATGAGAATATTGAGTATGAATGAGAACGGAAAGCCTTAATACGAGTATGTGCCATTAGAAACAAAAACTTTTTATTTCTTTCTTTTGATTCATATATTATTAAGTAGTTTATTAATTTTCTTAGCTTTTAGGAAACCCAATGGAAAGTCTATAAAAAAAAATATTAAGACATAAAATTAAAATAAACCATTTTTTTATTATTACCTGGCTTTAGATTTTTTTATTAGATTCATCTGAAACAGTGAGGTCAGGCACACGATCCACAATATAACACATATAATCAGCTTTCAGAATCAGGTTTAATTTCACGTGTATTTTTAAGATTAAGTATCCACATTCAAAGAGTCACCTCTTACTAGAGTTTAAAAAAATACATTTAATTTTTAAGTAAAATAAGTAAAATTTCCTATATGTAATCTATATTTATACTAATATTATAAAGGAAAGAATTGTATTTTTGTATGTTTGTAACGAATGAATAAACTCTAAAACTACTTGTCCACTTTCAAAAATTCTTCACCATTACAATGCTAAATTATCCCTGAGTAACATAGGCTATATTTAAGACTAAAAAAACAAGTGAAAAAAAATAGTGTTCCCTACTAAAATTTCAATAATGTAATTCAAGGTGTTAAATTTTTTTCCATAAAAAATGTTTAAAAAATACAAGTCCACCCGTGCGAAGCTGGGACGGGCCGCTAGTATTTTATAAAACGCATTGTATATACCTAATACCCGCTAAAACAAAAACAAATAAACTTTTTAACTAGTTCGTTAAAAAGTTACTATACGTTCTGCCTCGTAGAAACACTAAGGAAATGTAGGAGGAACAATGCACTTCAACTGCCATGACTGCAAGATAAATAAGATAGGATCAGATTATTTGATAAACTGACATCCAAATATAGTACTAGCAATAATATCCAATAATATACATATATAATATCATAAAATGTAGCTACAACTTCGGCCTGCAGAATACCTACACGATTTTTATTCTGCAATGCGTTAACCTCGAAAACGATTCCGTACATTTTGCCTGACCCCAGCAGGAAACCACATTACTTTTAATTCTTGGCAGTTGGCACGAACTTACCAGAACGCACTTACATTTTTCAGATATATCCATTGCAGCAGTTTATTAATGCAGCACAAATCAATATCACTTTGATACTGCCGCTTGTATTAGCCTTCACTGCGGAAATGTTGGTTTCTATCAAACGAGTGCAAGAATTCCTTGCTTTGGGTAAGTAATTTTTTGTACACATCTAAATAGCACACAATATTTTATAGCTGCTATTTTTATTTGAATGTCGTGAATGTGTTATGAATTGTTTGTTTTATGCGCCAATGCAGATTATCTAGCTTACCTAACAGTCGCGTCGCAACACAAATTGTGCATTAATCTTTGAACGACGAACCTAAATAACGATTACCATACCTAGTTTAGTAAATGAGCTAAAGTAAGAAATATATAATATATACATATATTTAAAATATATAGTATATTACAAAATCTGACATAATTATGAGTAGAACTTTACATAACTAAGAAGAAACCAATAATCTGCGTTAAATACGTAGCTTATGTATTATATTTTCTGGCAATTTCAGAGCACAGTCTTGTTGACTAAAAGTAATATCTAATCTGATTTATATTAATATCTTATTTACGACTAATTGTGAAAGTGTGGATTTTTAGATGTATCGATTTGGTGTAATCAATGACACCACATCAAATTAATTTGGGTACCATCCAAATTAATATAGTTCATGATAAGAGTTCAAGGCCAATAATAAAACGACGTCAAATTATTTTTACGTCGTTTTATAAGTGCTGCCTAACGCAGATGCTGTTATTATAACAATACGTAATTACAATGTCGTTTTACAGAGGATCGACCAGATTTATCACAAAAAAAAATGCAGACATCTTCAAACTTGTTCAGCAAAATATCTGAAAGCTTCAAGGAACCCGATGGCCCTGTTAGGCCTTTGTCTTTCAGCCGGAAGTCAAATGACTTATACAGCAGCTCTATGTTTTCTGGTATGTTATTCATAATTATGTCAAATTGCACTTGATTTAATAAATGTAACAGATGTCATCATCAGCATTCGTGAAGCAGTTTTATTCTACTTATTTTATTTTATTTAGTTTTCTTAATATACATCTTTCTATATTAAAAGCCTCCTCTATTTAAATTGATTTAATGTGTGTAAGTAGTGGGTACTTAATTTCTAAATGGTTGGAAACGCGAGCACAACGTCATTGCTTTGATAACGCGTCTATCTATCGATCGAATCCATCTAAAGTTGATGAGTAGATACATAAAAATCCAATATTTTGATAAAGAATCGTTATACTTTTTTACAAATCGGTATCAGAAGCGAGCGTATAGGTATGTTATATATGTTTCTAGATACATTAAAAATGTATACTGCTCATAAACTGACGTGCAATAAATACTCACTTGTAGAAATCGAGTATCGGTCGCATTATCCACACTGCTGTTGGCGTAGTGATGAACCCACTTAAAGAGACATCGACGTGACATAACTTTACTTTATCATGGATGATTGAACATGTTTTTATCAATATATTTTCTTATGCTACTCAAAAGCATAACATATTGTAAACCACGGAATAAATAAAACTTTCCAAGAGAAAACTTTTCTAGCAAAGTTATCATGTTAGTATTAATTTTCCAAGTGGATGGAGACTCAACTATTTTCCTATAGTTATATGGCTTCTGCACACTCACATAATAATAAAACTCTTGGAACGTGGAAGTTTTTATTTGAGTCTTTATAAAGACATTCAAGAGCAACATTAAGTATTTCAATAAAAATATAATTAAAATATATTAAGTTCAACAACTTCATGAATTCTTTTTAAAATAAGCGATGCTGATACTTTTTAATAGTAAAAGTAAACATATTGCAAGAAAGCAGTTTTAAAATCTACCTATCTCGTAAATAATGCAGGTATATTCTTTAAAATACCACTACACTAAACTACTATACTAAATTCCAGACATTATATTTCAGTAGGTACTAGTTATTTAGACCGTAATACGTTGAACTAACAATTTAATATCACCTTTAAGTGATATTGGATTGCTTTTTTTTGTCAACTTTATAGTATAAAGGTATAGATAAGGTACCCCACCTTATCGTGCTGCCAACAACACTTCGGGTGCAAACTCGCTCGTGCAAATCGGGGCTTAGTTCTCTGCCAAAAATGAAAAACAATACCGAATCTCTTTGTGCTGCTATATTCATCGAATGTCACAGGTTTTTTCAGATTCCTAAACAAAAACATGATGAGGTTTTTCATTTAGAATGTCTGTAGTTTAAATTTGATTCTGGATTTTATTTAATACAAAATTAAGACTTTATCTGGGTATAGTCCTGTATGGCTTATACTTATATACTTTTCTTGTTAGGACAAGTAAGGAGTGGAACTCACTTACGGCGTATGTTTTTCCGAACCAGTATAATCTCGGAGTCTTTAAGCCCAGAGTGAATAGGTTCTTTCTAGGCAAGCGTGATCCATCTTCGATCACACCATCACTTACCACCAGGTGAGGTAGTGGTCAAGCGCTTGACTATCATCAATAAAAAAAAAGATTGGTAATAAAACTAAAATCAGACAACAGTTTAATAATGTGGCCGCACAATCTCATGTGACACTCGCAAAAGCAGCTTAATAAAAATAAATAAATAAATATTGCTGGACATTTGATACAGCGCTATCTAGCCCCAAACTAAGCAGATGTACTATGGGAACCAGATAACTGATAAAATTAGACCAATAATCCATAATCATTCAAATAAATAACATTCTCATTATGCATTATGCATTATATCATTATGCAATGATCCTCTCCATCCAAAGGTTGTCTGGAAGAGATCGCTTTGTTAAGCGATAAGACCGCCCATTATGCTTACATTTATTTGTTTTATTTTTATTTTTATATCTGTTGTGTTTAGCTTGTAAGGTATAATAAAGAATTTTCATTCATTCATTCTCATATCAACCATATAACGATGCCATGATTACATTGAACAGATGGGTTCGGCAAACGTAACACCCGTCTCCGCAGGAGTATGTCCCATCAAGACGACACTGCGCTGGAGGTGCGCGACGTCTCCGCCAGTTGGACTGATGACCCACATTTCTTGGCACTGAAGAACATTTCATTCCGACTGCGTAAAGGGAAACTATGCGCAATCGTCGGCGCCGTCGGCTCTGGAAAGGTCAGTGACGTACTTTAATCTAAACTCCACTTTAAAAAGATAAGCTACTTATACGAACGATTGAACAGCTAACTTATTGCCATGACAAATTGTCTCGATTTGAAGGATCTGATTTAATTTTAGAGCGATTTAATTCGGATTTTTTATTGAAAAGTGGTTTTGTCGATGTTTTTTTATTGGTCTGTCAAAAACAAACCTAAGATTTAATTAAGATTAACCGAAATTGTTTTTTGCTTAATTTTGAATCTGTTTGACAGGTTTGTCTGAGACAGATTTGTCTAGTTGTCATTATTGAACAAAGCATGGCAAATGATAAAAATAACATCCCATAGGCATTTGTAGAATTTCTGTAGCATCTAATAAGAACTATGACACAAAAATCCCCCCCCCCCCCCCCCACCCCCGTTCGACGTAGAGCTTATGTAGAAAATGTTAATTTTAGATGCTCTCCAAATGACGGTATATTTGTGTTTGTTTCAGTCTTCGATTTTGCAACTGCTTCTAAGAGAATTGCCTGCGGCCAACGGCACATTTTCAATAAACGGTAAAGTCTCGTACGCTTGCCAAGAGGCGTGGCTGTTCCCCAGCACCGTCCGAGAGAACATTCTCTTTGGCCTGCCTTTCGATGCGGAAAAATATAAGCACGTAAGTAAATACAAGCTGTTTGAATCTAAATTGTGGTTTAACATAAAACATGTAAACAAATAAAGTAGGCAGTTTTGTGCTATGGTCATGTGTATACATACATGTTTAAATAAACTCTTGGCAATTTTCATTTTAATGTTGGATTAAAATCAAAACAATATAATTAAATATTGACGATCTCCGTGGTGCAGTGGGCGAATAGCCGGCTGAAACGCAGGAGGTAGCGGGTTCGATCCCCGCCGCGGAACAAATGTTTGCAAGATCTACAGATATTTGTTCCAGGTCTGGTTGTTTCTCTATATATTATAAGTAAGTATTTACAAAAAAAATGTATATAAGTATCTGGTTCCCATAGTACAAGCTTTGCTTAGTTTGAGGCTAGATAGCGCTGTGTGAAATGTCCAGCAATATTTATTATTGTTATTTTTTATTATTAAATCACTACAGAAGTAGGGTACAAGTAGGTACTCTGATAGTCACTATAATATATAATGAGTAGCGCTGTAGGTACCACCGCACTCACCCAGCCAGCGGCGACAAGCTTGTTAAATCGGTACGCTTAAGCTATCATAGAATCCTTTGAGTTTACGATTAAATGCACGGCGCTTGAGCATAGACTTAGCAAAAAACAGAAATTAATTTGCTTAACAACTACAAACTTAGTTCAAAATACACTGCAGTAGTAAATTTTACAAGACGGCTTATGAGTAAAATACTTTACATCGCTCAAGCTCTGAAAATTGGTTACCTGATGCGTAAATGCGATTTACTCCCCTAGGGGCGTAAGTAAGTTTGAAAACAGAACGAGACTCATTGCATTTATAATATACTAAAATGAAATGCAACGTCCATGACAAATCTTTCTTTTTATTTAAAATAAAAGAGGTTAGATTCATAAATGCTGAAATTAAATACAAACTCCATGACAAATCCTTATTTTTATTCAATAAAAGAGGTCTTGAGAATGTTCTTTTTACCAACGAACTGTTATTAATACTTTTATCAATGTAAAGTCATGTGTTAAACGGGCTATAATAAGTAATGGTAACCAATAGTACTTATCTCGGGTGCAATTGATCACTTACGCCCCTTGTTTATCAATGTACTATTGGTTACCATTACTCCTTATAGCCCGATCATTCGGTAAGTACCTTAAAATTTTTGAGGAGCTTTCTTTTCGATCCCAATAAATAAGTATCTACTCCCCAAGAAAACCATAACTTATGGAACCCCGTTTTGATTGTGTAACAAGAAAGATATCAGTTTCAGATTGAGTTTTATATTTACATTTTATATTGCTGTATTTACCTTACACTTTGCTCCACTTATTAAATACTTAAATATTATGTTATCTAATCACACCTGCTATGAAATTGAACCAAATTACCTTTAGAGACAATTTCAGTCCGAATACTTTAAATCAACAAGTGCACGATGGTTATTAGGAAAACTTTTCAGGTGTGTAAAGTGTCTGCATTGGAGAAGGACTTCAAGCAATTTCCATTCGGTGACCAGACGCTAGTGGGTGAGAGGGGGGTGTCTCTCTCAGGAGGCCAGCGCGCCAGAATCAATTTGGCCCGAGCAGTCTACAGAGAGGTATGTCGGATTGCTATACAAACATGCCACTAATATCTCTTGGGAGACGTATTGGTTTCTAACATACGAGTATGAGGAACTTGCGACCTGCCATGACTCTCAACTTTTTAGTTATGAATTGTGGAAAATCGTAGGTACTGAACCGTGAAAACTTCCATACAAATCTATTCACATGGCTTTGAGGAGGCTTTGGGGTAGTAGTAATAAACCGGCCAAGTGCGAGTCGGACTCACGCACGAAGGGTTCCGTACAATTTTCTATAAAAACGAGCAAATAAAAATCACGTTTGTTGTATGGGAGCCCCCGTTAAATATTTGTTTTATTTTACTATAATTATTTATTTTTAAAGTGAATATATAACTAAATATTATGCGAATATTTCAAGCGTCTACCTGTTGGCGTTATCAATTTCGAGCAAAAACGAGCAAAAAATCACGTTTGTTTGGGAGTCTCCCTTAAACATTTATTTTATTCTGTTTTTAGTATTTGTTGTTATAGCGGCAACAGAAATACATCTTCTGTGAAAATTTCAACGGTCTAACTATCATGATTCATGAAATAGAGCCTATTGACAGACGAACAGACATACGGACAGACAGACGGACAGTCAGCGGAGTCTTAGTAATATGGTCCCGTTTTACCCTTTGGTTACGGAACCCTAAAAAGAACAATAAATAATATGAAGTCGATATGTAATTTTTTGTCATGTGATGATAATTTGGAACATTGTTATATTGTATATATAAGAGACAATAATATATTATAAACTGGACACCTTTATTGTATTTTCACGTAGTAATCAATCAAACACATTTGATTAGAAATTGGTTAGACGAAGTATCTGTTTTATCTCGTGATTTTGTGCTCGTAGACTTTATGCTACATAATCTATTTTGCACGTATTTGATCAGATGTTTTGAAAGCTCAATAAAAACTTGGAAGGATTGAAACAGGTAAATTTATGCAGGAAGAATGATATGTTGAAGTCATAGTACTTGTAGATGGGTAGTAGGTATGCGATGCGACCCATATTTATCCAATATGCAAACTGCAAACTCTGGGTCTGGAAGTTTTAAATCTATTCTGGCTATAAAGTGTAACCTCAGTCTAATGTATATGTAAGGGATAAAGAAAACCGGCTTTCTAGTTACTAAATTAGTGTTAATGTGCTAAATTAAAACCTATCGTAGCATAGTTTCTTATGTACTTAACGAGTATATTTCAAAAATCCACCTACGTTTATACGATACGAACATTTTACAACCCGTGCTCATTAAAATACTCACCTTGGGCACACAACCACAAATATTTATAAAATTTTATCGCTCAAATGTTCGACCTATATTTAGGATAATTCTACAATTAATTTTGTTACAAATCAATTTTTCTAAGGGTAGTTCTTGTTCACTAAGTGAAACTAATTCATTGTAGGGAATATTTATTTTGCCATTTTGCTAAGAAAGGGGTTTTCCATCACTCATGCTCTGATACTATGTCATAGTTAACTCGAAAACTGCTCTAAAAATGCCATTTCCGGTCCTGAGACCGAACGTAAATTTGAAAATAGAACCAGGCGGATACATTCAAAATATTCTATAATGAAATACAATCTCCATGGCAAATCCTTATTTCTACTTAAAAACCGGCCAAGTGCGAGTTGGACTCGCGCACGAAGGGTTCCGTACCATTATCTATAAAAACGGCAAAAAAATCATGTTTGTTGTATGGGAGCCCCCTTAAATATTTATTTTATTCGGTTTTTAGTATTTGTTATTATAGCGGCAACAGAAATGCATCATCTGTGAAAATTTCAACTGTCTAACTATCACGGTTCATGAGATACAGCCTGGTGACAGACGGACAGACAGATAGACGGACAGACAGACAGCGGAGTCTTAGTAATAGGGTCCTGTTTTACTTTTTGGGTATGGAACCCTAAAAATGGAACTGGCCAGAGATGGTTGGGAAAAATAAATAAAGGACGCCGGAAACGCAAATTGTTTTTTTTTAGCTTTTTAGCAATAAACTGTGATAATATTTTTCCTCGCATTCGTGACGGAAAGGGTTTTAATTTTTTTTAAGATTAGGTGACGGCACTAGTTTATTTCCCACCTATGTAAAGCAGTTTCCACTGTCTATAACGGCATTGCCTCACAGGCTACGTCCAATTACGATTTGGTAAAGTATAATGCCATGTAGAATGTATGCATTATATTTTACCTGAGTTAAAACTATGTACTTACTTTAAAGTTTGAGATACTATGATTTATATTATATCTATCATATAGTTAATGGGTTCCATGAGTTCCAAGGCCTCGAAGATACATATCTATTATTATTATTATCATACGGGATTTATCACGTACCGTCTTATCGGTGTTTTGACCGACAATGTTTCGGTTCAATTCGTGAACCTTCATCTATTATTTAAATTTAAATCTTATTTAACTATTACTTATTTCCTTCCACAGGCAGACATATACCTACTGGACGACCCCCTATCGGCAGTGGATGCAAACGTCGGTCGACAACTTTTCGACGGATGCATTAATGGTTACCTTCGCAGCAAAACGCGCATTCTGGTCACTCATCAGATTCACTTCTTGAAGGCAGCTGACTTTATTGTAATTTTGAACGGTGTAAGTTTTTGCTGGTATTTTAGTAATTGTCAATGATACCAATATGATTTCTGAGAACTAATATTTAAATAGCTGGGCCACAGGGTTTTCTATATAAAAGATATATATATATATATATAAGTATATACTTTTAAATACAGCGTGTTGTATTGTCACGTGTCAGTGAGGCTAAATTCTTAACCATAAAATATAGCGAAAAATGTTAAAAGAAACATTGATTTTTGTATTAGAAATAACTACATTCAAAGTTTTACGAAAAAACAGTACGTGGTATAGGATTTTCCCCAGTGACTAATCTCATCTAATCTCACTGACAATCCATCAGCACGCTAAAAATCAACGACGATATTTTTATAAATAGGTTAAAAAAGACTTAGTTGTGCATTACGACATCATTAGCTTCCATAATTGAGAAGACGATACTGAAAATATCGTCTGCCGTCGCGGGCTGAAGCTTGTTTTTAATATTAATGTGAATTGAATGAATGAACACTCATTATAGCTACATCAACAAAATCAAAAACAAATAAAAGTGTAATGACCTTATCGCTAAAAAAAGCGATGTCTTCTAGACAATCTCTGGATGGAAAGGAGTATTTGTAAATGGAAACTTGGCTGATGTGTAGTCTGAAGAAACGAAATAGCTTCACAAGGAAGAACAAATTCTAATCCCAGTAAGGTTAAAGCTCCCCTTTAGCCCATAAATTGATAACGTTGACTAAGTACTGGCAGCGGACGTGTGTTAACAATCTGTGGTCTGGCCGGATGCCATTGTCATTGACTAGCTACTACACTAGTAGAGTTAGTTGAATGCGACATGTTTGAACGATACCTACAATTATCGTACAAAAGTTGAAATGGTCTTTCTCTTTGTCTGTTCTTTGCGTAAGAAAAGGAAAAAAAGACATCAACTTTCTGTCAATCTTGAAATCACTTAGTGACCTAATCCGACAATTCATAATAGTACAACATAACTTACTTGTAAAACTTTGATCACAGAATGATTATCATGATGCAGAAAACGACCTCTGAATTGATTTTCTGTTAGGGAGCAGTTTATTTTTAGCTTACTTCTATATTTATTAGCTTAATAAGTTATTAAAAAAAAACAACTAGGATTCTTGACTTGGACTAAAATTAACTTTGAGTGTCACAAAACTTCAGAGGCGAACGAAGGAAATAAAAATATACCTGTACTCAACTGATAGGTACTTGTGTTGTGTATCAGGGACAAATTGAAAATATGGGAACTTTCGAGGAATTGGCGTCGTCAGGCAAAGAATTCGCGATGATGCTAACGTCAATACAGGAGGGTAAAGAAAAGGATGGAGATTCTACAAGTACAAAGGTAAATGTGGCTCTCAATTACAAATTATGTAGATATAAGCTTTTTGACTAACTTATTCACTTGTGAACTTGATTATGTATCAAAAATAAATAAGTAACACTCATCATATCAGCTACAGGACGACCACTGCTGAACAGCTCTCCCATAGATTCCCAGAGAAACCGATATTGTGCAGCCTGCACCCAACGGCTCCCAGCAATCTTTAACAGGTCGTCTTTCCATCTAGTAAGGGGTCGTCCCACGCTGCGCTTTGCAGTGCGTGGTTTCCACTCTAGAACCTTTCAGTAGTAACACTCATGTTATGTTTTAATGACCGAACGTGATATACCTACCTTAGCAAATATGTATAAATTCTTATCACGATCAAAATATTATGATAAAATAAACTGATATGGACCCAATATCTGCAAAGTCATTTTAAAACGACATTACCTAATATCATATCAGCCTAAAGACGTCCTCTGCTGATCGGTAATGTGAGTATCTGGTTTAAAAAAAAATCTTTAGATGTATAGGTATCGTCAATAATATATCGCAAGAGTGTGCCTGGCTTAATCTATACTAAAAATTACGTCTAGCGTTTAAAAAATAAATAAACACATAGTTAATCATACGTACTAGGATGCTTTATTATTAAAAGGTGCAAATTTGGTGAAAATTTTCATTTTGATGGCCAAAAGAGGCAAAATGGTGGGGGTCAAAATTTCATAATAGGGTTACTAGACCTTGTGAGGCCTAGTAATATCAAAGAGATTTACACATTCCAAACTATAACAAAGTCTCTCTAGAGCAGTTTTTAGATATATGTTAAATGTTTTCTTGATTTACTCGTACTTGTGGTTTACTGGTGGTAGAGCTTTTATGAACGGGCTCGAGGAAGTGGGCACCACCGCCTTACCTTTATCTTCCGGCAAATAGCAGTACTTATGATGCTGTGTTCCAGTTAGATGGTAATGGTATGTTCCTGTAATTTCTGGCACATAGGCATAACACCTAAGTCCTAATAATATGGCAACGTATCCACATAGAGATCAAGACAACATAATACCTTGTTTTTAATTCTATGTGGGCTGCAATAGCCACTTAACATCTGGTGGACTGCATGCTCGTTTGCCATATAAGTTGTATAAAAAAAAAAAAATTGACTGGTATTTTTTGTGTAATATTTCGAAAAACACGCGCAGGAAACATACATACGCTATTGTTTATACCTTCTTACTTTTGAATCAAAACAAAAATGAATTATATAATATTGGGTAGTAAAGCCTGATCTTGTCGAAAAATCTTGTTCACTAGGAGTATTTACTCGCTTTATAGTAGGTTATATTTCATAAAAGAGTTTCATATGCAACAAAAGCTCTTTCTCGATCAAAGTGCAATTTTGTGCACGGGTTTACAAGAAGCTCTAAATGGACGTGCTTAAGTTCCAACTTTAGATAAGCTCAGTTGAGTTTGTGGCTGAGTAGTTCCTGACTTGTAATTGGTACATACTCGTACCAAGCAAACTAAATTGCAGCCACTACTGATGATGTTGGTAATTTTTTTTTTGTTTCCCGTTTTAATGTCGAAAATTCATAATAGATTATTAGATGTGGTTTAATGGTGCATAAAATGAAATTTCATAAAGATTCCATCGCCGTTCTCGGAATATTGATAGATGCAGTACTTAATTAAAACAAATTAATTTTCTGAAATCCATTTTCATTATTCTTTTGCCACCGTTTTTTTTCACTCTCTGGGCTTGTTATTGCCACATGTCATTCATATTTTTTGTTATTCGAATGTTAATTAATTTTTTCAAAATATTAACATATTTTGCACTCGAAAAACTGGAGTGGTCAATTTTGATACATTTTTGTTATGTCTAGTGACTGTTTATTACGTGGATTACTGAGTTGAGATAAGACTTTTCTGTATTATAAAGAGGCCCTTTAATAAATCGTACTTATTACTTAATAAGAGTGCTTTATTAGTTTAGGTGCGTTTTGATTTTTGCACAACTGTTGTTCCTTCTGGGACAACTTCTATCTTTCTCTTAAACGCTGTCTTAGTTGTGAAGAGATCGTCTTGTCGTAGATACAAATACAAACAAAATAGATAGGTTTTTTTGTTATGTTACGCTAACGTAACTCTCCTATCTCTAAAGATAGGAGTGACTTTGTCTTTCAGCACGTACTTATTACAATGCATTTAAGAACGTCAATCTCGTTCTGTGCTACAAATGATGTCAAAGGTCTAAAAATATAATGTTTTCCAGGGTACCGATGATAAAAATAAGCCACCTCTTGTCAGACAGCAATCAAGTGTAAACGACGGCGAAGAATTGCCTCAGTTCGAGGCGCAAAAACTTCAAGAGGAAGCAAGACAATCAGGCAACTTAAAATGGGAAGTTATATCAGGATTCTTCAGGGCTGGAGGAAGCGTGTTCTTCATTATATTGACTGTGTTCATTGTGTTATTGACGACGGCAAGTGCAGCCGGGGCAGACTACTGGGTCAGTTTCTGGTAAGTAAGCTTCACCTTAAGATTACCAGATGAGTTCATATTGAGCCGTAACTATTGAAAATGTGTTTTGATAGGTTAAACAGCTTGCAAAGCAAACGACATTCTGCCGAAGTGCGTTTTATGTTATGAACAATGGAATTAGAACATCGAATATTTAATTTTTATGCAACATCAGTTTATAGCTATATTCTTTAAATGAAGATGGATTTTTTTGTCCTTAAATATTACTAGCTGACCCGCCTCGGCTTCGTACGCGTGGTTTGTGAATAAAACATTCTCCTCTGTGCAGTCGCGTAAAGTGTATCCTATGTCTCAAATCCATTCATAATCTATCTAGGTATATAGGTACCAAATTTCATCGAATTCAGTCGAGCTGTTCGTCGTGAAGTCGTGAAAAGGTAACAAACAGACAGAGAGACAGAGTTACTTTCAAATCTGTATGTACGTAGATTATAACCTGGATTAACATATAGGCTCTTTTTTGTTGACAAACAACGCGTACGAAGCCGCTGGCGGAAGTTAGTTATACATTTTAAACTGCATTAAAATCCGTTGATAGTTTAAAAGATCTAAGGAAACAGACAGCGGAAGCGACTTCATTTTATACTATGTAAAGAAAGATTCTTGGGTATTCGAGCAATCAATTAAATGAAAGAATCTATAAAGCTGAACACGTATTAAAAATGCATTATCTAACTAGCATATTGTGAAAATCCGGGAGCATGTCAAAGTTGGCGCGAGGAGCGCAGCAGCAGTGTTGGCTGCACACTTGCAAACTTGTCTTGTATCGATATAGCAGTGATTAGAAAACTTTCTGCAATATGCGACTAATGTGTTTGTCAATAACATTTGCACATTAAATATTGTTTTAAATTTTACGATGAATACAATTTCGTGAAACTTTGATTTTGCGCTTAGCGTAGTTTATTACGTAAATAGCTATTGACTCTCTAGAAAATGTGGAATACATATTCTTGCAGCATTTGATTACGAGGATATAATTTTAGGTATAAGTAGTAAATTTTCTTTTATGCCAAGGAAAGACGGATGTGTATGCAATTTTATAAGCCTACTTAATAATTCCTTTTACGGTTTCCGTCTCTACTGAACCCGACAACCTCTGTTAATTACCGTTAATTTCTAATACCGTAATTTGTACTTTGACCTACAAATCTGATATCATATTAATATTACATTATTGTTGAAGGTCGAATCAAATGGCATCGTATGAAGAAGGATTAGGCGGTGCTGAACTAGGTAAGTACAGACTTAGATCCGATTAGATTAATATAAAATATATGTACTTGTGTAGCAGATATGAGTAAATAATCGATAGGCGAACCTTTTTTATCGGATCTTGCCATATTTTTGTCCGAGCTTGAATTATTTATGTTTTTAGAGAAAACCTCACGATCGTTCATGATACAGTAAATTTTTATATGTTTTACTTAGTACATTGTTATACAAGGGATGCAAGCGATCTATTGTACCCCCGAAATATTTTCAAGCGTTCTCGCTCGCATTCTCTCGCTCGTACGCCAATCAAGGGTGTTTTTGATCGCTTACACCCGAGAATAACACATAACTTTTGATCACTGATGCGAGGAAATTAATAGTAGATTATTAAAAGAGGGGATAAAGCAGTGTCTTGCCTCACGGGAGCTATATTGAATCCCGAACGTAACTAAGGACTCTAGAGTTAACTCACGAGCGGAGCGAGAGAGTTACTATATTTAATCCTGAGTGCAGAGAGGGATATATGCACGCCCAAGATACAGACAGTTTTATCCACGGGGATCATTACGAAGAGAATACTCTACTTTTAATACTTTCTGCGAGACAATAAAAAACAAATTTGGGTTGGTGCATTCTGTGCAGAGGTTAGTTCGATTTGCGAATGAGTTCTTATTGTGTGGGTCTCTTTGGTTCAAATTTTAATACAGATAAGGTTCCAAATTCAAATCACATTATGCCCGGTAGGGCATAATGAAATTCAGTACTATTTTACTCCCGGCTCAGCCGTAGGGATTTAATCACCTGCTTTCGTTAAGATTTACATGACATTTAATTTGACATTATCGAGCAGTTGGTGTGAAACAGATTATAACGCTACTAATCAAATATGATGAAATAAAAAAATAATAAATAAATAATGCTGGACATTTAAAATAGCGCTATCTAGCCCTAAATTAAGCAAAGCTTGTACTATGGGAACCAGATAACTGATAGAATAATTAAATACATATTTTTTTGTAAATACAAACTCATAATATATAGAAAAATAAGCCTAAGCCCGGAACAAATATCTGTGGAGCATGCAAACATTTGTCCCGCGGGAATAGATACCGCTACCGCTACAGCTATCGAAAATGTATATAAGTAATGTTTTATTTCACAGAGACGGGACTCGAAGTTCAAGTAGGCCCCTTCACCACAGGGCAGTATCTTATCATCCACGGCTGTATCATCGCAGTCTGCGTGTTTTTAACAAACCTCAGAGTGTTGCCGTTCACCTCGCTCTGTGTGAGCGCCTCTAGCAATCTCCACAACTCTATGTTCTCAACAATGATCAAGGGAATCATGAGATTCTTCGATACCTGCTCCTCAGGTAAAATATAAAACTGTTTGTTTTACAACTACATACATTTAAATCAGCTATAAAGTTGGAAGATAAAGAAAAGGTTTCAACATATTGTGTAGGTAATCTTTGTTTTGGCTTGTTTAATCAAATGTCTTATACACGAAGATATAAGATCAAAATTCAGGCGTTTTCAAATTATAGTTGTATATAGATATAATTATCGCATAGTTTAGTAGGTAATCAGCATTATCAGTATCCAGCAATATCTTTATGGAGTCACCTTGGTGACTTTTGAAGGCTATACAGGAAGGCCAACATTAACTAAGTACATGTAAACAAAATAAGGTTTAAGATTATTCAGCAACGTTCCTAAGGAGCTAGTAGGCATTAACACTGATGGTTGCCTTTACAGGAGCGACATCTAATACTTAAGTAAACGTAAACAAAATAATGCATAATGAACCCCCCCCCCCCCATCCCAGCGAGTTCCGGCACAGGTGCAACTTTTTGTATTTTTTATGAACTCATTCATTCAGTGCTTTTATGATTGTTTTCGTATCCCTTAGATTTTACATTTTTTACTGTGTAAATTTCAACTTAATAATTTAAAAGGTTTAGTTAGGTTTGCGCATTGTTTTTGTTTGTCTCTAGTCATACCTACTGTGCACTTATTTGGTAAGTAAAATCTAAGAGATTTTACTTACCAAATAAGTGCATGTACGCATAAAGACAAGTGAAGTACAAGACGTCATCAAGCGAATATTGGGGCTCAAGTGGAGTTGGGCAGGACACTTGGCCAGACGTAGTGACGACAGGTGGACTAAGGCACTAACAGAGTGGAGGCCGAGAACTGGCCATCGAAATAGGGGACGTCCACCAGCGAGATGGGTTGACGACATCCATAAGACCGTGGGTTGTACGTGGTTCAGACTGGCACAGGATCGGAAAGAGGGGCAGAAACAAGGAGAGGCCTATGCCCAGCAGTGGGTCGACACGGGCTGGGAATGATGATGATGATGATGATGACGCATAAAGAAAATAAAATGATAACCGAACCGGCTACTCGTCGGAAGATCTCGGGCAAATTATCTACATCTGTTGACATCCGCCGGATATAATAACATATTTTTCCAATATTATCGTTTCTGCTTGAGAAAACACGGTCTGTTTTGTGCGCTCAAATGTACGTAAGCTATTGCTTAGTCTTCTTTCATTGTTTGATATTATTATTGTGATGTGTGACAAGATTGGCGAGACCGAACCCAATCAATATAAAAAACTGTTCATGATTTTCACCGATTACAATATAAATTGGTGTCGTAGATTTTTTACGCAACGCAATTAATTTTTAAAAGTATGAAAAAAAATAACGTGATGTCGTAAAATGAAAAGTAGATGAAACATTTTCACACATTTACTTTACAAATTTAGGCTCGCAAAATAGCTACCGCCACAGCCACCGAAGGCCAGCAACGAGCAGTTCACACGCTTTTCTATACGTTTTATATGGATAAGCCGCAAACATAAGGCCAGTGGCGGCCACTCACTACAGCAGTGTCAGCGATACGCAGCAGGCTTGCCACAGCCATCGTGGCTGTGGCTCATTTGCGCAGAGCCTTAGTCTTAGAAAACTTACTAATACCTTACTTTACTTCCCTTGACTGTGTCAAGCGAAAGTTCTTAGATGTTCGCCAACATATGCGTTCTGAAAAGTAAAAAGTTAGCCTTTTCTAGTATCACAGATATTAAACACACTTTATATTTCTCACAGGTCGTATTCTGAACAGATTTACCAAGGACATGGGATCGCTGGATGAGGTGTTACCTAGAACACTTCTCGACGTGATCTCAATTTACGGAACACTTGTCGCTATTCTAATCTTGAACGCAATAGCTTTATACTGGACGTTAATCCCCTCAGTTGTCCTGTTGGCTTTATTCTACTTATTGGTCAAAGTGTATATGAAGACCGCGCAAGCCATCAAGCGATTGGAAGCAACAAGTAAGCTAAACACAGTAAGAAGTGTACCTAGTTAAATATTAAGCTAAATAAGTAACAGAAATAATGAGTCAGTCTGAATTATATAAGTCTCAGACACGTGTATGTTATTCGTTAGTCTTTCTACACGTAAAGGGGACTAATTTTATAACACATCTCTTTTTTGGAGGATATCACATACTTAGGGAGGCTTGTACCCAGCAGTGGGTGAAATCAGGCTGTGGATAATGATGGTGGTGACATCATCTTCATACAAAAAAATCAAAATCAGCAGTTGTAGACCCATAACACGAACATAATGCTACGTTTGAAACTAGTCATAACTCGGATCTCGGTAATTAGAAAGTTTGAAAAACAAACTGATTCTTCACATTAACTAGAACCGCTTTGATAAATGTGAAAATAACCTTCCGGATAGCGTACGTGTTCTGGGTCACTTCGTTTACCACAATATACTGCCCTATGCACGTGGTCGGGAGAAAATGTCCGGTTCACCGCATGTACTCGGGCAGCTACCGAGGCCCGTCGACACGACGCGACACCACATCCAGATGTGTCCTGGACCCTACAAAACTTGCCTCGCCAGATTAACTAACAAGTACCGTAGCCACTTTTTGGATTAGTAACCAAAAAAACAGTTTATTGATTCACCTGTGTTCGATTTTACTGTTGACGCAGTATTTTCCCCAAAAGTTGATTACAAGATTTACGAGAGTTAAGACAGATAAAAGCGGATACCATTTTTGAAGGATGTTTTGAAAATATATGTGAAGCCGAAATCTACCCTGATTCTACTGATTAAATTGAACCTTTCTCAAAAATAGTTGATTTTCAGTGATACCATTATTAAACTTTTCAACGTATTATATTGATCTCTGCGCTTTCAGCTAAGAGTCCAGTATTCGGAATGGTGACCTCTTCACTCAACGGTATAGCGACGATCAGATCATGTGGAGCCCAAGACCGGTTAATGGATGAGTTTGATGAACATCAGGTTAGTAAATCCTACATAATTAATTTTCACTGATCGCTGTAATCTTAAATTATAAAAGACCTTCATATAGACTTTGTACGGATTTTTTAATAATAATATATGTTATTTTGTTTATTTATTTTAAATTGTCAAGCGTTACCTCATTGCTTGCCTAGAAAGAACCTGTTTACTGTGGACTTGAAGACTCTGAGATTATAATGACAAATAGACACCGGTAGCTAATTACATTCTACCAGAGACCAGTAATATAAATATATATAGTAATATAATACAGTTTATATTACTGGTCTCTGATTCTACTAATGCCGAAATAAATTTACGATAATATTAATTGCGAACTCAAGATGCCGGTGACAGTAAGCGTTTTAGCACTTGTATTGTACGTCTACAAAGCTGCAAATACTGTTGTGAGAATTTAGATCAACACAAGAGTAACACGGAAACACAATTTTAATAAAGGGCGGAACACAAACAACAAACATTTCTAATAAATATTTACGAAACCTGAAAAGGAGGGGATAGCAAAGTCTTTTGTGCGTCTTAACATCTTAAGTAATGAAAAATAAAAACAATTTTAGGTAAAGTTTTGAATCTGTATGATTTAAATAAGTTGTATCTTAAGTTTATAGGTGACTAGCGGCCCGTCCCGGCTTCGCACGGGTGGACATTTATTTTTTAAACATTTTTTATGACTAATTTTTTTTACACCTTGGGTTACATTATTGCAGCTTTAGTACGGATCCCAGATTTTTTCTAGTAATAAATATAGCCTATGTTACTCAAGGATAATGTAGCATTCTATTGGTGAAAGGATTTTAAAAATCGGACCCATGGTTTTTGAGTTTATTCGTTACAAACAAACAAAAATATAAATCTTTCCTCTTTGTAGTATTATTAGTATAACTACGATAAGCGGTCAGAATTCAGTAGCCCAATTCTGATAATTTAACAATAAATAAATAAATAAATAACAATAAATATTGCTGGACATTTCACACAGCGCTATCTAGCCCCAAACTAAGCAGAGCTTGTACTATGGGAACCAGATAACTGATAGAATACTTATATACTTTTTTTTTGTAAATACATACTTATAATATATAGAAAAACATCCAGACACGGAACCAATATCTGTAGATGATGCAAACATTTGTTCCGCGGCGGGAATCGAACCCGCTACCTCCTGCGTCTCAACCGGCTATACGCTCACTGCGCCACGGAGGCAGTCATTATTTAATTTTAAATTCTTATTTTTTAAATTGTTAAGTACAGTCTTAAATCTCTTAAATCTAAGTGATTACTTTACTCTTTGGCTAAGTTGGAGGATAGTCAGCAGTGATATGGCTGATATGATGATGAAATATGAATATTATATTGTTTCAGGATCTGCACACTTCTGCTTGGAACGGCTTCTTAGGCGGAGGATCTACGTTTGGCTTCTACCTGGATACAACTTGTCTAGTATACCTCACTACTGTAATATTCGTCTTTTTATTCGTCGATTTCGGTAAGCTTAACCTCTTATAATAATTGAACTAGGTACATACGTTATCATAACACAGATAGGGTTTTTCCTTCTACTGGTCTATAATGTATGTAAACGCTGGAACCGGGGCCACTCTTGATAATTATGTTTTCCCCTAATGGCCTTTTACCAACAGAATGCTCAGGGGATTTGCAGTACAATTCAGAACACTTCGTAACCTTTTCCCTGCTGACCAGTTTACTCTTAGTGGAAAACTATTGATCAATAAATTTAATATACCTACACGGTTCATCAGAGTCGTTCATCACAGACTGAAACGCGCGCAGGGAGCCATTTACTAAATTGAAATCGGAGTTCCGAAAAAGATGTGGATAAATCGGGCTCATACATGCGTTTTGATTTTCGGTGTGCTTTCTGTCTCCAGTCCTGCGAGGGAGAAACCATACATTATGATTTTTGTAGGGATGAGTTTATATATTTGTAGTAGTAGGCCCATGGTGACGTTGGTAATCCCATCCTCGTTTCATAAGAGTCCTCCTAGCATTGTTACCTTTTGTGTTAAAGTGTTATATAAAAGAAAGATAAGGGTCAAACCTCGTCCATAATTTTTGGGTAGATTTTGAATCTAGATCTCTTTAAGGTGAAATAGGTACCCCCTAGATCTACGTTATCCATTTTAAGCCACATCATCGCTTACCCTCCGGTGATATTGTGGTCAAACGAAGATCTATCTTCGTTAAAAAAATTATCTAAGTCGTACCTCTTTTTATCTGCACTTGAAGCAAAATAAAGGTTAAAGTTTATTCCATTGTCTTCCAGGGGACGCGATCCCAGTAGGCAGTGTAGGACTAGCGGTAACTCAAAGCAACACGCTCACAGCCATGTTGCAACACGGAGCGCGCATGTTGGTCGAGTTCTTTGCTCAATTGACCAGCGTCGAAAGAATATTGGAATACACCAAAATTGAGACTGAACCGAATCTGCTTGAAGGACGTGAGTAGCTAAATAATGTATACTTGTAGATACTATTATCCGCACTCCGCTACAGCTTTTCTTATTTTATTCCATCCAAAGGTTGCCTGGAATAAATCATCGCGTTCATCAAGAAGGTTGCTAAAGACACTAAAGTTACCCATGGTATTGCTTTTTTATGTACTATGCTGTATGTAGTATGGACTAGCTTAGTATTTGTATTGTTAAGTAGATATTTTAATTAAGTTATAGATAGATGGAAAATACTCTACCACATTTTAACTAAAAATAAACAAATAAATAGACTCGCAGGAATACAAGCCGTGGTCTTATCGCTGAAAGCAAATACTTCCAGATAACCTTTGGATGGGTATCAAAACTGAGATAAGGGACGGTATTCGTATAGAACTTTATCACTATTAATGGTATAATGGAAGTTTATTATTCCTTGATAGGAGCACTCCGCTCTATCATGATTTTATAAATGCTCTTTTACTTTACACACTATTATTCAGAGAAATTAAAATATGAACTGTATTTTATTTCACTACAGCTAAAAATAAATAAAAAATATGGCGCATAAAAATATCACAAAAATATCAAAAAAACTTTACAAAATAAAGAAGTTGCCAATAAAGCGCTTGTTCGCGAGCGGCCAATATTGCGCGTTCAACAATTCATCGCAGCCAAAAAAATTAATCTTTTTTATGGTCACGTTGCCACATTTTTATTGCTTATTTTTTATTAACAGAGATAGCGATGCCGCCAACATGGCCGCAGGAAGGTAGAGTCGAGTTTCAGAATGTTAGCCTGCGGTACTCACCTACTGAAGACCCCGTGCTGAGGAATCTAAATATTGTTGTTGAAGGCGGCTGGAAGGTAAATAACCTATTATACACACACTGACAACCTAGTAGGACTCTATTATTAACATCATAAACAACAACTTATGGTCTATGACTTTTAATAATACAGTCTTGCAAGAAGTGTTATCAATAACCCTGGATATAATACATTTCAATGAGCTAACTTTTATAAGAGACATATTGAACATGAATAGAAAGAATGCTAGTAGAGAAAACTTATGTTAAAACAACCAACTTATACGGAGCAAGTTTTACCGTGGATGATATAGGAGCATGAACTGTGAAATAAGACACAACGTGTTTTCAAAACTGTATCTAAACTCAAGAGGGCTGGTTACAGCAAAAACAGAACAACTTTTTTTTAATAAATTTAATATTTTTTTATGTATAGTTCGTACGCACGCTCCGCCACAGTCAGTCATATTGAAAGAACGCAAAATTTACGCATTGTTATAACAATACGCTGCGTGCACGTCGCGTGTTCACCACGCACCCGCGGCGAGGCCGCTACTCACACGGAGTAGTAGTTTGACAGATCGCCTCGCTAGAAATACGCTTGCAAAACGCCGTTAGTTGGCACCTAAAATAACTTATTTTTACCATGCTTAAGTTTGTTTTCAAGATTCGACAAACATTGTATTTTACCACTTTATAATTAGCATACACATTCAGAATCACCTTGTATCGTTTCCTCTTTATGAATAAAAGACGATAGTACAAAGAAAACTAGTGATGGTTAATTCCATATATAATACAAGCTTACGCCCGCGGCTTCGCAAGCCTGGTTTGACAATAAAAACATTACTCACCTTCTTCACAGTCAAATAAAAAATAGCCGATGTCCCAATTCCATGAAATTTGGTCAATATTGATCTAGCCGGTTAGTTGTAAATGCATTACAAATAGACAGACAGAGAGACAAAACAGCTTAGAGAGACAGAATTACTTTCGAACTTAAAATATAGTATGGATTTCTTCAGAATGCTATATCGGCCTTAATACAGAATGCTCCAAAATATGTATATTAACCCGAAAGGGGTTCATTTACCCGCAAGAGAGCAATATTTGTTGTGCGACTGCTCGAAATTCTTAGTAAAAATCTGTAAAAATTTTGGCAAAAGTATAGTTTGTCAGCTGGTTTAGGTAAATGACCAAACAACTCAAACAATTCGTACAAACAAAATGTTTACTTATAAAAATGGTCCTAAAAAAAATTTGAACTTGGTATTACAAGCTGACGCATATAATGGCCGAACCCTGTATTCTATCTCTGCTTTTTCCAAACTGTGCGCAAAACAAAATGTATAACATTTTGATATGCTTACCGCCATTAAGGCAAAACCAGCTCGTAGTAAAGGGTTCGGCCATTCCTCTATTATTGGCAGATCTATTGTTCTAGATTCCAATGTATTGTAATCAATTGTGTTTGCAGGTTGGTATTGTGGGAAGGACGGGCGCCGGAAAGTCATCATTGATCTCCGCCTTGTTCAGATTTGCTTACATCGATGGCAAAATCTCTATTGATGGAATAGACACATCACTTGTAGCAAGACAGGTACGCAAAATATTTAACAGTACTTTAACTCGCCTTGTTCTTCGACTTAGTTTACAAATATTGAGATTGAGTACTGCAAAACTATTTTTATCAAAATATAATATTAATATATAGCACTCAGGAATAATGTAGCTTTCTATCAGTGAAAGAACTTTCAGTATCAGTTCAGTAGTTTCTGAGATTTTCACCGAACAAACATACGAACCACTAATATTACTGATTTATAATACCCCCGAACTGATATCTCGCGAGTACCGCAAAATACAAAAAAAATATTATAAATAATTTACGACTAATTAAATAGTTCCACGAAATGCACAGCCAACTTACTTGACATACAGTTTCATTCAAATTACAATTAACCGGGAGTTCATGTTTATAAGTTACTCTGTTTAGAGGTAGAAATTGCAGAGATTTCAGACTTTTCCCTATATTTGTGTCACTAAAGCTACACGAATACCAAATTTCAGTACTGTGGGGTTACTGGTGTACCCTGTGAATTTCAACAAAGTTCAATTTTTATCATGGTTAATAACCTAAAAACTACAAAGGTTAAACTAAAAACTTAAACGTGGTCGAAATGTACTAATAAAGAACTTTCATTAAATATCCCATTTGAGCTAAAAGTCTCATTTAGATTTTTTTTTACCCCTCTTGAACCCCAATATCTCAACAACCCCCCAACATTTTTAGCTCATTTAGTCACACCAGGGTTGACCATAAATTACCTAATTATAGATCAAATTTCACAATGATCGGACCAATGCTTTGAAAGTTATCCTTGGACAAACAAACATACATACATACGCAAGTTGATTTGGAGGATTTGGATACCTCACGTTCACTATAGGTTCCATAAGTATTTAATTTGTTATTTTGTTGTTATTTTCAGGGATTGCGATCAAAAATTTCAATTATTCCACAAGAGCCCGTTCTGTTCTCTGCGACAATAAGATACAATTTGGATCCATTCGATATCTACAGCGACGGTGACCTTTGGAGAGCACTTGAACAGGTCTGACTAATGAATCAACCAAAACAGTTTTCTGTCGGTTACTATTTTTTATTTTTGTCTATTTGGAAAGTTTGATATGTTATACTGATTATACATTTTTGTAGGTGGACATGAAATCTGCAGTGCCTTCATTAGACTTCCTCGTGACGGAAGGTGGGTCTAACTTCTCGATCGGACAACGGCAATTAATGTGCCTCGCACGCGCCGTGCTGCGCTCCAACAGAATACTGATCATGGACGAGGCGACTGCGAACGTGGATCCCCAGTGAGTATTCAAACATATTCCGCAGACATATGCTTCTGATATGTTAATACTAATTTAATCAATGTTCGCTTCCAGGACCGATAACTTCATCCAGCAAACGATCCGCCGCGAGTTCGCTCAGTGCACGGTGCTCACGATCGCTCATCGACTCAACACTATCATGGACTCGGATCGGGTTTTAGTGATGAGTTTCGGTCAGGTGGCGGAGTTCGAACATCCATACATCTTACTATCAGACCCCAATAGCGAACTCTCGTCAATGGTTAAAGAAACGGGAGAGAAGAACAGCGCGCAACTTTTCGAAGTTGCCAAAAACGCTTACTTCCAAAGCAATCTGAAAGAAAACGCCAGATAAAACCTTCTATAGCAGTTCAGTGAAACTTGACCACTTCACTCGAATTTTTTAAGAATAGTTGTAATATTCATAGTACATAAGTAATATTACTTTTGTAAAATTTATTAAAATTGTAAATAAATAGTAAATTGTCTACCGTGTTCTCAACATCACATGCAAAAGTACGTAGGTTTGTTAGAGGTATAAAATCTGCAGCAAATTGTATGAACCAAACACCGACAAAATGCCTTGAAAATAAGAAATAGTGTAAAAGCTGACATTTTTATTTATTTTATCCACAAAACAGAATGCAATTTTTTACTCCAAATTTTTATAAGTAGGTACGTGTACTAACATATTGGTATAAGACTTATTTTAGTTGTAGTTAAAATCTTGTATTAATTCTTATAATTAAGCAAAATAATTAAAAACGTAAATAATATGATTTACTAACTTGCCTTGTCAGGATATTCTAATTTAGCAAATCGATTTTAACTCAGTGCTTGGTATCTGCTTGTATTAATATCAGTGGTTGCATGCTTAAAATAATTGCCTATTAGCACAAAAAGAGGCAAATTTTGAAGATTAAGACTCTTTATGTAATAGATACTAAAATGTTTCGAGATTAAAAAAAATCTTATAAATTTACCTGGCTACTAGCACTGCAGAGGACGCCTTGGATAATAGCATCGGTAAAGACGATATGCAAAGAAAAGCGCGACTACAATCAGACTAACTAGGAGTCCTTCAACTTTATGATCTTGAAAGAACGTCTTCCAATTGTCGTCACAGCATCCATCACTGCAGCAACTACCCATATTACGAGTATTTTAAATATTTCGTCATAGTGCACCTAACCCAGGTTCATATTTGTGTTATTTAACTATATTTTTGTATAATAGTGCACTGTAATTTTCCATATCTACTTCATCTTTACATAAGTTCCAGCCAAAGAAGTGACGTTAAAAGACAGAAAATAACAAAGTCTCTGTCAGCAATGTTATGTTTTGATATACAAAAAGATCCAATTAGATTCTAGAAAAAACAAGACCGGCCAAATGTAAGTGAGAATCGCGCGCCGTTGGTTTCGTACCTACCATGGGTGCATTCCGAAACACGACATAATCGCTGCTACCGTTCACGTAGCCATTTTGCGTACCGATTCAGTTATCGCGCTGATGACAGTTGAGTGCTGTCAAGGATTCGGAACTTTATGAACGCGCTCGCAGTCAGTGTTCCTTTATTATTTCATAACAACAATAAAACTAACCAACCAACCAGCTGTCATGGCACGTTTGACAGGGAGGCTCACGGTGATTTCGATTTGGAGCATGGACGCTAGCGCAAAATGGCGGATGTAATGACGTTATCTATGACGATTTACGGGACATCGTTGTTGCGCTCACGGTGACTAGGAATGTTTGTTAGCGCAATGATATCTATTTAGCGTGTTTCGGAATGCACGCCTTATATGATTTAGATGGATGCTAATCTAGCAGCGCCATCCAGAGTTATGTGAGCGATAAACTAACTAAACTTTTAAGGATGTTTTCTAAAAAAACTTTGTTTTATTTTTCCTTTAATCTTTGCATATTTTTCTATCAACCATATATCTAGATTTTTTGCTTTGCAAACTGGAGATAAGGGTTTTTTTCTATATTTTTCATCATAACTCCAAAACTATACAACATAACAAAAATAAAAAATTATAGGGATTGTAGTTTACAAATTGAGCTTTTAATTTATTTTGTTTTAGTAACCCTAATTTGAAATCTGATCTCTGAATAAAAATATTTACATTCAATGTGCTACAATGGTATTGTAGCACATTGAATGTAAATATTTTTATATTTTTTTTCTAATACAGTTGGACAATTATAATTTATAACAAAATATTCCAAAATAGCTTCAGTAGTTGCTGAGATAATCAGATGTGACAGACGGATGGATGGACTGACAAAGTCGGACTCTAAAACGAAAATTTGCTACAATACAAATACATATTTACAAAAAAAAATATATAAGTATAAGTTATCTGGTTCCCTTAATACTTTGCTTAGTTTGGGTGTAGATAGCACCGTGTGACATATCCAGCGATATTCATTTATATGATGAATGGGGCCATGGGAGATATGATGAAAGATCTTCCTTAACCGCTCAAGAGAAAGCTAATGGACGTATGCATCCTCCCCGTTTTGACATATGGCGCGCAGAACTGGTCACTGACTAACATTTTAAAGTCCAAGCTCAAAGTTTGTCAGCGTGCGATGGAACGCAGCATCTTGGGTGTCAAGCGAACGGGCAGAGTCCGGAACACTGTACTGCGCTCAAAGACCAAAATTGTTGACGTAGCCACCAAAGCCGCTCAGCTGTAGTGGAACTGGGCTGGGCATGTCTGTCGCATGCCAAGTGAGCTGTGGGCAAGGATAGCCACCGAGTGGCGTCCTGACCCAGCGAGAAGGCGACGCGGCAGACCGAAACGTAGATGGCGGGACGAGCTGGATAAATTCCTAACGGATTGGCCACAATCAGCTCAGGACCGCGAAGTCTGGAAAGAATGGGGGGAGGCCTTTGCCCAGCAGTGGGACACGAATGGCTGATAAAAATAATATAATAATAATAATTTATTTATAAATATTTTTTTGTTACGGCTTAGGATATCCCCACACTGACTGACCCATTACTCAAATAATAATGTAGATGTAAGTACCTACCTACTTACTTTATTTTAGGGCTAAGTATAATATTAATCACCTATGTACTCGTAGCAAACTTACACCAAATGACTGGTAGAAAATCTATAAGCAGTGCGTCAAGTTTTGGTAACATAAATGTATGTGCATTAACGAATATAATCCGGCCCGCTGACGGTCCTTCGACATGAGTAGTATATGGCCCGCGATAATTATATTTTGACGGTCCGGAAGTATAGGTAGATTCTACTTAGTACAGTGCTCCCTCTCTATAATTCCCAACTCGGGGCTAAAATTCTAAGAATTTCTTCTTAGCATTAAAAAATATTATGGCAAATCAAAAGCAATTTCATATGTCTCACACGCCTACCATGGCAGGGCCTTCGAATAAAATTAAATTGTAATTTTTAACATTTGTGCAAGTGTGTAATGCTGTAATGTTTTTATATGATTAAAAGTTTCAACACAAAATGCATTTTTCCTATAATTCTAAAGTCAAAGTCAAATATTTTTATTCATTAAAATCACAAGGATCACTTTGAAACGTCAATTTTACTGCCTGTTCCTTCGCGACCAAGCCAGGAAAGAAAGGCAAGAAACAAGCCTGGTTGTTTTTTTAATGATCCTTTTAGAATACTTAACAATACAGAAAATAAATTACGTCTAAATTGTAACATTTTTAACGAGTGGGAGCAATTTCAATCCCAAGCTTCTTTATCATCTTAATAATCCGATTATTTATAGTAGGCTTTTTTATAAAGATTTTGTTTAATTACGTTTTTAAATGTGTTGATTGTCAATTTTTGTACATCCCTTGGGAGTTTGTTATAAAAGCGTACACCTTGCCCTTAAACTATTTACTAACTTTATGGAGTCTACAAGTGGCAACAGCGAGTCTGGCCCTCCTATGAAATTTCTTTAACTTTCTGGCCCCCCATTAAAAAAGTTTGCCCAACACTGATCTAATGCAATGTTTGGTAATGGATTAATGGAATAAATTACATTAAAATACCACTATCAGGTAATATTGACTAAAGAACAAAGGTAATAATTATGATCAAATTAATGTTGAGAGACGAACGACATCGTTGATGTCGGCTTTGGTTGGTTTAATAGAGCATTGTGTGTAATTTGGCGACGCTGGCACTGCAATGCGGTTTCTAGTCTTGTGACGAAAATACAGCTTGGGATCGCGTTTATTTACCGTATAAAATCTATTAGTACAACGTATTACTAGGCCTAAACATACCTCTGTTAAATTTTTTTACTAACCTATATTGTCCCTCTGCTGGGCAAAGGTATCCCCATGTCCATCCATCACGGTCCACAGCCAAATCTGACCGATCTAGTTTGAATACATACAGGTCGTCTCTCCATCTGTTTCTGGGCCTACCACAGGTACGTCGTCCGTTCGGTATCCACTGGGTGACTAGATTCGCCCATCGTTCAGGATGCATTCGAATTTAAATATGGCAAATTAATCAACCATCTATGGGGAAGGCCTATGTTTAGCAGTGCTACGAGTGCTATGGCTGATATGATTATGATGAAAAATCGAAAACCTTCAATGTTCTTTGATAGCACTGAAAACAGAACTTCTATATTTTATCACGCGTCTGTGTTGATTTATTGATCGAGCGAAGCGAGATCTCCGAATAAGCTTGGGCAAATCGGCGTTGTATGTATGTATGTATGTATGTTTGTTTATCCGAGGATAACTTTCGAAGCGTTGATCCGATCATCGTGAAATTTGATACATAGGTGACTAAATGAGCTAAAAATGTTGGGGGGTTGTTGAGATATTGGGGTTCAAGAGGGGTAAAAAAATATGGACTGGTCAAGTGGGACGTCAAATGAAAGGTGTTCATTAGTACATTTAACCATTTTTTTATTTTTAGTTAAATCCTTGTAGTTACTGAGTTATTAGGCATAATAAAAACAAAACTTTGATAAAATTCACAGGGTACACCAGTGACCCCACAATGCTGAAATTCGGTATTCGTGTAACTTTAGAGACACAAATAAGGCAAAAGTCTGAAATCCAGAATAATTGCATTTTGTACCCCAAAAAAGAATAATCAATTTACATGAACTCCTGTTACCTTTAATTTGAATGAAACTGTAGGTCAAGTAAGTTGGTTGTTTATTTCGTGGCACTATTTTGATAGTCAAAGATTACGAACAATATATTTTTGTTTATATGGGAGATCGTGAGATCTCAGTTCGGGGCGAACCACTAGTATACATTGTTTATTTAAACAAGTTATTTGATACTTGTAAGTGAATAATCTTTACCCACTTTACAGTAGCCCCCGTTCTCACAGCTCAAAAAGATAATAGAAAGCTTCCGAGCCTGAAATTGAGTAGGTAAATTACTGTACTGTAGTACTGTATAGTATCTTCTACTTAGTAAATACTATGAGAATCAGAAAATACGAGTACCATGACACCATAATAGTTGGACCTTACCTCAGGCTGCAATGTGCAATGCAAGGATGTGAATTTGCAATTAAACAAATATTTAAACTTTTTGTTCTGCAAAAAATCGAACCTGTACTTTTCCGGCTCGCCCACTGCTGCACTACAGAGATCTTCTCGTATTAGATTTACCGTTGAAGTATACACATTCTAGTTCTTCACACTTTTCATGTTACTAGGGGTCCGTATTACGCGCGAGCTTAGAGTGAAACCACAATGTGGTTTGTAATCGTGACATGTGAAATTGAACCCACACGTGGGTTACTACGTGGGTTACGTGGTACTAAATGCGGTGACTTATGACGTAAGATATAAAACTGAAATCTGTCCCATTAGCTTGGACACATTTGGCACCGATAGATGCTCCAAGACAAGTAGATGATGCCAGTGGTGTAGAGAATATCGCAGCACTTCAGAGAGCAGCCGGAGGAGGAAGGGCTCGGGGTGCATGCTCCTTCACAACTAGTGATACAAGACACTCAGGATAAGAAAAAACCAGAAGCTGGAGCACCTAATACTGAAGCGTCTAAAACTACTCCAAAATAGAGTAGTTTTACGTGAACGCTATTAATAACTCTGTGACCGTCGTTACGCGTGACGTGTTTTCAGTGTTCAATTTAATTAAGGTATGCCTTCTTCTGTCGTCTCAACGAGTTAAAGTTCAGCTGGGCTCAAAAAAAAATTATAAAATGTGTTACCGAAAATCAAGAGTTATTATTTTCCCTACTTTAGAATTTTGATATTGAATACTTTTATTAGTTGTAGTTTAAAATGATATGATTGTTTAAAAATACGTAATGACCAGCTTAAAAAAAGTTATACAGTATTACTGGTAATCACTTAAACAGTTAGCATCCTTTTAAGGACATGTTATGTACCTACATAAATAATATACAAACAGCTTTAGTTCTACTGCTTTTAAAAAACTTACGCAGATAAAAGGAAATTAAATGTTTTAATCGAAACCGTTTTTTATTTTAAAATCTTACCTTATTACCACAAAAAAGTTAAACAACTGTTTAACACGTTTTTAAATATTTCCTTAACAATTTTTGCATTGAATATTTTTAAACACGCACTAAACTGTGTTTAATTTTATTTGTGGTAAGACCCAATTAAGTTTATTACGTACATAAGTTAGTTTTACAATTTATGAGCTGTATATCGGGTTATCTATTTGGGGTGTGCTAAGTACAGTCCGTCTAAAAAGAGTAGAAATTAATGTTTAAGGAACTAACTATATTCTGTGGCTGGCAACACTTCATTAAAAGTCAATCTTGTCACTTGCTTGTCATTGTAATGTAAACATTGTTTGCTTTCATTTGAATTCTTGCTTCAATTCTAGTTTTTATCCAAAAACTTATTATAAACATTTGAAAAATGAATAAAACAATCCGCAGCGGCACTCGTGAAGTGATATACAAAGTGTTTATGCGATGTTTAGTCGAATTCCAAGCCGGCATATTGCCCACGCAGATGGAACACGTTTATAAACGAACAGCGGATCTGACTGGTAAGTTATGAATTAATGTAGTACTTTTAGTCACTTTACACTCCTTTAAATAGTAATGTCTTATCCAAGAGTGGTCTTATCATGAAATATTTGCTTTTATATGTACAGTTGAGGTTATGAAAATAAAACACATATTTATAGTGCGTGTGACTGGTTTTGATACTTAACAATATAATTTATTATTTTCAGGTAAGTCCGAGAGTACAGTGCGATGAATAGTTTCGGAAGGATCCAAAACTAAAGGAAAATTCAGTACTCCTGCTAAACATAGAAAGGGGCGACCAAGAAAAGAATTAGACGATTTTGACCAGTGTGCAATCCGACAAAAAGTGCATTATTTCTATAGTGTAAAAAAAGAAGTCCCTACACTTAATAAAATACTAACCATGGTAAGGGAAGACCTTGGTTTCAATGGAAGTCGAGCCCATTTACACAAAATTTTAAAATCTATTGGTTTTAAATACAAAAAATGTAAATCAAACAGAAAAGCTTTGATGGAAAATACTAATATGTATTTGTATTAAAAGGGAAAAACCTTTAAAAGTTACTATGGACAACCGTAACTTACCTGAAGAGTTGCAAAAAGATATTATATATCTAGATGGAAGTTATATTCACTCATCATACAAATAAAAAAAATGTTGGCAATCTATTGAAACCGAAGGAGTTATTCAAGATATCTCAAAAGGGAAAAGATGGATTCTCATCAATGCAGGAAGTGAAAAAGGATTTGTACCGAACTCTCTTCTTATTTTTAGTGGAAATAACAAACAGGAAGACTATCATTCTGAAATGAATAGAACAAACTTTAATAAGTGGGTAACCGAAAAGCTCATCCCAAACCTTGAATATCCTTCCATTATTGTAATGGACAACACCCCATATCACTTGATTGTGAAAAATAAGGCTCCCACAACATCCAGCACGATTGCCGAAATGAAATTATGGCTCGAAGAGAATAATATTAATTTTGATCCGACCCTACGAAAACCTATGCTTTATGATTTGGTGAAAAAAAAATAAACCAGCACCAGTTTATGAAATTGACGAGTTACTGAGCGAGCATGGACATACAGTCGTAAGGCTGCCACCCTATCACTGCGACCTGAACCCGATTGAACTTATATGGTCTTTGGCAAAAAGAAAAGTGGCAGCACAAAATGTTGGATCCAGAGATATAAAACAATTAACCGAAGAAGCTTTTGCTTCTATAACTCCAGTAGATTGGAAATAATGTTGTGACCATGTCAAAAAAATTGAAATGGAGTACATTGAAGAGGCTGTATCAAAATATAGAAGAATTAATTATAAGAGTTGGTGAGGATAGCAGCAGCAGCAAATTGTTCTTGAGGGCTATGACCCACATTCGGATTCATACTTATTCCAACGCAACGTGTATAGGCCAATTTATTTTAGTGTCTGGAAAATTCTTGTACAATCTGTTTTGTGTGATATTACAAAATAGATAGATACAGAAGTTAAGTTTCGTAAACGCACAGGCGTTCACAGGTCCTTCTGTAACTATCTATTAAGTGGTAATATGCAATGTGTGGAATGTATCAATTTATAATGTTGAAATAATGGTAGTTTTACATTCTCGATGTGTATGTATTCCAGAATTCAAGATAAATAAATCTTTAACTGGTTTGTGACGGAGAAATGTTTATTTATTTTATCATTGTATGTATGCGATAATAAATAGTTTTTTTTTTTAAATAGTCTGAAGCAGAATCAGAAGATTCCTGTCTGCCTAGTACTTCTCGGCAAGATTCTCCTGGGGCAATAGATGACAACATGTCTGGTGTCGAATATTTAGATTTTGATATGTTGAACGACTAATTTTATGAATAAATATTTTATTAATAACACTTAACTCTTGTTTTATTATTTTACTAGCTGCGCCCTCTAGTTATTCCAGGTAATAATGTATTCCTGTGCCAAGTTCCATCCATCCTCCCAATCTTCCGTATTTATAATAATATGTATTAGTAGAATTTAACCACAACTTGTGATGTAAAGTGGTTATGTGAAGTACTAAGTTAGCTTAGAATCATAAAATATTAATGCCAATAATACAATAAATAATTAGCAGGTATCAAAACCAGTTATTGTATAGTATGGGGTATACCAGTTAAACGACAGTGGCGCCCTCATTTTTTGTCTACTCTTTTTAAACGGACTGTAAAAAGAGGGGTTATTGTAATCACTATATACTATAATGCTATATAACTTTTATTATGGGGAGAACCAACACTGAAGTCACGAAACAAATCAGCTGTTCCATAAGATGAGATAAGATAATATCTTGACAAAATGTATATCTATTATAAATTTTGTCAGACGCTTCAATGAAAATTTTCTTTGGAACAGTTGAATTTTTTTCGCTACTTCAAGGTTGCCCCCATTGTAAAAGTTGTTCATAATGGTGAGTACAATGACCCCCTTTTCGGCTTAGTACACCCCAAAGAGATAACTCTGTTTATAATATTTGTAGTAATTATTATGTTTTTTTTTCTGTCAATCCTATTAGTACTAGTCAGGTACACAGATATAAAATATACCTGTGATACCTGTGTAGTATAGGTAATTTGGATTTAATTAGTTGTATCTTACCTGAAACATTTACCCCAAAACGAGTAATTAATGACTAAGCTAGCAACATTACGCGGGTGGGGATGAGATGGGTGCGGGACGCGAGTTTTGTTTTATAGACACAGCGCACGGCTTGCAATCACAGCTGAAGGTGGCTTCTGGTTTTTACTCTTTTCTGAGACAAGACATTGTGAGCTAGGGTGTCCCAATTTTCCCATCTATTCCGTTCGTAAAAAAACACAGGGGATCGTATTTTCTGAATACTTATTGACCTTATCACAGAATTTAAATTATCTAAAGCATATAAATACTATACAAAGCCCTGTGCTTCACGCATTACGCATATTGGTAACATGTTGATAACAGTTTTCATCGCTATACTTGCCTATGATAAATTTCCAATTAGTTCAACTTTCGTATTCAATCAAAAAGTTCAACCAGCTGAACTATATGAAATAGATCAGATTAAATACTAAGGCCAGTTACTATAAACCGCTAAGGTCACGTTTCTCTTTGAAATCGTGTCAGTAGTTTGATACAATAGTCGTCCGTTATTTTTCTTTTTTTATTATACAAATAAATATTTCATTGAAAAGACGTATTTTTTATTAAAAATAATATAAATTATTATAAATTACAACATTTAATAATTATATTAAGCTTACATTAAACTTTAAAACTATTAACCTTCGCACACATCACGAGCTTACAGTAAAATAACCTACTTAATGTCGATTTATTGCTGCTGTTCGTACTTCGTCTTAGCGACTTCGAAGAGAACTTTCTTCATGCTTTCACCCGTCTCTCTGACCATGAAGCTGAAGATGCTGTTGGGGTTCTGAAGGAGAAGGTAGGGGTGATCGAACTCGGCCGCCTCGCCCTTGTCCATGACGAGCACGCGATCCGAGTCCATGACGGTGTTCAGTCGGTGAGCGATCGTAAGCACCGTGCAGTTCGTAAACTCGCGACGAATGGTCTTCTGAATCAGCGCGTCCGTTCTGAAAAATATAATGCTGATTTTAGGCAATTACTGAGAAAAATCGTAGTATATTTTTATTTATGTACACTATCCTGCTGATAAGTACTGGCTTATGGCGAAAGTACTACGTCGTAGCTACGGCGTAGCCTCGTAGCACGCGTAGCACCTGGCATTTCTTTGGATCATCATCATCTATTAATGAAGAGGTTTTATTTTAATATTTAGGATCAGAAATATTTACAGTTTTAAATTGTTTTTTTTTACATGTTTTATTGCTAAAATAATGTTTGTAGTTATTTAAGTTACATGTATTACATGCATACGCAGCGAGAGGAGACAACCGAGTGACGCAGGTATTCTCTATCATCATTATTATCAATATCTTGTATGTATGCCACCTGTACTGAAACTTTGTACAGTATATGACTTACTGCGGGTCAACATTAGCCGTCGCCTCGTCCATGACTAGAAGTTTGTTGGAGCGCAGGACGGCGCGCGCGAGGCACACCAGCTGTCGCTGTCCCATCGAGAAATTGCTGCCGCCCTCCGACACCTTGAAGTCTAAAGCCGGAATTGACTCCTTCAACTCCACCTGAAATACAATGCCAAAATTTAACCGGCTTTTAGCAAAAGTTGCTTATATTTTAAAGGAAGTATTCATGTTTAGTTCTTACGTCCATTGGTAAATAATTATCGTGATGGAAGTAAGAACTAAACATGTTTATTAAAAAACTAAAACTATGTATAAATGTTTTATCTTCAGCCTTTTTAACGAAGTAGCTTACCTGTGTCATTTTAGAACCTAATTGTAATTTTTAACTTTATACTAAGACACCAATAATTGTTACTATGAATAAAATGTTTATACTTTATACTTATTTAGATATATCGTATTTTCTAACATCTCAAGTCAGATCTGCCATTCGCTGGTTTCAGTAAAATACAAACTTTGATGTTAACATTCGTGCAATAGTTGAATATGGTAAATAAATAAATATTGGTGGACATTTCACACAGCGCTATCTATCCCCAAACAAAGCAGAGCTGATACTATGGGAACCAGATAACTGATAGAATACTTATATACTTTTTTTGTAAATACATACTTAAAATATGTAGAAAAACATCCAGACACGTAACAAATATCTGTAGATCATGTAAACATTTGTTCCGTGGCGGGAATCGAACCCGCTAACTCCTGCGTCTCAGCCGGCTATACGCCCCCAGCACCACGGAGGTCGTCAAATAAATAAAAATAAATAAATATTGCTAGACATTTCACACAGCGCTATCTAGCCCCAAACTAAGCAGAGCTTGTACTATGGGAACCAGATAACTGATAGAATACTTATATACATTTTTTTTTGTAAATATATACTTATAATATATAGAGAAACAACCAGACCCAGAACAAATATCTGTAGATCATGCAAACATTTGTTCCGCAGCGGGGATCGAACCCGCTACCTCCTGCGTCTCAGCCGGTTATTCGCCCACTGCACCACGGAGGTCGTCAAATGTCTCGATACAACCCTGAATCTCCCGTTTTCTACTTACGTATCATTTTCCATAACTGTATTTCGGTTACCGTAAATGGTCATATTTGGTAAATATTACTAGGTTTACTGCTAATCGCATTGTGTATTTTCTTTGTATTGTTGAGTTGGACCAAATAATAATCCTGTTTTGCGATATTGAGGTCTGGATTAAAAAATTGGCAAAATTTGAGGGGTGAATATATATTATAAGTGTACCTGTTCCAAAGCTCTCCAAATATCGTCGTCGCTGTACATATCAAATGGATCCAAGTTGTACCGCAGAGTCGCAGAGAAAAGCACCGGTTCTTGAGGAATTATTGATATTTTTGATCTCAACTCCTGTGGAGGCAAACATGCATTATTGATAAGATTGGACGTCTGATTTCCACATGTTTATGATGTAAATTATTCCGAAATCGTTATACAGGGTTAGAGTAAACAGTCAACCAATAAGAAATGACTTTGCTAGTAATCTAGAACAATAATCTTTTCATCACTCATACTTTGAAATTAGGTCATTTTTAACTTGTAAACTGCCCCGAAAATGCGATTTCCGGCTCATGGGTCAAAAGTTAATTTGAAAATAGCACGAGGATAATTACATTCATAATAATGTTATAATGAAGTACACACCCCATGACATATCCTTATTTACGTATATAAATGGAACTGGCTACAGTCCGACTGGAAACAAAAATAAAATAAGGGACACCGGGAACATAAACTTTCTTTTTAGCAACAAAGACTGTTATGAAAATGCCAGTTTTAATTTTGACGCATACGTGTTGAAAAGTAATGTGTTATACTCGGGCGAAAGTGATCAATAACTCCCTCGAATTCTAGCATCCTCGCTCGAAAATATCTCGAGTGTAGCGTAGTATATACACCATGGTTTATTTCAATCCAATATTATGTTGAGAATCCACCTGTCATCGGTGGGCGCGCCGGCTGAAATGTGGATTTGTCGTCGTCGTCTTTAGACAGTGCGGTTTGATGTATCGGTGGATTTTTCACTTTATTGGTAGACTAAAATAAACATTGTTATTGACAAAACCGTTCCTAAAATTTATTCGACTGCTTTCAAATTCATTCTGACCATAAAAATACGGTAGAATCAAAATAAGATTTGAATAAGCAAATACTAAATGAGTACCTAATGAAAACATTAAGGATTTTACGTACATATCCTACCCATGTACACCCACCGTATGTGCTCGCTACTGTTGGATAACCTATTATCCTATTATATGTAAAAATCTGTTACCTGTACAAAAACAAAAAAAAATTGTATGGCTATTGAAGAGCGGGGTCTTCTGACACAAGTATATATACTTAAAAGAAGATCCCAACAACCTTGTTACAGTTCTATATTTTACAGAAATAAAAACATTTTGATTTTGATTTGATTTGATCTTATGTATTTTAGCAAAATATTTACCTGTTTAGCGATACCCTTTGTATCGATCCCGTCTATTTGAATGCTACCTTCCAAGTCGTAAAGTCTGAAGAGAGCTGATATCAATGATGACTTTCCAGCACCCGTTCTTCCAACGACTCCCACCTAAAAAATAATACAAATAATCATTTGCAAGCTTTTAGAGATTCGAACGCCAAACTATACGCCGTACTATTTGTAAACAATATACAGTTTGGTAGTATATAGATAAGTTGAAAAAAAATACCTTCCAGCCGCTCTGAATATCGATGTTCAAGTTCCTGAGTACCGGAGGGTCTTCGGGTCCGTACTTCATGAACACATTTTCAAATTTAATGTTTCCATCCGCTGGCCATTGTTTCGGGGGCTGAGTGGCTGTAATAAAAGATAACGCCTTTTATATATTAAGTACATTTTCGCACCATAACGCCGAAAATAGCTTGGAATTTTTTGAATTGAATAAAAACGGGCGGACGATGGAATTGGTTTTCCAATTCAGCCTAATAAGGTTACATAATGATATAGCATCTATTATTCCCGTGGATTCAAAAGTACCCTATTATATCTCGTTCTTTGTAGTTTGGTATAATAGCATTGTTTCAATTAAACATTTCTAAGAAACAAGTATATTATTGTTTCGCTACACGTTACAATATTCTTCTTTAGCCATTGAATTTATTTATGGAACATGACACATTATTATTTCATTTGGTCCTCTAGTTATGTTACGTTGTTTTTCTTCGTTTGAAAATACACTGTTAAAACATAAAAATACAAATAAAATAAATAAACATTCGCACTCACGTCCAGCGTCGATATTTTCTTCAGTGGGAAGATTTGTATACTCGAGCACTCTCTCGACCGCAGTCATCTGTCCTAGGAAATCTGCGGTGAACCTGGCAGCCATCTGCAGCAACATTGTGAGGACCATGGACTGGCTCACGGCGAGACCCACACTGCCAACCGGGATTATAGAACCTGACGGTTACAATTTAACTTTAGTCAATCAAAATAATTTTAATTCTCTAAGCGAATCATGAATAAATCACACTAGCGCGCTAGCGAGACGATGGGAAACGTTAAGTGTTTGGTTTCTAGCACTTATAAACTTTCGAAGATACTTTAGGTATTCCAATAATACAAAATAAAAGAAGAAAGGTTGCTTGAAAGATATCGCTTTCTTTAGAGATGAGAACACCATTGTACTATTTGCTTTGTGTATTCTATTTTGCTTATAAAAAAAAAATATGGTGTATCATAAAGTGTTTTGATTAATTCTGTCTAAGTCTAAGATATGTGGTGTGACTTTTATTTTCTAGTTTAGAATTTAATCTTTATTTAAGTGAGAATTCTGTTTGAGGAAAGTCCCTAGTCAGTTTGTTTTATACTTTTAAGACTCTAGAAATAAGTACAAGGATATTTTAAAGTTTAATATAAATAAATAATTTTTCTAAATAATAATTTATTCTATGATGAGTACACAAAAAATACAATTGAAAAATTTATAAATTGTTTTTTTAATAAATACTCACTGAAGTCTACTACGATGAACAACGCCAAGATAATTCCAAGGTAAAACAGACAGAGGCCATCCAAATACAATCCAAATGCAGTTGAACTACCCAAGTAGGTATAAAAAGCACTTGTATGGAGATTCTGTGAATAAAATGCAGTATATTATTAAAACAATAAATTGTAAAAAGCAAAAACGAGTACATAGGTTAGCAGAGATAATTAGATTTCACTTGTAACGATAGACTCTTTAACTTTATTCACTTACATTCATAATTAATATTAAACTTAAGGAAAAGAATATATGATTTACCTGAGCAGTATCAAAGTTGGAGAGAAGTCTGCTTTGGGAGTCTGAACTCCTAATGGTAGAGAGTCCTGATATAGTAGAGTTGATCATTCCAAACACGGGGCTCTTTGCTGCAAAGAAAATGAGTTCGTTGAATAAATATATAATAAGAATGGCACTAAAAAAAGATCTCAGAGCAAATTTAGAAAAATAATTTTTTTTCTGCATTCCAAAGTTTTTTTGACGTTTTTCATCATCATTCCGATACTATATTTAAGCCCTTTTATATGATATCCCACTGAAAATCAAAATCAAAATATTTTTATTCAATAAAATCACAATCAAAATTGTAACATTTTTAACGAGCTGGAGCAATTTCAATCCCAAGCTTCTCTATCATCTAAATAATCCGATATTTTATAGTAGGCTTTTTAGAAAGATTTTGTTAAATTACGTTTTTAAATTTGTCTTTGGTCAATTTTTGTACATCACTTGGGACCTTGCCCTTTAAACGATTTACTAACTTTATGGAGTCTACAAGTGGCAACAGCGATTTTATCTTTATTTCTAGTATTAAAATTATGATTATCGCTATTTTTCTTAAACAAATTAATATTTTTGTGAACATACATCAGATTTTCGTAGATGTATTAACAAGGGAATGCCATAATATTTATTTGTTTAAACTTAGGGTGTAAAGATTCTCTGGGGCCCATATTATAAATTGCACGAACAGCCGTCTTCTGCAGCACAAAAACGATGTTTATATCTGCAGCACTCCCCCACAGTAGTATACCGTATGACATAATGCTGTGGATGCCTTATTGGCCCCTTGGGTAATAATTATTATTTACTTATTATGTAGATGGGCTTGTATTATTTAAAATTACACCAAATTGCAAGCCAATAGCTCCAGTAACTGCTGATCAGCTACTCGGCTGTGAAAGACGGTCGGACGGATAGACTGGCAGACAGACAAAGTCGCACCGTCTCCGGAACTTTTAAAACAGTTTTTGGTACTTACTGGTTCCCTCCAATCTCTTTACAGCTTGAGCGGCATTCAAGTACCACCTCAGCATGAAAACGAAGCACACTAGAAGCACGGCAGTGGGGATCAGCGTCCACGGCAGCGCTATAGCATTCAGCACAAGGATACTCCCCATGGACAGATACATTTGTACAGTTTCCAACATACTCCTCGGCAAGAACTCGTCCATTGCACCCATGTCCTTTGAGAATCTGTTCAGCACTCGACCTATCAAAAATAATTGAGTTAATTGAAAATATATATTAAGCGCCGGCGCCAGCGTCGCTTCTCACTTCATGTGGTCATGTGGCCGCTACCGAGCGAAAATGAAGGAAAGCGCAGCGTAGGGCGGCTCCCCACTAGATAAAAAGACGACCTGATAAAGGTTGCTGGGGGCCGTTGCGTGCAGGCCGCACAAGATTGGTTTTTTGGAAATCTATGAGGAGGCCTATGTTCAGCAGTGGACTTCCCATGGTCAGCCATAGCCCATGGTACATGGCATTAAAATAATTATTAAAGTAACACTCGCACATAGCTAGTGGTTTCTTACGATTACCTCTGTTTTGTAAGCTATGAATGAGTAATAAAATCGTAAAAAACTTGGGTAGTCTTCTTGAATCTTGAAAGTTCTTGCGTGATTACTCTTATAGTTCAGGCAGGTACTATTATGTCAAAATACACATTCGTTTTTCAGGAAGTGCAGGGAAGATTTAGAACAATGAACAATGTAGGCTGAGAGTATTAGTAATAAAACTAGACTTACCAGAAGGATTGGTGTCGAAGAATCTCATAACAGCTACGATGAGCTTTCTATAGATGATATCGTGCAGATTGGCCGACGCGCGCATCGTCATAACCGCGAACGATAGGATTCTAACTTGAGCGAATATAATAACCGCCAGTACAACCGAACCGTAAATGATTAGGTATTGTGATGTAGTCAACAATCCCATCTGAGTACCCCATTCAGTATCTATAAGAAAATAATTTAAAATCAAAAGGAATACTGACTTAAGTATTTTCAGTTAAAAAACACTGTTAATCAGTATTTAATGATATTAACAACTACTTGCCGAGTATTTCTCCTTCACCCAGAGTTTGTTCATATGCATCGACGTTATTGGTCCTAAAAACAATAAAAATATGCATAAAAGCATTAACAAAAATACGAAAATGACCACCTTATAAAAATTAATTACAATTTATAATTATAAAAAACAATTCGTAATTTATTTGTCAAATTGCCGTGTTTTGTGTGCCACTAAAACCGTCAAGTGCATTAATCGAATAAAAAGTGTTTGAGGTTAGCTTTAGATAAAAGCTAAACAATCGAATCTACTTTAAAAGATGTTTAGATTTATTTATTTATTATTACATTCAGATTTTAGAATGTATAATAATATTATAAAGAGGGAAAGATTGGGAGTTTGAACGTTAGTAAACGGTAACTTAGAAATTATTGATTCAAAATAAAAATCTGATAGAAAGCTACCCATTAAAGTAGCTTACGAAAGCTACATTATCCCTGATATAATAGAATCCGTAGCCGGGCGGATTAACTCTTTATAAAATACAGGGTGAACGTGGCCCACCCGAATAACTCTCATGTGTTTTGTTGTCGACTGCAAATAAATATTTTTCGTACTTTTTCATATTTTCATACATAAGATACCTTAGGAACTACGGTAGCTATTGCACAAAAATGTTGATTAGTTCATAGTGAACAGACGTTATGCAGAATCTATGGTTATTTACCATAGTTTTAAAACTCACGAAATATAGAGCATATACATATATGCTCTATGTTTTTTAAGTTGTTCAAGTCGAAAATTTGTGATTCGGGTACCCCAAGGGGTGTTCTATCTCTGGACTTTCGTTTGACACTATTTTTGGGACACCCTGCATAGGATTGATTTGTATCTGCATTTATTACCCCATTTCGGTCAATCTAGATTTGATAGATCTTGTTTGAGTAATTTTTGCATTCTTTATACATTTTATAGTGTACGCAACGACGTCAATACCCAGAGAGGAATTCTAAAAACGTTTACCAGTAGCTGAGCCAGTAATCAGTCGTTGTAGCGGCTCCCTGCGTCAACAACAACGATAACAAAACCAGGAACACAATGATGCCGGATCGCACTGCTTTGAAGTATTTAAAAATGATGCCGAAATCCAAGTTGCCCTTAGCCCTTTCTTCGGCTTCCAAGACCTGTTTCTTTTCCACATCTTCATCATCCTCGCCTTTGTGCGATATTTTAGAAACCGAGCGATTTATTGATGGCCGTTTCTGTAACCAAATAACCATATTAGATAATACAATTTATTAGACAGTATTTGTTAAGAAAAATGTTTGGTTTCATACCTGTGGATCACCTTCCTCACTCTTGCTTTCTTGACGTTGCAGTAAAAGTGAAAACTCTTTGCCAGATTGAATCAGTTCCTCATATGTGCCCATATTTTCTACAGTTCCCTGTTATTAGAAAATTTAATTATTAATATAACATGTTTTTATATGTGTCACTGTTAAGTTGTTTCGGTTTACTTGAATGATAAACATAGATGTTACGAGAACTACAACACTTTGGACAACCCCTTATGGGAATTTTTAAGTGACTGTATTAAGTAAGTTTTGTTTCTAAGATAAATAAATAAGTAATAAGTTTTTTGTTGAAAAATTACTTTCAAAACAAACTTTTATAAAATTCATAATCGGAACATGTCAAATGTCCCAAACACCTACTATAATCCATTCAGAAGTTCCATTGTCTAACATCCGTCTCCATAATGAGATCACCTCCATGGTACCATATTATTGCATTGTCACCGAAGTTACATATGTATTCCAAATTTCAGCTCAATCGGTTGAGGGGAACGGGTTTAAAATTCAATTGCAAGATTCCACCCGGACAAACATACATATATTACATTGCAAGTTAATAAAAAGCTTGTAAAAAGAGTTTTACGTGCACGTCAACAAATTGAAATATTATGTACTTACCTCATTTAAAACTACAATTTGGTCAGCTGATTTCAAATAGTGTATTTGATGAGTGACCAGAATGCAAGTGCGTCCGCGCAAGTAACCCTTGATACATCCTTCAAACAGCAGCCTTCCTACATTAGCATCCACGGCGGATAGAGGATCGTCCAACAAGTAGATATCTGCCTGCAATAATACAATTACTATCATTTTGAATTACCTAAAAAAAACAACCTAGTGTAAGGGCGATGGCGCAACGATGCCTAATCGTATTGAGTGCCTAAATATGTATAAGAGTGTTGTTAAATCAAGTAAATACGTCAAGCCGCGCTATTACATTACTGAGGTTTATTTTTTTTTTATACGTCACGTCTGTTTCTAAATTCAGACTCGGATCGGAAATCTCGATCGCACCCACTCAAGGCTCACAGATGTATATTTACAATTTGGGCATGTACTTATACATGCTCAAATTGTAAATATACATATCATAAGGGAAATAAGCATAAGCTAGGAATTGTTTGTCAAGAATGAATAAAAAAAGTCGATTAATTTTAATAGTAACATTAAAACGTGACTTTATTTATCTTTTATTAGGGATATTTTAAATATTAGTTTATATAAATTAGGTATAGAGGTACTACGTATACAGGGTGTTTGGTAATATACTGACGATATTCAAGTGACGATTTCTCAAAACATAAAAAAGACTTCAAGAAAAAAAAAACTACTAGTTACATTATCAAATTTTAAAGAATATCGACTAAGTTTAGGTGAAAATATCAAACTTACTGCCTATTCTCGCAATCGACATCCAAAAAGAAAGACCAATTTGATATCTCTATCAGAAATGGCTGCGGGTTTTGGGTTAGAAAGGGACAACAAGAGATATCTCGAGACGTCACCAATACAGTATCTGTGGTTAGATGGCAAGCATTATGCAATAGCACAACATAATTTTAATAAAGTGTTTGTTTTTACATGCCAAAATAAATTTCACATTTCACAAATTTATTTATTATGCGCATCAAAATAACCCCTTTCATTTTTGTGCGTATATTACCAAACACCCTATATATCAAGTATTCAAAAAATAACAGATAACGCAGTTGCTAGTAGGTATGTAGTGTAAGTAAGTGAGGGTTAAGTTATTAATACGTAACGATTAGGTACAAATGATTTTGTATCCTGAAACATTTACAAAATAACAGTATAATATTATTTTGTTATGCATATTATTTGGCATTTACCTCGCGATAAACGGCTCTTGCCAGATTAATCCTAGCTCTTTGTCCACCAGATAGTGACACTCCTCGTTCACCCACCAGAGACTGGTCTCCGTACGGGAACTGCTTGAAGTCGGGCAATAAGCAGCATGCTTTGCAAACCTAGAAAAAGATACTGATTACAAAGTTTCCCACAAATCTACCACAAAACTATGTATGATCCTCATCCTTTGCTAAATGTAAAAAAATTAAAAATGAATGTACGTAGCTTTTGGGTCCTTTGAGATATGATCATGATATAATGTATTAATCTTACCTCGAGATACTTCTGCGAGTCGTAAGGTAGTCCAAACAAGATGTTATCCCTGACGGAGGCTGGGAACAGCCAAGACTCTTGGCAAGAGTACGAAACTTTCCCCTTGATGTTCAAACTTCCTGCGACAATCGGCAATTCTTTCAAAATTACTTGAAGAAGAGAGGACTGCAAATAAAATTAAATATTTGGACAAACCGTCAGAGGCTATAAAATTAATTTTTCACAAATTATTATGTACCTTTCCAGATCCTACAGGGCCGATGACAGCGCATAGTTTCCCTTTGCGAGTTCGTAGAGAAAGATTCTTCAGCGTAAGTTCAGCGTGTTCCTTAGAACCGGTCCAAGACGCGTTAATCCTCGATAACTCAATAATATATTCGGCATCCAATACCGACACGCGACGATTTGCAAGGTCTAAAATAAGTTCCATTGATTAGATCTATTTTTATTAGATAATTCTTATCTTTCCATAGTGACTTGCAGTACATTGAATATGCAGTGTCTTGTAAAATTACGATTGTAAAGACCGTCAAAATTTAAAAGAAATATCCTTGATCACGATTTCAAGAGGTTCAAACGAAAAATTACCTAGTTTCATAAACTTTTACTTACCAGCTCCCAGGGTATTGGTAGATTCTTCTTTCTGAGCAAACTTTTTCGGGACAATATAAGAGGGATCAGGTAGGGTATCCCTGTTCTTACGGGCAAACGTTGTAGGACTGGAAGTACCTTTCGCAGTGGACAATACTTTTAGATCTTCACGCTCATCTGAAAACAAAACCAATTTACTATTTAAAAGTCCTTGATTTAATTATTTGTACTTGTCAGAGCATTGGTCGAAGACCTAAAGTACCTAAATAAAAAAATATTTTTTAGCTTTTATTGTATTCATCCCTCCTTCTCAATATAAACTTTAACTATACCTAATCTCACACTCATAGCAATAAGTTTAAAAAGGGGTACAAAGTTTTCTCTTCAACTACTTAGTAACTCGCCAGAATAACTATTAAAATATCAGAAAAATTTACGCAAAAAGAAATTATGAAGTAAATTCATTTTCTTATATATAGATGCATCCAATGACGGCCGATTGGCAGCCCGCGTCATATGCATGTCAAGGCGGTACGAAGTTTGGCGGGTCAGCGAATAAACAAGATGACAAGTCGTATTATGACGCGAATAAATATTTTACAACAGATTACATACTGAAATCGTATATCTAAAAATTCGTAAAATCGTTGTTAGCTGTTTGGTAGGTATAATAATTAGAAAACATTCTTACCCATAACTAAGACATTCTGAATACGTTCCAGGGAAATCAACATTTCTGATATGTTAGCTATAGCAAACGGTAAAATCATCGTCAAATTCATCTGAATAACGGAGAAATACTGCTGGATTGGGTAGATCTGAAAACACATTGATCAATCAGCAGTGATTATTTTTTTATCATCATGGTCATCTAGCAACGCCTATTCTACTAAACCATCGCTTCACTTTAACAATGGTATCGTCGTAAAATAGCTATTATAAATACCTTTCGGTATTTACTAACACAATTTTTTTTCAATGACTGGTGTTGCTATGACAACACAATTGAAAATATGGCAGCTACAATCACACGAACTACAATCATAATCGTCAAATAATTTTATGGCTCCGTAATAGTTTTTCTTATAAATTAGCTGAATTGGTTAAAAGTTACTTACCACTGTAGCAGTAACCATAGTGCCGGACAGGACCAGAACTAAGCACGTCAGAAACAGGATAGACCTTTCAGTGAACAACATGAATCCCAAAAAGGTACTGCGAATGAAGATGGAGTTCCTCAGAGCTGTTATCTCATAGGCTCTGGCAGTCTTTACTACTTGTTGGAATGGCTTTTCCCAGGCGTACATTTTAATGACCTATAAAAATAATGCGAACTTATTAGGCAAACTTCAGGTTGATGCGACTTTAAGAAACACATGCGTATTTTATGACAGGAATTTTTGTAAAGCTACGAGTATTAGTCTGAGAATGGGTGAATCGTTAAGTATTGGATTGGAATTGGAGTACACAATCTATTGGCTGATTGCTCTTCTGGAGTTTAAGATATCTAAGTAGCACCAGTTATATGTGTTTACTGGAAAGGTTAGTAGGATAAGATTTTAAACCTGAATTCCATTGATAATTTCACTCATCAGCTTAATCCTTTTGTCAGTTCTTTGTGCAGTCTGTCGTCTAATGACTGCGGTTAGGCGCGTTAGACCAGCTGAAATGAAAAGTATGATTTAAAATATTGACCATGTACAAATCAAATATTTGCTTGTTTTGACTTAAATGCTTCTTTATTAGGTATTAAGCAGCGAGCAACGAGCGTACTCATGATGATGATGTACTAGTTATTACGGTGTCACATTAAAGAGCTCCACATACCAAACGCGGTTTAGGGCCGCGGGGTGGGCTTAGCGCGGCTGCCAATATTTGTATAAATCTATATATTACACAGCACACCAGACGTGGCGCGGTTTCGAACCGAGCGCGCTGCATTCCACTTTTCATAAATTTGATTTCATAACTGAACATAGTAACTCGGTGTTGGCCTCTGAGCCCGATGCAGCTCAATCGAACTTTTGGCGAGCACAGAGGGTGCTCAGCCCGGTAAGTTTTTATGAGACAACTAGCGCAATGCCCTTGGTACGAGCCTGGGCTTGGGCCGTTGCCAGGAGGCGATAGGAGAGAAACGCCAAGGAACATGTCTGTACCTTGCGGCGGGGTCGATACATCTGTGACTCGAATATCGCCTCCGCGTTAACGGAGCTGAATGAATGAAAGAGTATTCTTTAATATACTTTACAAGGAGGTGATTTCGGTCTGGTTCACCGAGAACGTGTCTCAGTCTACAGAGGGATTTGGCCGCAGGTGGAATGATAGGATAGTCGGGAGTGGTGTTGACGAGAGAATTCGGGTGGTGGGAGGAAAGTCCATAATGTCGCTTGGAAGCGAGCTTCATGAACTTGGCAATGGACTCTAATTTCATGTCTCAGTGGAGATTGTTGTTGCGAAAGTACCAAGGCGAGCCTGTGGCTTTTCGGAAGAAACGTTTCTGTACGATCTGAATGGCATCAACGTGAGAAGAGTGCGCGAAAACTACGGAGTATGTCATAATGTGATGGATGAATCTTATTTCGAAGAGACATTTAACTCTTTTTGCCTATGAGATAATTCAACTGAATTATGGAGAACTTAGCTTGGTTGCATCTCTTGATGATGTGTTTCTTATAGGATAGACGTCTTTAAAGGGTATTCAAGTGGATTAATCCCAAAGAATGGATTCGCCAAAGAGTGAGATCTAGGGGTACTTTTTAGGGTTCCGTACCCAAAGGGTAAAACGGGACCCTATGACTAAGACTCCACCGACTCTCTGTCTGTCTGTCACCAGGCTGTATCTCATGAACCGTGATAGTGAGACAGTTGAAATTGATGAAAGTCACGGATGATTTATTTCTGTTGCCGCTATAACAACAAATACTAAAAACAGAATAAAATAAATATTTAACGGGGGCTCCCATACAACAAACGTGTATTTTTTGCTTGTTTTTGCTCGATATTGATAACGACAACAGGTAGACGCTTGAAATATTCACTTTAAAAATAAATAATTAAAATAAAATAAAACAGATATTTAAGGGGGTTCCCATAAAACAAACGTGATTTTTTTATACTCCGCCCGTCCCGTGCCTTACGAGCCGCGCTGCCTGCCACCCGCCATCAACTGCTTGAGCGACCATGAACCCCAAACGCTTAGTGTGATGGATGAGATATACGTAATTGGCGAATTAGTCAACTTATTTGCGACATGGTGCTAAACCTATTACACCTTTTTGCAAGTGGTCGTTGAGTATCGACCAACTATATCTTATCATTATAATATCTCAACTCAGGAGAGGGACAATTATTTTATGCTACGCACTAAATAGTACAATTTAGGTACGACCTTACCCAACGTATCATATACTCTTATTTTATATTTGTGGTAAATAATATATTATTAGTATCATGTACTCTCTGAGCAACAACCAACAGCCCTAGAGATAACCAGGAAAGTTACGTAAAACGTTACACAATATTAGAGGTATTTTCATGTCCAAATATAGTTATCTATTTAGTATCATTTTTGGTAAATTAATCATAAAACATCCGTAATCGGACTCGATTAAAATAAAATTGCCGACTCACGACCACTGATAATGATTATTCATGATGACGATGAAATTCTTGCAATATCCTAATGCAAGAGGTTTCATCCTTCGATTTAACAAGATTTGTGTTGGTATGATGTTATTAGCCAACTATGGCAAAGCCGTTATGTTTTTAGCAGTCTATGGAAGTATTTTCCACCGTAGCGCCTAAACAACTAACCCGATTTTGATGAATGAGGTGTCAATCGATTTGTTATTATGGTGCGGGTGACATAGGCTACCATCATCATAGCTATTACGTAATCGGGTTTCAGTTTTTAAACTTATAAAGCTTGTTTTTTACCTTGTATAGGTAGAATCATGATAACAACGCTGAAAAGTCCCACGAATGGCGCGTATCCAGCGGTGTCCCACAAGAAATACAGCACCACGGCCACTTGGATCGGAACCACCCACAGATAGTGCATAAACATGAAGGCGTAGTCGAAACGCGCTACGTCATTGGACAGCAGATTTACAAGCTTGCCGCCAGCTACGTCTCCTATTGCTACTTGGTTAATTCGTAATAGCTGAAAAACACGAAAAAATTCAAATATATATTAATAACCGCGTAACTATAAATAAATAAATATTGCTGGACATTTCACACAGCGCTATCTAGCCCCAAACTAAGCAGAGCTTGTACTATGGGAATCAGATAACTGATATAATACATATACATTTTTTTTTGTAAATTCATACTTATAATATATAGAAAAACACCCAAACACGAAACAAATATCTGTAGATCATGCAAACATTTGTTCCGCAGCGGGAATCGAACCCGCTACCTCCTGCGTCTCAGCCGGCTATACGCCAACTGCACCACGGAGGCAGTATAAACTATATATATATATTAACGACTTCATTGGATGTATTATAACGTTCTCCGACGCCTCTATCCTTTGTTAGCCTGTTATTTTTCCAGGGATATATTAAGTAAAGTTAGGAGGCAGCTAATTTAAAGACTTTTATTTAATGTACCAACCTTCCTGTAGATCAGAGAAGATGCAGCAATTTTCACCTTCATACCAAAACGGGCAACAAACAGTGAGTTATGGTGCTGGCACATCATGTTCGTAAAGTTTAGTCCAAGCATAGCCAGAGCGTAGTAGGTTGCTTCCATGCGAGACATGGTTGATTCCACAGACCAGTACGAGAGCAGTGACGCGAACAGCATGGGTTGGTATGATCTGAGAAAAATTACATAGTCCAGTTCCTCAGTGCCAATAAATACTATAAATTACATTATTAAAATTTGCATATTTAATCATCTTTAAATCATGCAGTTATCTATGTGTTTTGTGTTTGTAAGACTATTTGTTTTGCTACAGAACATTCAAACTAATATTATAAATTCTAAAGTAAATCTCTCTCTCTGTCTGTTTTTTACGTTTTCACGACTGCTGGACCGATTTTAATGAACTTTTGAAATGAATTCATGAAAAAATAATGAATTACGACTGCGCAGAACGAGAGTAATATTTTTATTGACAAATCACGCGTGCAAGGCCGCGGGCAGCAGCTTGTTATTTCATACAAGTTTGTTTAGTTTAAGCCCTCACGCCTCCTCTCAATGCGCGTATTTTTGTAAAATAAGGTAGAGTAGCAAAGACAGTAGCAGAAGATGCTACGGGCGCCAATGTGCCTTACAGTCTTTTTTATATTAAAACACTATGTTAGGTTCACATGTCGAAAGATATTTATAATAATAATATTAATACTGGACATTTTACATCGCACTACCTAGCCCCAAACTAAGCAAAGCTTACTTAAATACTTATACACCTAAACGTGGTAATTACTAGTACGCACTGTTTATGTAAATTGTAAATATTTACATGACAATTTTGTGCATATTTTTGGTTAAAAACAAACTTCAGTAATTATGTGACATGAAAATAATATAAAATCCGCAAATGATAAAAGCACTGTCAGCGCATTTATCATTTGTAACCGCTCCTGATCATTATTTTTTTATGCGTACTTAAAATTTAAATAATAAATAAATAAATTTAGAGCATCACCCAGACACGGACAAAACCATCAGGCGAGATATCGTGGCTAAACGCAAGCCATAATGTATAAAAAAATATATAAATAATAAAATATCTGTAGATGTTTCCAACATTTGTTCCCTAGCGGGAATCGACCTCCTGCGTCTCCGCCACTGCGCCACGGAGAATTATTTTCACAAGTTCACGAGTAGAATTATTTTGTAAGAAGCACGTAACCTTTTATCATATAAGTGTATATTTCCCACCTTATAACTGCAATAGCGACGATGTACAAGGCTCCAGGCATGTATGATACCCAGTAGGCTCGGGACATAGCCTTCCATAGTTTTGGGTCTCTATTTTCTCTAATTGCTTGTTCATATTCTTCAAACCAATACCTAAGACACACAAATATAAGAACTATTATGAAATTTGCCAAAATAATTTAATATCTTAAGACATCAGATCACATTGGTCACTTATTCTCATACTCATTATGAATATTAATCAGTTTACCTTTCCAAATAATCTCCAAGCTTATCAGAATCATATTGTTTCGAAGGAACTATGAGATCTTCTTCTTCCACGTCTCTTTTATTGCCAGTGATAAGTACAGGACACACCCACCACAAAAAAAATCTCGAAAAAATATTTGGTTTCGTTCTTTTCTTAGAATTTTCTTTCGCCGTACCTCCAAAACTATTGTCGGATTTAACCCCGTTTTCCATTTTAACAAATGAAAACAACCAACTCTAAACTAACTAACTCAAAGTATTCACTGTTCCTCCAGCCATACAGATAGGTAACCAACTATTTTCACTTTACATTGACTAAACTCCTGCACCACTATCACAGAAATACTTAACACTGAACAGAAATATTGAGCTTTAAATGTCTTATCATGAGCTGTTTTGAAATGATAACAAAGTGATACCTCATTTTAGGGTGATTATTGGCTGTTATCTATCATTTATCATTGAGATTAGCTAAATTTTATATGTAGCTGATAATATGTGTCATGCTGTGACATGCAAACTCTCTTGTTCATTTATTTTAGTTTGTACATTTTTATCAATTACTTAGGGTTTGTAGTAAAATGTCTAAAATAAAACGCAAATAGGAGTGTTATTATTAAAAAAAATTGTTGATTAAGGTTTGGGTGTTATAAAATAATATAGACATATTTACGTAAATAAATACCAGAGTCAGAACCTCATTCGGCGGTTAGACAAAAATACAATTTCACATCGTATGAGCTCGTTAATTTCATGAAATAATTTTGAATTAGTTCATAATAATTTTTCAAGAGCTAGGTAGGTACTTACTCGTTAATAGCATGACATTCAAATAAATATGGAACTTTTAGGACATTGAAATTGCCAATAAGAAAAATAATCAGGTTTAATAATAATTATAAATATCGGAAAAATACAATTCTCGAATCCTATATAAATAAATATGGCCGGTGCGGGTCTGATCATTCATTGTGTGGTTCCGAAGTTATTGTTGTCATCAGTTTGTAGGATTTCGTAGTAATCCTCCTCGTCAGAAACCAAGTAAACTTTTAAGGCAGATTTCTAAAAAACTGTTCTAGATGGAGACTTCGTTTTAGTTTTTCTGTAATTTTTGCATCTAGCAATAAAATCAATTTCAAATTGTTTGCTTCGCTATCTTCAACGATGTGGGGAAGGTACTCTTTCGATTTATACCATCACTCCAAACCATTAACAACCATTTTATATACTGATTTTGGGATTGTAAATCAAGTTCTTTTAATGACTTTTAGTTCTTCCACTTGACCTAGAAACCCTATTTTGAAATTTTGACCACCACTATTTTGGCCCCTTTGACAATCAATATTAATTTATTTGTGAATTTTTACTCGAAATATAGTTGGACAATTATTATTTATAACTAAGTATTCCAAATTTCAAGTCGATAGACAGACATAATCAGCTGTGTGCGACAGACGCACAAAATGGTCCCGTTTTACCATTTTGGTAGCGGAACTCTAAAAACAAAATCTACATTTACATGACATTATTTAGGTACCATAAATATAAATATACCAAACCAGACTGGGTCGGATGGACTAGAAAGTCTACTAGACAATCTTTTAAGAACTTTTTGTCAGAGGGACTTTGGAACCCTTAAATCTTTAACATAATACTCCTAATTGTTATGGTATGATTATTATCGAATCACTTCGTTTGAAGTAGGTACTATTCAGATAATTACAGTAGGAAACTGAATAACACTTTAAAACTCAAGTCGAATCTGAAGCATTTCTTTCAATCAAATGGTAAGTGATGGTGTGGTTATTTATGATGGTTTATTCACACATTCACACAAATTTATATTAAAACTCGTTTATAAAAAATACATTTTTCACGAAGTATCTTTCAAAAAACAAACATTATAGTAAAAAACATATTTATAAAAACGGTAAATCACCGACTGCGAAACAAAGCCCAAGCGATCGGTGGCTAGGGCTGCAGAGAGAGGAGCCTCCTGACTATGCGTGCCGAGTCCAGTAGTACCGCCTGCTGTATTCAACTTCCTAGCGAGAGCCTCTTAAGGTATTGGTTGAGGCTCTTCGCTATTATTAATATTATTACCAGCCCGTAGAGTCCCACTGCAGGGCAAAGGCCTCCCTTTCCTTTTCATGAATCTCGGTCACTAGCCAATTGGGACCACTTTGTATATTATGCATCCAGTTCATCCCTCCATCTCCGCCTGGGCCTACCACGCGGCCGCCGCCCGTTTGGAACCCATTCTTTAGTGGTTTTCGCCCATAGTTCCTCTGGCATACGACAAATGTATCCAGCCCAGTCCCACTTAAATTTTGCGGATGTCAGAGTCACGTCAGCTATCTGTGTTTTAGGTCGCAGTGTTGAGTTTCTTATACTGTAGTCTGTGAGCCTGACTCCGAGGATGCTGCGCTTCATAGCTCGTTGACAAACCAAGTTTGTGCACCGTATGATAGAATGAACTGAATGAACATACTAACTACACGGAAACTAAACTAAAAAACGGTGTTTCCGTTTTAAAGAAAGTGGCAAATTTCTTTTTAAGAGGTCTTTCATTAACCAATAGCTTTTCCAGTCGTTTTATGTACAGCAAGTAATCTCTTAATCCTGTCTCACCTAGAAAGAAACTATTTGGCCCAAGTAGATATACTCGTCGATAAGTCGAGAATGTGGAGATTCATTTTCCTCTCAGTGTTGTTGGTCCTTTGTTCAATAACAGATTTAAAAAATGTAGGTCCGAAAACGACTCTAATTGGCCCTGCTAAAAAACTTCGATTCCTGAATCGCGCTATTGAAGCGTTTTGGCTTTTTTTTGGAAGCCGAGCAGTGATTTGCTGCAGTGATATACTCAATATTAATAAGAATTCAGGACCACACGTAGAGGATATATAGCCGTTACTTTTACAATGCAAGCAAAGTAGTTTACATATGCTTTTTGACCTACACCTTTTACGACCATACGTAATCTTTCCTCGTATTAGGACTTCGGGGTAAAGAACACAGTATTTTTTACTACTTATTTGTAGCCTAAGTAAAGTTTAGTTACATAGTGTATATCTATGGATTTTCCTAATTTTTTGCCTAATAAATTATTTTATTACTGTTTATAAATTTTGTTATCAGGGGTATAATGAATAAAATAACTATTGACAGGTAATTTTATTTTAGTACAAATGTTTCATAATCCAAAACCATGTACCGTTAACATGTTTACTTAGATATAAAATCTAAAATTTTATAGGAATAATGTATTTCGATATTAAAATTAACACCTTCCTATGAAATTTTCTTAGAGTTTCGTAGAATGTATTGGACAGACTTTAGGTCTCATAGAATCACAGGTACATTTTGCACTCACTAATTTATTTTCAATATTTTCCACTAACATTTTTACATGACAAATTGGTACCATGTCACAGTCACAACCGGTGGGTAAGACCTCTCGTACACTCTTTGCTTTATCTTTGTTTAATTCATTTTTTGCATGGTTATCAAAGCCTTCTAATGGCGTCGCGAAACAAATTGAGTGTTTAAATTGATCACTGTTCATATTATGGGATGGCATTTGCGAGCAACATTCACACCAGTCCAGTGGTGCTTCGGTGTTAGAATAATCAGTATCTAAGCTTATAATATCTTTTATGGTATTCATCGATGTGTGGGCCATATCAAGACACTCTCTTGAAATTTTAAGAATTATATCTTCTTCCCCGCGAAAACTCACTGCTATTTCACAATCATGTTTTGAATCAAGCTTATATAATTTATGTTTTAACATATTATGTAAATACAAATCTTCAGTTATGTCGGAAAATAATGCAGTATGACAATTATAACAATTTTCTCTAGGGCAACTTTTCATTATATAGGATACTTTTTCATAGTATTTATCGTTCGGCATAAATTTCTTTATGATACTATCCATGTTACTACTATCAGCTTGTAAAATAGACTTCGTGCAACAGCAGGCTCCTAATGCAGTATCACATGAGCAATCTATGGTATAACCAATGTAAGGCTTGCAAGGTAAATTATCAATATTCTTACTGCTAGTACCGTTTGTTTCAATAACATTTTCATTCTTCTGGTTGTGGAGAGCAGCGTTCATTAGATTGCAGTTGTGATCATTTGTCACGAGCTCTGACGGTTGATTAGTTTTAATTTCATTGGTACCACCGTTAATTCCAGCATCTAAATTGAAATCTACTTTATTACAGTATACTTGATCTCTTATTAATGGTTTCGTTTCTTTTTTTTTAAAAATAGTCAAGTCTTTTGTAGTTTCTTCAAATTTATTAAAATGACAAGGGTATTCATTAATGGGAATTGATGTTCTTTTCTCTTCACCGTTTTTACCTGAGTAAGAATTTACTATACCAGTTTTATCTTTGTCGACCATTGATATTGTATTGTTAGTACATTCAATGTTTTTACATACACATTTGGATGCATAAGGCAAGTCGGAGTTTTGAGTATCAATTCCATATGAATTTGTTAATTTTCCTACTTCCAATTCATTTTTTCTGAATAACTCAGAGTCAACTTCTTTAACACAACAATTATTGTTAAATGTTTTTGTACCCAAAGACTTCAAATCCTTGAAAGTTTGGTATGTTTCCAAGGGGCTACATGATTTTGTCTCCATTCCTGGTACTTGTGAGGAAATATTTTCTTTAACTATTACCGATGTCTGTGGGTTTTGATAGCGGCGACCGTTCATTGTTATATTTTCATTATTCTGATTATTTAAAACATCAGTGTCTTTTTCAGGTAATTCATCTTTGAAATAAACTTCTTCGCTATCTTTAACTTTTAATCCAGAGCTTTTGCATCCACAAACATCTTTCAAACGTTTAAAATCACCCTCTATCAAATTGCAAACCTTATTCAATAATTCAGGTACAATCTTTTCATTAGACTCAGTCGAAATACACGAACATTGCACGCGTTTTATTTTAGTTATTAAATATTCTTGTAGTAAACCATAAGCTCTATTCCAACTTCCTTGAGAGTTTTCTTCATTACTTGTACATTTGCAAGCAATTTTATTGCTGCTGTCCGTAATAACTTGTTTAATTCTTTTCAGTATAGTATTAAACAACTTTTCTTCTTCTGCTGGTGGAATGCATGTTGAATTACATGAATTATCTTTGAATTGTTCGAGTTTCTTCTTAAGGTGCTCTTCCAATAAGTGAAATGTATTCTTTTCTAAATCTATCGCATCATCTAAATTATGTTTATAGCAACATACACAACTTTCTGCCACGTTTATATTATCTTCAAAACTTTGAACGTCAAATCCTTTGTCTCCGTTTTGCTGGGTTATTGAAGCAACTTCAACATAATTTTTCAGCTCATCAAAGTTTACTTTACGCTCACAGGACCGCATTCGGCTTAATTTGGTGTTGGTGTTTTTATTTTTAATAATGTCAATGTCTTTGCACATTATTATCTTTTCATTTTTTGTTTTGCCTAAGGTATCTTCTACAATATTTGTTTTACTAATACCTTCCTCTTTAGATTCTGTAATTTTCGTTTTGTTTCTTCCTCCAACCATGTTAGCTACATTGGTATTTGTATCAATAATATTGGCTCTGTGTATATTGCTGCCATCACGATCAGAGTCTAACCCCGTTCGATGTTTTTCATATAATTTGCTTTCTTTATCGGTATACAAAACATTTGTTTCATTGTTAGTGTTCACATCAGTAAGAGTTACCCCTAAAAACTTTATATCATAGCCGTCGTTACTAGGAAATATTTCTGATTTCTTTATTTGGCTTTCATTATTTTTGCTTTGCAAATGTTTAGGCACTTTAGATGAATCTTTTTGTTGTCCTGATCCACTGATAGAGACTGCAGCTCCATCACCAGCTTTTATTTTCTCTTTTTTAGATGTGAAATCTTCGCAACGATATTTGTAGGGCATACATTGAAAAGGTTCATTAAGTGAGTCGGATGTTCTTCCACAGATACATTTGCAAAAATCTTCGTTATTTTTATCTAAATTTATCGCTCCCATGTATTCTGATTCAGTTGGTGCAATAAAACCAGCATCCATAGTAGTTGATTTAATTTTAGCGTTTGTGTCTTTTTTTTGATTGATGTCTGATGAACACATACCAGTCATATTATTGTCAGTATCTTTCTTATAACTAATAGGCTTACTAGAATCATTGTGCATGTGTTTTTTGTTATTCAATTTACACATTCCTCTCTCTGGAAAAAAAATACAATGTGGTATTTCATTTTCGGACTCCTTTATAGTTTCACATGGACTTAGATCAGATTTCCACTTCGTAAATGTTTCTAGAAGCTTATCTATCGAAGTGTTTGAAGGAATTTTGTGAAAACATACGCAATTACTTTGACACGCTTGCTGCTCTAAAGACTTGCTATTCGATCGAGTTGAAATATCTTGGGATTGTAAACCAGAATTGATTGGTTTTGTCTGTGTCACACTGTTTGACATCGGGGGTAAAAAGCCTTTCCAACCTTCTTCTGATGTTAAGTTCTTTGGAATTTTGTTTTGTTTAGCTAGTTTGCTGGGATTTTTTTGGGAGCAGATGCACATATTTATAGCGTAAGTTTGTCCAAGCTTCTTTAGTGGCTTGACGGTTTTAGCAGATACACTGTTTTGAGTTATATTGGATTTTGGTCCCTTCCTCAGGCTGTTTGATTCTATTAGTTTCTTTTTTTGAGTAATCGGTTTGCTTACATTCACGTAATAGCTTGACTGATTAGTTGCTCTGTTGGGTTTTTGCTCTTTTTTGCCAATCATGTCATTAGTTGCGTTGACATTAACAAAATTCTCTTCGTGAATGTCGGATTTTCCTGCGATCTAAAAAGTCAGTTAATATAATGTATCACTATCTTACCTGCTTGTATACGTTCAAAGGAGCTCATTTCTAATAAACTCGATTATCCAAAGGGACAAAGCTAGATTACGCGTTTATTATTAGTGTGAAAACAAGGCGTGATCTTATGTATGTATAAATAGGCTCTAAGCTATCCTACTTTGAATCATGTTACACTTACTAACCGGACTTTGCTGCACAATTTTTGTTATCTTCTCTTCCATTAACTTCAAATCTGCTTTTTTTATATACTCCTTAAATTTATTAAAAATATTGTTGAAAATGTATAAGTTTTAAACTTATATACATACGTTATAATCTATATATACATATATATAAAACAAAGTTGGGTTAGTTACATCATTTATAACTCAAGTACGGTTGGACCGATTTTGATGATCTTTGATTTGTTGGATTTGCTCCGCCCCGAATAGCAGATAAATATTAAAATATTAGAAAAAAATTATGACAAAAATTGATTTTCTTATACATAGATGTAGCTAATGATGGCCAATTAACAATACGTTGGCAGCTCGCGTCATATGCATGTCAAGGCGGTACGAAGTTCGGTGGGTCAGCTAGTAATATATTTATTATTTTATTAAATATTAACCTTTTTCAGATCTTCAATCTGCTTTCGAAGTTGTGTCACGTCCTGCATCGCTTGTCGCCAATAGGCGGGCGTATTGGCGGGAGTGATCGGGCCGTTCACTGGGCCAGTCAACGTCGCCGGGCTCATTAGAGCCTGGTACAGTTTTGTTGTCTCCTTACCACCGCCAGCTTTATAATAAAACAAAACTATTTACGAATGCTGTTTAAACCTGAGTCATCATCATCACCTTTGGCAGGACACTGCTAGAGGCATAAACTGATTATGTTAAGTTATGCCATGCGGTTAATGAGCACAATATATTCTTAACTTAGTTTGCTATATTCAACCGATTATTTTTAGCTTTTTAAAGAAGTTCATACATTTGTCTGGTGGCTCGCATTTACAGGGTGGCGGACCAGAGGAGACAATATCCCTGGCTTGCTTTGTCAGCTGATCGGCTCGTTCCTCGAACAGCTGCTCCGCCAGTTTAGTGGCCAACTTTTGTGCTCGACGTTCTATGGCCCGCTCCTGCCACACCTCATTCTCGGCCTCTCCTGAATCCGGTATCTTTCTCGCTGTGTCAGCGCATGATTGTCCAACCCACTAAAATATTTAAAAAAATCCTTGGATTCAACGTACTTAGCTGTGATTATATGTAATCTAGAACGAATAAGTTTGATATCGAATCTAACCTTAGCATGATATTTTTGTATAGATATCGCAATAGCTATATCAAGTTCCCCGCTCAGCAATCGGGCGAAGTAATTCTTTAAATTACTCTTCACTATACTAGCTCGATCCCAGTTATGCTTGTCCTCTAGACATTTCAGCAGTTGACACGGCATCTGGGAGCCAGTCTCACCCATCTCTGATTGCAAGCCACTAAACAGATCTACCAACAAGTTGGACAGTATTCTACTCCGCAAAGAAGTACAAGAACAGGTCTCCTGAAAAATTGTTATCTTTAGACAGCATTTATTCAATGCCGGATACATAATATTTTATAGAAATTATCACAGAGATAAGCGATAATCATTATTATGAGCACCGCTTGATGACTATACAATAAGCATGCAGAATATTACATAGCAAATTATCAACTATATCGTTTTAATACAGTAACAATCAGGTACTAATGCTACTGTACGCATTAAGAAAACTCGAAGTTTAATACTAATGTATTGATATACCAATATTTTATGTTCGGATGTGCATTGACAAAGAGCTGCCAGAGAGGCGGTCCGTTTCACTTCCACTGTAGCGTCAACTGGCAACTTGCAACGACACTCGGTGACTTTTTCTTTAATATTTGCAAGCAGGCCTGTTTTCTGGTTCAGTTCGTCGACACTCTTTTGCATGCGGCTATCGCACATCTCTTTACATCCTTCCAAATCTTCTACCATTCCTATTTTCTCTTGACGCAAATTTTCTAGCTAGAAATTAAACATATGTTTATTAGATGCCTAATCAATGTCAATAACGAAATTAATAAATTATATCTTATCTATATTTCAAGGTTTTACTTCTTTAGTACAGACACGATAGAGCAAACAGAAAATTCCGTGATTAGTGTGTTCTTATGAAGTCATTTAATGGTCTAAGGATTGAAGTAAATTGAGGAAATGTCTGACGGTATGTTTGTGTTTGTCCTAAAATATATTTAAGGTGCTTGGTAAAGTTCTAATAAAAACTTGTATATGTTTATGTGTCCAAGCATAACTATTGTATCGTTGATTCGATCTGCATGAAATTAATTCTTTCGATAGCTTGCGCTAAGAAGAATTGATGGTACCTACACACATCAAAAAAGTCTGAGCAACACCTATAAATTATAAATATTTTTAATTTTTTAGATGTATTTTAAATTATATATTTTATTTTTAAATTAAATGTTATTTCTATGTTATATTTGTATATTAAACTCTAAAAATTTCTTTTAAAAAAATGTTTATTTACAAATAAAAGTTTGCTGTGAATCTGGGTACAAATTTGTATTATATAATAATGGTGAAAATAAACAAAAATATGACTTCTGCGTTAAATTAAACCTTCTGGTCATTTAAATTAAATCTAATACATCGTATTGCCTCCTCGGTCGTTTAAAACTTGCCGGCAACGATTCTGCATGGAGTCAATTAGGTTATTGATTTCCTCCTAGGGCAATGGGTCCCAGTAGAACTTGAACAGGGTTTTTAGCTATTGTTCCGTTAAACCCCCATCAAGATCTTTCAGGACCCTTCTCTGGAGCATATGCCACACATGCTCAACGGGGTTCAAGTCAGTCGTCTTTCTGAGGGATTCTTGCGTCCGAGCGAGACGGACTCAAGAATTTTTTAAAAACACATTTACTGAAAAAACTGCCCGTATATATTTGTTTATCAAAGAGGTTGACTATTCAAAGAAGGTTTGATATTTCATGAAAGTTTAAAACAAAGTAAAAAAAATAATACTAATAAAGTTATATATTTTAGACTTTTTTGGTGTGTGTAGGTATATGAGCTGAATCAACGGAGGGGTTGTTTAAGATATTTTATATAAACATTCCAAAAAGGTTTTTATTTTTATTTGTTTTTAGGAAGTGCTTTATTGAATAAACAAATAATATCTGTTCAATAAAGGATTTTAAATTAGTTTTATTAAATATGCTTAGAATAGTCATATGGACTTATTGCTATCATTAGTGTATTTTTATACAATTTTTAGTTTTTTTTCCTTACTTCACTAATTCCATTGATTGTCAAAATTTACTAGTTGTTACTTTTTCATTGTAACTACATATTTTTTTTAGTGCATGCGATGTTTACCTATAATTGGTTGTGCAATTACTACTTATGTACGTTAATCTGTAGTTAAGCATGAAATATTGTTACAATCGTTGGTAGAACTAATAAATAAAATAAAAATAAAATATATGTATAGTTTTTGAAATACAATAATAAAGAAAAAAATTAAACTAAAAATTTATTGAGTCCAAATTTATCTGGTCCCTTTGTTTAATTAGAGTTTCGATGACTTTATAGTTCATGATGTGGTGTTTTTATAATGCTCATATCCATTTGAAACTTTGCAAATGTAATTCTGATGACAATGCAATATTATGGTAACAACGCTGATCAGATGATGGAGATCAGGATCTGTTCCACAGAACTCCTCAGTAAATTTTCCAATTGAGCAGAAACTTTGCGAGCTTCAATGTTATAAGAGTGTTTTTTCGTTTTTTTAAATCTAATTAAAAGTTAAGTATGTGATAGACATCGCGAGATCTCAGTCCGAGGTGAACCACTAGTTAAAGTCAAACACACCACTTCGCGTTCTGTCATGCACTATTCAATGAGATTGCAATACCACAGCCAGATAGCAGACAAACCACAAACGCAATTTAAAGCTACTGATAGTGACGCTAAGGCGAATACCAGCTGCCAAGCCAACACTTGACCGATCACACAACTGATGTACACACGGCTACACCTCAAGCTATACATTTTCAGTATAAGCTGATCTCGTATTGTGTAGGTTTTCCGTACAATGAGTATTACTTATAGACTAAATATGAGAACTGAAACACTTTTACACAACCCCTTGTGTGATGGTATATTGTGTAACTTTGTATTCTAAAGATAAATAAATAAATAAAATGCGATAGTAATAAATTTGTTGCATCTAATACGCAATCTAGCTTTTAGTAAACGTCCATGACGTAGCGAAGATGCAATATGTATTATTCACAGAAATCAAAATTATGTATTCTTTGGTTCTATTTCAATTTTTTAGTTTTTCTTTAAAAGTTATTGCCGACGCCCGAACTGCATTGAAATTTCTAATCAGCGAAAAACGTCGACAAAATTTAGATAAGACCTGACGAAGAAAAGTCTTAAAAGTTTTACGATCTAAGCCGAGGAATACTATCAAAATAAATAAAACTTACAAAATGCTAATACTGACCTAGGTTCCTAGTTATGTTGTTTGTTCTAAATGCTGGGCTGAAAGCTACGAGTATCAATAATATAATATTGAATTGCAAAAACCTCGGTTTTGATTCGTGCATTTTCAGCGTCCTCCTTTAGCAGCTGTTCGGAGACCTCCGCGACTTGCCTCCGCAACGATGCCAGCTCCGCGCGCATCGCTCGCTCAGTCTCATGGGTGATCATTTGAGATGACTCCAGCTCGCTTTGGAAATTCAACAGCTTGCGACGGGCTTGCTCTTCTTTGAACTGATCAAATGATGTTGAATTAAGTTACTTAGCTTTAATTGAATACCTGTACGTAAACAAATCTTTCTGCGTGCTTGGTCATCTATCATTTTGAACATAGAATTAGACCATTTAAACAGAGCCTTGTGGCAAGTTGCAGCGTTAGCCGGGTAAACGGTTTACTCGCAATTTTCTTCAACGCTGTGCGTATAGCATATTTTTTCGAATGAATAAATCATTTATCAGTGCACGTCCGGGATTAGAACTCGCAACCTTCGAATCGGAAGATGAGATATATTCCACTAGGCCAACACTGTTTGTTTTTGCTTTATGTCAGCGTACGTTTTTTAAGACCACAGTACACACGGCTACACCTCAAGCTATACATTTCAAGTATAAGCTGACCTCACATTGTGTAGGTTTTCCGTACAGTGAGACTGGAAATGTATAGCTTGATGTGTAGCCGTGTGTACCTATATACAAAAATCCTTTCACTTGTTAGTCATATAGCGGTTCGATGTCAATTGTAATGTGGAGCATCAGTTCAGATTACACAACAATTAATAAAGATAATAAGACCTGTAGATCTCTGTCGAGTTGCGCAGCCCTACACATGTGTTCAGCCAAGGCTGCTTCCCCTTGCGCCGCCTCCTCTCTCAGTTTCAACCGGAGGCACGCGCGATTGCACACATCCTTCTCCAACAAAGTCAAAGCGGCACGATCTTTTTCAGCTTTTTCCCCTTTTTCTTTTAATTGAGCAGCTAGAGAATTAATGGTGTTTTTAATTTCATTGCGCTCTTCGACTATTCTTTGAATCTGGAAATAAAAGTTTCTTTATTGTGGTGAGCCAATCGAACCGTAAGGGGATTTGCCAGAAGCAATATATGAATATAATAAAGCAAATAATACTAATAATAATTACCTACGAAAAAACAACACTCCGTGGGAGTGTTGTTTTTTACTCGCGAAAATTAGACTGCTTTCGTTTTAAACAATAGAAAATTTAAAACATACAAAATTTCGTTTTAACACCTACTTCGAACGATCGTGGAAATAATAGTAAATAATAAATATTGATGGACATTTCACACACCGCCAAACTATTTAGCCCCCAAACTAAGAGCGTACTATGGGAACCAGATAACTGATAAAATACTTATATACTTTTTTTTTGTAAAAACATACAGACCCGGAACAAATATCTATAGATCATGCAAACATTTGTTCCGCAGCGGGAATCGAACCCGCTACCTCCTGCGTCTTAGCCAGCTATTCGCCCACTGCGCCACGGAAATCACCATTGAAATCACAATGCTAATGACAATAAAACAATGACAGAGAGACATCGCTTATGTTGATTATGTACCTATAGTGTACCTGGCCCACTCGATGGGCCTATTGGGCCTTTTTTATGATGGGCCTAGCTTAGCCCTACTGTAAATTCTCACACATACAAACTGCGTACGGACAGGCGAGCTTTTTAAAGTAATCAGTTCATTTTTATGACGTTTCTGGGGCCTGAGAACAAGGTAGATTATTAAACTAAGGCGCATTGAAATAGGTATATGCCTTAACCGACGGCATTCGCATCCTTTATGTAAGGTTTCGGTCTCTCTCATCTGATCCATCAGAAAAACTAGACTTAACTCTTGTGCATTTCTTAGAGTTCCGTACCTCAAAAGGTAAAAAAGGAACCCTTTTATGATCACTGTCTTGTCCGTCTGTTCGTCTGTCTGTGCGTGTGTCACCACCGATTTTCTCAGGAACGGATGGACCAAGCAAGTTGAAAATGCCAGATACTGAGGTCTATAGTCCCTATTAGGTGTATAGAAATCAAGATCAGTCAACACGATAAAAAGATATGGGAAAATTTAGATTTTCGCGAAAACTTGTAAGTACCAAAATTTACCTTAATTTTCAACTTGTTTATTTTTTCGGAATTTTCCCTTTACTTTAACCAAAATTGACAATTCTAGGTCAACCGGAAGTACCTTATAGATTTTGGGTCGAAAACCTAGTATATGGTAGTTCCCGTTAACCTAGAATCACGAAATTTGGAAATAAGCAAGCTCTTACAGCACAAATAAAGGTAAAATTCCAAAAAAATAAAATAGTTGAAAAGTAAAGGGTGTCCCCATACATACAGAGTTGACACCAATTAAGATAGTCCTGGGTTCTCATACAATTTATTATAGATAACGATACGGAACCCTTCGTGCGCGAGTCCGACTAGCACTTGGCCGGTTTTTTTTAAGTTGACACCGAGAATATCATATAACTTTTTAATAATATTTAAAACTGACCATCGAATTGATTTTTAATAGTAAGTAGACAGGCTTCTAACTTGTTTAGTTAAATCGTCTTCCTTCTCTTGAGCAAGGTCGAGGCGTCTCTGGTAGCCTAACTCTAGATCTCTCCAGGCGGCTTCAGCTCGCTCTAACAGCTCGACTCGCTCAGCTTCTCTTCTGGCCAGCATGCCGGTGCGCGAACGTAGTTCCATCGTGGTGTTGTCGACCGCTGCCAAACGTGCCACACAAGCCGAATCTAGGCAACATGCCTGTAACATCAAATGAAGAGTTATTACAGACAACTAAGTGTTGACAACAACACCTTGTTAAATAATACTCATGCATAATAGCTTTAATTCCAAAATAAAAACATAAAATGAGGACTTACAGCATCAATTTTATCCATAATGCCCTTATCTTGCGCCTTTGGTTTTTTTACCGCATTGCGCGCAGTGGGCGAACTCTCTAATCGCATCACTATTTTGGTTTCCACAGGCAACTTGATGACTGGCTCGATAGAGGTCGAACCGAAACTCATAGAATGAACGTTCTTTGAATATTTCGATTCCTGGGAACTTTTAACGGATACTTCTTCTGGTGTGCTGATGTTGGACAAAGCAGCAGTGCGTTCTTGATCTCTACTGTTTTCCTTTTCAATAAACCTGGAATAGCATTACGTTATTATGGTTGTATGATCTACGTAGTGGATACATACCTTAGTTATAAATAATGGGTTGTGCAATGTGCATTTTGATTGAATATTATTGAATGCCTAGTTAACCACAATAATTATATCATACACATAGCTTAAGAAGGGTATAACTAACAACATAGAACTTTTAAATTAGTCAGTAGATTTACTAGGTAAATTATAACAGTTTGAAACAACATCCAGTGTTTTCGTTTAGTGAGGCGTTCAAGAAAACCAGCGCTCAGTAACATTACCAAACCCGAAAAAAAGGATTAAAGCCGGACAGTCCACTAAAGGCGCTCATCAGTACAGATACTCGCCGCAGCCTGCGCCAGAGCCTCAAGTGGAGTACTTACAAGACATTGTAAGCCATAGTATTGTTACGAGCTGGGGGTTCGGGATAAAATAATGAGAATCGATCTAACCAAAATAACACTTTTATTCAATACTAAAACGATGAATACACGAACTTGGTCACACGTAATCACAACACACTAATTCACACCACTGTTGCACCACTTAAAGTCACCGAAATGTTCGCACGTATAGCCAAACCCAGACTGACTGTCCGGTCATCTCTCCAGCCTATTTACATATATCGCGCACAATTCACTACACTAGAACGATCTCGAACGTTCCAGGAAAGGATCGGTGTTTCGACAGAATGACCACTCCCCATCCTGCGCAACCGCAGACAAAAACACAGCATGCAGGTATATTCCATACCAAGTATTACGTATTCCGTGACACAGCAGGAAAGTCGAGAGCTATCGAGAAATTTCGACTATTTCCTATTGTGTAACAGCCTCGGCATAACAGTATTTTTCAAACTTTCGCGATCACTGTACATAATCCACCTGTACAGTCCACCCGTGACCACGGCTGTTTGTAACATAGCCGAAACGTCGGGATAACAAATAAAAAAGGTACATACGCGATAAATACCCGTTTAAATCAGTAATTATTGTAAACCATGCCACATCTAACTATTCTGATATAAACGAATCTTATAAATAATGCACCTAAACCCATTGCAACCATTCAGATAACTGGCGTTTAATTATAAAATAGATTTATGATATGAAATATTAATGAACAAGAAAAATGTTATGATTCCAGGAATCTTACATTTACCGCGATAGTTCAATAAATTAAATGACCTACGTCAGCGATTAAATTACTAAATATGATTTAGGTATTTTAAAAGGCATAGTTTTATATCAGCTATGCACTGGTAATTACAAAAAGTATAGTTGCATTTTGCTTATTAATTTGAGAATGGCGGCGATTCTGTTGTTTACACTGACTAACTAAAATTGTGTAAAATACGAACGGTCTTATTTTGTTTACACTAAAGATCAAATTAGAATGAAATTTAAAGTAACATTACTAAAACTAAGTAATTTTTGTTATGATGGCATGTTTGCGGACTAGTTTTAGTGATCAATCAAATTGGCGTTGACTAAACGCCTTCTTATTTATAAATACTTAAATTTAGAAATATCACTTTAAATGTCATTCTAATTTGATCTTTAGTATGAATTCGTATTTTACACAATTTTAGTAAACAACAGAATCGCCATCAATATTTATATATCAATGATAATAAATATTAGAACCACAGAGTAAGATGCAAAACATATTGAAGAGGCGTGGATGAAAACAATGACGCGGACACGGCGGTGGAAGGCGCAGACCTCAGCAGAGGAGTGAGAATAGTGGTATGAGCGCGCGTCACGTCTGCGCCACGCCACTTCAATGAATTTCGTGCCATATGTAAGCCGAGCCTTAAGCCAAGCGTTGGCGTCAATACCAAGATCTATTTCCATTGTTTATTGACGCATTTGAGTAATGCGCGGAACTACCGAGGGCAAATGCAAATAAATTTCCAAATACCAGGAAAATAAGGAATCTATTATTTCAAGATCTAATCATACTTAACGTTTCCGTTTATCACAAATAAAAAGTGCTCGGAACCACCGAGGGCACATGATTTTCTATTTTCCTGGTATTGGAAATCATTTTCCAATACCAGAAGCAGAGAATCTTTTATTTCAAGGTCTACTCGTTTACATAACATTTTAGTTTGTCAGGCATACAAATTTGGTTTATTATAAATATTTTGTAGGTATGCAATGGTGATTTATCATTTCAGATTTCGACAGGTAGGTAACTTTTTAACAAAAATATAACCGACTTCAGATAAAAGAAAAAACAAACTACTGAATTGATTTTGACGAAATTTCAATGTGAGCAACCTGAAAGTATATCCTTATAAAAACTGTATAAAATACATTATGCACCTCTATAAAATTTGAGGGTTGCCCTCGATTTTTTTTGGATCTCATCATCAGATCCCGACTTGGTGCAAATGGGACCACCTGAGAAGTATTCCTTTTCTTTCTAGCTCCAGGCGTCTTTGAGGACCTTCTCCTTTTATTGAAGTCGGTGAAAAAGAGGTAAAGTATTAACAAAATAATATAATAATAACTACAGTCAATTCAAATAAAAAACAATAATTTCAGACTATGTTATAATAATATTTTTTCATCATGTGCCGAGCTCCCAGGCCCTTTTGTCATGAAGGTACCTAGTCATTGATCGTAAAGTAAGTTATCTTTAACTTTATCTTATTATCTTTATCTTAATATATAAAACAAAGTCGGGTTTGTTCGATCACTTACAGCTCGAGAACGGCTGGACCGATTTTGAAAATTTTTAATTTTTTGTATTTGTCTCCGTCCCGAATAGCAGTATAACTATTAAAATATTGGAAAAAAATCACGCAAAAGGATATCATGAAGAAAAATCATTTTCTCATACATTGATGCAGATAATGATGGCCGACGTATATTGACAGCCAGCGTCATATGCATGTCAAGGCGGTACGAAGTTCGCCGGGTCAACTAGTTAGTTAATAAATAATGTTTTAATAAGTTCAAATGACAGTTTGTATTGAATTTCAATAAAAATAAGTCACATAAACATTAACAAGAATTCAATGAGATGGTACGAGATAAGCAGATGCTGTAGCAATATCCATCATTGAATTTGGGAATTCTATAGCCGTCTCAGTTTGCATTCGTAGCTAATCGCTTTCTGTCTTCGCCTGCGTAATCTCGGTCGAAAGCAACCGGTTGGCAAGTGTGGAAAGTTTTATAAGCCGAACTTGAAAGTAAAGCCGAATTCGGCCTTGTTGTCATCTTTGGGTAAATTCAAAACTAATGTTTTGAAATAGTCGTAAATACTCGGATAGTCTATGCGGCAATTTTGGCTCCAATAAGAATATATAAGTATCATATTTTAAAATAAACCTTTGTTGTATAAATAAGAAAACGCCACGTTACGTAGTTTGTATTTTGTATGGACATGAAATTTTAAATCTGATCTAATGAGACAAAAGACGGTGTAACTCTGCTTAACCCGTCAATACATTTTTAATCGTTGTGTTACCCAGCAAGTTTATTAGTATAGTGGCGGTTTATTGGCTGCCGGAGCATTCAAACGTGCTGCCTTCCCTCCGAAGCGCAGAAGCGGTAAGTGGTAAATACCACTAGCAGTCACCTATCCACGTAATTGATCACGCAGAACGTTGCATAACCCTGTTGATCTGCTAAGACCATACAGGCAAGCTGGACACATTTGTACTAAAGCAACTGTCTTGAGTTATTTTTGGCCGAATGCTTTTGCTTAGCAAAAACAGCTGCATCGTAAAGGTCGTCACTCACTATAACAGCACCGCTCCACAGCAATGGCCCTGCCAGCACTGCCTCGAATACATCCAACCGCTAGCTCGCCGTTCACGGGCCGCTTACTAGTTTTCGGTGATCCAGATGATGAGATTTCAGAGTCATCTATTCAAAAGAGCAAATACTTCACAGATACACCGACCTCGGCGAGGTCAACGGGTTCCTTCAGTTGCCGACAAGGTAAATACATGTACTAGTGAGTGATGACCTTAAGGTTTGGAAGATACAATTGGAATGTAAAAAGTGTAAAAGGTTCGTACTGGTAGAGGCTGCCTGCGTCGCAGTGGCCGAGCTGTTGCCAGGCGAGCACGGCGCAGGCGAGGTGCCGCTGCTCACTCGAGTCACCGATCATTGCGGCGTCGGCGCTCACGTCTCGCTCGCAGGCCAGTCGCGACTGTGCAGCTTTTATCGCCCCCTGCATTCAAACGCACAGTGCATTCACATTATATTATCTCCTGATATAGCCTGGGCCTGCTGTCCAAAGCCGTAATCGGAATCTAAATTATGTTTCCAGCAGGCTCACATGCACGCAACTGCATAACTTTATCGACTCAATATGTCATGTCATGACATATTGATGTTTCCATATCAGATAAAAATATTACGATGCTATGAAAAATTATGTCTCCGATGCATTGCGAATCGCGACATAAACTGATGTAAAAGTTTTGAAGTTTAAAGCCCATAAATCTGCAAAACACAATTCAATATTTTTTGACTGAAACTGAATTTAAATGCTAGTTGGGCTTAACCATGAGCTAAACCCGAAGCATCATCATCATATCAGCCATAGAACATTCTCTGCTCAAAATAGGCCTCCCCAGATATCCAGAGCGCCCGATTTTGTGCCATCTTGGCCTCCACCCAACAGCTCCCAGATACACATATCAGGTCGTCTTTCCATTTTGTGGGGGGTCACTCAAGAACCTTTCTGCCCCATCGACCGTCAATTCTTCAAACAACGTACCCTGCCCACTGCCACCGAATACGAATAATTTATTCGTTTGAAAAATCAACTTTTGTCACTAAATGTGCCTGTGCCTACAGACCGTGGAAATCTTAGCATTTTGAAACCTTGTAGCTATCTAGTTATAATGACATTGAAGATTGTTGGGGCTTGTATTACCTGGAATTCCTAGATTTGTATGTTCCACCGATATTGCGTCAATAATAAATTAACGCTTCAGTGCGAATTTTCAGCAAAAACTGTTTCTAAGTTCTTTTGTTACGTGTTTGAACTGTAAGTGAAATATCGTATTCGCTTTTCAAATTGTATTAAGTATCTTAAAAAAATTAACTTTAAAACACTTTGAAACGTCAATTTTACTGCGTGTTCCTTCGCGACCCAGCCAGGAAAGAAATGCAAGAAACAAGGCTGTTCTTTTCAATGATCCTTTTAGAACAATATATAAAATAAATTACGTCTAAATATAAACAAGTAAATTTTGTTAGGTACATATCAAGTTGGTGCAATTTCAATCCCAAACTTCTCTATCATCTAAATAATGCGATATGTTATAGTAGGCTTTTTTATAAAGATTTATATAAGTATGTTTTATCACGAGTTTGTATTTATATTTTAGTATTGTTTATTTAAAGAAGTAATTTGATATTAATAAGTGAATAATAGTAGTAGTAGGCTTTTTATATAGATTTTGTTTAACTACATTTTTAAACTTGTTAATTGTCAATTTTTGTACATCACTTGGGAGCTTGTTACAAAAGCTATAAGCTTCATGGAGTCTACATCTATCTGATTTAAACAACAGTAACAAACAGCATATTGTTTACCTTTATATCCATGGTAGGATTCTTTTCCAGTGCTTTCGAAATGTTCCAAATAATGAGAGTACTGAGAGATGTAGGTTTTGTTACTTCGGCCATATTATTATTGCATTTAATTGGGTCATTGCTTTTTGTCAGATCCTGTAAACGGGCATAATTCAAACAAGATATAATAATCTCGCTCCCGCCGATTGCGCTAGCAAACGGGGATGAATGGCAATTGATTTTGACAGATATAACATTAAATAGTAGCATATGTCTCAATCCAGTCATATAATCTAACTGTATACCAAACTTCATCTAAATCGGTCCAGCCGTTAAGTCGTGAAAATGCAACAAACAGACAGAAGTTAAAAGTTAATTCTCAATTTAAAATATTAGTATGACTGTAGCCGTGAGCAATCACGAGGTAGAATTCTCTGTATCTTGGATATCGAGAATTATCATGGTACCACAATAACCAGACCCCGTAACAAATTTTCCCTATATTAGCATATCATGTAAATATTTTTGACCATTCCCGCATGCTCATATTGAGTTCTCCTTTCCCGCAGCGAGAATTAATCTCGCAACCTCTCGCGTCTCCGTCCACCTCGCCACAGAGGTTGTCAAACCAATTCACAAACTTCCACAAACTACTAGAAATGTAAAAGGTCAGATTTAGCAGGTGTCAAAATTCTACTAACGAACCAAAGAACCAATTGATACAACATCGTGGTGTCGAAATATTGATCCAGGATTTACCAGTGTTTCTGAGTGTAATTTTTCAATATAAAGTGAAACTTGGTGTTTATTATTTTTATACTCATGTTTATAGTATGTGTTTATATTATGTTTATACTCTTAGGTCATCAGAAAACTTAATACTCAGAACTCCTTCGCACAGCACTTCCTTTTACAGCGCTTTTTTTACTATCTCGCCTGTGGTATGCTCTGCCCGAAGAAATAAGACGGTCATCCTCCTTACACACCTTCAAGTTGAACGTGAAACAATATTACTTGCCGATGTCATCTTCCTAGCGTTATTTATTTACTATTTAAGTATTTTATCTGTTAGTATAGTTTGCTATTTTCATATACCTATATATTAGTCTATTTTATAAGTATTTTAAGTATTAGGAATCATATTTTTTTTTATTATACCTTATATATTATTATTATATGTGTAAATGTATCCTCTAAAGTATACCTATAGTGGATATCCCTCTATAGAATATCGTAAATATCGCTCCATTCAAAGGTTGCCTGGAAGAGATCGCTTTCAGCGATAAGGCCGCCCATTGTATTGCCTAATTTATTCTAGCCCAGTACTTATTTTTATATTATTGCTATTTGTGTGGTAATTCAATAAAGAGTTATCTATCTATCTATACGGTCTATCTAACGGAATCTAAGGAACCTATCTAACGGAACCAATATTTGCCACAATGTGATTGATTTTTCGATTTCTTGTATAGACGTTCGAACAAAGTTATTACGGCATGCAAAATGATATAGGTACGTCAAATCAGGTCTATTAGATTTCCTTGAGAAAGACCATTAAGTATGAATATACATAAGTAGTGTTAATTTTACATGTTTGGTAGAATGTGTTATATCGTTGTAAATGGCACCAAAGTTATGTAATAAACTAGCGGACCAATCCGCAGCTTCGCACGCGCAGTTTTTCAATAAAAACATTACCCTTCTTCTGTGCAGTTGGGTAAAAAGTAGCCTGTGTCACCTGGGTATAGTATAGCTTCCCAACGGTGAAAGAGTTTTTTAAATCGGTCCAGTAGTTTCGGAGCCTATTCAATGCAAACAAACAAACAATAAAATCTTTCGCCTTTATAATATTAGTACGTACAAATGGCTGTTTTTTATTCTATCCGTAAATTGAAACACTGAAGCAGATCCACATTCTCTTTCCATAAATTAAAATGAAAAGTTCGATATAAATAATTCTCTGCGTAAAAAATGAAGTGAATCTGAAACATTCCGGTCTTTGACGGACACCTTGGCTATATTCACTCGTATTTAGATTCCAAACATAAGGCGGCTTGCGCAACTATGCCTAAACGTATTTAGCAGCTAAACATGTTTAAATTTGACGTATCTGTATGACCATAATACTATATATTATCAAATCATACAAAATATCAAATTTAAACATGCTTAGTCGTAAATACGTTTAGGGATCGTTGTGTAAGCTGGGCAAAGGATTGTTGAAACACCCCGTAAATTAAATTAGTGGTTAAAATGGACATAAAGCTAACATTTTGCACATATATATATATACATATATATTTATATGTATATAGAATAAATGTCTTCACGAATCTTCATCCTCCTCCAACACCGCTACAACAACATCCACGAGGATCCTGGAAAGATGCTGAGATCAACCCAAAGTCCTACTCCGTTATTTCAAGGAGTTTTCAAGTTTTAAGTTATTCAAAGACGGCTGGGGTCAGGTTAGAAGGGGGGTAATGCACAATACAACCCAATGTGGTGAGTGCAGATCTTATTCCCTCCACTCTAGAATTAGAATAAGAAGTCTTCAAGGGGTCAACTGAGGGCTTACCTTGGCAGTTTTATGTGCTTCAATGCATTGCCGACCATCCCGTTGTTCTGACATTCTGATGCAATATCTCACATTAACCATAAAGTTTTCTCAGCGATTATTTATTTGTTTTTAAAGTCAGCATTTGTAAAGTAGTAATTAATACCGAATTCGTACCTGAAAACACATCATAAAAATTTAGACACCATGTTTTTTTAGAACTCTTGTCATATCTCTAGCAAGCACTGTCAATATCTTCTGTAATTTTTTAATTTATGAGTTTCAGCATGATTAAAGAGAATTTATGTCTAATTTATATAAATGGTCTTCAGACTTTTTGTTTCTACGCATAAACTTTACAAGAAATTTGTAGTACGAATTCTTTGATACTTTAGTACGCCAGATTTGTTTTTATTGCTCTTGTTTTACAGAATTTACGAGTGGCGCATTCGCCAGATCTGTACACACCCTTAGCAAACCACGCGTTCGAATCAGCAGGCAGAAGATATTATATTATAAGTATGTATTTACAAAAAAAAATGTATTTACACCTGTATGCCTCAAGTTGATGGACGCAGGGCAGTGCACTGTAGGGCATGTTTCTAACGTTCGTGAGTTTCGTGACCTACGAGGCAATGCTATGGTTACCACTTAACACCTTGCTTGTTCCATATTGTAAAAAAACAATAACATGTTAAGTGATTGTAAATTTACCCCTATATCTTATTCAATTCAGTTTTCTATGTGGCACACATTATCATCATTATCAGCCATAAACGTCCACTGCATACGTTGGATGCAGGTCGCACAACATCGGTGGCTATGGAATAAAGGAGGCCTATGTTCAGCGGTAGCACAAATTCTGATAATTTTTTTGCGTTATTTTAAATACGAAAATAAACAAATTAAATTCTAAAAGCATCTCCTCGAAACCTCTTTACTAAAATAACAACAAAGCTGGAAATTATTCCAGCATGTATCGTATTAACGAGCAAGGAAACAATTTCAAGTTAAGCAATCTCAAGCAAATGTTTTGAACAATGAAATGACGTAAAATGAACAAAATACATCGTCACCGAATATTAACACTGGCAACGATAACAAACGGAGCTAAAAGTTACACAGGTAGGTGCTGTGAAATTTTGTTAATGAAGTTCACAAAAGGTGAAACTTGCTTACTTCCTAGTATTCGGTGGCAACCTGGTGCTCATATAATGTATTGAGATGAGGTAACCCTACGCCATTTTATATGTATATATTTTTAGGGTTCCAGACCAAAATAGTAAAAAAGGTGTGACTTTGTCTGTCAATCTGTCCGTCCGTCTGTCATGCGCGTGCATATGAAAAGGAACAACTAAGTTTGTTAACCTAAAACATTTTTGAAGTGAAAACTTCTTTAGGCACGTTGGGCATTTTTGAGATGGCAATAAACCATTGAACTCGCGACACTGTTACCGTTACCGACACCTCTGTAAATAAGAATCTGTAGTCGTGTAGTAGAATAGAAGAATGTGTGTCTGCTTTTATTCAAGTTTGCACTTCTGTCGGCATTCCCGGAGTGCCACTTTTTTTTAGATATCTGTCTTACCGGTGGCATAACTAAATGGCCCTAATTAGTTAATATAAATAAACCTGTCTAGATTCACCCTCAGTGCGCGAGTCTCTTACTTGACCGGTCTTGTTTTTTGCAACGCCGTGACTTTAGCTAAGTTACGTCCATGAGTTTATGCGAGCGCTTCGACCCATAAGTACCCAATTAAATGATATATCTTAGGTGTGCCTTCGGAACGTGATAAACAACAAGTCTATCAATATTCTCACACCGAATAAGTACACGTAAAAAAATACCTATAGTCGTCAACAAAGCATCATAGGTACCGATTAGATTAATCTTGCTCGACAATCGAGAGCAAAATAATCAATGTCAATGTAGAGTTCCGTTACGTGAATGGACAAGAGTACAAATACATAGGTTATGAGTCTTGGTTTATTTATTCATATCGATATAAAGGCATTAAATAAATTGACATGTAGGTACACACGCTTAAGTCGTTGAATATTTTTACTATGTCAATAGTTAAGTAAAGGTAGATTGATCAAGCAAAACTGATTGAAGGCCTCTGCGTGTTTACCTTTAAAATTATTTATGTCTCTAGTTTGTGACTTGGCGATGGATTCTAACAATAAGTACACAAATGGAAAATTCTTGATCGAGGTTTTATTCTCGATCGACAAAGATATTAACTGCATGTCTTGGATTGCAAATAGCTATATTTATTAATCTACAATACTACCAATTTTCAAAGAACCTTGACATTTAGCATCAAAAAGCTACCTCATGAATGAACTAAACAATCATATCAGCAAATTGCTGTTATCATTAAATTATTTTAGTGTTTGGCCTTTTGAGCGTAACTTAATTGCGCATATTAGACTCCATACAGATATACCTACCCATCGTACAAAAGAGCAACACAGGTGCGTCAGAATATATCACGCGGTCTCAATTACCTACCTACTATGTGCGCGATCCTTAAAGCATTGTCGCAGACAGTCTGATGACCCCGCTACAAAAACCCTTTGCTGATTCGCACAAGTAATTTTTTATTTATATTAGTCGACAAAATCCACATCTCTTTAATATGTATAATAAGAAATTCATAAGTGTCTATCTTACAGCCAATAACGGATTTACATTTCCTATCTGTTACAACTATCGACAACAACGGCGACAAGTTGTAAAGAAACCCGCCATCCTGAATGACTGGAATGGAACCCAAGGGTTGACACTTGTGTCCATTCCAGTCTACGCGGGTAATGAATGTCGATAATGATACCAGATCGAAAATTGAATGTATGATTTACCTATTTATTAATTTTGATTGTGATAGATTTAGGTTCAAAACTCTTTATTAGTACTTCATGACTCCAAAGGCACCTCTTTTTACTGCGCAGAAGGAGGGTTAAGTTATTAGGGTGTCAGTACGTGTGTATGGATTGATGTATGTAAGTATGTGTGTATGTCTGTTCATTTAGCGCATCCTGTAGGCTAAACGGCCTGACGTATTTTGACACATGAGGTTCATTGTAATTCTCTGAATCACTAGAGTGACATACGAATACATGCTACATCTCGATCAAAATCTCGTATCTAAATGAAGGTATTTAAAATACCATTCCAAATACTTATAGGTACAAAGTATTAGTTGAAAGTAAAAATATTTAATAATAGCTTCCGCCAGCGGATTCGCACGCGTTGTTTGTCTACAAAAAGTAGTCTATGTGTCAATCCAGGTTATAATCTATGTACATACAAATTTCATTCAAAATTCAGCCGTCATGACGTGAAAGAGTAACAAACACCCACACATACATACATCCATACAAACGTTCGCGGTTATACTATTAGTGGGATTAGATATTCAGCTCTCACGACCCAACCAACGAACAAAGGGTTTGCACTGTCGATTCTCATTTGCCGCCGTATGATTTTATCATAAGCTTGCAGTGCACAATAAAACCTATAATAATGGATAGAGAACAAAATATAAAAATATGAATCGATGCGTCTAGTTTCCGAGATAATTGAAGGTACATTACGTTTTCGTTTTGGTACGAGTATCTTTACTTTCGTAATGTTTTAAGATATCAATTATATTTAGATTAATATTTTTTGTTTTTTATTAATCTGTGAAGTAGTGACACGAAAGGTTACGAAAGGCCTGCATTCATCAAAATATGCAGGTTTGTTTTGCAGATTTTGATTTTAGTTTTTTTTTTCAATCCTACTATTTTGGTAATATATGTACTTATATATTATTGTATAATATCATTGTGCACAACATCCACATCTATCAATTGTGCACTGTATTTTTTATATAGTGCACAACTAACATTTTCATAAAAAAAAGATTCATTAGAGACATATTTTACATGTATCGTCAAATAATAACAAAGAGATTATTTTTAAAGAGAACGCGATCAAAGTTGGCAAAACACAAAGGGGTAATTTAAGGAAATCATTTATTTTTAACCAACTTTAAAAAAGGAGGGGTTTCTCAATCTGTCGGAATCTTTTTTTTACGTATTTTCCCCATTACTAGAAGACGCCTGGACCGATTCGAGTCAACTTTTAAACAAATTATTTTTTGTTTAAAAGGATTTGTTAAAATAATTCCCTGATGGTCCCATTAGCACCAAGTCAGGATTGCTGTTCTCAATGATTGCTCAATTAGCATCCTCGCTCGCATTCGCTCGCTCGTACGCCAAAATATCTCGGGTGTACATCGCTTACAGCCCTTGTATAACAATGTACTAACATTAAGAATATTTTTGACAGTTTTATGACACCACTACTATTATTATAAGTATTGATGAGCACGCCGCGCCTGGCTTCATGGCGCCGGCTGCGATATGGTCCCGCCGTAGCGCCACCGTACCACGCCGTCACACTGTACTAGTATTTTTTCTGTGCCACTACTTCGTTATTTAAAGGCAGCATCGTGCGCGCGCGCAGCAGTAGAAGGGAGGATAGCACTCGATCAGAGTCGCTGCTTAACGAGTGCTTCGCGCACGCGCACTTTACTTGTTTAACTATCGCGAGGACGTTTCTACCAACAAAAATGACGATTCCCATAGCGCACTGAGGCATCGGAGCGATATTAGTCGCCTACTTTTACATTCTATTTAATTTTTTACTTTTTTATTGATTTATCATAAAATAATTCATCAAAATGGTGAGTGGAAATAAAGACACCAGCGACCTTAAAAAAGTGCCTCCGAAAAACCGTGAGAAGAAGACAAATAACTACAAACGTGCTAACATATTCTCAAAAACATGGTTCGTCTGGATGATGCCGACCTTCTGGCGGGGATATAAACGGGACCTCTACGACGCTGACCTCACCTACCCAAAGGATAATCATCTCTCAGACAAACTTGGAGATCGACTTGAAAAGTGAGTCAAAAGCTTCAATAACTAGTGGTTCACCCCGAACTGAGATCTCGCGAGTCTACCATAAAAACAAAAAAAATAATATTTGTAATCTTTGACTATCAAAATCGTCCAACGAAATAAATTACCAACTAACTTGACCTACAGTTTTATTCAAATTACAGGTAACGGGAGTTCATGTAAATCGGTTACCCTTTTTTGGGGTACAAATTGCAGTTATTCTAGATTTCAGACTTTTGCCTATATTTGTGATACTTAAGCTACACGCATACAAAATTACAGCACTGTGGGATCACTGGTGTACCTTGTGAATTTTGTCAAAGTTTAGTTTTTATTATAGCTAATAACTCAAAGACTACAAAAACTTTACTAAAAATAAAAACGGGGTCAAAATGTACTAATAAAGACCTTTTGTTTGACACCAAAAAGTCCATCCGTTCGATGTCGCAGACAGACAAACGGACAAACTTTTTATAACAACCCTCATACTGTGTCGTTTGGTGGTTAAGATAGGTATGACTTAGAATTCAAATAAGAAACTGCGTTCTTAGAATGACAATTCTTAAAATCAATAATCTTGACCTTTATCACAAGGTATGTATGCACGTACCTGCGTACATGCGCAAAAAAGAAACTGAGTATAGTATGAGCTAATAGTTTCTGGTAGTAATTTATTCAACACCAATAAAAAGTTAAAAATATTATACTAAATGTGATAAAAATCATATATTTACAGAAAACAACGTCCCACATTCACACGATTCCCAGCTTACACAAGTCAATGCATCAACACGTCCAAATATTTGCAAATGCACCTTCGATCGAGAACAATGAAATTACTAGTGGTTCGCCCCGAGCTCTCGCGAGTCTCCCATAAAAACAAAAAAATATTATTTGTACCTAATCTTTGACTATCAAAATAGTGCCCCGCAATGCGCAACCAAACAACTTGACCTACAGTTTCATTCAAATTACTGGTAGCGGGAGTTTATGCTAATTGGTTCCTCTTTTTGGGGTAGAAATTGCAGTTATTCTGGATTTCAAACTTTTACCTGTATTTGTGTCACTAAAGCTACACACATATCAAATTTCTGCACAGTGGGGTTACTGGTGTACCCTGTGAATTTTGTCAAAGTTCAGTTTTTATTATGGATAATAACTTTAAAACTACAAAGTTTAAACTATAAATAAAAACGGGGTCGAAATGTACTCACAAAGACCTTTTATTAGACGTGCCATTTGACCGGATAGTCTTATTTTGTTTTTATTTACCCCTCTTGAACCCCAATATCTCAACAACCCCCCCACATTTTTAACTCATTGAGTCACACCAAAATTATGCCATCACTACCTACCTATACCAATTTCACGATGATCGGATAAACGCTTCGAAAGTTATTCTCGGATAAACAAACATACATACATACATACACGACGACCTCCGTGGCGCAGTGAGTGAATAGCCGGCTGAGACGCAGGAGGTAGCGGGTTCGATTCCCGCCGCGGAACAAATGTTTGCATTATCTACAGATATTTGTTCCGGGTCTGGATGTTTTTCAATATATATAATAAGTATGTATTTACAAAAAAAAAAGTATATAAATATTATATCAGATATCTGGTTCCCATAGTGCAAGCTCTGTTTAGTTTGGGGCTAGATAGCGCTGTGTGAATTGTCCAGCAATACTTATTTATTTATTTATACAACGCCGATTTGCCCAAGTTGATTTAGAGATCTCGCTTCACTCTATTAATTATTTTAAATACCTAGTTAAACCTTACTTTGCGTGATCGCTGATGTTCCTGATCTTTTGTTAAATAAACCTTTTTCTCGTTTTCCTTCATCAGTCAGGAAATACTTAATTACGGCATTCGTTTATCCATTTTTGCGATAACTGATGAGTAATAAATTACCCACAGCCATTTTAAACTTAGGCAACTTTTTTTTGACATTTCCGGTATTTTGCTGGCCCAAAAAAATATCAGTGGTGCTATAAGTCCGTGCTGAGCTGTGCTGCTTGAAATACTTTAAAAATGGTATTGTGAGCGTCCTGCGCGACCGCGTAACAGGCATTTTATTAAGAGACTAGCTGACCCGCCCGCGGCTTCGCACACTGGTACGTCAATAAAAACATTACCCTCCTTCTGCGCAGTCAAGTAAAAAGTAGCATATGATATGACTCAATCCCAGTCATCATCTTTTTAAATAGCAAATTTTATCGAAATCGGTCCAGCCGTTTAACGCAACAAACATACAGTGACAGATTGACTTTCAAATTTCCAATGTTAGTATGTATGTGTCTATTTTTACATAAAGGTATTATAAATCCGAAAGTAACTCTGTCTCTCTGTTTGTTACGTTTTCACGACCAAACGGCTGGACAGATTTCGATGAAATGTATGGTATAGGTATAGATTATGACCGTGATTAAGACATAGGCTACTTTTTATCCGACTGCTCAAAAAGAGGGCAATGTTCAGCTAGTACAAAAAAACAGTAGGCAATTTCCATTTTACAGCTGAAATTATATCCCTTCACCAGAAATAAAAAGTTCTGATAATCTTAGAACGTCCTGATTTTCATCACACAGCTAAGAATCACCATAGATAAACTATTAAAAAAACCGCATCTGAATCGGTGCATCCGTTTGGGAACTAAGTTCCCACAGACAGACACACAGACACCGACTTCAAACTTATATCACCACTTTTTTAGCGTCATCGGTTAAAAATGATCATTTTCACCAACACAGGTTTTTACCTAGTGTTGGAGGTTAGTGCACTACCAAATTTGCACCTATGTATACTTTTACACTATAACTTTATATTTTTATGCTTTGTTTCGTACACATGTGTTTATACAATCTGTTTTGTTACAAACGACATTAATTTAAAACACACTCAGAACCGTATTAACTGATTTAGGTGGATTGGAGATGATTTTTGTAAATTTACCGAATTGTGCTTCGTCATTTTCATGTCGATTTTCAATTTAGATCTGAAGTGTGACAGAGACAGCACCATAACTCGGTAATGCTGCAGACAAATTTATAAATGTAAATAAAATGTGAAACACAATACACACAAATGTTCTAGTCCTTTCCATTTTAAATTTCTAACTTTACGTCCCTATGAGGCCGTGTCCTAAAAGTGCATAACCTCTATATTAAGCTTAGAAACCTTCAAATGAGGTAGGTACTCATATAGTACAGTGACTTTCGAGACATTCCAATTTTAAAGAGTATTTGCTTACGTTTTTATGTGAGTTCAACCTTTTTTGAATATCACGGCCAAAATAACTTTCTACCCCTTTTTAACCCCGTTATGGGATGAATTTCAATAAAATACGAAACACGTCTTCCATCAATTCTATTAAAAAAGGTTTATGCAGAATACGAAGTAGATTGAACCCAGGAATCACGTTGTCCCATAAAAACTTTGACCCCCTTTTTCACCCTCTTACGGGTAGAATTTCGGAAAATCCTTTCTTATCGGATGCCTACCCTCTCTTACAAAAAATACACCCTCCAAGTTTCAGGTCTCTACGATCAGCGGTTTAGGCTGTGCGTTGATCCGTCAATCAGTCACTCAGGTCAAAGCCGTTTATATGTATAGATTTACTTTGATGTCTACTAACTTTCCCTATTTATTTGACCCAAAAAAAAAAACAATAAATTAAAAAATTTGGTGGCTTGCTTGATTATTATTACAAATTCATTATGTCTGACCCTGACAACAACATACCGGTTATCCTCTGTCTTTTATTTTCACTTGTGTATTTTCACGGAATACAACCTCAGATCCACTCAAATGTAGATATTTATCTGACGATACGGCCGCGATACGACTTCAGTGTTCTAACTTACTTTAAATAATGAATGACATTTATTAACATAATTATTATATAATTGTGTACATGTCTGTAAAATATATTAGAAACAGTTGAATCATCTAAAGGCGATCTATAGATATCTGCCTCCGTGGCGCAGTGGGCGTATAGCCAGCTGAGACGCAGGAGGTAGCGGGTTCGATTCCCGCCGCGGAACAAATGTTTGCATGATCTACAGATATTTGTTCCGTGTCTGGGTGTTTTCTATATATTTTAAGTATGTATGTACATATGTACAAAAAAAAAGTATATAAGTATTCTATCAGTAATCTGGTTCCCATAGTACAACCTCTGCTTAGTTTGGTGCTAGATAGCGCTGTGTGAAATGTCCAGCGATATTTATTATTATTATTATTATCTCATCTAGATCACTACCAGGCGGAAGTGTCCCTAAGACACTTCAATTTAATAAAAACTTTATGATAGCATCAATGCATATTTTCTATTCTGTTCTATATTCACAAATTATTTTTCTAAAAACACAGTTAATTATGATGTTGGACATGGAGCATAAACAAATACACAAATGAAATTCAAAAACACAAAAAGAAAAATATACGAATCAGTTTTACAGGAAACAGAAGAAGGATATGTTTTAATGTAATTTTATGTAAAGTTTATTGTTCAAAAATAACAGTAAAAATTACATTAAAAAAATACATATTTATTGCATCTTATACGGCAGTTAAACAAAGGTTATAAAATAATCGTAAAATTATTAACATTAAGGCTTTTAAGTAAACATGCATAATCATGTGTACTATTAACATATTAAAATAGAATTAATCAATTAAAAAAACTGTTATTATTAATTTTCTTTGTGGGGTTCGTTGAGGATCGGACTAGTAATATCTGTTTCCCGAACCCCAGCGCTCTCCATCGGATCAATAAGTGTTCGGTTGTAATTAATTTTTATGTTATTCTAATTTTGCATCCAAATCTCTGTACCTAGATACTCTGGCATGTCAATGTCTCCGTAGTCATAAGGTCGGGCACTGGAAAGTGCGACACAGTTTTTACTATTGCACTTTTCAGTGTTTCATCTATGTATAAAGCTATCCTGTGTGTATTATGTTCAAAATAAATGATTGATTGACTGATTGATTGATGTTATTCTAATTCATCCAAAGGTTATTTTAGTTTATTTAGTTAGATTAATGATGTAGCCATTAATTAATGGTTTAACTTCTTTCAACATGAGGTATTTGAGCATATTGAAAGATAGCATTCTTTATCATTTATAGCACACAAATAAATTACAGAAAACAAAGGCGAGCATAAACATTTGTGTAGGTCTCACCTTTGTTTAGCAAAAAAGAAAAGAAAGAGTTTCCCATTAACTTGAAATTACCGGCACATGAATGTCTCAGTAGGGCGGGCGTGATGCAACGCCATGCTGGCTAATGTAATGCAATTGTTATAAGACATCACTAACATCTTTGCATGATCTACAGATATTTGTTCCGAGTCTGGATGTTTTCTATATATTATAAGTATTTATTTACAAAAAAAAAGTATATAAATATTCTTTCAGTTATCTGGTTCCATAGTTCAAGCTCTACTTAGTTTGGGGCAGCATAGTCCTGGGTGACATGTCCAGCAATATTTATTTGTTTATTTTTATTTATCGCATAATATAAAATCTTATTGTTCTTGTTGTTTATCTGATTACTCAAAAGCGCTTTTTGAAAATTTTATGACGTGTATTAACCTTCAGCTCAATAACTTTATCACGACAAAAGAGACTAAATCTGCACGTAAATCTTCATGAAAAAAAACGTCAAAGTAAGAATGTCTGGGAAGGCCAGTCTCTGCAAATATAGACGTGATGCCTGCCTGAGCTTATATAAGCGCACCGTATTTGTAATCATATCTACATGTATAGGGTTCGAAAATTCAATAAAATTAACTTGTTTCTTTAATTGTGTCCGTATTTTAGGATACTACTACCAGAGGTAGGATGCCCCGAGATTTTAAATTTTAATATAACAGGATTTTTCAATTTTTTATAATATGTGTCTCACTGCTGGACAAAGGCCTCCCCACATTCTCTCCAGTCACTTCTTTCCAGCGCCAAGATGGTCCAATCTGCTCGGAAGTTAGTGAGCTCGTCCCTCCATCTTTTCCTTGGTCTGCCGCGACGTCTTCGGGTTGTGTCAGGGTTCGACTCGGTGGTCAGCTTGGCCCACTGATCATCCGTCATACGGCAAACATGATCAGCCCAGTCCCACTCAGAGGAACACAGGGGGCTAAAAAAAAAATAATAATATGTAATCCCGTAGTCCGTAATCTTTGTTTAGTTCAAACGAATATTGAAGATGGTCAGCGATGATGCAGTCTACGATGGAGAACTTGCCGACTCTAACTACAAAAAAGATAAACAGTTGTACCAAACTTACCTACCTACTTACAGTCGACCTCTGTGGCGCAGTGGGCGAGTAGCCGGCTTAGATGCAGAGGGTAGCGGGTTCGATTCCCTCTGCGGAACAAATGTTTGCATGATCTACAGATATTTGTTACAAGTCTGGATGTTTTTCTATATATTATAAATATGTATTTACAAAAAAAGTATATACTTAAGTATTCTATCAGTTATCTGGTTCCCATAGTACAAGCTCTGCTTAGTTTGAGGCTGGATAGCGCTGTGTGAAATGTCCAGCAATGTTTATTTATTTATCATTATAATGGCATACAATCTCAACGTGATGAATAAATAAATAAATAATAAATCTCCATTGCAGGATATGTTTAACAGAGATCATATTCATTGGTCAAATCAAATGACGCACAGCACTACAAATTTCCAATAACTCCTTACATACTTGGAGTACGCAAAGTTTTATTACATTCCTAGGATTAATTATATATAATTACATTTTGTGATATATCCTGGGTTTAGCAGCGTCAATGGGCAAGGTTAAAATCGACTTAATATGGTTGGTACTCGTAATCTAATTGCTGGTATCCATATTTTTCCATAACCGGTTGTTTCCGATCTGTTTCTCAAAACATTGAGTACAATAAAGTGTTCGTCTATCATCAATCTATTCGTTAGACGGAGATTTTAAAATATTGTTTTTAAAAAAATATTATAATTCCTACGAGTATAATATCTACAAATGCTTATTGAATGACACAAAATTATTGAACTTTGACAACGAGTATTTGCGAAAAAAATCGTTTTCATTAAAAATAAGATAAATTTACATAAAATGTGTCGCATTTTTTGCATAAAAATAACATATTTCACAAGTAGAGTGCATATACATATAGGTACTAAACTTGAAACTAACGCTCATCTACTACGCTAACTAAAGTAGTAGGTACTTAACTCTTATGCGACGCAAATCGGATAAAAGCCTTCTTGACGTCACAGCTCCTTCTGGTCCAGGTCTTCTGGTCATATACTAATAATCTCAGTCTGTAATTGTAAAAGGAGAGTAAGATAAGAGAAAGAAGAGCGAATGCTAAAAATAAGCGAAAAAATAAACTTTGTATCGCAAATTTTTTGACGCAATTCAAAAAACGAATGATAACAAAATTTGGAGATAAAGTTTGGTGTTGCAGCTACATATGTATCTATCATCTCCATCCAAAATTTAATTACACCACTGGATAGCTAAAGAATCAAAGAATTCGTTACGCTAAGTGACGACTGTGATGCATCGCGCGCGGTGGAGGGGGAAGTGCCGCCATTTTGAGGTCATTTTGCTGCGTTTTGAGATTTCCATTTTGTATGGACCTGAAACTTAGTGTTCAAACATGATTATAACATATACAAAATAGCGTATTATATATTTTGTATAGAAAATATTACCTGTTACGTACACGTATTCACATACAACACACACCCTGTTTTTATTTGCTTAATTTTAACATTCGTCCCCCCTTCTCCATATAAACACTAACAATGCCACATCTCCTTCGTGCGCGCAAGAAACTTAAAAAAGGGTACAAAGTTTAGGTACTCTTCACGTATTAATGTATAGATTTACCGATAAAAGCATCCTGCATGGGATCCTCCTCCATATAAATTACATGTAGTTTTTAGTCTTTCACATGTAGTTAGTTTATAAATATCCATGCCCGCTTCGAATTCATAGTACATTGTTATACCAAGGCTTTAAGCAATGTACCTATTGAACACCCGAGCTATTTTGTCGTACGAGCGAGAAAATGCGAGCGAGTAGGCTAATCGAGGGTGTTATTGATTGCTTAGATACACCCGAGTATAATACATACTTTCGCTTTTCATCACGAAATTAAGTCTTATGCAATAGTTTGTTGCTATTATGAAAATTTGAGTCCTCAGTATCCATTGCTTTTTTTCACTACTAGACTATGGCCTCCTTCATTAAATATAAATAAGAATGTATCATGGAGGTTGTATTTTATCATAGCATATTATGATAAATGTGGGTTCCTTCATTTTTAAAGAGAATTAAGGATATGTCATGGAGATTTTATTTAATTTAGGTATTCTGAATGTGTCCTCTTTAATTTTTAAATATAAATAAGGATTTGTCGTGGAGATTATATTTCATTTTAGCTTATTATGAATGCAATGACCCTAATTCTATTTACAAATGTACTTACGGTCCTAGGGCCGTAAATCGCATTTACGGCCCGTTTACGTTATTAAATTGACAATGACTAACATTCAGAGCATTAGTGATGAAATAACTATTTGGTAGATAAGGTCTATCTGTGTAGTCACCGAAAAGTGGCATTAATTTTAATAATCGTTTATTTTATGAATCACATGAGGAAGAAACTAATGATGAGCGTTTAAAACGAAATAGCCAGTAGGTTATAATTAAATAGAAGCCTTTAATCACATTGCAGTAATTGAAAATAAAATCAAACTAGGTAAATTAAAAAACTAATAAACGTTTCAATATTAGACGTTAAAACAAATAAAAAGTCGATTAGGTTACTACACAAATAAATGCCCCAATTAAATTGTCGTGTGCCCACGGTTTAGGTACTCATCGTATCCGCGTATTTTAATACCTTTGATTATAAACCAAAGATACTATTGCACTCGAAAATATGGAGAAATGATTGCTGCAAAAGTTAAAGACGGTCATCGTGCCCGATGAAGAATTATTGTTTGGAGAAAATAAATCGTTCCGTACCCTACAATCTAAGTATGAACTCAAGCGCCATCTAATATTTGTTGTCAACGCGAGGGTATGAGGATAAGATTCACACTAAGATTCCTAGTCTCGTGGTTATCATGAACTACGACTGCCATGCTATTAAGATCTAGACCCCGGAAAACATATTGGCAGATCATGCAAACATTTGTCCCTCAGCGGGCATCGAACTCGATGGAAAGTGGGCTGTTTTACCAGACTACGAAGAACAGTAATGTTTTAGGGTGTATGTATGTATACTACGTATTTTGTTATATACGACATTAAATGAAAACACGGGTAGGGCTAGTAATGTTGTAAAATTGTTTTTTTTTTCAAATTCATTACCATAGAACATTTTGAATTTTCAAACAGTCTTAATATCAAGTCCTAAAACAATGAAACCACCTGTATTAAATAGATAAACAAATCAATATTCATGCATCATGTAAGTAGGTACCTGTTAAACCATCATCGACCAAGGCATCGTCGCAAAGGTGCCGCCGATTTACGTTAAATATTGTTTATAGGAAATGTATCGATTGCTAGATAAAAATTCAAGCTACCGGTATTAAACCTACCTCTAAAATCATTAAATACAATTCCAGATGCGTGTTTTAAATTAATGTCGTACATAACAAAACAGGTAGTATATGTCTGTTCATTTGGCACATCGTGTAGCAACGGCTTGACGGATTCACCAGAGGAACATGGGCTATACGCAAATCAGTGAAATCAAAATTGATCAAAAACTATCGAGTGGTATAGGTAGGGGAGGTATCATAATGAAGGTATTTGAAAGACTATTTTAAAAATATACTTATAACAACAGGTAAGATAATCAGTTGGTTGTAAATCAAATGTTTAATCGTAGATATTCCGCTCTCACAAGCCAAATTTCTTAACGAACAAATTTGTCAACCAATTAATTCATTTATTTTTAATATGGATAAGTAAGAAGTGGTTAGTGAATTACAGTTTGAGTTCATCTATTAATCACTGGTGGCATGCAATTTTCTTCAGCGTTTTATTATAGAAAAATTAAACATGAGATGAATTATTTACACATATATTATATAACATGTCAGCTCTTACCTTATAATGAAAAATTAAAATGTAAGATAAAATAAAATAGTATATAATATATATATATATATATTACACATAACTAATTATAATTTTTGTTAGAAAATGTCATCAGATCAGTATTGTAAAAATTACTTAATAAATACACTATTTTGCTTTAGCCTTAGTATTTAATTATCGTTTCTATAACAATCATAATAGAAGATATAGGTCAGATTTAAAAATGTCAGTAAAAATTACATTTGTACATACATCTTCTAATCTTACTTCTTTTCAGTTCATATTGCAGTCAGATTTTTTGTGTTTTACGAATAATATTTTTCCATTATAAACGTGATTAAAACGCGATGCGATATCTAGACAAGTTTATAAACTAGTGATTCGCCCCAAACTGAAATCTCGCGAGTCTACCATAAAAACAAAAATATATATTCGTAATCTTTGACTATTAAAATAGTGCCACGAAATAAAGAACCACCTTACTTGATCTACAGTTTCATTCAAATTACAGGTAACGGGAGTTCATGTAAATTGATTATTTTTTTGGGGTACAAAATACAGTTATTCCGGATTTCAGACTTTTGCCTATATTTGTGTTACAAAAGCTACACGAATACCAAATTTCAGCATTGTGGGGTCACTGGTGTTCCCTGTGAATTTTGTCAAAGTTTTGTTTTTATATGGCTAATATAATAACTCAAAATCTACAAGGCTTAAACTAAAAATAAAAACAGGCTTGACATGTACTAATGAAGACCTTTCATTTGACGTCCCACTTGACCTAATAGTCTCATTTTCATTTTTACCCCTCTTGAACCCCAATATCTCAACAACCCCCCAACATATTTAGCTGATTTAGTCACACCAAAAATGCGCCATCACTACACCTATGTATCAAATTCCACGATGATCGGGTCAACGCTTCGAAAGTTATCCTTGGACAAACAAACATACATACATACAACGACGATTTGCCCAAGTTGATTTGGAGATCTCGCTTCACTCGATCAATTATAAAATTAACGTCAAGTTTAATTAAAATAATTGTTTTACTAGCGGGTAGCGGGTTCGATTCCCGCCGCGGAACAAATGTTTGTATGATCTACAGATATTTGTTTCGTGTCTGGGTGTTTTTCTATATATTATAAGTATGTATTTACAAAAAAAAAAGTATATAAGTATTCTATCAGTTATCTGGTTCCCATAGTACAAGCTCTGCTTATTTGGGGCTAGATAGCGCTGTGTGAAATGTCCAGCGATATTTATTTATTTTATTTATTGTTTTCTGATCAAGAAAAAGGTATAAAGCACATAATTATAGTATGTTGTAATTATCTTAAAAAATATAATTTTAATCGAACATGTATAGTTTTAACTCATGAATGAATAAATAACTCCATGACAAAGTGAGCAAATAATTTTAGTCACGTGCACGTCATATTTTGTCCCACTAAGTGGGCGCTAAGTATATCACACCTGTAAGGTACTGGTAATTTGAACACTGAACAACTGTTTATTCTTTTTGTTTTTGTTCTTAGAACATGCTACAAATAACTGCGTAAAATCCCAATTCTGTCCTTTGCGAACACTTTGAAATACCTAGCATAATTTGCACAAAAATAAGTTTAGCATCTTATTTCTACGAATCTATGATCTCTCTTCTGGTTGTTTCCTTTAAGTTTTTTGGAATTTAAGCAATTTGAAATTTATTAATTGTGTCTTTTTTACAAATAGAATACATTAGAGAAGCTTATTAGTCATCCGAATAAAGTCATTTAAAAGGGGTCAAAGAAAGGAGGAAAGAAGCGTTATTCTGACAAGCCAGCTTCCTGTCCAATTCATCCAGTTGCCGGTAATTGTGATTACGGTCATCTCATTGGGTAATCCACGACGGCGGCTTCGATATGCCTTGTAGGTACCGTGCAGGAACTCTGCTGTCATTAACCAATTCAAAACACAATGAGACTTTGGACCCGCTCGTTCATCCGCAAATATTATGAAATTCTCGTCAGACGCTGTCTCCCGTCTCATAAAACCTTTCCATCTTTGCTTCCTTTACAATTTCTGTTGCCAACTCTTATACCGGAAGATCTGAATAGAGTATTATTACTGGCAGCATAGCATAGATCCTTGTGTTGTTGCTCTGAATTCAATATTATGTCCTAACTAAAATACGAGTACTACCTTAGTCACTAGGAAAACAATCTACTCTTACAGTATTTCACCGAGCAACTTCGGGTACATTGCATAAGACCGCAAAAAAATGTTGAGACCATGTAATGCGACATTCCTTGGACCAGACCTTACCAGACCGCTTGGATATGAGGCGCGTCTGGTAAGGTCTGGTTCAAGGGACCTTGTAATGTGACATCCCTTGGACCAGACCTTACCAGACTGCTCGGATATGAGGTGCGTCTGGTAAGGTCTGGTCCAAGGGATGCCACATTACATGGTCCCTTGGACCAGACCTTACCACACCGCTTGGATATGAGGCGTGTCTGGTAAGGTCTGGTCCAAGGGATGTCACATTACATGGTCCCTTGGACCAGACCTTACCAGACCGCTTAGATATGAGGCGTGTCTGGTAAGGTCTGGTCTAAGGGATGTCGCATTACATGGTTTCAAATTTTTTTTGCAGTCTTATGCAATGTACCCGAAGTTGCTGCGAGCAGAGGGAATTACCAGGGTGACGATTATTAACACGGATATGGTCATGTCCAAGTATTATTCGGAGATACTAATTGCCCTTTACAATAACATGTTAACAATCGTTCAAATTTCTTAGATATTTCAAATTTTCCAACAAGATTGAACAAAACACATGGTACACACATTTTTTTTAATAAACTTATAATTCTTCTACTGATAACAAATCAGCCCATATAGAAGTTGGTTTACAACAAAAAGACAGAATCTGTGCGAATGGGAAGTACTAATCAAGGCGATGTGACTCGTTAACGCATCGCATTGTGTGCACATCATATTGTAGCTCTAAGAAGGAGATTGACTGAATGAACCCGCTAAGTGGGATGTGTCATTGTATGATAAAGATGTATCATGTACGCATATGTCATATCATAATTCCTACTATGAAGGCACAAAAACGCACGTAACTTTCCTCTCTTCTGTATAATTTCATTTTTTTATCATTACGTAATGTTTTGTTCATTGTTTTAAACTGACTCTACTTCGAAAAGGCCATCCTCTGTATGAAGACAATTTAAATATAACATATAGCCTTTAAAGCAACTAGCGGTCAAGTAACTAACTAACTGCTAGTAAATTCTAGTCAGGCCACCTGCTATACATTAGGTATAAGCATATTTATTCATGCGTATCTACATGGGTTTTAATTAGGATGACTCAATCGTATCTTTACCAAACCTCTAGACGTATTCTATTTGTTTTCCATAAAGGCATAAACACTTCATACACACCTTAAAATATATTGTTTGCTAATATTCAATTCAAAACAAACTCTACTATTATTTAATACTAGCGGCATGTCCCGGCTTCGCACGGATGGACATTTATTTATTAAACATTTTTTATGACAATTTTTTTTATACTTTGGGTTACATTATTGAAGTTTTAGTAGGGATCGCTATCTTTTTCTAGTAATAAATATAGCCTATGTCATTTAAGGATAAAATGTAGCATTGTAATAGTGAAAAACTTTTTGAATTCGGAGTAGTTTTTGAGTTTATTTGTTACAAACATACAAATCTTTTCTCTTTATAATATTACTATAGATAAGTAATAATAATTGAATTTCCGAAATGGATAAAAAAGCACTTACTGATGAACTATAGAAAAACTAGCTTCCGAGCGCTCACACGTGTGGTTTGTCTTTATAAAGTAGCCTATGTCTCAATCCAAGTCATATTCTATCTATATACGAAATCGATTCAGCCGTTTAGTCGTGAAATCGTAACAGACAGACAGCGAGGCAGAGTTACTTTCGAATTTATAATATTAGTATATTAGATATCACAATTTGTCATCATCGAAAAACCATTCAACAAAGCTTGTAGGATTTACATGCTTACATTATCTATTTACATACATTGCAAAATAAATTATTGCAAGTTAAAGCTATTATCTGATCAACAAAGATTGGTCAAAGCGTGTTTGTTTAACAAAACGCTTATAATAAATAAACGATAATAGCACATAATTACCAGCATAATAAGACCTCTAACGGGTACGTTAGAAGCACGGTGGTGATGCTTCTTATAAGTTTTTTCAAAAAAACAGATAGGAAATCGCAAATTTATTTAGGATTTCAGAAGAATGGCATTGTTTCATTTTCTGCGGTTTCATTTTCATTTAAGTAATTATTCGTCGTTTACGCTAATTTGAAAAGGTTTTATCATAAAATAGGGCGTTACAGCCATTCACGCGAGGCATGATATAAGCTAATGCAATATTATGCAACTGAAACAGGTGAATGAGGGGAACAATAAACTTTAGAAAAATGTACAAAGGAACCAAGGCGACGGTTTTTGTATCAGGAAAACTGCAATCAAAGCTATTCGAAAAATTGCATCGCCGCCGCCCGCCGCCGCCGTTCAAGTTAGGCAATCGGAACTATTTTCTTTTACGGTTGCTTCTGAAAACCTCTCATTGTTAAACAAAACCGGTCAAGTACTAGTGAAATGAGACTTGCGCATCGAGGGTTCCGTATCTACCTTTATTTGTGTTAATTTAGCAGCGCCATCTAGTTAATCGAGTTACGAGTGTATGAGTCACGTCGTCATGAGATTAAAAAATGAGTATACAAGATACACATACTTCTCGGATATTTGCATATCTAATATTAACTATTTGCCAGTCAGTGCGCAGTGGTCAAAATTCTACATATATTTATTTGATAACTTTAGTAGTTGCTGAAGTTATCAGCTGTGACAGACGAACGGACGGACGAGCGGACAGGCAAAGTCGCACCTTAGGGGACCCTTTTACCATATATAATGTTGTCCGTTTACAAAAATTTATTGTATATTAGTTAAATTGACGACTTCGTTTCCATTTTTTTTTTCTATTTCATATGGCTTTGGACTACATTACATAAAAACACTTAGAAAAAACAATAGAAGTTCTGAAGGATAGTATATTGTAGGTAGAGTAGAAAGCATCACAAGGTTAGAACGCATCGGATTTGCACGGCTGCATTGTCATCACTGCGGCAATACAGGTAGTTAGTCGGTCATCCAACAATTTATTATTTACACAATGTGCACGCACACTCGCTCGACACGCTAGCCGTTGACCCTTCTCATTTAAGGTAGGTCTTCTCATACTGCTACGGGACGGGCACGGCTCGAACCTCAAACTAAGAACTAGAAATTTAGGTTTTTTGCAAAAATATTCCCAAATGCTCGATTATGTGCGATTTCATTACCATTTTGAGGGTTCCGGACCGACATGGTAAAAACGGATACCGGTGCAATTTTGTCAGTCTGTCCGTCCATCCGTCTGAATATCAATGCTAATCTTAACATCTCCTGAAGCTATTGGCATGAAATTTGAAATATATATTGCAAGTAAAAAAAGCGGTGATTATTCATTTTGATTGCCAAACAGGCCAAAACCAAGGTTACCAAGGTTATATGGAAGAGATCGCTCATAGCTGTAAGACCGCTGATTGTACTTCGCAGCATAATAAGTACTTATTTCATTAGTTGTTAGTGTGTTTGTATTTTATGTGGTGTACAATAAAGTACTTTCTGCACTATTTTAGTTAAAATTTCTAAATAAGGTTAGGTACTTCAGCCAAATTCGACGTAAAATCTTTGTAAACAAACCGCCTAATCTGTGGTTGTCTGGTTAATTGTTTTAATAGTTTTTGTTAATTTAAGTTGGTGATGTACGCAATAAAGGATCCTAGAGTTAACTCACGAGTGGAGCGAGGGAGTTACTAGAATCCTGAGTGCAGAGAGGGATATAAGCGCGCCCACGATGCAGACAGCTTTATCCACGAGGAGAATACTTTACTTATCACACTTTCTGCGAGACAAATTTTATCTTTGTAACAGCATTTCACTGCATTTGCTTTATAAGACATAAAAAGTCATTAAAAATAAATGAATAAATATAATAAATGTTGCTGGACATTTCACACAGCGCTATCTAGCCCCAAACTAAGCAGAGCTTGTACTGTGGGAACCAGATAACTGACAGAATACTTTTATACATTTTTTTTTGTAAATACATACTTATAATATATAAAGAAGCAACCAGACCCGGAACAAATATCTATAAATCATGCAAACATTTGTCCCGCGGCGGGAATCGAACCCGCTACCTCCTGCGTCTCAGCCGGGTATTCATCAGCAAAAAATCTGAAATTCATATAATTGATAGAAAATATGCAAAGGTTACAGGAAAAATAAAACGATGTTCTAGAACAGTTTATTAGAAATCTGTTCCTGATTCCCATTACTACATGGTGCTGCTAAATGAATATAAATATAGGTTGGTACGGAACCCTCTCGGTGCGCAAGTCCCACTCGTAATTGACCGGTCTTGTTTTCCTGACTATTTGTACTTAATCTGGGAGAAGTTACTATTTTAGATTCAAGTTAAACTAATCTGTAAGCGATGATAGCGCCTATCGTCCCTTTCTTACTCGTAGTCAAACTGTCCGGTCAAGCGCGGTGTCCTATCTTTTCGCTTGTTTGCATTTTACGCTTACGCTCGGATGTACTTATCTACTCACGCAAGTGAGTGACGATTTGCGAAAGACTGGCAGGAAATGGATGCGACAAGCTGAAGGCTGACGATGATTGGATACCTACATATTTATGCCTATAATTAAAGCCTGATATACTTATTAGCTACGTGACTGTTCCGTGGTTGTGATATAATTAAATTGGAAGTTGCCTAGGCCCATTTTTGGTGTTAACGTTAGGGTGTGACCATTCCATTTATACGAGAGAATCTTAGCATGTAGGTATGTATCATACTATGCTAATGTATACAATACAGGGTCAAATCTACTGAAGAGGACTAATTACATTTTTAAAGCTACCATTGATCCTAACAATTATAATAAATTATAATACCTGTTTATGTTTATAACTTTAAAAAATAATGATTGCTAGTTAGTTTTTTTAGTCATATCAGAGAGAAAGAATTTATACTACATACAGGTATAGCTTCGAAATGTAATTGTTAATGCAGATGACCATGCAGACGAGAAAAAACCTGAACATGCATTAATAGCCTTGATATAGTCAGTAGGTATATTTCCATACAATTGAGGTCAATGCGGATGGATTTTGCAACATCGCTACCCACAGTAGCTACCTACTATTTGTTATGTAGATACGTATATTATTGATTGTACATCTATAAAGGAATCTACAGCATAGCCCATAGAACTAAGCAGACTTGAAGATTGCTGCGCATAATACAAATTCGTACTTTTTAACAAAAATATATCTTAAAATTGGGCCTTTGCAAATTTAAGATTAGATCTTAACCAATTTTAAATTAAACTACCCCTGACTACCCTCGAAATCGCTTAGAATTGATTGTTATGAGAAGTAGAGTTCCTTGTGAAAAGGCTCGCCCGGGAAAGTACTACCACCATATCTATTTCCGTCGACAAGCAGCATTGCTGTGTTTCGATTTGAATGGTATGGTTGCCGGTGAAATTACGGGCACACGAGGCTTAACACCTGTATGCCTCAAGTTAATGGACGCAGAACAGTGCACCGTAGGGCGGCCTATGTAATACTTAGTTATAGGCGATGGTTACCACCTGGCCTCAGGCCATCAGGCCAAATGCAGGTTCCATCTCCAGGTCGAAAAAATAAAAAATGTATATATAAAAAAACTACTATTGAGAATCTATTCCTTTTTTTGGAGTCTGTTTTTTGGAGTGGCTCTAAAGTGGCCACTATAAGTGTTTCATGCAGCGTTTCAGTTTTGAAAATGTTTATTCAATCAATTGTTCTGAAAATTTCATACGATTCACATGATGTGCTCACAAAACTGGTAATTAAACATAATGAATGATATTCTCCTTCAGAAGGGTTTTAGTAGTTTTTTGAAGAAAGTTAAATAAAAAACATTCATTAAATAATATATCTATGCATATGTACGTTCAAAATGTTTAAGAATTAAGTAATAAGTGTGATAACCTATGTGGAAAAAATTCGCACTAATAAAGTTACTAAAAACATCCTCTTCACTTACTACCTACTGATAAAGTCGGCTTAAACGTTGCGACGAGGAGCGATGAACTGCTCATAATTTGACGCCGGCAAGATTAATGCTTTTGTAATTTGTATATCTCACACATTTTAAAAATACAAACAGGCTATTTGCATTGCAAAACCCCGAAAATTAGGTACAAGAATTTTCAGTAAATTAAATGCAAGAATACTTTTTCATACGTAAATCCACTAAAGGACTGAGTTGATTAAGGTAAGCATTAGACGATACCAAATAACAAAGTTTTAAATAATTTTTTTGAGTAGATTCACATGTTGGAGGCTAACTGTTTAGCAAGAAAAGACAATATTAACATTGAATCCCACTAGTCGGAACTAAATGGATTCTATCAATAAACACCGGTTCTCAAATGATTATATCACGCCCATTTCCTATACAGTCGTTTAATAGTACTGTTATGTCTACACACGTAACTCGGGCCAAATAAATAAGTGTATATATTGTAACCTGATTATAGCCAATATAATTACAATCATGCAAAAATATTTCAAACGCCACGCCTTGTACCTAAAAGTGGAATGAAATAGTAGATTATTAAACGAGGGGATAAAGCAGTGTCTTGCGTCACGGGCGCTATATTGAATCCCGAACGTAATAAAATAATTTGACATTGTCGTGCAGGTGGTGTGAAAGTGTTTTTTTCTAGAATTCTTGTCGCATATCCCATCCATCTCTTTTTATAATTACCTGTGAACTTGTTAAATAAATACGGAAGTTGTGCAAATTTAAGGTGAGGTCATTCAATAACTAGGAAGAGCTAATAATTACCTACCTATGTACATACGTGCACAGTTAGTACAATGATAAAAATGGTATCACACTAATATAATAAATGCAAAAGTTTGGATATTTGTTTGTTTATTTGTTACTCAATGACTTCGTAACGGCAGAACCGATTTCGATGACATTTGGTAGATATGTACGTAGAATATAACCTGGATTAACACATAGGCTACTTTTTGTTGACAAATAACGCCGCGTGCGAAGCCGCTAGCGGTAGCTAGATTTTTATAAGTAAAGATTTGTACACATGGTTTACTTTATGTCGGTATTTATTTACCTAACATTTATTAATAGTGAATTGTAGAAAATATCTAAGTACGAGAACATTGAAGGAACAACCAAATGATGATTGGCGAGACCGGACCCAAGAAATATAAAAAACCGTTCATGATCATCACCAATGGTTGACAACAAAACATTTCTTCATTTACGCAAATAGTATAAGTAGGTACGCGTTGTTCTCGGTAAATACAGTTTTAATAAGTGACTATTCAAAGATCACACTAAATATGTATTTTAAAGCGTGATTGTAACGATCACGCTCTCCGGTCATAGCCTTCGATCGATCCAAACAAGTTCACATGCTTATATCCTTGTTTAAGCAACGTAATAGTACCTATCTAGATAAAAGGTACAGATTCTTACTTACCTTGTAAGATCAAACCATGGATTTGACTATATTTACTTACGAAGGTTGTCTTTCTGATCCCAGATCCTTTTCATTTTCCCGTGAGCTTTTCTATGATATCATCTAATTTATAAGAAACGACTTAGGACGACTTGCACAACGATGTCTAAACGTATTTAACGACTAATCATGTTTAAATTTGACGTATTTATATTATCTTTTTAAATCGTATTTAGTGGTTAAATACGTTTAGGCATCGTTGTGTAAGTCGTCCCTAATGGCTGACTGATAACGCGCAGCGTAAAATGTTTTAGGGACTTGAAAATTTGAGGGTGAGTTCTTAGGAGACGAATTTTGGAAAATCCTTATTTCTTACACATTCAAGTTAAAAATCAATCCTTTCTAATATGATAATTATAAACGACTAATTAAATAAGATATTTTAATCACACTATAAAGTTAGTGTTTCGTTTAAAGTCATGGTGTTATTTTATAAATAAATAAATATTGCTGGACATTTCACACAGCGCTATCTAGCCCCAAATTAAGCAGAGCTTGTACTGTGGGAACCAGATAACTGATATAATACTTATATGTATACTTTTTTTTTTGTTGTAAATACATACTTATAATACATAGAGAAACAACCAGACCCGGAACAAATATCTGTAAATCATGCAAACATTTTGTTCCGCGGTGGGAATCGAACCCGCTACCTCCTGCGTCTCAGCCGGCTATTCGCCCACTACACCACGGAGGTCGTCCAAAGTAACGTTGCAATTTTTAAGTGAAATAGCGATGAGATTATTTTAACGCGGATAATTAGGGAGTTTAACTCGGGGTAGCGTCATATAGCAGAAATTTACTGCCTGCAGGGGATAACCAATCACACAAATTATTCAAAACAATATAATCAACTTATAGTACCTAAATGTGGTAGCTTTCTGTCTAAAGAGTTTCTTTCTTATTATGTACATAATTTAAAAAATGCACTATCGTGTTTGTTTTCTTGTCTTCATTAACTAAAATATGTTAATTATTACGTCACTTGCATATTGCGACTTAGCCAGAGGCTTGTTACGCCATCTCTCTGGTGATACTTTCATCACTCCACTACCACCATTGTCATTAGCAGTTGATCAAACATTTTGTGATAAACACGAACTTACTTATTGTAAGATAACTTACCAAAATATACAATACTTACTTAACTAAACTATCTAGATACTGGAAGAATATACAATTATTTGCAATAAAATACAGAAGAAACAATGGAATCATCTAAAGACCGTTGCAAACGATCTATCTATCTATCTTTATCTACTTTGACAACCAATTTTGAGCAACGACTCTGCTGTAAGGAAAAACAATAAGCTAACTATAAGATGAAGATACATTGAAATTAACACTTTATTGAAATGGAAAAAGAAAATCCACCAACACATTCATTGTACATTGCGTGTCTTGCAATAGTGCAATTTGTATGGGCAGAGCCGTCCTTTAAGATTTGTTGACTGTTTACAAAATCACCTGTATAAATAAAATACAAATTATTAGTCCAAAAAGATAAAAATCAAAAAAGTAACTAGCGTGTGTAACTTTTGAAACTATCATGGTTATGAACACTATTTGTACTAAAAACGGGATATTTACGATGATTTGTAAGTTTTTGAGTAGTTTTGCGTCGAAATATCAGGATACAAATATTATCAAGACGGCTTTTTACAACTTTTTTTGGTCTTTTGTGCATCTCAAAAAATCACGGGTGCTCACAAACTCTTCGTAAATCAGTTTGAATAGGATTTTTGTTAAATAAAAGTCATAGAAAATCAACATGACTTAAAGGTCATCAGAATTTCTACAAACTGCATAATTTTTTAATAAACGCATATATAAGGTAAATAATAAAAAAACTATGAATTATTGGTTTTAGTAAGAATTGTACCCACATAATTGAAATATAAATTATACGTATTTTGTATTTGTAATTAAATTTCTTCGTAAAAATGTAATTGGTATTTCAAATACCTGACGCTGAGGTATTTTGTAGTTAGTATTTCAAATACTTATGGTTCAAAATACATCTGAACATAAATACATTTAGCGATCTTATTAATGGTGCGTTCTACAGAAAATGGCGTCCGATAGTTTTTGTAACTATTCGTAAGAAAAATGGCGACCTCAAAATATGTCAATTTTTAAAGTTGGCAACACTCAAGTACCTAACACCTGACTGTATTTTGTATTTTAAATAAAAATAGTTAAAATACTGTATTTTGTATTTTATATTTCAAATACAAGATTTAAAATATTTTGTATTTCGTATTTTAAATACGTGCGTGATAGTATTTTGTAATTAGTATTTTAATTACGCAAGGTATGTATTTTGCCCAGCTCTGATTGTACTTATGTAGTTTATTATTTCACTGGTAAGGATAACGACTGCTAGAGAGACGAAGAACCGAAACCAACCGAATGTATTTTTTTACCGCTTTAGATATAATTGTAAAAGATACATTGTTAGTCAATTGCCTATATTTACAGTAATTCTTTAACCGCGTTATCTGCGTAAGAAAGTAGGTAGATACAATATAAATACTATTATTATGAGTTTATCATTTCATTATCATTACGTTTCAACAAACAATTTTTCTGTGATACCTTTCGTTTCTTTAAACTTACTAAAATAATACAAAACACTAACATGTTACTATACGCTTTATTCCCACGCCTGGAGCTGCGTACAAAAGACATAAACGCGCACGCGCACTATATCAATCTTCAATACACCGAAGTGTTAACACAAACGTATAACTAACACATGGGTTTATATTTAATTCATGCAAACACAGTCAAATGGTTAGTTGATTAACCATGAATGTTAATATGTACATATCAATTATTATCTTTAATGACACCTGACGGATATAAACGTCATCGCGCCATCTGAGGCTTACGACATATGGACGGTTTGTACCCGAAGTGATCCAAGATCTTTGTCAACTAAAATCTGGTATGACTAGAAATTATCTTGCAGCCTGTGTGGTAGTGTAAAACGCATACATTATCCCTTTTCTCGCCCACAACAAAAGCGTATGTAGCTCATTTTGGGTATTATGATAGTTGTTCTAGCTATTTTTTCCAGTGAAGGTATTTAACCCAATGGAGAAAGTACCTACTTACTGGTATTTTACGGAAACAAACTATTTTCTTGTAGTTTCGAGCGAGAGCTCAATATTTCAAACAAAAAAAGCCAGTTTTTGTTAGAGACAGCTAAGTACATATTTTGGAAGGTGGACCTGTTAACGGTGTGTCCTAGCTGATTTGAAGTGTGGATCTATTTGCTTTCGACTGCAATTATTCAGGTCAAACATCAATAAGTCATCTCAGCCGTTATGAGAAGTGACATGACGCGTTAGTGTGTCAACAGTGTATATTGTAGTACCTGCCTGCCTATGTACACTAGAGTCCATCACAAATATACCGGTTGTTATCACTTTTATTGATGACCGCTTTCACTTGTACTTTATTTACATATTTAAGTATCTATCGAGTGTTTTCTTCGTATTCCGTGCAAAGTTTGGAAAGCATTTTTGTTCGTTGGTGTGTAACAGTATCTCACTGAGCTATTTAGCTAAAGGTGATTCATAATACTGCAACTCTACTGTGCCTTGTTTTCATAAGAATGGCATCGTAGTTTACTCAACTTAATGTAAGCAAAAAATAATATTCTATGAAGATCAAGTTAATTAAACACCTCTGTAAAACAACTCATCATGGCTGTAATTAAAAATAGCTGTACTGTAAGTAATTAACAGTAAAATGGTAAATCACTCACGATTCTTGCCTCGAATTGTTTTTTAAACAACGTCACGACGCGACTCGTCGTCACGAGGCTCATTTAGCTTGCGCCGGCGCAGGCCCAGGCGCCACACCTCACTTGCACGACATCAAACAACGCATTTAATTAGCTTTAGGAAAATGTTTTCAATTTAACTAAAAATTCAATGAGTATACCCACTAGTAACGACCGGTTACTGGTTCTTGGTTACGATATTTACATTACAATTAGCAGTAACGAACCATCGTACAAATCTCTCAAGATCGTCTCTACTATAACACAGCAGCAACTTCACGCACCTATCGTGTCAAGGATGCAAAACTCCACAGACTGATCTGCACTGATAATAGCAATTTATTCAATTACCTACAATTGCTTTCGATGCAAATGTAAACCGTCTTTAGTATTCAAGTACAGTAGGAAGCGAAACGGCAGTGAGCAAAAAAAACCTAAATGTTTACGTGATCCACAGCATTCAAGTTAAAAATATTGATGTCATGGAAACCAACACTAGATAATTGGTAATTGTGTTATGATCATGAGGTTAACAACAAACTTTATATTCCTCTCGATTAACATCGTATTTCTGAGATTCAAATATGCCTAAAGGCATTTAAAAAGAAGCAAATATAATCAGTCAGTTGAATATTACGAAAGATAGCCTCCGTTGTCTGCACAGGTTTGTATTCCTCCTTTTAGAAAAATCCAACGTAAAAGTAAAAATTCTTTGTCATTATGATGTCCTTTGTTGCAGAAAATGGCTGGAAGAAATTGCACTGGCGAACAGACAAGGTCGGAAGCCGTCCCTATTGCGCGCCATGACAAAGGCATTCTGGATGAGTTACGCGCCTTCTGGAATAATGTTCCTCATACAAGCCCTGCTACTTAAGTGAGTAATGACTCAGCTTTATTGATAATCTCACGCTAAAAGAACATTATGACACATACCTCCCGTAAATACTGAAGTCACGGGAAGGATCACCTGGTGATTTTCCGCGAACCTGAAAAATATCATTTGAAGTTGGCAATTGATTTGAATTACACACAAAACTCATAAATATTTAGACAATCCGGTTGTATTATGGTTGGTAACAAAATATCGCACAAATATATACTATAAAAATTGATAACATTTAGTTGGCAATCCAATTAAGATAAGTTAAGATTAAGAGTTCATTTAATTTAGTAATTGCTTGTACCAAATTACCCACAAATTGGCCAGTTCTACTATTACCACATATTTCATGGCATCCAAGAGAATTCACTGAAAAACATAAAGCGGCATCCTCTAACGCAAAACTCTTAGTAATAAAATAATTATAATTTGTCTGGATACCAGCACATATAATTTTGCCGCCAAGCAGCATTGCTGAGTTCCGGTTTAACGGCTAGATGAAAAATGCCGGTAAACTTACATGTGCCATTTTAACTTATTTCTCAGGGTTAAGGGCGCGATGCAATGACATGCAGGATAAGGCGTATATTTTATTACAAAAATTGTTTTACTTCAACGTAATGAATGTCCAATGGGGTGCGTAATGGGGCGTGCAATTAATGTCAGTTTTGTCAATATCCAAATAAATATTGGCAAAATTCTAATAGTTAATTTATGTAATCGCAGTATATATTTGTTTTAATAAATTTAATTTAAAATCGAGTATAAACTAATGTAAGCTCAATAAGATTATTTTCCCAGTCTTCTAATATCGTTGTATCCATAAAAAACTCTATTTACCAGACCTTTCCAACCAGTCGCGCTGAGCATGATGCTGGCGTATTGGGAGCCGGGCTCAGACATGACTTACGAACAGGCAGTGTACTGCGCCACAGCCGTCATCATGATGTCTCTGATGATCGCCTTCTTGAACCATCACGGGACGTATTCTACGCAGCAGTTCGGAATGAAAGTGCGGATTGCCGCTTGCTCGCTTATTTACAGAAAAGTAAGTTTTATCCTCTACTATGATTGTATTATTCAACATCCAGTAGGTATAATAGAAACTTGCAGAATCTTAATTATATGTTTATGCAAATAAAGTCAAATATTAATGTATCTTACTAGGTCAAATAATGTAGAGGCAGGTCAAAATACCATTCCATTCTTATTATTGTTAAAACCACTTTTTTGTTAGAAAACCGGGTGTTTTCTAACAAAAAGTGGTTTTGACAAATAGTCACGTGTTCTTATAGAAACCCTGTACATACATATTTGAGGAAAAAAGGAATCATTATAGAATTAGTTCGTTTTTATTTTGTGCAATAAAGAATTCTCTTCATTCACTTAAGCCTTTTGACCCCCATATTTAAAGTGACACAGCTTAGACTTTCCAAAATTTCTTCATCAGTAAGGTCAAGATTAATATCCTTTATAACTCTGTATGCCGTATATTATGACTGGCTAATTTCAAAGATCTACATCATACTGGCATTTAATTCTCGTTAAACAATTAAGAATTTATCAATAAATCCGAACTCCCCTCTTTGTTCAATTTTATCAACACCGAATTTGTAAAGGTATTTAGCATGAACAACATCTTGTATATTTTCATATTATGAGATTTAGATAATCTAAATTGTTTAGGTAACTTTTCAGTACACGTCATGCAGATTTAGAGTTTATCCTCTGAAACTGTGGTCGGCACATCGGCACCCGTTCAACGAGCAAATAGTTTGCCTTTCCTTCCCAAAGATGTCCGTATCTCCTCCTAATCAATTCTTCGGTTTATCTTTTGTCTCCTCGCCTCTTTATTGGTATTATTTTTTACATCGTCCTCCATCTCAATTAAACTTTCGTAACTTCTGATCACCTCGCCATAACGCTGCATCAAATTGTTTATGTCTGGCTAATTGTCATCGAGTAATGCGAAGCTTTTCATCGCTAACGCATCATTCGTGTGCCTATACAGGGTGTTTGGTAATTATTGACGATATTCAAGTGACGGTTTCTCAAAACATAAATAAAGACTTCTCGAAAAAAAACTACTAGTTATATTATCAAATTTTAAATAAAATCGACTAAGTTTAGGTGGTTAATTCGATATAAAACTTACTGCCTAGCCTACTCTTGCAATCGACATCCAAAAATAAAGGCCGATTTGATATCTCTTTCGGAATTGGCTGCGGGTTATGGGTTAGAAAGGGACAACAAGAGATATCTCGAGACGTCACCAATACAGTATATGTGGTTGATGTCACCATTATGCAATAGCACAACATAAGTTTAATCAAGTGTTTGTTTTTCCATGCCAAAATAAATTTAACATTTCTATGGTAAACATTTCACAAATTTATTTATTATGCTCATCAAAATAACCCCTTTCATTTTTGGGCGTATATTACCAAACAGCCTATATTGTGCGAAATGGCTGCTTGCACCGACTATGATCGATACCGAGAGTAATGTACGCATCTAACAATAACAGGTACCCCCCGCTCACCGCTCACGACTGATCCAAATAATATAGACAAACATGTATTAAGTACATGTTGACATCTCGTGATGTGGAGATGTTCGTAATACCCTTTAACTACGCATATAACTTGATCGATGTGAGTATATAAATTGATAGAGTAGGTTACTTTTGTTCTGTATGTTAAATTGATAATTCCTCAAAATATTTAATATTTTATTTATTTAATAACTTGCAGAAATTTGTTGTTTATTTTACTGTTATTTTTATTGTTTGGTTTTGATCTCATAAATAGTCTTACTTTAATAAGTTAGGTATGTGCAATGTTTAGTAGTTATTGTGTAAAAATATTTATTCTAATTTTAAATTTTTGTTGTTTTGTAAATCTTGTAAACTTTTATATGTTAATTAATATTGTAAACGCGTGTTTCTATTTTCTGCTGCTCACACGCACTAAAGGCGTCACATAATACCAGCGCTACAGTAGCTGTATGTTACAGTGGTACACCGCTGAGTGACGACCTATTTTGTAGTCTTGTATTTGGTATAATTATAACTGTTGTATTCATATAATGTAAAAATGGACACAAAATAAATATTTTTCTATTTCTATATTTAAATGGTAGGTATGGCCTTATATACGAATATAATTATGAAATAATTTTATAAACCAATTTCCGTTAATGAATGTTGTATCACTCTCTGACAAAGTGTCAAAATTCATGGAGCAACAAAGACATTCGACGAAGTAGGTCCTCAATAAAATAATTTGTTTGTCATCAGGTAATGCGTATGAGCTCTGGCGCGCTGGCTCAGACAACGGCCGGTCAAGTGGTCAATCTGCTCTCCAACGATGTCAACAGATTTGACTATGCATTCATCTACACGCATTTCATCTGGCTACTCCCACTGCAAGTCATTATCATCTGCTACCTCATTTATATCAAAATTGGTTACGCAGCTATTGTCGGAGTTATAGGCATCGTATTGCAAACAATACCGGTACAATGTAAGTTGATATCATCAGCTTTTGAAATGTTTTCGCAGCTGGCATATACATTTTAAACTAAAGGTACCTATAGACCGAATGTTATCTAAAAAGTAATTTATACTAGTGGTTCGCCCCGACCTGAGATCTCGCGAGTCTACCATAAACACAAAAAATATTATTCGTAATCTTTGACTATCAAAATAGTGCCACGAAATATAACCCACTTACTTGACCTACAGTTTCATTCAAATTACAGGTAACGGGAGTTCATGTTAATTGGTTACTCTTTTTTGGGGTACAAATTGCATTATTCTAGATTTCAGACTTTTGCCTATATTTGTGATACATAAGCTACACGCATACCAAATTACAGTACTGTGGGGTCACTGGTGTACCCTGTGAATTTTGTCAAAGTTTAGTTTTTATTATGGCTAATAACTCAAAAACTACAACAATTTTACTAAAACTAAAAACGGGGTCGAAATATACTAATGAAGACCTTTTATTTGACGTCTCACTTGACTTAATAGTCTCATTTTAATTTTTTTATACCCCTCTGGAACCCCAATATCTCAACAACCCCCCAAAATTTTTAGCTCATTGAGACACACCAAATTTCACGATGGTCGCATAGACGCTTCGAAAGTTATCCTCGGACAAACAAAAATACATACGTACATACATACATATATACAACGCCGATTTGCCCAAGTTGATTTGGAGATCTCGCTCGATCAATAATGCTGTTTTCTTTACAAGTATTTTTGCTGTAACGCAATAATTGCGCACATACTTTAGGAACCAAAATCATTGGTGCACGCCCTTATCCACCCTTGACATTTAAATCAGAAGGTACTCGTAAAGTAGGTTCCCGCTGTGTCTTCCTCATTGGCTTATTGTTAAAATCAATACAAGTATGTCATATTAAGCCTCGTTAAACCTACAAACAGATTTTATCTTCCAGCTTACATGAGCAAATTGGCGGCAAGGTTACGAATGAAGACCGCGTGCAGAACAGACGAACGCGTGCGGATTATGGACGAAATTATTAATGGAATGCAGGTATGCGGTATTTTGTAACGCCTTTGTTATAATGAAATCAATATTTATCATTAAGAACAATCTTATTTACCTACTCCAACACCTGAATCACGCTTTAGTAAAAGATGGAACGTGCCGTGTTCGCAAATGCCTCTAAATGTGCTGATTCGTTTCTTTCAGCTGTGTAAATTTATAATCGTATTATGAAAATAAATCTCTCCTTTTAAAGATTAAGATTACGACTTGCTTAACGATGCCTAAACGTATTTAGTGGCTAAATATGATTTAGAGAGTTGTCAAATCATACAAATACGTCAAATTTAAACGTGTTTAGTCACTAACTACGTTTAGGGATCGTTGTATAAGCCGGGCTAAATATCTGTTGTAGGTCATCAAAATGTATGCTTGGGAGAAACCATTCGAGCAGGTGGTAGCCCTCGCCCGGAAGAATGAAATCAACAGCGTTACATCTGCATCTTATCTCCGCGGGGTTTACCTCAGCTTTATGGTGTTCACTGAAAGACTGACATTGTATATTACGCTTCTGACGTATTCTCTGTTTGGTTTTCAAGTGACCGCTGATATTGTAAGTACATATCACTTTAGACAAATCACTTAAAATTTGACTCAGGCCTACTAGGCAGTCCGCATTTGATTCTGCTTATTCTTGCATTATAGTAACAGAGTTACTATGTTCAAATGATTTGGTATCTGAGCACTTCCCACACTGCAAAAAACAGAGTTTGAAAGACCTACGGTTTCAATTATACAAATAGTACTAAACTTGCATGTGCATAATTTGCAGGTATTCCCACTGGCGCAATTCTACAATACACTTCAAGGAACGCTTTCGATAATCATGTCGAATGCCGTTTCCTTCTTGGCAGAGGCGCTGATCTCAGTGCAACGTCTCGAAGCCTTCATGTTGCTAGGTACGTTAAATTTCAAAGGGCTCCTAAACGTGTAACTTTTTCATGGCAATGTGTGACGGGCAAGTAAGTCCGGAAATGGGCAACATTAGATAGCAATTAAAATACTAGCGGTAATTGCCACACAGAACTGCAACTAGTGGCCAATATATTAATCACGTGATACCGGACAATGTTGCTGGTGACTATACATTTTATTCAGTAAATTCTTCAATTTTCATCGTATACATTAGGTATTAAATGCCTATGTTTAGTTTATTTATTTCTTTTGTGTTTCTAAATTAACAAGAGTTTTTTTATATATTTTTTTATTTATTTAACATAATAATACATAGCTTAATTAGTTATGTATAAAAATAGCACTTCAAAACACTAAGGTTTGTAGGGATAATGCTATCGTAAAATGAGTCTACATCGTATATGTACTTGTTTGTTCTAGAATTGTTTATTTTTAGTTTAATAAGGCAAGCTCTACAGTAAGACTTTAAGACTACTTTAATTTCCTAAATAGAAAATTGTATATATTACGGGTACAGATAAACGGTCTAAAAAGTATAAAGTAGATACGACTTACGTTTGTTTAAAAAATATCAGTAAATAATGTAATAGATTTTATAACCTTAAACAGATGAACGAGAGGATCTACGTAGTGTCCCCGATGTGAATATAGCCAAGCTCGTCCAAAGCGTTGAGAACCGGAAGATGAAGAATCTCAGTGAGGTAGACCTCCGGCCGAATACCTTCAAGAAAATCGATGAGGAGGGCATTTACAACCCTGGTAAGACATTCAGTAGGTATAGCTTAGAAAGTTGGTACGACGACGGGTTGTTCAAACCCATCAATCGTACTACTGGGACAAATTAGTATCAGGGGCTCAATTCCACTAATTTATAAAAAAACGATTATAGTTATACCATTATTTAACGATTATGATTGATATTACTGTCATAAGCTGCCAAATTTTCAATGGAGTTGTCATAGTGACGGCGGACATTGAAAATAGATTTTGTTGGGACCTAATTGTATCATCAATGGTACTGGCTAATGGTACTTTGATGAAATTGTATTTTTTTTCAACCGGTATTATCCCACTGCTTTTTAATAAATGATCTTGATATATTCGATTCGATTCCCGCCGCGGCACAAATATTTGCATGATCTACAGATATTTGTTCCGGGTTTGGATGTTCTTCTATATAATATGATAAGTATGTATTTACAAAAAAAATGTATATAAGTATTCTATCAGTTATCTCGTTCCCATAGTACAAGCTCTGCTTAGTTTGGGGCTAGATAGCGTTGTGTGACATCTCCAACAATATTTATTTATTTTATTTATTTAAATATTTATTTTATCATTTTATTTTATATATTTTATTTATATTTGTTGTGAGTAGTAGGTACAGTTTCTGTGATAGTGGTAACCGGATCCACAAGATTTTTTGTATGAAGTGGAAAGTTGTCTAGAGTATGACTATGTAATGTGAGATTTTTGATTTAGTAAATATGCACTTACCGAACCTTTTTATTTAGGTTTTGACTGCAACGAAAGGAGTGTAACGAGTCAAGTGTTCAGCAACTTACCCGTTAGCTCAGATATCGGAATACTTCTCCAAGATGTGAACGCAAGCTGGACTGAAGATGGACCTGTCACTCTTCGCAATCTCAACCTTACTGTTCCTAAAGGGAAACTATGCGCTATTATTGGCTCAGTTGGCGCAGGAAAGGTATCGTAATCAAGTTCCATTCAAGCTTCTGTTAAACGTTGCATCATAACAATTTCTCACTGGCTCGTCTTTTTCAGAGCTCAATCCTGCATCTACTGCTAAACGAATTAAGACCCACAAGTGGTCGCATCTATCTGTCAGGCCCGCTGTCTTATGCCTGTCAAGAACCATGGCTTTTTGTAACCACAGTACGGCAAAATATTCTATTCGGTCTACCATATAATGCGAAAAAATATAAAGAGGTAAGGTTTGATTGAACATTTGCCATCATGTTGTGCCTTTCGGCTTTTTATCCATTGCATGAGGCACATCAGGAGAGTATTTTGTATTTATTAGGATGGCATCCGGATGTAATTATGCAAAGGCCATAAACACATGGGTTCTAATTTAACCATTTCATAGTTACATCATTCTCAACACACAACATAGTTATGACTATCCGGTACGATACAGACACAGTTTTAGAAAGCGTTGAAACTAAGAATCTTACTCACACGATAATCATTGTATGGTAGAAAAATGTTTGAGATCATGTGACTTATTGGTTCTTCCACAGGTGGTTAGAGTGTGTGCGCTACAAAAAGATTTCCAGCAATTTCCTCACGGAGATCAGACATTAGTTGGTGAAAGAGGCGCCTCCCTGTCTGGAGGTCAACGAGCTCGCATCAATCTCGCCAGGGCGGTTTACCGACAAGTAAGTATATTCTTAGGCTCGGACTATATGGCATCCGGGCTTGTCAGGGACCGTTTTTTAACTGCCCCTGACCAATCCGTCGCACAACCAAACATTTGAATTTTTACTGCATCGACTACACACGATCCGAGGCCATCCGATTCCGATTTTTATCCGGAAGCAAAAGGACATGGTCTGGATTCACAGGATCGGGAAGACCCGGATGCCATATAGTCCGAGCCTTAAAGTCGTAAAAATTAGAGTCTCGACGTCTCGTACACTTGTCAATCGTTTTAGTACTACAGGAGTAGATCAGTTTCTAAGCCATAATTACGTGTCTACAAACTAATCGTTATTTATTTATTGATCGAGCGAAGCGAGATCTCCAAATCAACTTGGGCAAATCGGCGTTGTATGTATTTATGTATGTTTGTTTGTCCATGGATAACTTTCGAAGCGTTTATCCGTGTTTATCGTGAAATTTGATATATAGGTAGGTAGTAATGGCACAATTTTGGTGTGACTCAATGAGCTAAAAATGTTGGGGGTTTCTTGAGATATTGGGGTTCAAGAGGGGAAAAAAATGAAAATGGGACTGTATGAGCTAAAAATGTTTGGGGGTTCTTGAGATATTGGGGTTCAAGAGGGGTAAAAAAAATGAAAATGGGACTGTTAGGTCAAGTGGGACGTCAAATGAAATGTCTTCATTAGTATATTTAGACTCCGTTTTTATTTTTAGTAAAGTCTTTATAGTTTTTGAGTAATTAGCCATAACAAAAACTGAACTTTGACAAAATTCACAGGGTACACCAGTGACCTCACAGTACTAAAATTTGGTATGCGTGTACCTTTAGTGACACAAATATAGGCAAAAGTCTGAAATCCAGAATAACTGCATTTTGTACCCCAAAAAAGAGCTACCACTTTATATGAACTACACGTTACCTGTAATTTGAATGAAACTGTAGGTCAAGTAGTTGGTTATGTATTTCGTGGCACTATTTAGATAGTCAAAGATTACAATTATTTTTTTGTTTTTATGGTAGACTCGCGAGATCTCAGTTCGGGGCGAACCTAGTTCATTTAGAAAAACAATACACGAAAAGAACTAAATTAAAGATAGGTACAGTATGTTAACTCTAGTCATAATCGAGTTCTGTTTCCAAAACATGTTTACATAGCATGATCAGGCAAGACGCATTGTCATTATTAATGATTATAATTATGCTAAGTAGATAACTATGAGTACATGCAAGAATACACGATATTTTTAATTTAAATGTTGAGCAAACATAATTCTTAATTGACTTACTTAATCATTGATGGGTTCAAGAATATGTAGATTAAAAAACTAAAACCAATGTCAAACTTATTTTTAAACTAGCTACCGCCCGCGGCTTCACACGTGTGGTTTGTCAATAAAACAACACTCTTCTTCTTCGCAGTCGCTTAAAATGTAGCATATAAGTACCGATCATAATCTATCTGTATTCCAAATTTCATCGAAATCAGTCAAGCCGTTAAGTCTTATGACTGCCTCCGTGGCGCAGTGGGCGTATAGCCGGCTGAGACGCCGGAGGTAGCGGGTTCGATTCCCGCCGCGGAACAAATGTTTGTATGATCTACAGATATTTGTTTCGTGTCTGGGTGTTTTTCTATATATTATAAGTATGTATTTACAAAAAAAAAAGTATATAAGTATTCTATCAGTTACCTGGTTCCCATAGTACAAGCTCTGCTTAGTTTGGGGCTAGATAGCGCTGTATGAAATGTCCAACAATATTTATATTTATTTATCTTGAAAACCTAACAAACAGACAGATAGAGAGACAGACAGAGTTACTTTTGACTTTATAATATGAGTATGGATTCATCAAATTGAAGATTCATGACATCGAGTGTTCTCGGTAATTTGTATTAATTGGTTTACTTAGTATTAAAATCAATCGAAAATAATCAGTTACGTCCATTATTGGAAGCATGCCAACAACGTAGCGAGCCTCTGGGAACTAACTGCAGCTGCGGCCTGTAGGCATTTTCAATATTTGCACAAACTATTTTGCATGATGTTTACTTAAAATTAATTTAAGATATTACTATTGTGCCTATTAGATATTAAAATTATACAAGAAAAAACTCGTATGGCATTACTTACAACCGCTGTATTTCTTTTTACTAAAACACATTTTCGTTATTTTTCAATATGGTTTATCCAATCACGAATACATTTTACGGCCATAAGTAAATTTGAAAATAGAATGCTCATTGCATTCATAATGCTAAAATGAAATACCTACAACCTTTATGACAAATCTTTATTTCTATTTAAAAATTAAAGAGATCACGTATATAGATAACGTATACGTAGATAAGTATGCTAGAATAAAATACAACCTCCGTGACAAATCCTTATTTTCCATTTAATTAAAATACTTATAAAAAAATTAAAATGGCTAAGCTCTAGTAGCGAAAAATGACAATGGATACCGGGAATGCAAATTTGTTACAATAATACTTTTTTAATTATCTCACATTCGTGATGAAAAGGTATATGTTAAGTATATTCAGGTATAAGCGAGCACACCCTATTCGCGAACGTCCTCGCTCACTTTCGCACGCTAGTAGGTATGCCGTAATATATTGGGTGTAAAATAGATCGCTTACAGCCCTTGTACAACAATGTACTATTGATTCTGTTTCTATGTAATCAGGCAGACATATACCTCCTGGATGACCCCCTCTCAGCAGTGGACGCGCACGTGGGTCGACAGCTTTTCGACGAGTGCATCAGCGGCTACCTGCGCCACACCACGCGGATCCTGGTCACCCACCAGCTGCACTACCTCAAGGCTGCGGACTACATCGTCATTATGAATAATGTATGTATATAATAATGTCATTGACCGGGCGGGGTCATTGAACGTGCGGGTTCGCTAAACGGCTCGTAGTAACTTTTTAGTAATCTGTGGTTGCACAATACACAATACGCTAGTTCTCTAACATTTCGTAGAGCAACATTATATCGATTTTCTCGAGATTTTGATAATAAAACAAGAACATTTTCTCTTCTTCCTACCTTTTTCCCACATTACGCGGGCTCGGCATACGTATTTCCTTCCATATCTCTCTATCAGCCGTCATCTCCGTTGTCACTTCTTTCCTACCCATATCATTCCTACACATCTTCTACAAACGGTCCATTCACTCTTCATCGACCTTGCTCTACTTCTGTATCCATCCACACTCTTTTAGTCACTTGATTTTCTTCCCTCCACATGACATGCTCACACCACGCCATAGCCTCTTACTCCTCAACTTTTATATCACTGGCGCTACTTTCAAACTTCCTTTAATATACTCATTCCGTATCTTATCCATTCTCGTTATCGCACACATACATCTCAACATTCGCATTTCCGCTGCGTGCATTCTTCTTTCATCCGTCCTTTTCGTGGTCCAATACTCGGAACCATACATTACGACAGGTCTTATGACCGTCTTGTAAATTATCCCCTTAAGTTTAAGGGGCATTCGAGAATCGCACGTTGTTCCTGTAACCTGTCGCCATTTCATCCATCCCGCATTTATTCTATTTTTAACGTCCCGGTCTAAGTCGCCATCGTTTTGGATCAATGACCCCAAGGTACCGACTGTCACAGAACAAATGCTCAGTTTTCGTTCTGCTGATCTTCAATCCGACACTCTCCAGTTTTTCCTGCCATTTTTCCAGCCCGCTCTGGACCTCCAGTGCATTTTCACAAACAACAACATTTTATAGATCATTTTTTTTATTGTTCTATATCATCATCATCATCATCGTCAGCCTTTCTCATCCCACTGCGGGGCATAGGCCTCTCTTCGTTGTCGCCATTCACCTCTGTCCTGCGCTGTTCTAACCCACATACGACCTGCGATTTTTATAATGTCGTCGACCCATCTTGCCGGAGTTTTAAATCCAAGACTCTATATATGATACGTAAGAAGCATGATATTATGTTTTCTTCTTTAATTTCCCTCTAGTTATTGTGTTTGTGTTCCTAGTTATCAGGAATGATATGATAATATCATTTTACCACACTACGTTGATCCAAGTCGCAAACTTACTGCAAAGGGCTGACCGTCTGCATGCGTAATTTTTTGTGATCGGAGTAGATTTGGGGTCAATGATCTCAATCGTATATATTAATATGGACAAGCCTCCGGGATTCCGGGATTTGTAAATTATAACCTGGAGCTGGGTGTAAAGTAGGAGTAGCTAGACTGATTGAAGGTCAATGATCTCAAATGTATATGTTTATATGGACACGCCTCCGGGATCTAGGATAGTTATTTCATGGGCCGTTGGATATCGCTGTCTCAGTGTCATGTTGACACTCGCTCGTTAGGTTATCTCTTCTTTTCTGAACTCCAAAAAGCGCAAACATGGCCAGTTTCTCAGGTACAAAGATGTTCAGAAAAGACATGAAAAGATGTAACATTGAGCCCTCTTGTTGGGAAAAGCTAGTGGAAACCGCACGGAATAGAGGAGACAAGTCCAGCAAAATGTTTGGTCATTTGAAGACGATAGAAGGCGCGAACTTGATCAAAAATGCGACGCACTGAAAAATAGACCGCCTAATAACATAATTTACCATTACGAAAAAAATGATTTTACGTACAGTATCTGCAAACACACATTCACAACAACGATAGGGTATATAAGTCATATGAGAGCGCATGAACGTAATTCATAAAGTGGAAAAACGGTCGCCATGGTCAAAACTGGCCTGGATGGCATTATCGTCATTCTTCCATGTGGCGATAGATGTCGCTACATATAATTTTTTGAGTGCTTCATAAGTTTACATTAAAGTATTTTATCGTGGGAAACATATTTCTCGATAACGTACGAAGAAATCTTCACGAACTTAGCAAGCTTTGGTTAGTTTCTGCGTGCTCAATCGGATGAATTTTATGGGAACGCATAGTGAGCAACCAAAAATCCAAGCGTTCGTTTTATTATTCGACAGATCAATAAAAATCTATTTAAACTTTTAACTACAGTTTCCTTTAAATTTCAAATATAGTAGTTACTAAATTAAATCCCGTAAATAACGGATATTTGCGGGAAAAAAAGGCATGTCCATGTTATGTTATCATCATGATTTTATGATGCAAGTACGGTCAACACCAAAGGTCGCTGACTATTTACAAGATCTTATTGCTATCTACCATTTGTCCCAAGACACCGCTAGCTTAGAACGTCTAGTTTCCGAGATACGTGTGGTACTATGTTTTTATGTTCAGTAATTTTTGTTCTGTTGATGTTCACTGATATTTGTAATCTTACTATGTTCACTGAATAATGTGGCCATAGCAGATCACCGACTTTTAATTTTGTAAGTGTATAGGATTTTAGGAAGTTTGTAAATGATCAGCGACTTTTAGCGTTGACTGTACATAAAATCAATCTACCTACTCCGATCACTGGTAATGATATACAACGGACAAACATTTGCAATCAAACATAATTTACAATGTAGCTCATGGCGACAAACGAGATGAATTATTATTTTACGAAGGATTTTATCTTACATAACATAATTTGAAGTGCTGGTTAGATGATTAAGGTTAACCCAAATAAACACATCGAAATGATACTTTAAAAGTTCTTGGCATCCGGTGACTCATTTACCTATTACAAAAAGATTACACCTAAGTATTTATTAATAAGAATAATTGTCAAAACAGGGAACTGTAGAAGCAAAAGGAACATACCAAGAATTGATGTTATCTGGTAAGGATTTCGCCAAGTTATTATCGTCGTCTCAAGATGAAAACAATACCGAAGCTGAGAAACCGCCTCCTATGTCAAGACGCACTTCTGCTAGGGTAAGCTTACCTAGTGGTACCTAGGTACCTTGTAAATGCCAGTTTTTTCTAGGCGTCCCCATTATTTTTAAGCTATTGCATAGCTTCTATCGCGGGCCTTGAGCGTGGAGACCGAATCCAGAAATTCCGTAACGAAAATAACCTAACACCCCCCACTCCGACCGGCACAGCGGTGATACTTTTTAGTTTTGCCATCTATCGATGAATATCAGAACTTTTAATGACTTTTTGAAATATCACGCTTGTCTCTTTAGTTCAGCAACTCGCCTCTAGGTGGCATTGGTTGTATCGGCGTTACTGCGCATGCGTAATCCCCCTTATTTTGAACAATATTAACTTCTCATTTATTTAATAAAAGAAAAAAAATTGTTTTATTATCGGTCACCACGCTCAAAAAGTGTAACTTGAATTAATATCAAAGAAAAAAAAACAAAGGAAAAAATACTGCATAAATAAAATAAATAAATAACTATAATTGCATAAGTTGATAAAAACAGCTATGCAATAGCTTTACCGCGGCAGTCTCTGAGTTCCACACGTCTTTTTTTAATTACAAAGTAAAGACGTATGTTTAATTTCAAAAGCTTGAATTTTGTCATTAGTGAAGGAATAGAGGTGGAGTTCCTTGTGAAAGGCATTATACCTATTTCTGCTGCCAGTTTTAGTTTGGTTATGGTTGCCTGTGAAATTACAAGCACATGAGGTTTTACATATGTATGCCTCAAGTTGATGGACGCAGGGTAGAACACTGTACACCTATGAGGCAATACTTTGTCATAGGCGATGACTACAACTTAACCTCAGGTGGGCAAGAGGTATTTTTTTTTACTAGTTAGAGATGGAACAAGCTTATGACCCACCTCATGTTAAGTGGTAACCATTGCCTATAACAGAGAATTACCTCGTAGATCACCCACCTTAGAAATGTGCCCTACGATGCACTGCCATCCATCAACTTGAGGCATACAGGTATTAAGCCTCGTGTGCCTGTAATTTCACCGGCAACCATACCCTTCAAACCGAAACACAGCAATGCTGCTTGGTGGCAGATATAGGTATGGTGGTAGTACTTCCTCGCGCGAGTCCTTTCACAAGGAACTCTACTACTCTTAAAGCTATTCTATATACTAGCTTCTATATACTTGTTTCATATCTAAATTGTCTAAATAAAGAAAATAGGTTCCTATAACTTTGTCCAATTTTGTAGCTGTCCACCACACGGCGACCATCATTGACTGAATCCATGACCGGGTGCGAGGGCCCTGCTCAAGAGATGGAGGAGGAGGAGCGGGAGACAGGGTCCATGAGCTGGCGCGTCTACAGCGCGTACCTGCGGGCCGGCGGACGAACCCCCAGACTCCTGATCACGGCGCTAGTGTTGATCATAGGACAACTGTCTGCTACGCTGTGCGACTACTGGATTACCTTCTGGTAGGATATATGTATTTTTTTGTGTATAGGGTTCCACAGTTGAACTAGAAACCCTTATAGTTTCGCCATGTCCGTCTGTCTGCTTGTCCGACCAGTTGCAGCCGTTTTATTTTTTTACACTGCGTGTCACCGCATTGACGACATTAATTTAAATCACGGGTAGGACTAATGGCTAGTATTGTTGTTAAATAGATTTTTTTATTCATTACGTTGAAATAGATTTAATTTTCTATCTACCTTAATTTCCAATCCTTAATATCAATGAAGCAGCCTGTATAAAATAGGTAAACAAATCATATTCATTCATCATTTAAGTAGGTATATGATAAAACTGACTAAGCGGCATCGGCGCAAAGGCGCCGCTGATTTTCGTTAAAATTTGTTTATTGGAAATGTATCGCTTGCTGGAAAATATTTATCCAGTACCGGTATTAACCAATCTCTAAAATCGGTTAATACGATTCTGCATAATATGTGTTTTAAATTAATGTCGTGAATGCGGTGACAGACCGTATGTGCTGTAAAGTTGATTTGAATTAAGAATTGATTTTAGTTAAATGGGTCTTTCAAAAATACTATAGGGTATCCTTTACACTTTTTTGATACAAAAGCCCCTTTACGAAATATAAACCTTCAAAGTAGCCGTTTTCGTAATAGTCGTGTATCCTTCCCCTCCTATCAGCCAAACCGCTATTCTTGTGTTCCTAAAAAGTAACTACAATACATAATACGATAGCAGTTGTAAGAAGAATTACCATAGCTGAGTAGACCAGCAGTAGTCGACCAGCAGCCTATGTCTGTAGGTCTTTATAAACAGTTCATTATAATGTTTATACAAAATGGCCACAATCAACTGCAAAATTAACTTTGTATTTTAAAATAACTAAGATGCAGCCAACATGGGCTTAACCAATTATTGAAATGACCTAGACCTTGACAACAGTTTGTACTCCGATCGTTTGTTTCAGCTCTTCCGTTAAGTTCAACGAAATTAAAAAAACTTTATTTATTTTAGGACAAATGAAGTGACCCGTATAAAGGAAAAAGAGAGCAATGCCACAAGCAAAGATTACGACCGATTAGTAGGTTCCAAGGATGCCCCCAGAAACAGCACATTCAGTCTAGCGAGCTACTTCTCTGGAGTCGTCCAAAAACCTGGTGAGTACTGTCATAATAGTTCACAACAAACCTTGACACGGTGAATGGCTTTAGGACACGAATTGTGAATGGTATGAATTGCCATCCATTGTGTAACTGAGCGAGACTAATATACGTAATAGGTAATAGTACCGGCCAATATATTGCCGGACATTATTTAGCGAACAAACTGGAAACAAACTATAGCCGAAAATGTTCTCCGATAACAGATGCATATTACTATTATTATTATTATTATTTGGAGCGTGTACTATCCTACTGCAGGGTAAAAGCCTCCCTTCCACTAAAATCAAAAAAATAGATAGCGTTTAAATAAGCTCGGTAAAACAAACCACATAGGTATATACAACAGCTATGTTGTAACCACAAAACAATTAACTGATTTAATTGTTTTATGGAATCAACCACAGAGCCAGAAACTAATTGGCATAAAGGCTATAGTTTTGCAAAGCGCAATTTACAACAGTATTTTTCATTAACAGATATGGATATTTACGCATATATCGGTCCCCTGGACACAGCGCAGTACCTCTACGTATACTCGGCGCTGATCGTCTGCTGTATCTTCTTCATCACGGCGAGAGCGTTCATGTTTTTCAAGGTGTGCATGACGGCTTCCAGGAATCTGCACAATGACATGTTCCATTCCATGCTGCGAGGGGTGATGAGATTCTTCGACACTAACTCATCAGGTAAGGCTTTGAATGACCGCAGTGTACATCGTAGACACAAGAGGTTTACTGGGTGTAAAAAACAGGCACTGTAAGCAGTCTTGCTGAGGGTACTGTATACCTGGTTTATTATGTACCTATCTACATACTAGCTCCCACCCGCAGCTTCGATAGCGTGGTTTATCAATAAATAAACAAAAAAACATAAGATAAAACCTTCTCCATGAAAAAACACTTAGATGGGTCAACTTTCATGGTGATCGGTCAGAGTGTTGGAGTTTATCAATCTTATACAGGTACCACCCTGTATAAGATACGTATATAATGTACCTATAATGTTCTTACAACATTTTGATAATTAATTATAATTCATATTAGTTAAAACATTCACTTAAATGTCATTTTCTAAGGCAGGTAATTACGAAGAAATTTGGACACCCTTGACCCTTGTGCAATACTGCACTACTGTCGTCCTCAAATCAGGGCCCGTAGCCAAATTACATTCGCCACGAATCTATTCGATTTCTACATACATTTGTTGTCGCTGAGTCACGTGGTATTTCTATAGCATGTGTCAAATCCCATACATTTTCGGACGTATCGACTAGCGTCATCGCTAACCGACTGTAACTTGGCTAAGCTCTCAGGCGTTAAATAAGTTAAGTAGGTAGGTATCATAGGAAAGTAGGTAAACAGTACATTCATTGATACTGATTCCAAAATACCCTTCGAAATTAAAAGAAAAAAACGTTTATCCAAATCCTCAAAAACAGGCACTGTTTGTCGCCACCCTATGTATACCAATATCCATTTTTTTATTTATTACGTGTTATGTTGTGTACGACATTAAATGAAAACACGAGTAGGGCTAATGTAGGGCGAGTATTATTGTAAAATAGGTTTTTTTCTAAAACTTTACTACAGAAAATTTTAAATTTTCAAACAAATTTTATCAAGTCCTAGAAATATCAATCAAAGAGCCTGTACAAAATAGGTAAACAAATCTATTCGTTCATCATGTAAGAAGACTGACTAAGCAGCGTCATCGAATAGGCGCCGCCGTTTTTTATTAGAAATGTATCGATTACTGGATAAATATTCAAACAACCTGTATTAAACCCACCTCTAAAATCTGTAACTATAATTCTGGTGTGTTTTAAATTAATGTCATACATAACATTACAGGTTGATATATATATAGATGGATATATATAACCTTTTTGTATCTTTTCAGGGCGTATACTGAACAGATTCTCAAAAGATATTGGTGCTTTAGACGAGCTCTTGCCGCGGTTCCTGCTAGAATGCATTCAAATCTACCTCGTGATGTTCAGTATCCTAGCTCTCAACGCAGCTGCACTCATATGGACGTTGTTACCCACCACAATAATCCTGCTGCTTTTCTACAAGATTCTACAAATCTACCTGAAGTCTGCTCAGTCTATCAAACGATTGGAAGGCACGAGTACGTATTGTTTACGTCTCAATCAAGACGCACAAGTTTATTACCTGCTGAACAAACCATTCAAGACACAGATAAACAAATTTAAAGTTTTACGAACGCTATAAAGGCTGTTCACAAAAATTGCTTCAAGTGGAAGTCCAGAGGTAGAGCACCGCTAGGGCAACCAGAATTAACACCATGTATGTGACATGTATGTAATGTTTTAATTTGGATAGTTTCATTAACAATTAATTTCGATATTCTATTTTTCTAACTCCAGAAACTTTCTCATGTTAAGAACTACTGATGAGAATTTGTCTTTTAAGGATCTTTTCAGAATATTTAATTGGGCTATTCCAAATTCTTCATCATGAAAACTTGATTCTACGTAACCCCTATTCCGAAATGGACACCATTTTTGCACAAAAATAACCATTTTTCCTAAACTATTCAAATTGGTAGAGCAACATGGGGTTGATTCGGGTAGATTCGTTGTAGGACCTCTTGACTTTCGCTTGACACTATTTTTTGGGGCACCCTGTTTACCTAAATGAATATTTTTTTTTATCTTAATGCGGCGTACGAGCTTGCATATGTTTTCTTTATAGTTTTGAAATAAACATATTGTTCATAATCTATCTGGGTGTAATAATATTGTATTTGTTTCAGCACGAAGTCCCGTGTTCTCACACATGTCTGCAACTCTTAATGGTATTAGTACTATTCGTTCAGCCGGAGCACAACAAAGACTGATAAAAGAATTCGACCGATTTCAGGTTCGTCTATACAATTTTCACCTTTATTATTGTAACTCAAAACTGAATCTGATCTCCAGGACTTTTTCGACTGTGATTTCTTTGAAAACTGACAAAAACTCTAGAACCTGGCCGACGTACCAAAAACAACGAGCAACCTACAAAGACAAAAGTGTAATAAAAATTAGATTTAGGTATATTAAATTAGATTAGACTTTTGCTTATAAACAGGGTCCAAAAATTCCTCTTCAATTCCTCACGCTGATTTTTGTAGTTAAGATTAAAACCGACTGTTAAAACTTTTTGTCAGTTTTAAGCCCCGAAGTAAAAAGAGGGGGTTCAAGGTCAAAGGTTTTTAATTTATATTGGTTTCTGTCTGGTAGGTCCAATATCCGGTCCGAACGTTTATCTATTTTTTAGGAACATTATTGTTTTTTTCAGGATATTCATACATCAACATGGAGCAGTTATCTGGCTAGTGGAGTCACGCTTGGCTTCTGGTTGGATTTCATCTGCGTGCTGTATTTAACCATTGTTATAGTAGCCTTCCTTGTCATCGACAGTAGTAAGTACCTATAACATACGAACAATATTGTCATATTGTAACTCTGCACCCAGCAAAAATAACTTTAGGAAATCCTAATTATAAGTTACCAACCTATGTCCCAATTCAATTCAATTCTTTATTAAATCAATGCATTGAATTGAACCAAATAAACAATAATAAATTTACAATTCCCAACCTAGATCAAAATTTGTATACAGGGTATTTCATTGAAATGGGTCAGTGATGGGAAATCCTAAACGGTAAGACATATCAAAAAATGCTAGAAGGACTCACGTCACCCGTTTTTGAAATAATAATAATATAAACAAAAGATTTTGGAAAATGTTATCACACCTCGGGAATCGTACCAACTCTTTTTGGAAAAAATACCATCGTTGGTTTTATTACGAGAATCTATAGTGTAAGCTATAAATAGTATTTATTTGTGAAGATACTATTTATAGGCGTTCCTTTTTTAAAATAGACGGTATCTACCAAATTTCATATAAATCGGCCCAGCCGTTTAGTCGTAAAAGAGTAACAAACTGACAGACGCTTATTTTCGAATTTATAATATTAGCACACACAGCATAAAGAGACATTATTATAGACTCTGTCATCAGTATGGAGTATGGATTAGATAAACAAAAGTCTGCGTCAGTTGTACAAAAAATAGAATCCTCATTTGAGTATGCAAAAACAAATTGACCCCGACGTGATTTGAACACGCAACCTTCTGATCTGGAGTCAGACGCGCTACCGTTGCGCCACGGAGTCGTTGAGAACGATCCTTTAAAATAATTCTTACTCGATTTAAAAACGAAAGTCTTATCTTTCACTAATTAAACAATAATTTAAACCTTACTTAGTAATATGTGGAATTATATTTCGCAAATTAAACAATTTTTACGACATATGATGAAATACGTCGTAAAACAGATGGCCTAGATCTATGAATTTTTTTTAGTCTAATCTTGCACTTATCAAAGACATCGATATTGATCTGAAGTATTTATTACAGAAACGATATTCTCTGGCAACGTGGGCTTGGCAATATCGCAGACGCTGATTCTAACCGGAATGCTGCAGTTTGGCGTGCGACAAACAGCCGAGGTCATCTCTCAGATGACCAGCGTCGAGCGGATACTGCAGTACACACATATTGAACGGGAACCCAAGTGGGAGAAAGGAGGTGAGAATTATTAGTGTCTATTTCACCACCTCTGAGCAACGCTATCCAACGGCAAAAAAATATAGGTATATGGCTTATGTTTTGACATGAAAACACATAGAGAATGATTTTTAACCGTCAATATTAAAGTACATTTGATTAGATATTTTTTTATTCCACACCATAGAACAATACATCTAAAAAGAACACCGTAAAATCATGTGATATAATTGGCGGTCTTATATAATTGGGTATAATAGCGATCTCTACCAGAAAACCTTTGGATGGAATGGACTGTGTGGATATTATCTGTAACTCGAAACAGAGTCAGTGGTCAGATTGGTAGTTAGACTAGTCTGAGCAACGGAAATTAATATACATTACCCACTAGTCAGATGCACTCGATATCGACTACTAAGTACGCAACGCTTAGCCTTAAAATGTCTTACTTATAGGTAGGAACATAGGAACTAGCTGTAATTTAGCTCCTGTACGAGTATTATTACTTAGCGGAACAAATGTTTGTATGATCTGATAGATATTTGTTCCGGGTCTGGATGTTTCTCTATATATTATAAGTATGTATTTACAAAAAAAAAGTATATAAGTATTCTATCAGTTTTCTGGTTCCCATAGTACAAGCTCTGCTTAGTTTGGGGCTAGAGAGCGCTGTGTGAAATGTCCAGCCATATTTATTTATTATTTTATTATATTCAGCCATCGTTGGTCTATTGGAAACATCCCACTGGGATGTTTTTCCGACTTCAGACTCGGAGATTTTTTTTCTTTTATAAATTATAGGCTAGCCTTTGACCATGATCTCGACTATCGTAAGCGATGAAGTCAACGATGGAAAACGCTTGCCTCGAAAAGACCTGTAGGTTGTGAGTTCGAATTGTAGGTATATTACGTATGCAATGCTAACAATTATGCAAAAAGTGGGTATATATCAAACGATGTTTGGACTTGGATCTAACTGTGCACAGACTCGTGATGATATCCTAGGGTGTATCTTTCCCCGCGTCTGCGTACTGAGTAAGAGATCTAAGTGAATATACCCAATATAGGGATTACAAAGTTGTGAGTCTATTTTTATATATATTTTTTTTTAGATAAGGAATCACCAAAAGATTGGCCTTCCCAAGGTCGCGTGGAATTCCGTAACTGCTACATGAAATACACTCCAGAAGATTTGCCAGTGCTCAAGAACCTTAACTTAGTAATTGAAAGTGGATGGAAGGTTGGCATCGTTGGACGGACTGGCGCCGGGAAATCGTCCTTGATATCATCTCTCTTCAGACTAGCCATTCTGGAAGGAGAAGTTATCATCGACGGCGTTGATACGAGATACTTAGCTCTGCAGGTAATTTAATTTTTTTGTAAGATAACCAAACGCTTTATTATAATAGATTGTACGTAGATTTAGAGACCAAATTAAAGGAAGAAAAAATTCCAAAAACATTCTGCATAAAGAACGATTGATCTCCATATTCCTTATTTCCATGTTCAAAATAGCCTCCTAGGTACATAATGACTTATTATTTTCGTAGCAAGATTTACTCCATTGATGTGGCTTTTCCTTTTCCAGGACTTGCGGTCGAAAATTTCCATAATCCCTCAAGAACCAGTACTATTTTCAGCGACAGTCAGATACAACTTAGACCCGTTTAATAACTATGATGACGAGCAGCTTTGGAAAGCTCTGGAAGCTGTAAGTTGCTTTTTAAGCTATTGATCATTTTGAAATTTAGAAAATAATTTAATAAATTGGGTGTAAGTACCTATTTCAGAGGTGTTGCAGCAAATTGGTGTTTAGTATTTACTGACTTCATATCAATGTTGTTTCAGGTGGACTTGAAAGCTGCAGTCCCTGCTCTAGATTTCAAAGTGTCAGAAGGCGGCTCCAACTTCTCTCTCGGCCAGCGGCAGCTTGTGTGCCTCGCCCGAGCTATTCTTCGAGGCAATCGGATCCTGGTCTTAGATGAGGCCACTGCAAACGTCGATCCTAAGTAAGTAGCTATTGTAGCCTAATATTTTATACTTTCAGTCTAAGTCTAACCTTTACCTTTGTTGGGAATTTACTGTTCATTGCAGTGGAGGTAACGGTTTTATAGATTTGGACAGGCTTGTAAGGACATGTGTTTTCACTGTTCGCCTGTCGAATCCCAGATAATACGATTAATTCTCTTGACAAAAACTAAAAATTATTTAGTTTTGACAACTCTAAACGGCAACTGTAACAACTAAATGGCACTGGGCTCTGGGATATTACGATAACAGATGTACTAATCTTGCTCTTTTTTCCAGAACTGATGAATTTATCCAAAAAACAATAAGAACAAGGTTCGCCGACTGCACAGTCCTCACCGTGGCGCATCGCCTGAACACCATCATGGACTCAGACCGGGTGATGGTGATGGACTCCGGCCGCCTGGTGGAGTTCGATCATCCCTACAAACTCCTCAGTAACCCAGAAGGGTATTTCACGAAAATGGTCAATGAAACAAGTGATAAAATGTCGACACAACTCAATGAAATAGCTAAAAACACTTTCATACATAATGGTGGAGTTCTAGAATAATACGTTTTGAATTATTTTGAAAACATATTATTAATAGTTAGGTATTGGAGTGATGCATTGGTAAGTAGGTAGGTTGTATAGGTGTATCATCTTAGTATTTTAGGTAGGTAATTAGGTAGGTATAGTCACTTAATGTTAAGGGAAAACATTGGAATGATCACCAGATTTTTTCCCATAAATTTATCTTAGTTAATAAGTATAGTTTTTAGGATGAAACATTTTCACGCTAATGAATAGTAAGTAGGAAGGTACAGTCACGAGTAATAAGATGTTAAGCACTTGAGGTACCATAGCGCACTAACGAGCGCTTAGGTACTATTAGACGGTATGCACTCGTAGAATAAGTCAACTTTAATGCGACATAGTATCAAACGGTTGACATCTTATTGCTCGTGGCTGTACTCTTTGACGTATAAGGGCACGTTTATGAAGACGCGGTGCCCTAAGAAAAACACTATTTGTACTAAAAACGGGATATTTACCATGATTTGTGAGTTCTTGAGTGTCCCGATATTTCGACGCAGTTGCATGCGCCATGATCACGGGTAAACTGAAGTCTTTGCGAGTGGATAGTTATTGGCAGATATAACGATCTACCCTCTTTCTTAGTCTCTTGCTAGGAACGAATTCAGTAATACTATCACTACTACCGGTTTCATTCTCGATCATAACTCTATTCCGACACACAACACTCACGGTATCAGGGCGCGTTATTGACACTACACTTCTTCGGTTCTTACACATTCTCACCACAGGATTCCAGGCTCCAGATAGTTGAAAACCATCTTCACGATTGAAATTCTTGTGTTTGGTAATCTCAATTGCCTCTTGAACCAGTCTTGGGATGTAATGTCGCTCAGTTGAGATTACTTGTGGGTTGTGTAGCTCGATCCAGTGGTTTGAGCCTGAGTCCAGCAGATGTTCCGCTATGGCAGACTTTTGTCTGTCAACATTCTTCACCGCCCTGATATGTTCCTTCACCCGACAAGCTATTGTGCGTTTGGTTTGACCAATATAAGAACTCCCACAGCTACAGTCTATCTTATACACTCCTGGTTTTTCTAGTGGAAAGCAATCTTTTGGTGAGCGCAGGTAGTGTGTAATTTTCTTTAAAGGAGTAAAGATGGTCTTCAGTGAAAATTTTTGTAGAATGTTTGCGATTTTATCTGTCACTCCTTTAATATATGGTAGAAAAGCAGGTTTTCGTTCCACCCTGCAACTGTGGGGTTTAGGTCTTGGTCGAAATGGTAAGGACCGCAATTTATATCCATTCCTAACCAGAACATTACGGACATGTGCCAGTTCACCCTGAATGTGGTCCTCATCGCACAGGTCGAATGCACGATTGGTAAGTGATGTTACCACCGAATTAAGATGTCGAGGGTGATGGTGTGAATCAGCATGTAGGTATCGGTCCGTATGTGTAGGTTTTCTGTAAACTGAATGGCCCAAACTACCATTATCTCGAACCTGAACCAAAACGTCCAAGAATGCCAAACGACGATCACATTCTTTCTCGTACGTAAACCTAATTTTACTATGTGCGTCGTTAAGGTGTGCCAAAAGGAGTTCCACTTCAGCCGTGTTTCCTTCCAAAATACAGAAGACGTCATCTACATATCTTTTCCACAACTTTATTGGTAAAGGGGCAGACGAGATGGCCATATTCTCGAAATACTCCATCCAAATGTTGGCCACCACGGGAGCAACAGGATTTCCCATAGCTACTCCATCTATTTGAAGATAGTATTGCCCCTTATATATGAAGAAATTGGTGAAAAGAACATGCTCCAGAAGCTTGACATACTCTGCCGGGATACCGTCTTGCTGTATTTTCGCCTCAACTACCTTCATACAGTCAGCCACGGGGACGTTCGTAAAGAGAGATTCTACGTCAAAACTGACCATCATCTCATTACCCTGTACCTCTGTCTCCTTAAGTATCTGTATGAAATGCCGCGAGTTCCTTACAAAAGACGATGTACGTCCCACCATCGGTTGCAATACTTTAGCTACATGTTTCGCTAATTCATAAGTTGGAGAATCAATTTGACTCACAATAGGTCGTAGCGGAGCATTCTGCTTGTGCACCTTTGGCAGACCATATAGTTTAGGCGGCTGGACGTTTCTTGGTCGTAAGAGGAAACTGGTGACTTCCTCACCTATAGCATGATGACACTCCTTGATTAACTTTTGGGTTTTTCGTTGCGTTGACTTGTCGGATTGTAGTTAACTGGCTTGTAGGTGTTGGTGTCACTAAGCAAGCTTTGGCAAGCCTAGCAAGAGACTAAGAAAGAGGGTAGATCGTTATATCTGCCAATAACTATCCACTCGCAAAGACTTCAGTTTACCCGTGATCATGGCGCATGCAACTGCGTCGAAATATCGGGACACTCAAGAACTCACAAATCATGGTAAATATCCCGTTTTTAGTACAAATAGTGTTAATAACCATGATAGTTTCAAAAGCTAAGAAAAACAGTTCACATTCACATCCTATGCATTTTTTATACCTAGATATTTGTATTTATATTATTAAAATGTAGGTAGGTACATGCATCTGTACTACTCGTAGTTATTAATTTACTAAATGCATAATTCCAATACTTCATCAATTTCTAAGATTTTTATTCGAGACTAGGTACATAATTTTAATTATAGTAATGAAAACCTAGCTACTGTGCAGGAAGGAAGCCGTTTAACATATTTATTTTACCATCAAAATTATATCTACCATTATTTTGTAAGAATCTACCATTTAAAATGTCATAGAGGTTATTCTCGAGCAAATAAAGAACAAGCTTTCTATAATGTTTTTTTTTAATTCAGCGCGCGGCGACACTCTTTTCCATATACCTACCCAAAGCTAAGACGAACCTGATGAAGGAAGCGCCATTAACGAGGGTCCATCACTTACTCGGTGAAGAGGAAGATTTTGATCTCTGTGATTTCTTTGACAAAATACACAGAAAAGGCAGTACAGTACCTAATTAGTAGTAGTAGATAGTGATTTGGTAAATTATTACTGTTAGGATATATTATATGAGAATTAAAAGAGAATACATAAATCTTACGCGTGCCACTGAGGAGCTACGCAGCCGACTACGACGGACGATACGAACGTTTCGCTACGCAGTACGCACCGCACGGTATCGCTCGCTACGTACTGTAGCTATTGCTACGACACTGTAAGGCGCCATCACTGTGAAAAGCGTATACGCTACGCTACATGTCGTTATTATTTTTTTTAGTGATGGTAACTTTTTTTTTCACCGATACATTGCGCTTGATTTGATTAGTGCAAAGTATTGTGTAGTATTAATATTACATTTCTGATTACGTACAGACTGGTAACCAAGAGATGTCGATACTTGTATCACTATATGTATACATGTACTCTATTATTACATACATAATTATTATAATTATCAGTTCTCTAACATAAATTACTCTATGGTCATGTCCATAGAGACCTGTCTGCGTTATAGACAGCCTGGCCCTGCCTGGCCAGTGACTGGCCAGACTGACTGTTTCATTTTAATGTTTGACTGACTGATGGACAGGGTTTCCAGATTTTAGTTTTATTTCGTAATTCTGGGTAAAAATATAATTATTATTATTAATTTATTTAATTCAGATAAAATACAACCATAAATAACATAATCCTTAAGAACTAACACAAAATCTTAAAATTGACCTATAAACAATTAGAATAAATAAGAATAATATTAACACAAACAACAAATACAATAAAAATTAAATAATAAATTAAAATAAGGCTGTTGACGAAGTTTTGGTCAAATAAAATTTGTGGAGAAAAGGTTGCCAATGACCATCAAACCAACATAAATAATAAGCTCGGTTTGGAATATAAATAATAATAAATATTTTATTCAGTACATGATACAACAATAAATATACCTACTATAACTAAACTAAGCGTACTAAAAGAAAAAATAAAACTAATGTAAAGTAGGATTTGATAAATAGATAGTTATAATCTCACTTAAATAGTTCCACCCAAGGAAAAACCTATATATTGTCCAGATTTAATTTCATTTGGTTGTTTAAAGTAGTATATTTATAACTGTTTTAAGATACTACTATTTTCAAAGTGTTTTACCCAAAAACATTTTTTTAATCGTATAAAAATTATAAACTGGTTTTATATTGCATTTTTGAATTCATTTTTATCACACATCATCTTTTTATTAATTAGTCATTACAAGCCATCCAACGAGTATCTGACATCCTGACAATTTGTCTTTATTTGTCTTGTCTATACTATATATATGAGACAAGTAGTCTCGTGTGATAATGCTCAATTTTTTTGCTACTGATCGACAACAAGTAATTGTGACATTTATCTGACTAATAATTTAAATGTGTGAACTTCGCACGCATTCTTTGCGATTGCGCCGCGGGCGTGTGGCTAGGTGCAAAGAGTGTGAAACACATTTGTTACTGTGTACCTACTCAGTAACTTGCGATATTTACGGGTACGGATGCGTTCGTCCTCCTTACATACACTTCACATTAGTATACCGTATATAATCTTTTACGATGTCTTTGTACCATTTCTAGCTAAAAATACCGTTCTTGTTTATTGTTCTAGACTTCATTTCTATCTTAACTATTTCATACCTATTTGTACTTAAATATTCTGAGCAAGAGCCCACGACGGCCAGACCTTCATTATTTTATAAAAGTTGAAATTTTCTCTGTACATGTCTCCTATACAGGTAAGAACGACCAGCGACTATAGAGTTTGGGTTGTGGTTACCTGGGCAGGTAACAGGTAGTAAAGGTGTATAAAATAGTACTTAAAATTTGTTAGAACATAAAGCTCAATTTTTTTATATTTTCTTCGGGATAACTATAGAAATCTCGTCATCCATTGCCGGACACTTATGACAGTTGCTACCCCTTGCCAGACACCCCTAAACTTTGATAAATTACAATTATACTTTCGTTATAGTATAAAAGCTCAATTTTATATATGTTACTTGGGGACCTATAAAAAGATGTTACCTCAATAGCCGGACAGTTTTTGTGGTTTTTACATCTTGCCAGACGCATTGAAAGTCTACTGTAGGTGCGAGCGCGAATACTTAGTCGATTACTATTTTTTAAGATATCTAATAAAAAATAATTTTATTACGTTCATAGCCATGTTGTATAAAGTAAAAAATATTAGTTTAATATCATAAAAATATAATAAAAAGTATGATTACAGGTAAAAAAAATATTTAAACTTGTTTATTAATTTAAGTATTGTCGTCGATGTTTTCATTTTCTTCATCACTACTACTCCAGTCGATGGCATGATCGTCCTCAACATCACCTTCTTCGTCAGTTTCTGAAAGAAAAATAAGCAAGTTTATACAATTATGAATAATTAAAAAATTATGTATCATAATTTGTCATAATAATAATTATATACCTGATTGAGTTTTGAGCGAATCACTAACATAACTCGGTAGTTGATCCCCTTCAAACCATTTGAACTGGTATTTGTCATCTTTTAATACCCAGCCGTTATTGTCTGGTTGATATGTGGTTGGATTTTTCAAATGAGCATTATTCCAAATGGTACATATATAGTTTGCTCGCAGAAATTGCTGCAGTAGCTCGCTTTTGCAAGGCGGTAGGTTGCTAGCGTCAAAATTTCGCAACTTCTTTCGGTCAAAAGCTTCGTTTACATCGGAGACTGTGTACGAGTCGATGAATATTTGAAGTCTAGCGGCATCAACATCAATTACATTAGGGACATTGTAGACATTGCATATAAATCTCTGAATAATATTAAAGATGTTTTGTTGATGATTTAAATTTTCAATTAATTCGTTGTTGCCAAAGTTCTTGAAAGCTTCCTGGTACTCTGGATCTTTTTTTAATATCTTGTATGGTCTTAATTTTCCTTTTCTGAAGAGCGCAGGATTAAAATCACAACCTGTGATGGCATGAAATCCAGGTAAGCTCTGACAAATTAACAGTCCCAACTCTGCATGTATTTTGGTTAGGTCTACATACCTTAAATTATTGCCAGTGCCTGTAAGCATCCAAACAACCGTATCACTTTTAAGGTGATGCATGTTACCAAGCATTATAGCCGCAATATCGGTATCAGCACTTCTTATTACTATTTCTGCTGGAAAGTTGATGTTACATGCATGATATACTATCTTCGTATCTGCTTCCTCGTGTGCTGGGCATGACAACTCTTCATCAATCCTTGAGACAACTTTATTGGAATTATCAACAGTGAAAGAATGACACTTTCTGAAATTGATGTATATTGTTTTGTTGCCAATAAATGGCACCACTTCATCAGTAGCCCAATGTGAAATAAAAAAATTAACTAAAGCTTCTTTGAAATTTAAATTTTTTAACTCTTTCGCGAAATCACTTGGTCGAATTTGTTCGGGCCCAGTTATAGAGTATTCCAATTGCGCGGATTCTAACCGTTGGGAATGCTCATAATCTTTGATCGATGGAGTAAAGTATTGATCAAAGATCACATCAATTCTCGAAGCTTGAAATTGAATAGCCATTTGCAACAATTTTTTTGAAATATTTCCAAATGTTTTTGGAACATTTTTCATTGTATGCAGTAGGAAGAAACCGTCAATTATTATAACATCTATATGATGTGGTTGCTCATGCTGGACCTCTTTCTCTAGACATTTCATCAGAGCAGATTTATCTGTCTTACAAATAGCGCCATCCAAATGGCACATGGACAATGGCACTGAGGTAATCGGGTAAGACAAAATCTTTGAAATGTCTACATTAAAATCCATTGAGATACCCAGCATGCGTCCAAATAGATCTCTTTGAATTTTAATTTCCTGAATTTTACCACCTATTTGAACTTTCTTCTTCTTCTTATAATCCATAGAAAAATTGTCAATTGAATTTTTTTTTATAGCTTTTTCAAATCTGGTTATATCTGATAAACATTCGGAAACAAATGTTTTACGAAGATCATCTCCATTTTTTTCAATGTTTAAAAGGAATGTCTCTACCGATGGCGATGCAGATTTTCCAGATGAAATATTTATTAGTTGGTCTTTTGGCAATTCTGAACTGAAGGGATTAATAAATCGATCAAAGGTATCGATAAATTGTCTCAATTGTTTGGTATTTTTCCGGATATTATGAAGATTTAAGTCTATTGAAACATCTTGATGAGACTGAAGTCCTAGTTCTTGATAAACTTGACTTATTATTGTTGACCTAACATCATGATTACGAGCCCACCGTTGACGTGCCGAAATTGAATTGGTAAAGTGTATAACACCTGTGAGCCTTCTAGCAGCGTCTGCATTTATAGTTTGCTCTAATACCAGGTCAATCGGTTGTCTAGAAAATGGTTTGGTGGTCCGTTTAATACCAAAGCAACCTTGTTTAAATCCTTCGTATAAGTCAGGATGAGTTTCTGCAGCTTTCAACAAATTATCATAATATTTTACGGTCCATCGTGCATAATTTTGTTGGTTGCATATAAAAAATAAATTTGTAATTTTAGGCAATGTTGATATAAAAAGCTCAAAATCCCCCGTACGAATGCTCCGTGACAAGTTCAAGTAATGATGTATGAGATTGATGTATATTAAGTAAAATTGTGAAGTTTTACCATGCTCACCATTGAGACATTGTTGCTTGAAAATATTGTAATTATTCATCAATTCTGTCAGTTCATTATTTTCAATGTTAACTGACGATATTTCACAGTTTTGTAGTCTTTTCACTTCCTCTATCATATCATCTGTTAATGTTATGTTGTCATGTTGTAAAAATGATTTAAAATTTAGAACTTCCAATCCCAATGCTACCAGAGGATGCAATCTTTTGCAGCGGTTGAAATGCTTTCCATCAAGAAATCCATTTACAGAACCGTTTGCCAGCAAACTAGTCTCAACCATAACATTTGTTAACCCACAATCACTTATAAATTTACCGATTGCTTTAAAATAAGCCATCATAATGTGAAACGGTCCGAGATGTATGAATAAATTATCAAATTTGGGTTTTTCCGTAGATTGTATTTGCAATGCTATTTTTGCTATAGCAAGATCATAGGTTACCTGGATGTAATTTTGATGTAAATCTTCAGCAATTTTTTTACTCTGTTCCATAGTTTCTAGCACTATAGATGTACTAGTTGGTGATGCATTGATAGGGGTTAAATAAGAAATACGTTGTTGTGAGGTAGCATTGTTACAAATCCGGCTATTGAAACCAACCCACATAGGAACGTCAGGTAATTGCAAAACATGACTGATCATCCATATATTGTCGATTTCGGTGTATAGCTGCGAGTTTGTACAGTGTATAACTTCTGTATCATCAATTGTTGATTGCAGTTCACTTCTCATTTTCGGTTTCTTAGCATACGGAATCTCTTCTGTAGATATGGCTTCAAAAGTTCTTCTTCTTCTTTTTTTTGCCGTTGTATGTGGTAAATTATTTTCATTATTTGTAATCGGCGCTTCAGACTCGTCAAGTTCTTTAGGCATCTCAGATTCCTCGGTTGTATTGGCTTCGATGTTCTGGTATATAATTCCAACGGTGTCATGTAGAGTATCTTTTCCGCTTGTAGTTTCCACAAAATGATCGAAATTATCATATGCCACACCAGTAAAAAGTTCAGGATTTCTTTTAATCGTCTCTGGATACAAACTGGATTTTTCGAAAGAAGTATAAGTTGTTTCAGTCTCTAGCTCCTCGATGCCCTGATAGCTAATACAATGGCCATATCGATTAACAATATCGATAATTTTTCTACTGCTTGTTAAGCTCTTTAAAGTTATACCTAACATGATGTGCTTTGGTGTTTTTACATGACCATTATGAACTGCGAAGATTACGTCTTGAGAATAAGAACGCACTTGACGAGCACATTTCAGGCTTTTCTTCCGTTTTTCATTACATCCACCTAGAAGAGTATAGTAAAAGTCCAGTAATAGTGGTGGTATCGAAACTTCTCCTGACATTAAATGTTCTGTTGTTAAGTTTTTTGTCGGTAACTTATTTTTTTCAATTTGCAGTTTTAATTTTCTTAAAATTAATGCAGCTTTTTGCAAAGTATTTTCAGTTTGTAAATTTTCAATTATAGTATCGTCTATTGCTTGCAAGTAATTGGGGGCTATTATTTTTTTATTGCGAATAGTAAAAAATTTTATATCTTTTGAAAATTTTTTCAAAATTTTTTCTTCTAGGTGGTGCGCAGTAAAAACGGAATTCATTTCAATAGAATTTTCTTTAAAGATCTTTTCCAATTCATCAGTGTACACTTCATGTAAATATACTAATAAATAACAGCGCCCTTTTTTAATTACGTCTTCCTCTATGATGCCACTTATTTCATTAAAAGCTAATTGGTGATATTCTCGATGAAAATGCCAATCACTTTTACTGGATGGTTTTTTAGAAGAGGATAATTTATTATTGAAACTGACTCTACATTCTGTATGGTATGATATTTTTGGACCAGAAATTTTTGTTAATTTATTTAATAATTCTGTAAACTCCTCTTGACCTTCGATGTTGGGTAGTACACTAGATTTAAATTGGTTAGTATCGGTTTTGTGGAGTGGAAGCATTTTTGAGTTTTTTTTTTTATTTTTCCTGTCACAAAATACACAAACATTTTCATAGTTGATATTATTAGCTTCCTTTTCAGTTAAAATATTTGCATCCTGAGTTGAATCATTATCTTCACTAACATCTGGTTCACAAATTTCAATATTTTCTTGAGAAGTTGTAGCTTGAGGTCCTATTGATTCAGAAGTTAAACTTGATTGCAATGTTATTGAAGATTCTGTAGAGGAAGACTGTAAATGAGATGGTTCTGTGGTCAACTTAGGTATCAATGACGAGGTTGTTGAGCTACTGTTTGTAGGTGCACTGGCTGATTTTTGTTTTTCACTTTTTTTTGTCGGTTTTTCAGGTTCAGAAATTAAGTATTTTTTCATAAGTCCTGTAAATGCTTTATAACATTCCCGATGATATCCATTTTCTGTATACTCATCAGGCAAAATAATGTCTTTATATTTAAGGTTATTTTTTTTTCTGATTTTCAAAACAGTTTGACATTTTTTTAATGTTTCTTCCGAGAACAATATTATTTTACCATCACTTTTATTACAAACGAAACAAATTAATGTATCTCCCATGATAACACTTTTTACTAAAATTATGCTTTTATTTCACAAAAAACTGCACAAATATCAATTATAAAACGTTGGTTGTATTTACACATAACAATTCA